>OX439485.1:5740000-6940000 GCA_949320155.1 Melangyna quadrimaculata | reverse complement strand
ACCCTTCGTTATAAGCCACGACGCCGCCGTCGTTATAAGTGGCGTCGACTGTAGCTTCATATTATCTAAACATCCATGATGTTGCCACATATTAAAGTAGTGGTTAAGAAAAAGTTAATTTTGGATGGCTTTTAAATCAGCTAAAAATTATGAACAAAATTATTTACTTATATTTTCAGATTTTTACTTCTATCGCCTAGAGAAGACGCAATAAGCGGCTATTTTATGTTTATTATTTTTTATTATTTTTCTGTAGTTAAAAGATTTGCATAAGATCCAACAAAAAAAAACAAGGTTCTGTCGAGATTAGACGACAACAAGGACAAAAATTATATGAGAGGGGGGATTCTAATAGCAGTCAACTTATGAATATACTTAAAATGGAAAAAAAATGGCAAAGTCGAAAATATGTGGCATCTTTTTTTAAGGCACGAGTGGTTTAAGAGAAGTTTGTTAAAAATTAATTTTCTAATTCAAAATTATTAGCAAACAAAAATTTTAAAAATGTAACGAGTGTCACGACTTTCTCTCAAATTTGAGCGTAGTTAAGTATACTGATCTAGGTTCTTGTATTTAACGTTTTAGGTCAAAATTAATTAAAAAAAAAAGTAGTTTTCGCAATTTATTATTATTTTTTCATTAAGCAACAATCATTTTGCAATTTCTTGTCAAGCTTTTTAAAATTTTTTAATTTGGTTGCTGTTTTTTTTTTTCGAAAAATTTCCATTCCGTTTTGTTTTTAGGCAAATCAAAAATGGCGGTGCTAAGTTCAAATCATACAGGAACATATGTACCTGAACTTGTTTGAGGCCACTATTTTCATAAAAAGTTTTTTCTCGATAAATACTTGTAAGCAATATTTTTCCTGGAAATTTTTGATACGTGTGAGTAGGTATATATATTTTGCAATAAAAAAGGATAAAATTAAAGAGTTAAATTGGAAAATCCATAGAAATTTCCCAAACTATGTGAAGGAACTGCAAAAAATGGATATAAAATGTTGCGTCACTTGATTGAGGCCATTCCAAAAATTGTTTGGCAAAAGTTGACATCGCCGATTTTTTTCAAACAATAGTTAAAAATATTAAAGAAAGGGTAGAAAACTATATTATATATTTATAACTTCAAGTTAAAATGGGCTCTGGAAACATGTCGACAGTAGCAGAAAGAGGATCAAGAGATCAAGGAACTGGGATTCTCAGGCCGAGAAATAGCTAGGAGACCGAACAGAAGTAAGATCATTGTCAACAACTATCTAGCAGAAACTGAAAACTATGGACAAAAATGAAAAGGACACACATCTCAAGCAACAACAATCCGATGAAAGCGACTAATTCAGCGGATTGCTTCAAATTCCAAACTATCAGCGCCTAAAAAAAAGGTCAAAAAGTGGGGTATCAGCCAGTATTCCGACGGTTTTAAGTATTATTAAAAACCAGTGGTAACATCAAGAGTATACAAATCAAAAAGAAACCGGTTCTACGGCAGCTACACAAGGAACTACGGATGAATTTCGCCAGGGAGCATGTTGCCTGTAGCAACGCATGGAAAAACGTTGTCTTTTCAGGTGTAAAAAAGTTTAATCTTGACGGAACCGATGGTTACAACTTTTATTTTCACTATTTAAGAAAAGAAGAACTTATTTTATCAAGACATCACAGTGATACATCAGGTGTTATGGTGTGGGGAGCTTTCGGAATAATCGAATTGAAACTACAACAATGAACGGAAATAGTTACAAATGCCTGCTGTAACGTAAATTTCCAAAGCTATATCATATGCTTGAACCTCTACCTTGGATATTCCAACAAGACAACGCCGCTAACCATACTTCCAGTGTAGCTTGAAGCTGGATTCAGTCGGAAAACGTTGGACTCCTACCACAGCCACCCTATTCTCCAGACTCAAACATCATCGAAAACGTTTGGGCCTGGCTATCTCGAAAAGTTTCTGATACTGGTAGACAGTTTGGAGATAAGGACGTCTTGGTCGAAGCTAACTGCGTTGCCTGGAGCCAGATTTCACTGGATTATTCCAAAAAAACTGTTTGTAAACACCTTCATTTAATTCCAAACCGTCTAATAGAGCTAATTTCAAAAAAATGCCGGGCATACCCATTATTAATTGACAAAAACATAATACATTAATGTTTAAAAACAACAAAAAAGTAAACATTTTGATAGTTTTGTTCTTTTTTTATAAGATTTTTCAAGTGGCCTCAATCAAGTGACCCATTTTTGCATTCCATTCTTATAATTTGTGAAATTCCTATGAAATTTCCAAGTTACCCCTTTAAATTTATACTTTTTTTATTGCAAAATATAATTACCTACTCACACGTATCAAAAATTTCCAGGAAAAATATATCCTACAGGTATTTATCGAGAAAAAACTTTTGTGAAAAAAGTGGCCTCAAACAAGTGACAGGGAGTGTACCTACATAGGTATGTACATAACATGTCATCTTATCAAAAAATGTTCACCGATAAAAAAAAAACTTATCGACAGGCGCATACAATTTATTAGAATAATTCTAACCATTATTCCTTTGACATTAGCAAGACAAAAAAAACTCTATCAAGTGATTAAGAAGGCTCACATATAGTTAAAGACTGAAATCTTTATCACAGCTCTTGAATAATTGATGGGCTTCATATTAATTTATGTCAATGGCCCCCAATATTCCTATTCCTAGCTAAATAAAGGTAGTTCGTATTCATCTGCTCTTTTTACATGTTTTTTTTTTTTTTAATTTACTGTCGCAAAAAAAAACAATTCCTTGAAAAAAAATCCTTAATATAAGGCAGAAAAAAATCCCACGTTATATTATAAATAAAAATAAATGTGATCCCATAAGCGAGATCTCAGCTCCATAAAAAAATCAGCATCACTATACTAGGTACTACCTACCATCAGAAGCATAAGAGCAGAAAAAAGAACAACAACATTAGCAAGAAACAGAACCAAGCGAGTATAAAAACAACACAAGGGGTGAACTCAACAGGATACACCAGCATTAAAAACAAACAAACAAAGGATCCGGATGCCAAACAAAAGCTGAAACACCTATGTCGCTTGCCGCCGCCACCGCACCGCCACCAAGCCGACCACCGTGCACCTCTGTGGTACCATACTAATTTATTTTTCCGTGAGCCCCCCCCCCCTCCCCCTCTCAACCATCACCCACTCATCCTCAATTCCACCCCAACCTCTGGTTCCTGTGTTGTTTGAAGTTTTTCAATTTGGGATTCAAATTTATTTCCATGTGAGAGATCCTGATGGCATGATGGTTTTTTTCTTTGTAACGCGCGCCATTTTCCCCCCTTTTTGTTTGTGTATATCCTTGGCTAATATATTTTTAAAGAGTCTATTCAAGGAGGATTTCTTAATTCAAATAAAAAAAGAAGAAGAAAGAGATGCGTATCACGCCCACACATGCATGGCATGTATGGCTTATCCTCATCCACCCCACACACCCACACTCACACTACACCTGAGAAGGATTACGATTTATTTAAAACCCTCATGAATTTCATGGGCATATCATTAGATATGGGGGGGAAAAAATATGAACAAAGGAGCAATAAATCTTTTAGCTGGTATTTTATGGCCCTGATGGCTGTCTGTTGATGCTCCTGCATGGTGTGGATACTAAATTTCATTTGGTACCATAAATTGTGTCCTAATAAAGAGTGGCTGTCTCTGTATACAGAAAGTCCTGATGTGATTACTCGAATGATCCTTTCAAGTTCATTGTGTCAAGCTACACAGCACAGGCATAAAGTGAAGAGCCCCAGCTTAAGGCTGATGAATGCAAAAATGTTAACATCAGAAGTTGCATGCAAAATGACTCGTTGTCCTTTCGCTACATACATATACATAGAAACATAGAGGACAATTTGACATTAAATCAAACCATTTTGTATAGTCTCTCTCATCCTGCGATCATTCCCTCTCCCGGGCCACCCCGATTTAATGAAATTCAAGGACAACACATAAGGGTTGAACTTTCTTTTAAGCTATCACAATAATACACAAAAAAAAAAAATAAAAATATCAGTAGAAATATGTGATGTGTATTATTTCCTTTGCAATGTCCTTTCGTGTCGACCAACATAAATACCGACCACCGCACCCCACACTGAACCGGCAGAAACATCGGCATGCCATTGGCACTTTTTTATTGAAAATGATTCATTTTTTTATTGTCTGCGGCGCGTCGTCGGCGACGGCGGCGGCAGAGGCACCCACCCTGTCTGCTACTTGGGCACAGAAAAAAAAACAAGGTCCTTTGGCGCTGACTAAAGTGTGCACCATTGTATAGGTATATGTATATGGGGTTATTTTATTTTTATTAATATTTTTTTTTTTCATTTTCATGACTGTATACCTACTACATATTTTGTTTTGTATTTTGCTTGTGTGACCTGTGGAGTTTGAGTCAACTATTTTCCAGTCAGGTCGGTCATTCAGGTGAGTTGGAAGACGAACAAAAAAAAACGTAAACTGAAAAAATTGTTCTGTGATCTTTGACATTTTATTTTTCGTTTGATTGCGGAAAATAATATAATGGTAGACAGGAAAAGTCCCTGCTACTGATTTATTAAAAAAAAAAAATTGACTGAGCAAAAAATTAAAATTGCTCAATGAAGCATTCTTTGCGGTTTACCAAAGCTTCGCTCGTAGCAGCAGCAATATCAGCACCAGGTGCTGATTTTTATTTTATTTTTTTTTTTAATAAAGCCGTTTAGCAATTTTGAAAGGGAAACATGATTATTGATAGTGACGTGAAAAATAATGAAGTTATTGCCCGTGGGACACTTTATTATCTTGAACTGTCAAACATAATGTGTATTTATCTATACAAACTTAGTATCTGTTCAGACAGAATGTTTTAAAGACTTTAACTTGTATTTTGGAGGACAATAGGTTGAGTGAAAAGACTTATTTTTTAACTGGGCAGATACACATAAAAGTTCCCGGATGGAAAAATTTCGAATTTCTGTCTAATGTGGGAAAGGCAGTATTTAGCTTTAGACTAGAGGCACAATTTAGACGAGGAAAACTTGCCAAATACTGCACAAAATAAGTATAATCGTATCATTTTGTAGAATATTATAAAAAGAAAAGGTCCAATATGGCTGCTCTGGGGAACTCCATCGATTTTTATTTGTTTATTGTGGAGATGGGGTGTTTTTAATTTCAAATATTCGGTCGTATTTCCAAAGCTTGGTGATATTCATCAGGTCCGTAGTCATTTTAGTAGTCCATAACTGAGCTGAAATATATTTCAAGAATTTCAAGAAATCGTATATGATGGCGCGTAGGTGTAGTGGAGGCCCTATGTCCCGTAAGGGAAACATCGCGGACGTAATAGGTCCGAGGACCTAAGTAAGTAAGTAAGTATAACTGCTTATTAGACGTAGTTTTTGGCACACTTAGAGGTCATATAGATTTTTAACTCCTGCCTTAACTTGATCCAGCTTTTTTTAACTGAACACTTTAGTCCACCAATAAATTTGTTCGACCAACAACAGTTTTCAAGAAAAAAAAAAAAAAAAAAAACGATTGGGGTGGGGGAGCAAAAGCACAATTTGCCTAAAAATTGTTTTAAATTTGATTAATCGTAATTTGGTTGGTAAAATTTTAAAAGATGAACCATTTTGAAAAAAATTTAACTATCTTGAATGACCACTCTTTGTTATTATTGTAACTCGTCAAAAAAGAATATTTGGTCATTTCAGATAATTGTATTTTTCAGTATGGTCTTCATTAAATATTTAACCAATTGAAACCATTGGGTATCAAATTTAAACAACCGTTTTTTTTAAGAAGCGTCCTTTTTCCCATTTTTCAATTTTAACTGATTTCAGATGGTAGACCGCTTAACTTTTGTTTGTACGACTTCGAATTTTTTTTTTGGAAATGTATAAACTATTGCTGACCAATAACTGAAACTAGCCGAACTTTTATGAACATTTAAGAAGTTTTTAAAGGCTTTTTGTATTTCAAAAATGAAGCGCTACCAATTTTGTCTGTAACCTTAAAATAATCTATAAAAATAAAAAAAAAGTAGCATTTGCCTGATCTGATCAATTAGAGTAACTGAAACAAGTTGACATTTTATGACTATTTGGTGGCTTTTCGAATGGTACAACCTCTTTGCCGAATATCATCCATGAGTTGTCATCTTCTCTTTTGACAATATTCATTTTTTTATTGTTGAACATAGAGCGTAGGGCGATTCCATTATCGCGGGTTCAACATTTAGACAGACTTTAAGTATTTTTAAAATAAAATAAAAGAATATTTTAATGAAATTATATATATATATATATTTTCAAATATTCACTTGGGATTCATTTATAAAACTCAAATTAAATAAATAAATCGGCAGAAAAAAGGTTTCAAAGTGCGATCGCGGGTGCAACGAATTTGGCCCACCTATCTCGATCATAGTTAGAAAAACACAAAAGTCTGTTAATTGTGAAACATTTATTATTTCCTTCTTTCATTTTATTGAACGACATTGATTCAATCATGTATATGCTTCTTGTGTTTGCACCTTTAAAGATATATTTCGGAACATAGCCAGGATCTGCTTCTGTTATCCCGTTTACAAACAGAATCGAGAGCTCGAGTTGGATTAGGTTCGGATTTTCGACCCAGGTGTTTCGTCGCGTGAGTTGAGAGCCCCATTTGAATTTGAGTTGTTATGGTGCTGAGATTACATTAAATGGAATGGCAACAATATATTTATTTTACACGAAAACAGTTAAAACATAATGAATTTTGGTGCATACTTCACATAGCTATCAAAACAAATAAATAATTTTACTCGAACATAAGCAAAAACACTGTGGTCAACACATCCTCAGGACCGACTCTTCGACTCAGGTTTTTTATCAAGAATTTCGACTCAACTGCGCTCCTGAAGTGGAATCGAGTCGGTTGAAGCTCATTTCAAGTCAACGCAGGTATACAAAGGGGCCAAGCGAGCTTGAAGCTCGCTCGAATACCTCATGTAAACGGGGTATGTATTAATCAATGGCCGCGTTTGGATACGTAACCAAAGGTATCTGGATTTGTTCGTGTTGTTGTAATGTCTAAGAAAAAACCAGCTGGCGAACCAAACAGCTGATGTCAAAAAGAATCTAAAGCTATCTAAGGCTATCCTAAAGCTAGGTATTATTAACTAAAGTTTTGGTATTTTAAACTCAAAACATTGAAACTGGAATATCGTAAATAACACCAGTATGTATAAAACTTTCAACTTAAAATCTCCATAAAATTAGTTTTGCTTTTAAACTAGTTTTGAAAAACTCAAAAATATGGATGTAAGGGTATCAAAAACCCTTGAGTGCGCGTACTGTATACACAAAAAAAAAACAATTTCAGAACATAAAAAGTTACAATTACATAATTATAAAATTATTTCATATTTGAATTTCAGTTCTACATAATACTCGTTTGTTTTGAAAATAAACTTACGATTAACTTAATTTCTATGGATTTCTTCCTTATGTCAGCTATTCAATTTTTGCAGTGGACATTTCAGATTTTTGATGTTCAAAATTATTTTGGTATATTCATATAATGTTAGGGGGGACATGAGGATTTTAGAAAGATTCTGTGGGGCATAGCACACAAAACGTTGGGAAACACTGTTTTAACCTATTCCCTTAGTAGAAGTGCTCTGGCCACGAGATGAGACTCGGCGAGACTTTTGGAAGTCTCGGTCTCGTTAATATCGAAAACTCTATTCTCGTCTCGGTCTTGAGTCGATCTCGTCTCGGTCTCGTCTCGGTCTCGTCTCGGTCTCGTCTCCGAAAAATACGATATCCGGACAACCTGTTGATTAATGGAACGTCAAACTATAATTTGTCCCCCATATAGTTTGAATATGAGCAGAAGAAAATAAGTATTTAACTGAAATTGAATTTTTCAATTTATTAGACTCGCTGTAAATTTCGGTTCGTCATGCGAGACCGAGACTTTTATCGTCTCGTGGCCAGCCCTACTCTGCATGAAGTTCAGCAGTTTTTCAAGCGTGCGCCTATATTTTTGTGAAGCAGTCTCTTTCCTTACTACCCTGCATTTTATATTAAATTGTAAAAAAAAAAAAACAATCTTGAACAACAAAATTTATTATTCAAGGCATTTTATTAATAAAATATGATACATCACTCAATAATGTTAGTTGTCGATAAGTTGCACCCGCGATCCTAATTTAGCGATCGCGGGTGCAACCAATTTGAATCAACGTTTTTTTTTATTTCAACGTACAATTTACTCCTAATAACGACTGGTTGAATTTTGTTTTTGATTTCTTCTTACTTTTAAAAGGTTTCACTAAAGTTAACACTTTATTTCTATGGGAAAAACAAACTTTTATATATTTTATATCGCGGGTGCAACAAACTTACAATGGCTATTTGCAATCAATAATAGTTAAAAAAAATAATAACAAAAATGTATATGTTTTTATGTAATCGATTAAATAACAAAATAACATTTGTGATAAATCATAACCTTAAACTATCGGTAATGTCTTTTTCGGGCTTTTGTTAGCAGCTATGATATTTGCAGTTCATACTGACTCTTCGTATGACAATGTTGCAAGGCGCAAAAAAAGTTTTTTTAATAAATACAAGCCATCTACCTTGCATTGGTATACAAAAAAATTAATTAATTAATCATTAAAAATATTGTAATTTATAAATTGATGACGAAAATCGTCTATAGCGGAATCGCCCCGTACCTAATATCACTAGATTTTACTAAGAACTTGGTTTATTTATTCTTTAATATTTTGAAAGTTAAAAATCCTAGAATCACCCGGGTTTCATTGTTTGGCTAAGAATTGATAAGACCATTGAATTTTGGAAACAAGACAGTACTTAATTATGTACAATTTTAGAAAAAAAAATACATAGTTTTAAATTGGTTTCATTTTATTTTTAATTTTGAGTTGGAACATAAACTTTTCAAAAAACTGTTCACTAAACCAACTTTATTTAAAAATTAAATAAAATAAATGATTTCTAGCTTTACAACAAGATATAACATTTTAAGTGCTATCGTTGTTTGTATATTTTTTTGTTGTTTAGCCAATTTTTGTTTGTTGCGCCTCCTGAGCGGCACAGACATTCCCTCTACGATTTTCGTACTGTCACACCTTATGCGACACCATTTGTAAAATAATAATTTACTACCATAAACTATATTATAAGGTGAAGAAATTAAAATATTGAAATTACTTCTGTTTTAAGTGGAGGGAATGAATATATTTTCTGGGTGCATGAATTTAAACAAATTCTCCTGGAATAATAAAATTCACAGTATTTGCTGCGATTTTTATAAGAGTCGGTAAACATCGACCAAAATTTGAGTCTTAGTAGGGTATAACAGACTGACTGAAGATCCCACTGTTATACCTGGGCGAAATACAATTATTTCCCTGGAGTTGAGATCACTTGTACTTTTTAATTGAATTAGAAACTATGTTGTTTCGCAAAAAAAAAAAAAAAGGTCTGAAGAAGATTTTTATTAACCATCTTATTATATTTGTTTAATTATATTTACTTCTCTTTATTTTATTCCCATTTAAATAAACGACATGTTCGACCCAACATTTAATAGCAAACAATACCAGGTAGTTTAAACCTTTAACAAAATTTAATTTTTGCTTCGCGATAACACAAGTCAGCAAATAAAATTTACCTACTAGTGTAAATATTTACATAATAAGTAGAGTTAAATAAAAAATTAATGAACACATATCTCTAAAGATAAACAAACTAACGTTTAGTCCAACATACCTACTTACATATAAGCAAAAGGTGTGAGGTCAGAGATTTCATGCGGCAACAGCTCATGCTTGATGGCTTTTGCCACGCTTTTATGTATGGTGACCATTTTTTTTTTTGAAGTAACGCATCACAATCCAAAATAAACTACACGACTCAATCGAATTTGCGGTTTAACCCTATAACGAAGTTATACATTAAAAAAGTAGTGCTCAATGGTTCAAAAATAGAATAAAGTAAACCCACTTTTTTTTGTCATGGTTGTCACTTAAGGACGAAAACTTGGATAGGCACACATTATGAGCCACTCAGCAAAAAATCGTAACTACCAGATTCGAAACAAGGTGCACTTCTTTGTTGTGCTTAAAAAAAATCTATACTATCTCCTCTGCTGATGAAAATTGATTTAAAAAATCCGGGAAATTATAGAACAATTATTTTATGCTTTAAATCTAACAAAAACAATAACATTTCAAGACTAGATGGTCTGGTCACCCTACCGGTATTATATCTTTATTACATAATGTACCTTTAATTGCATCACAATCATTCTACATACTCTTCTATGTAGAGAGTAATATTTAGCTTGTGCTTCCAATGGGACATTCAATAGTCGAATTCTGTCCAGTGGAATGCTCTTGGGAGCTGTACGGCAGTATTTCACGATACTAACCGTAGGTACACACCTACGCCAGGCAAAAAGTCAGTTATGCTACGCCAACAATGGCTTTAATCACCTGTAATCCAATTTTCACGTGAACAATGGAAATTACCAAACCGTAAAAACAGTTTTGCAGAAAAATATCAGAAACTATGTAACACCGGAATATATGACCAGAAGCTCTCCAGCAACTTCCACACACCAGACCACCCCCAGTACAGGTAGGTACTCAGCAAGCTCAACCAAGCCAGGGTCTATAGAAAACACCCCAGTGTATGTATTTCGCGCTCTCGCAGAAATCGTTAACTGAGGGGGATCTATAGTTAATTCTCCAATAATTCACCCGAAAGGGGATTTTCCCTTATATATATATATATACACGGTATTTTTTATTTTGTTCATTATTCCCACGTTTTAATGGTGCGATGATGGTGGATTGGGTGGGCTTGGTTTGCATACTGGTACTGGACAGCTGCATGATAAATATTTTGGATTTCAGTAAAAGAAATATATTTATGTTGGTTGCTGCCGTTATAATATTAAAGTTAAAACAGAAAAACGTAATAACTGAATATTATTTCGTGTGCGGATTTTTTGTTTTGTACCTATGTATATGTGAATCTGCAGTTGGCTCAGAACTTTTTCAGAATAAAATCCAAAAGGAATTCATGATTTTTTTAATTTACGAACAAAAGGAATTATAAAGAAGAGAAAAACTGCTATATGAAAGAGGTATTTTTGCATGTTTGTTTTTTTTTTTTTGTTCAAAAATAATATAAACCCAAATTAAATTCCAATAAAATATTTTGAATCTTTTAACTGAGTTTAAGAAGGAATAACCGAGTAAGGCTCTTTCATTTATAAAGCTGTTTTCAAGGATTAAAATGAGAACATTAAAAGGACTGAATTAAGAGGTTTCAACTGTGAAATAAAAGCTTAAGTAGGAATATGAGCCAACCTACTTTATTTTTTCAGGATATTATTCTTCATCTGTTCGAGCTTATTTGTAACTTATTCCTTTTTTTAATTTCTTATTCATTTATTAACAATTATCACTTTTAATATTATATTATATGGTATCCATGTAGAAAGTAACAACAAAAACATAAATGTTAAAAAAGGAGCCAAGTTCTTCTATGTACAAAAACCTTTGCGTAACAAGTCAGCCTTAAAAAGTAGTGGGATCAAAAAGAACAACAAGTTCTAAGTTATTAATGTTAAATATCAAATATTTTAAGTAGAGTAATATGGAAGAACCTCAAATTATCAGAGAAATCTGTTATTTAATGATTACTGACTTAAATTGAGTTAGTTTACTCGTCAAGTTTTCATTTTAAGATTGAGAAATTAGGTAGATACTTAAAGAAAACTTGCCAAGTAAACTAACTCAATTTAAGTCAGTTATCATTAAATAACAGATTTCTCTGATAATTTTGAGGTTCTTCCAAATTTTACAGTCGTAAAAAAGATTTTCAGCTCTCAATATAACAGAAGGTAAATCGTTTATAAAAATTAGAAAGAGGAGTGGCACAACGGCTCGTGAAGAACCAGGGCCTAGTGACTAACAACTCGCAACCATTCCTGTGTGCACCTGTCGACAGGAATGGAAGGGACCTACAATTTTATGTCGAATCCGAACGGCTAGACGAGAAGGACTTATTCGTGGCAAGTGTTACTCTTGGAGGATTTGTCAATTCCTCTCAAGAGGCAGTAGCCCTGAAAAAAAACTTTTAAGTTTTTAGGTGGACGAGGCTGGGAAGCGAACCCAGCGAAGTGCTCTCAATATATATTTTAATATTAATTCTGTGAAAATGGGTGGTTGCCACGCCCACTCAATGTAAAATCTCAAAGTTTTAATTTTTCCTTTGCTTGCATGTCAAGTCCTATCGCTCTACCAAATTTCATCACTCTACGACAGTCAGAATTTCTCTACATAGTTGATGTCAATTCTGAGAATATGGTCGGGTGCCACGCCCCATGAATGTTAAATATCAAATTTTAAATTTTAGCCTTTGTTTGCAGTCCAAGTTCTACCGCTCTACCAAATTTCATCATTCTACGATAATCAGAAGTGCTCTATATAATTGATATAAATTCAGCGAAAATGGGCGGATGCCACGCCCTCTGAATGTAAAATCTCAAATTTTAAAACTTTGCATTTGCTTGGACTACTAGCCCTACCGTTTTACCAAAATTTGATTATTCTACGACAATCAGAAGTGCTCCTCATAATTGATATCAATTCTTATTCAAATGGGCGGATGCCACGCCCCCTGAATGTAATTTTAAAATTTGGGCGGGTACCACACCCTCTGAATGGAAAATCTTGAATTTTCGATTTTTTTCTTTGTATACACCACAAGGCTTACCGTTGTGCGAAATTACAAAATTCTACGATGTTGGGAAGTGCTCCATAATTTTGATGATCTGTCAATGAGTCAGTTACGGTTTTTGTTATTTTTGCATTCTTATATCTCAAGAACCAGGTACTAAGGAATTGAAATTTGGTGAATTGTCTAAACCTGGTGAGCTTAGCAAATGCTGCGAGATTGAAGTTTATGACTACCGTGCCATTTGATATTTGAAATTTGTTTTTTACTTTTTATAGAATTTTAAGATTTTGTAGTAATTTCTACAAGGTTGGAATTTTTCAAATAATTACAAACGAGTCTACCGATTTTGATTTCTAAAAACTGCAATCGAATGAACTTGTTCTATGTCGAAGCAGCATAGGTAAAATTTCAGTGTTAACTAAAAAAAAAAAATGCAAACAAGATGTAAATTGATTATTTCGACAGATATGAATTTATGCTAGAAATATTTTAAAATCATTAAAGCGAAAATTTCGTCAATCCGTTTTTTGATAAATTTAAATCAAATATATGCATACGTCTTTTTCGAAAACTTTGATATGCAATATTATTTGAACTTTTAGGAAACTTTGACAAAAAAAAAATCATTTTAATCAGTTCAACCAATAATAAAAAAGTCGAAATTATGAAAAATGTTTTTGTACTGTTTTATACCTTTTCAAGTATGCATAAAAATCTTTCCGTTTTCGAGAAAAATATTATTTCTCTGAACGGTTTTTCAACATTATTATGTACAAGGATTTGTCAATTATACTAGAGATGGTTAAACAATTATTATGACGTTCTTTTAAGAGAGTTAAAAAAAAAAAACAATGTTCAATAGATTAGTTTTACCTATTTTTAGAATCTCCATACAAAAAATGAAAAAATCAGCTCAATCGTTTTCGAGAATATAAAAAACAAAAAATGGTTCTAAGGTATCTACCAATCTACCCGTCTTTTTCCCTTGTAAGATCGTACGAGCTGTTTTTGAAAAAAAAAAAATAAAAAAGAAAACTAGATTGTTTTCCTGCGCAGGTAGTGTTAAATTAAATTGAGTTTGTAAACAAGACTTTCATAGTTTTTATTTCTTTAAGACAATTCAATAGAAACAATCCAGAAAATCATTCCAGCAATGACGCAAATCACTGTTGCTATAAATCAATTTATTTTAATTTTAAATAATCACCTACCACTAACTCATCATCGTGCATTATACATGCTGAGAATAACCTTGACAAATTCTATTGTTCCATTCTTTCTTGAAAGATGTCTTAATTGTTCCTCATAAATCACTTGTTGATTGAAATTGAAAGAAAAAAATATATTTTTAGATAAGTCGTATATTTGTTTAGTACTTTTGCACTTTGTATCTAACATTGACTTAAAATAGATTCTGATAGCTGATTCTAAATGACATGTTGTTGGATGATTTAAACTTTTAATACGATATTTTTTTTTGATTTTTTTAGAAAAAAAAAGACTACAAAACACCTAATCCTGATTAATGTTACACAAAAAACGACAAAGCATCTGAACTGAGCATCTTCGTGATTATTCTTTATTTTTTGTTTGCTTCTAATTTTCACTGACGATCTTATACTATTTCATCGATCCCATTATGTCATTTTCTACTTCTCCCCCAGATATCACACGAATTCCCGATTTGATTTGAATAAAAGAAATTCGGTCACGATCTCGCATTTAATTTATAGCTGATAGCATCATCTATTGAGATTGAGATGCAACGCCAACAACGGTATCACCTAGAACGCCCACAAACTTTTATTCCCTCGGGGTATTGACAGCAATTGATACTATAGCTATTTCTTTTAATGACGCAGATTTGTTCTGTGTAGTAATGTGGGCTGAAGAAGATATAAGCGGAAAAGAAAATATAATAAAATTGGTTATATATGGAATCGAAACTGATCGAAGTACCATGTAAAAATAGTTCAGTGTTACCCAGCTGGAGAGATTATGTCAGCTTTATTGATCACCACTTCAAATTTGATGAGGCACATTTTTTTGTATTTGTTCATCGTGCTTCCAATTCTTTTGCAATGAATCAATATTTACATTTATTGAAATTCTAGATATGACTAGCTCGCATTTCATGAGCAATCCGGTTGACAAATTATGAAAAGGTATTTCCCTAGAGAAAAACTATAAAAAAAAGTCCAAGGCATTTATTAAAACTTTTGAAGGCAAATAAAATTCTTTGTGGGTGATAAACGTATACGAACAAAATTTATATCATGTGACAGTACAGTGACAAAAGTTAACGGGCTTGTTAAGGTCAATTATGTTTTCTTTTCATTCAGATATTTAATATCAATTAATTTTAATGTCTCCCCCGTTTCGGCGGTAGGGGTAAATTTCCACAAAATTAGATTGTTTTAGGACCAGTTTCACAGTCATGGGAGTAGGACTTAAGTGCGCAATATCGGATACAAACGACCCATCTATGCATGCAGCGCTGCACATGAAACACATGTGCATAGTGTCTGACATTCATGATGCATAGTTATGTCAAATCAAAAAATGAAAGGAAACTTAACGCAGCGTTGCCGTTATGACACGATAGTGCTTTTTTGGCATGGGATTTTCTTCGTGGTACAGTGGCACGAAGTTCTATATAGCAGTTAATTTCCATTATTTTATTGTTTTTAGAAAGATTAGAAGAACTTATGTTTTTTCCCGTGGCACGAAAATTACAGTTTTTTCTTTAATTGTGGCACCAAAATAGTTTTTCGAGCGGCAACGCTGACTTCATGGATTCTTGAAAAAAAAAAAAATACCAAGCCAAGCATTTTTTTTAAAGAATGACAGTTGATGTCAATGAGTAATGCCAAACCGCATTTATTTCAGATATTTTTCATTGCTGTTGTGGTTACAATGATTCTGCGCAGCCAATTAAGAAATAGAGATATTGTGCAGCGATGCGCTGCATGGAGAACTCGAGTAGATCTGCTCCCATGACATGAGAACCTGTGTAATTCAATTTCGCTGCACATCATTCTGTTTAGCACATAAGTGTACACTGTAAAACTGGCCCTTAGTGAAAAGTTTTGAACAAATTCCAACTCAAACATTGAAAAAAAAAATTAAAACAAATTATGTAATTAAGGGTCGGTTTCACAGTAACAGCAGAGGCACTCAAGTGCGAAATATAGGATACAAAATGCAAATTTTTGCAGTGCACACTTACCTGAATAAGTTTCCCGTGTTGGGCAGTTGTGTCACTTACTCGGACTGCGAAAATGACCAAAAAGTATCAATATGCAAAACTTTAGTGCAACTTAATTCGGTAAGTAATCACTGTGAAACTGGCCCTAAGGATCAACTATTTTTGTTTTCAAGATTCAATATTCTCTCATCAATTCTTTGTAAAAACCTAAAAATCGGATGATTCAAGTATCTACTTTTACTCTTTAAAAAAATATAAAAATTAAGGAATCAACTTTCTCATACAAATAAGAAAATCAAGTAAAATGGCCATTTCGGCAACCGGTGGAAATTTCTGCTTATTCTTGTGCTGTTTGCCTCTCCCGCCTAAACGGGGGGGAGAGACCACTTCTCTCATACGATTTTTTGATTTCCTCAACCCAACCTACACGCTCTATCTTTTTATCATATCGTATGCGAATCACCCTGTATTTAAAAGTAATCAGAAGATAATCAGTGCTTAAGTTTATCTTGTAGGGACATATTTGAATGTCTTCTAAATAAACTTGCCCTTTACTACGTATATCGCAAGTAAAAAGTCAATATTTTGTTCAACTAGGCAAAAGGCAATCAATCTTATCGCCAATTCAAGGGGAGATTCCTCAGTCGGATTTTGTCTTTTTCAAAGAAGTCAAAAACTTTTTTTTTCAGCAAAATGTCATCAATTTCCTCACCAGAAAATATGTTTAACTTTTACTTTGTTTTTGAAATTGGTTAACAATAGGTAAATATCATATCTGGAAAAAAATCCGGAGGAGAAAATCCGAAGGAAGTTGTTGAGTTTTCAGTGTGATTTAAGCTGTTATTATATTTTTAATGAGCATTACACAATAAGGGATTGCAAATCTTTGTTCTTAGCCCCTCAAATGCAAACTAGTCACCCTTAACGATTCCCAGAGTTCTTCTTAATCCTTTTCATAATTTGAATTAATACTTTCCTTACTTTTTATATCATAAGATCCTTAATGATAAATAAGTTAACCTTCATTCATAGTTTTGTTTTGTTTTCTTTCTTTTCAAAAATCTTATGCATACATACCTACCCTAAACTATATAGTAAGCAACCTCAACCTGAACGAAATAAAAAAAAAAAATCTATTTGAGCATAACATCAGTTTTACCTCGACCTATGTTTTTGATGGTGTATAGAATTCTTTAGATCCACCAGCAACCATCCGACCATGATCCTAATTCCATTCCTAAAATTTTTTAAACCAACAAAAAAATAAAACCCAAAATAAATAAAGAAAAAAAACAAAGCACTCTTGATAAATCTGAACAAACCACTCCTAGTTTTTTTTAAAATGTTTAAACAATCCTCTTATCAAAGCCTTGATGGTATTTAGTGGTGGGATGACAGCGCAGCCAACTCCAAAAACCCGCACTCAATGGTGGATGTTTTTTTTTTTCTTTTTGCATAGATACTCAGAATCACGTTTACTCGCCCGCAAAGAGAGATATTGAATTGAAAAACTAAAAGCATTCCAACTCCTCGATTAGAGAATTTAATTTAAAAAAAAATTATAGCACATAAAAAACAGAACTACGGATTTCGAACCCAATTCCCATGTTAGAAAAACTATTTTACACAGCAGTTCGAAATATTTTTTTTATCCTCTTGTTGTTTTATTTATTTTTTTTTGTCTTATCCCCCGGAAAAAACAATACACATCTTATTATATTTATTTATTTTTGGTTTTGTTTAAAGGATTTACCTAGATTGCTTTGGCATAGTTATAAAGAAAAAATGCAAACCATTCCCGCCCGTGTGCATAATTCAACCGCACAAATGCGGTTCCGTATGTATGCATGTAGGAATGTATGAACGGATGGATGGGGATTGGGGATACCCTATTTTGTGACAAACGACGCCATTTTGTTGCTTTCAAAACTAATGTCACTTTGCTGCCTTTCAATCTCAAGGGAGGAAATTGCAACATCGTTTGGTCGGTCGGGTTGGGTATAAGTGGAATATACTAGGTACTTAGCCAGCCCGATGTCAACCGAGGTTACTCTTCCACAATGTTTGTATTTTACACACATGTTGACAAAGTCGTTGTCGTTATCAGGGCCGTATTAAATCCTCAAGGAAAAAGTTGGTTAAATTCAATCAAACCGATTAAGGATTATGTTTTAGGAGGTGTTTTATTTTGTTGGTAATAAAACTCGATTTTTTGTATTCCATTGGACACAAAAATTGTTATGATAACTGTGCAATTGTTAGTCTAAGATGTAGCTTGTCAGATTCAAAGGTTATCTCATTTTTTCTTTTATGTTTCTCTTTTTATCTTTCTTTCTTTGTTTCGTTCTATATCTCTCTCTATCCCTCATTCTGCCTCTCTCACCTTAACTCAATATCCCTCTCCGTCTCTTTCTTTATATCTCCCCTCATTCTTCCCTCTCTTTCTCTCTTTCTCACTCTCTCACCCTTTCTTTCTTTCTCTCTCTCTCACGCCCTCTCACGCTTTCGCTCTACCTCTCTTATTTTAGTACGTCAAACTTAAGATTTCATTGATTCTTTCTCAAAGGTTTGGTGACATTTGGATCTTGATTTCGTCCCTTTTGTTTATGATTATCGGCTAGCAGTAAGGTTTGCGAATTTTTTTGGCAAAATCACAGGTTCGCCCTGGTGAATCACGGATTTCTCCTGTAAATTACAACTTAACCTTCGTCAATCACAGATTAATCTGGCAAATCACGGACTTGTCCGGTTAATTACGAGTTGACTATGGTAAATCACTGATTTCTCTGGTATATCACAACTTAACCATGGTTAATCTCAGATTTGTCTGGTAAATCAAAAGTTAAGTGTGTTACATCACGGATTTATCCTGTACCTATGTCATAACTAAACCATGGTTAATCTCAGATTTGTCTGGTAAATCACAAACTCTTCCCGAAAATCACAAGTTTACTTTGGTAAATCGCAGATTTTACACACAAATCACGGTTTGTCGGGTAATAAATCACAATTTGATGTTGGTAAATCACTGATTTGTCTGGCTTCCCAAAAACTTGTCCAGTAAATCACAAGTAGACTTTGTTAAGTCTGAGATAATTTTTTTACGGATAATAATGCGATAAATCACATGTTGACAGAATAACTTAATGAGCGAACTATAATTTCACATACAGCCCTATTATGGTGGCGAACGAGGACACACTTAGTAAAATGGAGAATGAAACTCACAATAGCTTTTAAAAATCCGGGCGAAATGTTTTCCGGGTGAAACTTACAATAGGGCTGATAGTGTAATATTTCTTGGGATTTCAAAGCTTTTGCTCCTATTATTGAAATTATGTTCCCCTTTATAAGCTAGGTGGGGGGGGGTGCACGAGGTAGTTTGGCTTCGTGTTTGTCTATGTTTTATTATGTATGTTTGTTTTTTTTTTTTCAAGGCTATAGGTATATATCAGAAAGTCAAATTATGAATGAATAAAATAAATAACTTAGTTCTGTGACAGGGTGACGACTAGTGTAGAAGGCCTGGTTAATACCCCTTTACACTCTTAGTCCACAGGAATGGAGGGGATCTAAAATTTTCTGGCTAATCCGAACGACTAAGATGAAAGGCACTTTATCATGACAACAAGAAATATACTCTTCTGAAAGATTTGTCACAATTTTCGATAAACACTATTTCTTTCTAAAATTTTATCATTTTCTTTTGCCTCGTTCCTAAGAAAAACTAATTCCCTCCCTGTTGGGATTTGTCATCGTTTATGTTCACGTTCATCTTCCTTCGAGCGAAAATGTAATTGGGTCAACTTAAAGTCAAACGCAGAGAAATCGCAATACAACTCTCTTTGTGCTTTAAAGTGAGTATTAGGATAAAGCGAGTGAAAAGAGTGAAAGAGAAAGCAAGAAGCTATGTAGGTACCTTCCTTAAATGGTGTCCACTGAAGTGGACTACTTTGGGCGGTAAACAAACGAGGCTTAATACAAAGCTACACTGTTGTGCATAAATAAAACATAAGATTTTTTTGAACCTTATACAAAAAGCTTCTTTAGAATTCTATATTCTATAATTAGACTGATTTTTGATAAAAACAACTTACAGCAACAAAAACAGAAATTTCTTTAATTCGTCATATTTACCAGAATTACACTGAACAATTTAACTCTATATATTAAACGCAAGAGGTTATAAATCGGCGGCATCAATTTGGAGGAAAGCATGATTACAATAAATAAGTAAGTTGAAAATCCGAAGTTAAAAATCCCAATGAAACGCGGTTCAATGCAGCAAATTACGATGTTGACTTTTAAAGTAACTTAAGATATTTCGAAAAATTCTGGAGATCGTATAATTTAAATGAAAAAATGTTGAATAAAAGTCGTGTCTTTTGAAAAGTTTTTAGTCAACTCAGCTATATTTTACTCACAAGCAATAAGAAAAATGATAATACAAATTTGCATTTGTTTACTTACAAATCGATATTACAAAATCTTTGTTATTACTCATGTTCTGTTCAAAATGTTCAAGAGTGTATAGCAAGCTCAGCTAAATTTTACGTGTAGTAAAATTTTTCTGTTTCAAGTGGATTACCTTGTAGTATGAAATATCAAGACACAATTACTAGTGATGTACCTACAATTTGTAATTTATTTGCTGACTATTTCCAGTCAGTTTATTCTTTAGACACTCCCCCTATCTATAGGCCACCTTATATGAGTAGAGTTGTTAATATCGGTTCTTTAGTTTTTAGTCCATTTGAAATAGAAGAGGTTTTATCTAAATTTGATGTTAATAAGAGTGAAGGGCCTGATGGAATTCCAGCTATTTTCTTAAGAAAATATGGTATTGCAATAGCTCAACCACTTTCATGGATTTTTAATCTTTCATTAACCACAGGGCAATTCTTGGATTGCTGGAAAGTTTCTTTTTTGTCACCAATTTTTAAGGCGGGCTCAAAACAGGATATAACAAATTATATGCCCATTTGCAAAATTTCTTGTATTCCAAAAATATTTGAAAAATTAGTTTGCAATAGGTTAACTCTTCTATTCCAGAATCATATTTCAGTTGCACAACATGGATTTGTTGCAGAGAAATCAACGGCAACATACTTAGCATTAATAAGCTATAACATCATTACTAATATGGAAACAGGATTGCAAACTGATGTTATTTTTTCAGATTTTGCAAAGGCATTTGAGTCAAGAGTCAACCATCAAATCTTATTAGACAAACTAAATTCTCTAGGTATCCACTCTTCCCTATTGAAATGGCTTGAATCATATTTAGCTGGTAGAGTTCAAGTAGTAAAAATTGATTGCTCGTTCTCAAAACATATTTCGGTCCCATCTGGTGTTCCGCAAGGAAGCCATTTGGGTCCTTTGTTACTCTTATTATTTATAAACGATATACCCCATATTTTTCAAAACTCAAACTGCCTTCTTTTCGCAGACGACCTCAAACTTTACCGGAAGATTTCTTGTCAAACCGACTGTTTTCTTCTTTTGGAAGATTTGTTGAAGCTAAATAATTGGTGCAAGCAAAATCACCTTTTGTTAAATGTTTCTAAATGTCAAGTTTTGTCGTTTTACCGAAATTCTAATCCCATAGTGTTTGACTATATTGTAAACCAAACAAATCTAGAGCGTGTAACTAGGCAGAAAGACCTAGGAGTAATCTTAGATACAAACCTTTCCTTTTTACCACATTATGATTTTATGATAAACAAAGCAAATCAAATGCTTGAAAGAAACACTAAAGAATTCTCGGATTCATATTCTCTAAGATCTCTGTACAATTTTCAGGTCAGGTCAGTTCTTGAATACTGTAGCATTGTATGGAATCCTTACTATAATAACTCCATTGACGGAATTGAAAGGGTTTAGTAGCATTTTACAAGATATGCATTTTATAAGCTTAATTGGAGGATTGCAAGGCCTTCTTACTATAGCAGATGTTTATTGTTTGATATGGCATCTCTTTCTGATCGTCGGGCGTATTTTTCGGTTATGTTTATAAGAGATATCGTAACAAATCATATCAATTGCCATCCTTTACTTACATTAGTTAACTGTGTTAATATACCTTCCAGAACTACACGCTATCGATTTTATTTTTATGAGCAGTTTCATCGTACAAACTATGGCCGCAATGAACCCATAACGCGTTGCATAAGAGAAGTGAATTTAATTTGCAATAGGATTGATTTTAATCTCGATGTTCCGAGAGATACATTTAAAAAATATGTGTTAAGTAATATTAAAACTTTAACTTCCCAATAAATTTGTTTTCTATTAATTATCAATTATAAATCATAAATAAATAATGTTAATTATAATAATATAAATTTAATTAAAGTAGTACATATATATATTATATATATATATATATATATATATATTTCCCCCAACAATTTTACTATATTTTATATTTATATTTAGTATCTAGTCTATAAAGATTGTTATCTGATTGATGAAATAAACTAAACTAAGCTTTAATACATTAATAAAAGAAATTTTGCATAAATGTAGCTTATTGATGTATCCAACACAATTTGACCATGTTTTTGTGCACAGTCTTGTAGAGATTGTGAACTGAGTTGAGTTTGATTTAAGTTATTTTCAAACAAACAATCTAGACAAATAAAAGTCTTTTCAATACACAGGGTGAGGGATAGGTCATATAGCTGGAAGGGGTAAATATATATACACGATGTTGACTCTTGGGGCGCTTGATGCTTGATGCATTCAATTGTTGCGCGTATTTAGACGAGAGTGCACAGTTGAGTCCATTGAATTAAATACAAAAAAAGAAATACACAAACAAAAAGAAAAAAAATTGTAAAGTAAAGAAACATGTACGCCGATTTAGTGCGTTGGAAGTAATTTAAGTCTGAATGAAGATGCTAGGGAAGAAAAGAGTGGATACCTTCAGGCAGAATTGAGTTTTGTATAATGTATATGTATACATTTGTACAGTACGAATTTAAATTGCAGTGTAGAAATTAATATTAAGGGGATCAAGGTCAATTTACTGATGAAATGATTGAATTTGTAGATACATTTTGTTGTTTGTTGATTTCATGGGGAAGTCACGGTTGCCAAACTTTGATAGGCTTTTTGCAAACCTTGGAAGGTTTCTCAAGATTTTAGTTTTTGGAATTTTTAATTCATTTGGAAGAGGACTTTTGATCCCCAAATTTTATTCTCAGTTAAAATGATTTTATTTTAATAAAACTTCGATATGTACCTATATTACCTATGCAAAGTCCACTTTAGGTACTGAGAACTTCGCTCTTTTTTATATAATAGGCGTGTTTTACTGCAAAGATCATCCATAGTACAGTACGATTTTACATTCATTACAAATACAACATCGCTAGTAGCTCTACAGACGATAAGAAGCTAAAGTCGAATCCTACTGTGGATAGCTTTTTTGGCGTTTATTCGAGCCTCTATTCTACTTTATCTTCTTTTCGCCTGTAGAGCTACTAGCGATGTTGTACTTGTAATGCATGTAAAATCGTACTGTACTATGGATGCCTTTTTACAATAAAACACTCCTAATAAACGATAAACGATTTTTGTAGGACGGCACATTAACATACCTGCAAATAAAAGAAAGAAAAAGTAAGTTAGTTAAATGCAACAAAAATCAAGTTTTTAAGTTTAAAATTTGAATAAATATAGTCAAGATTGTTTTTAATCTAAAAACAGATTCAAATTTTTCAGTTGAGTAATAAAAGTAATATATGTAGGTAAGGAAATGACGAAATTGGTGCAGCACGTTACGCATGCAAACCGTTCTTCTAAAATTACACACAAAACTGATCGTAAGTAATAATTCGTTTATTGATATTAAGGGTATTCATGCAAGGATTGTGATGTGGAAAATTAATCAAATTTATTTGGTTAAACTTATCCAAACGTCATTGTGACTTTTAGAATTAGGCGTGTTCAGAAATATGATACTCACTAAGAGAACTAAAGAAAACTCTGACCGGGGAGCGGTTCAAAATTCTGGATTTTAAAATTCTGTAAGTTTTTTTGAAAATGCTGTACGAACAAAATTCTGTGTTTTATAATTCTGTATGTCAATAATTCTGTATGTCCATAATTCTGTATATCCAAAATGCTGTATAAGCAAAATTCTGTTTTTCAAAATTCTGTTTATGCCCAATTTCAGTATTTTAAAGAGGAATTTTCTTGTTTTTTTAATATGATCTCTATTTCTTGCCCTTGTCACCTGTGCGTTTGCGAAATCAGATCCGTTTTTAAAATCACTTAACCATTTTCTGAAACTCGTATTCGACTACAGACATAAATGTTAGTATTCCAAAAGTCATACATCCATCTTCGCTTCTACTTATATTGAGAAACGCACAACATCGCTCACGAATATTCATATTATATTCCGAATCTAGTATTAATCCAAATTAATGTCGCATTTGTGGTGTTTCGTCTTGTGAATTTTTTTTAAACGAGATCTATTCATTTTCATAATAAGAAGATGAAGAAATCTAAATATTAAAATATTGAAATTACTTTTGTTTTAAGTGGAGTGAATGAATAAAATTCAACTAAAAAGTACAAGTGACCTCAACTCCAGAAATAATTGTGTTTCGCCCAAGGTATAACAGTGGGCTCTTCAGTCAGTCTGTTATACCCTTGTAAGACACACATTTTTTTCGATGTTTACCGACTCTTATAAAAATCACAGGTAAAAGATACTGTGAATTTAATTATTCTAGGGGAATTTGTTTAAATTCGTGCACCCAGAAAATAAATACCCGTGGTCAGGTTTTTTATAATAAGAAGATGAAGCAATTATTTCTGGAGTTGAGGTCACTTGTACTTTTTAGTTGAATTCTATTCATTTTCGACAAAAATGGACAAAATGTTATGCATGTTGGTAACTTTTACTATCGCTTCTATTTTATTTAATCAACCTTAGGGCAAGACCTCCATTCCATCTTCCAACCATCAATACTGTTAATGTTATTTTGCATCCTTTGAATACTTCCGTTATTTTTTTTTTTTTTTGAATTTTCTAACATAGAACAAAACTCAGCTTTATGTCTTCCCAGTAGGCATGTCATATTTTTAAAACCAGGCTGCCAGTTTCAAAATTGTCTAATCTTCAAATTTACTACCGTGAGGTACACTCGGCGGTGCTCTTCACTACCGAAAGCAATATTTTTGCGCAAATCAAGAAACCGACATTATGGACGCACCATAGATTTTGATTGTATTCGCTCATTCTCGTCCGACCACTACCGTGAGCCTACGACTATTGTAATTCCATCGCGAATCTTGCATTTTTTTATCGTTCCGAGACATTAGGCTCTGACTTCGCGTTGGTTCGGGAGAGGTACTTCATTTAAAAATGACTTCGAAATCAAAGCACGTCTAATATGTCATACACCAAATTTGTCAAATAAACGAATAGCTGATTCAATTAGAGCCTGGTTCGTTTTTTCGTTCGTTTCGTCTTTCGCCTTTTTGACAGGCACGAACAGTCATGATTACATGGTTCGCGATTATACGTACGTACTTCTATTCGTTATTTTGACGTTCATGGAATTTGGGGTTGTTTTGTAAGAAAATAATCAGTAGTTATAAATAAAAATATTTTGTAATCACTTTTTTCTCAAATACAATCGTTCAATCATTTTTGTTCAAATCGTTTTTTGCTATACCATCGAGGACCATTGTGGTTGTCTAATCAGAAATGGCAAATCTCAACCAGAAAAAGTCTTGAAGTATTCATTCCTGCTTTCGTTACTTCCTTCCCTCTGCATTTCTACTCCCCTCACCCAATCTGTCAAAAAGAGGAAAGACGAAACAACCGAGAAAACGAATCGTTTAATCGGGCACTTACACAGCATTTAGCCAAATGAATAAAAAGGTCGTTCATACAAACTTTTGTGTAAACTTATCATTTTTCACAGTTTGTAAACTCAACGTTGCATGAATACCCTTATTATTTTTGAATGTTTGAATTTTCAACAACCACTTGAGTGGGCTACCACCATTGTATTTGGCTGGAATTATTGCAATTTCATAGCTGCCACACCAATCATCAGATTCATTTCAGTGGTGCTTAGTCTTTATGTTCAATTTTAATTTATAAATTAGTGCCGTCAATTGGAATCGAACCTAGACCAGCTACCCCTGAGGCCTATGCACTACGCATTGCGCCACCGAGGTCACCTAATAATGCTCATCCAATGTAAGGTTTTGGTTTATAAATTGCATATTGAGACAACTAACATTTTTACTAGACGCACACAAGTTGGTTGTTGATCATTCATCTTTTTTCCGTACACGATTTTCAAACCAACAATTCGTTGGACATTTGTAAGGTGGGAGATTGTATGAAAGATTTGACACTGGTCAAGAATTGATTTAATTAAATTGGGTTTTTTGTGTGATAACACACTCGCAGTTAGGCTGCATAGCTTTATTCCTCCAAATATAAAATGCACACATATTTTTGCCATAATTCACCTCCCAGTTTCCCAACTTTTATTTTAGTAAATCGTTTTATTTTAATTCCTATCGCAAAGGTAAAGATATATAGCCAAAATATGTTCAATCACAATAATTGCCTTATTAAATACGATGTTGTGGTTGCAAGAAAATCATATTCGAAATGAATCAACAAAATAAGTAATTTTACTCCTCTCGAACCCTTATACTCGATATAAGCTCCTTTTGACTATATCTTATACGAGTACATCAAAAGACAAAAAAAAACACTTCATTGCGCATTCCAAAGCAAAATAGTGTCAAACACTATATGTAATCCATATCCAACATATTTATGAGGTCAAAAGGACGTTGGCAACTTCTACACACTTCCACCCATGGGAGTGTATTGAACTTTCATCCTTGCTGATGATGGTTATACGAGTATGTGTTGTTGTAGGTATTTGATTTTATTTTGTAATTTTTTTTTTTTGTATTATTTTTTTTTTACTACCCTAGCTGTCAACTTCTGAATTTATGAGAATTTTCATTTATTGACTTTCAGAATCTATGATGATGAAAAACAACGACAACAAAAGCCATTGGGAATGATACTAGTGGAAGAAAAATAATTTTATGTGTAGCCTATAGCCTATAGGCAATATGGCATAGAAGAGTAGGTAGGTAGCTATAACTTTGCCAAAATTTCAACTCATAGACGAATAACTTTCCAAGTATCAAAAAAATCAATTTGGCATACAAATTAATCCATAAATTCATAACAGAGACTAAGGGTAACTACCTAATACGCCTTCATACTCTTGTAAAAGTTAGCTAGAAGTGCCCAGACATTCTGGAGAGCCTCATAAGACGACGACCTATAATCAACGAAGAAGGAACAGCTAAGGCAAATACAAAAATTGAAAACACTCATAACCAGAAAGAGTAGCCATAAAAATCAGTAGAAAGAGGAAAACAAAAATAAAATACCTACAAAACAACATGTCCTTAATTTGATTGTAAGAGAGGTAGGTATAATGTACTTCATGGCACACATGATGGAAAAATGGCACAGTGGAACACTGATTACAGCTTGTTTTTTGTTTATAATTACATACTACTACATGTATTTGGATGAACTAATTTACTTAGGACAAGAAACGTGAACAATTTAAATATAATACATAAGTACCTACAAGATTTAAGGAAAAGACTTCAAAGCGGTGCCTACTTAATTATTTCTACCAAGCGTAAGAACTGTTTCATTGAAATTGAGATTTACTCAGTAACTTGCAGTTTTTCTTTTTTGTATTTTTATTACCAAATTTGTTGTTCATCAAATGGTGAGTGTAATCGAGTAACTTGCTAGCTTTACAGTAAAGTAATGATGGCACGTAGTGCATCTCGAGTACCAAACATGCTAGGAAAATGCAGTAAGGCTACGAACTTGCAGTTTTTTTTGCATTTCAAGAACCAGGTTCAAATTTTGAAGTGCTTTAAAAAAAAAAATTATAAAATTGACTTTACAAGTTAGCAGGATAGTACGACTTCTTTTGTTGAAGGACTTCAAAATTTGGACCCGGCCTTTTCTGTAAATTGAAAAAAAAAAAAAAAAAAAACTGAAATGGAAAAAAGCCAAGTTTCCATCTAGTAAGGCAAGTCCCTAGTAAGTTTTCAGTAGGGAAAATCAAGACGAGGAAAACTTGTCAGATACTTGGCAAGCCCTTGCTAGATTTCTTGCATATGTTTCGGTACCCCACCAGGAATATCTCTTGCCCACCAAAAACAAACGTTTTATAAGCACCATGCAATTTCAGTATCATCCGACGCTTTTTTCTCTATTTCCTTCTTTTTCACATCACCCTTTTTTCTTTAGGTGTGAGACATCTGTATATTATACATATGTGTTATGCAATATGGTATGTTAAATGAAACATAAGAGTATGAAACTTATTCACTTTCCAAATTGAATTTTTGTAAAGCGAGTTAGCCCAGTGGGTAGCACATTGGACTGACAAGCAGACGATCGTGGGATCAAGTCCCACATGAGCCAACTTTTTTTTTTTTTGTTTGCTTGACGAGGCAAAAGGTTCATAATCGTCAAGGCCCTTATCTAGCCTTTGCTAACACTTGCTTGTCCCTTTCCAGAATCTATGTAAAACTCACTAGTGCCTTGTCGAAAACTAAATTGTTTTTCTGCTCGGGTTGCCTTACTGCAAGCTCATACTATGATTGAACTTACTACATATTGAAGTCAATTTTATGATATTTCTTTTAAATAAGGACTTCAAATTTTGGGCCAAATGTATTCTTCATATGCAAATTTGGAGCCTTCCTGCAAGTTTCTAACATGTTTGGTTCTCGATACAAAAGATGCCACTTGCTAACTTCATAGTGTAGTCAATTTTATGAAATTTCTTTAAAATAAGGTCTTCAAATTTTGGACCCAGTCTATTTTTCAAATGCAAAAGAACTGCAAAGGAGCCTTACTGCAAATTCCATATTTAGTCCTCGATATACACAATGTCACTATCTAACTTCACTGTTAAGGGTGAAGTTATCAAACTCGGGAGTAGAAATGCAAACAAAATGCAAAACAGTTCCAAATGACTGCTCTAGCCTCATTCCTCTAAGTTTCCCTGCCAACTTTACATCAGACGTAGTACATTGTACTATTATGCCGGAGTTCTCGGTTCAAATCCCACCTTTTCCATTAACGTGAAATATTGTTTTTAGGGTTATTGCTGCTTGCGCGACTCACTTGTAAGAGTTCTAATTGTCATGATTAACTATTTCTTATTTTGGCCGTTCGTATTCGGCGGACAATTGTAGGCCCCCCACATTCCTGCTGACTTACAATACAACACGCATACAGAAAGGGTTATGGGTGCCCTGGTTCTCCACGAACATTATTTATTATTATTTAACGACGAAATGTGTTATCAGGTCTCAATTTTTTTCTTTGATTTATTCCAATATTTAACCAATTCTGACCCACTGTTAGACGTAAAGATTATTGATTATAAAGCTAGTTCTTGGAGTTATCCTCAGCTGGATATAATTCGTACTCTGCATGCAGAGTGTGTTGAAGGGTTCTTTGTGTTATGCTCTTCCCAGACTTCTGTCTCTCCCATAAATGGATTTCTATTTCGTCTTGCATGTGTATTCATTGCACATACATATCATTCATTTTTTTCAAAAATAATCCTTAATCCAATGTAAGCGCACAAAAAGAAACGGATTTCAAGACGTTAAGGCCCACTTTCTCGAGTTTATAGAATTTAGTGTTGTGGATTAAGCGTTGTTAAGACACACATACTGTGGATCGTAGTCATTCTAAAATGAATGCCAATCATATATCCCGTATAAGGAAGGGTTTGGTGAGGCTTGATAGGAAGTGTTTCAGGAAAACTTAGTTGATTTTTGGTTGCATGCAAAAATGTTATTTGCAAAAGTTCGAAATTGGAAAATATTCTCTATGGCATCTGCAATGCATGTATACAATTTCATACACATCTCTAACACATTTAGGGGAAGACCCTGAGAAAACTTTTCATAGATGATTTTTTTGAGAATGGGTGGAATTCAGAGAAGAGTAGAAAACAGAGGTTACGACTTGGAAGGACTTAAAGTTGGTATATCGTATCGATTCAGAAATGATATGGTATTTGACTTGAAAAACTTCATATAGTATACTTATACTGCCTCTCAGACAATCATAGTATCAATTATGAGCCAATTTTGAACAGTAATTGACAACCTGATAAGAGACAAAGGATAAGAAGAATGCATAAAGTTTATTTCATATGTTTATATGGAACATGGAAGTGCAAAGGATGTCGTTTGGGTTTTGAGAGACAAAAGTTTTGTTTTATAAGGACAACTAATGATCGGAAGGACGTAATTTTAAACTAAGGATGTTTTTCAACAAAATTACCAACAATTTAAATGAGATATATAGCAACAAAAACATGCAAAAACAGAGGGGGCAGATTTGGTATGATGTGGACAATGAACTTGCTCTATTTTTGCATTCTAAAGAAATATTTTATGGATTTTGAAGCATGAGAGAAAGGAGTGGAGTATTTAAATTGAAAGTGACGAAGTTTACTTTTTGGAAAAGGGCATAAATATGAGATGATAACTATGGGACGTATTCATAGTCATTTTTAAGTTACATCTAAGTTAGACCTAGATTTAATTGATTCTGTTTTTTGAAGTTTATCATTTCAAAATATTTGAAGCTATTTGTGTAGTTTACCAAATTAATAATATTTAAAAAATATAAAATCAACAATTTGTAAGTAAAATCAGGCTATATTCACTGAGCCAAAATTGTCTTCAACTATAGTTTAGAAAAAACTGGGGTTTATCGGCGACAATGAATATGCCCCAATATGTATACATATATCGCAACATTAGAATGAAAGGAACCTAAGTCGAATTTTGGATTTACTTCTGATTTTGCTATAAACTGACTGCAAAAGATGTATTCCCCCCACCCTTTCCGTGAAGGTGAGAGTTTAAAATGTCTAAAATTTGTAACTATGGTTACTCTTTTAAAGGTATCATGAGCTACACCTTGAACTTTCTCAAAGACAGGAATCCACTCTTGTTTTTTTTTAGATGTTTTAGCGAACAGTTTTTGTATAGTTAATATTCAAACTTCATTTTGAAAAAAAAAAACTAAAGTGACAAAAAAATAAATTTAAATTAAAAAAAATTGTAATTAAAAAAAAATTAAATTAAAAAAAAATTATATACAATAAAAATTTAAATATTAAGTGCAAAAAAAATATTAAATCACAATACTGTATCCGAAATAATTCGCATGTCAGTCTGTTTTTCTCTTTTCTTGACAAACTAGTTAAGTTGAGCCTAGTTATTGTGATTTCTATAATCCGCTTAATTGGTTAATAAATAAAAAATATATAAATTACCATTAAAAACAAAAATTTAAATCAAAAATAAAAAAATAAGAACATTTAAACAAAAAATAATAAGTATACATAATATATCATAAAATAAAACAAAAAAATAATAAAACTAAACTAAATTAAAAAAAAAAAAAAAATAAAACAAAATTTAAAATAATTTTAAAAAAAACATAAAAAAAGAATTAAAAAAAAAAAATAAAGAAAATAATGTCAAACTAATTTGTTAAAAATTTAACGTAATTAAGAACTATTCTCTCGTTTTCGAAATTCAATGCTGTTATCAATTCTAAGTCAAACATTGAAACCCAGATGATTCTTAAAGCCTAAAATCATCCGATTTTAAAAATTAAATGAGCAAACTTTCTTAGTAAGCGGTTAGAAGTTGGTGTTTTTTTTAATATCTTGAAAAGTTAAAGTCCTAGAACTATCTGGTTTTCAATGTCTTACTAAAAATTGATAAGAGTATTGAATTTGGAAAACAAAATAAATAAATAAAATTTATTTTGAATTTTTTTGTAATTTCTTTCTTCAATATTTTGAGTTCATTAAAACAATTTTATTTAAAATTAAAATAAAAGAAGGAATTTCGGGCTTTTAAGAAAGGTATAACAGTATTGAAATTGTTACCCTTGTGGTTTACAATTTTGTTTTCTGTTTTAAGAATTTTTTTTTTTAGAAAACTAAATGGGATTTTTGTATTATCTCGACCCAACCTACGAGCTCTAGCTTCTTGTTACAACTTATGCAAATTGCCCTCCCGCATATATACGTACGGCTTTTTTTCTTATCAGAACCTCATGTACACGCTCTAGAGTTTTGATAAATCGTATGCAAAACACAATACATACATATAATATTTAAAGTGTTGTTAAATTTTAACGGCCGATGTTGATTTTGAATAAAACACAAATTATTTAGGAAATTATTGTCATTTCTTTTTATTATGATAATATTGGTATGGTTCAATTATGTATGGAACAAAACATCAGCCAAATGGCCGCCGCGACTTCGGCGACACACCTCCATCCGATGGTCCAAATTTTCGATGATGCTGAGGCATAATTGAGGTTCTATACCGTTCATGTGCCGAATTATGTCATCTTGATATTTGGCTCGCTTATCGACGTGCACCTTTTCTTTCAAATAACCCCAAAGAAAGAAGTCCAACGGTGTCAAATCACATGATCTTGGCGGCCAATTGACATCGCCACCACGTGAGATAACACGGCCATTTAATTTATCGCGCAAAAGAGCCATTGTTTTGTTAGCTGTGTGGCAAGTGGCACCAATCTTCCCATTCGGGCCATAAAATTATCGTTATCATCTCACAATAGCGAACACCATTCACAGCAACTGCCTGACCAGCCTCATTTTAGAAAAAATACGGCCCGATGATGGCGCCAGTCCATAAACCGCACCAAACAGTCACTCTTTGGGCGTGCATTGGTTTTTCGACAATCATTGTGTGATTCCTTTTCCGTTATTTAAAATTTAATTCGGTTTTTCGATTAGTCATTAAAATCACTTTTATCGAATTATTAAAATTATACAAGAACTTTAGCAAAATAAAAAAATATGTCATGTGCATCAAATTCTCCTTGTCCTTTCTTTTGGATATTAACTGAGAACTACAAAATTTAATTATGCTTAATCCAACGTTGCTACCACAAAATTTGTATTTGCATTTAAGTCGTGATGATACTCAACTTTTAGGAATTAACTGACTAAAAGTGCTTGCCGCAAAAACTTTTATTTTGCGAAATATATATTTGCACTTAAATGAAATGAGACTTCAAAACTATTTAAGCTTATTCAAGGCACAGACGATATAAAAGTATATACCAAACCAATGCGGTGTCCTTACAATAACACGACTAATTTTTTTCTTTGCTCTCTCCAAGAGACCAACGACAAATGCATTGGCTCGAACGCAAAGAAGACGATGTAGAAAAGGGACATGAAAGATTCAAAGTCTGATGTGGTTTTGTTGATCAGGAAGATTTTTGTGAAACGATATCACCTTTTTTTATACTTAAACACACACACAGGTAAGTAAGGTAAGGTAGGTACTGCGTGTACATTTTCGAAGAAATAATACAACTCGTTGAAATATCGCCCTTCGTATATTTACTGAAAGGATATTTTCATTAGTTGGCCTTCCAAAAAAAAAAAACAAAAACAACAAAATTTGCACATAAACTTTTCCAAACCAAAACGTTTGTTTGAATATGTTTCCACAAAAGTAATAAATAAACAAGAACGTTGGTTTAGTTGTAGGTTTGTTTTCCCCTCCACGTTATTTGTTTTTTTTGTTGTTGTAAGATTCTACTTATACTCTTTGAAGGCTCGAGTTGTGTATTAACAAACTGGAGTCGAGGAGCTAGAAGGCGTTGTTTGCGTCCATCGTCGTCAACATCGACGTTAAACGGCGACAACCACCTTTCATACATAAATACACTTGGAACCACTTTATTGAGGCTGAGTTCTTTTTAAATGGTTATTTTTTCTCGTCCCTGAAATTGACCTTGATAAACACTTAGGCCCAATTTTTGTAGTCGCGATTTGTCTACAGTTAAACTTAATTTTTGTGGAGATGCAGAAAGACTTAACACACTGGGAAGACAATATATTCAAAGGATCCGTTTAGTTAATCCTGAGTTAACTCATCAAATTTGGTAAGATAATTCGTGATTAATTATAATCCTACATCAGTAAAAAGAAAAACTAACTTTAAGGCCCAGTTTATTCACAGCTTATCAGCTTTAATCCATGATTATTGCAAATTGTTAGTCGAGGACATCCAAAGCTTGAGTTGTTTATCATGGAAATACCTAATCAGACGATTTTAGGCTGATTAACGCTACTTAATTAGAAACTATGAGAGGCACACCACAAATTGAAACCCATTGACACTGTAACCCTTACAGTAAGTTCTTTTAATTGTTAATCACCTTTAATCAATAATAATTAGAAATCCACGGATCAGTCAATTTTTCTTGATTAACACCATTTATTCAATTATTTTCGGAAAATTATTTATTTATAATTGATAGGTACAGATTTAACCTAAATAGAATATAGTGGCCCTTAGAATGCATTATGCTCGGATTAAAATAAGATTTTTAAAAACTTATTTTTGGATCTTTGAAATAGGTCTAGATAGAAAGGATACAGATCCGTGGATAATAACATAAAATGCACCTAATAATTAATGTCGCAATCCATCGGAGACACTTTGTTCGTTCGATTGGAATTTTTAATGTTAAAATAAAATGCCGTTTCGAATTGATTTGACATTTACTGAGCATTTGCTCTGCATTCACTCCGCATTGAGTATTCGGACTCACATTTAGTCTTGTTACCGTTATTATTTTACATTGAAAATATAAAACCTATCAAAAGCTCAACGAAAAAGTTCCACCTATGGGATTCAGAATTTGTAATTTTCATGTCAGCACTAATTAACACAAAAATTGAATACGAGTTATTTTGGTGCATAAATACAGAATTTGTTAACAACTTAACTAACGGCGCCACCTATCCGAACGTCCTAGCTTGGATTGTAAACCCTAACCTAGAGTTACGAAATATATTTTCTGAATATGTTCTCAATTATTATTATTCGATTCAAATGTAAGCAATTTAGTGACATCGAGTGTATCGATGTACAAAGTTGTCATAGAATTTGTGTATGCAAAAAGGTGATAGTTGTTGTTGTTATTGTTTATTTTTTGTTATTGCTGTTGTAATTTCTCATATGGGAGCACAGGAGAAGTTGCACAGTTTTGTGGTAATTGGAAATTGTGTTAATAAATTCAGAAAATTTAGGAATTTTAGAAATTAAATTACGGATCACAATGAAGTTTATGAGGGAATTTTTCGTTAAGTTAAGTTTTCGTTAATTAGATTTTACGGCTTTTTGAATTAAGTTTACAAAGGAATTTATTATTGAAGTTAAATAATAATGTTTTGAAGAATTAGAATGTTATTGTTTAACAAAATCTTGGAGAGTGAAAGATAAAGAAAATAAATTGTGTTTTTACTTGCTCCATATAGGACAAGTTATTGTTTCGTATCGAACAAATATTTCAAAAGTTCTTGAAAATGGCTCTAACGATTTTGATTAAACTTCTTCGTATATGTCAGGGCCTGTTTTATTCTGCAGTTGTTAATCTACATTTCTGCATTTGCTATTTTTCAACAACTCTTTCTGTTCCTAAGGTTTCGTGTTTGTGACTTAAGTAAATCCATCAATACCGCCTTCATTAAAAGTTTAAACATGGATCAGAGACAGATTTATGGCCATTAAATAGAAAAACAACATTCTACCACTCTTTTTCGGTTGATTAGGACGTTATTTTACGAAATTAATTCCAAAGGCTCTAAGTCATAAGCAAATTTAGAGTTGAATTTAGTCTTAAGTCTAAAGAGTTATCTAGTTAAGTTAAGAGTTTTCTAGTAAGATACATTTTAAGAACTTTAAGGATGTAAAGTTTAAAGCGACGTGATCTACATGAGCAAGCGTAGGTGCGACCTAATCATGCATTAACATCCGCATCTTCTCATATAGCCAAACTGCGTTAAAATCTCTGGAGTCTGTCTCTACAAAAACACTAAAACAGCCCTAAACTGTCGATCGTCTCTTATATAGAGACAGCGCAGCAGTTCAATATTCAATTTTGTTGGGTGCCGGGCCATAGAGACATTCCTGGAAATTTGTAAAGCTGAAGAACTCGCCTAAAGTAGAACAACACTACCTATTTTGCTAGACATGGTAGATATTGGTAGGTCTACCTATCACTTCATGTAAACTTGGCTACCAAAGACATCTGGCCAACGCTCAATCTAAAGCGCTCTTAGTGTTTGATTTCATAAACAGATTGCACATCAGCGCACGCAACGCATTTTGGAGTACTGGCAACAATTTCTGCAGAAGCTGTATGGACGAGGAAGATTCGATTTACGTGCCCTATCCTTTCCCAAAGATGACGTCTACATTAGGGAGACTTCTTCTACAATGCTCCAAGTGATCTAGCAAATAAAGGCATCAGTTCTAAAAAGCCCCAACTGGTTTAAGCGAGGATAAATTCTCTAGATTCACGTGGTATAAACCATCTTATGGTCTAAGTGTGTCAGTCCTAATCCAACCTACTCATAAATTTGCTAGGAATTAAAGACCCTCCCCAGTTCCACACTTTTCGTCATATTTCATAATAATTCATCGTTACATTTGTTTGAAGAAACATGAAGAAACTTTATACCTGTAACAAGTTATTCCTTGCCAATTTGTCCTTCTGTGAAGGAAAATCCCCCAGTCAGCGACGACAACATCATGCACTAAATACCTCCTCCTTATTCAGGGAACTTTTCTCCTTGAAACTAATTTTAATTGCTGACTCTGTGTAAATCGTTATCAGCACCGGTAGCGGTAGTCATGGAGAGAGTTATCTAAATGAATATATGCAGAGATTTGCCATATTCAAATTGCTTTTACCCAGTATTACTTCTTCTTATCATCAAGCAACTTGTGCGCTGCGCTGGCGGCACAAAGATACAAATCTTCTTTGCTGCCGTTGAGTGAGTCTGACTTCACTGACTGACGGCAAAAGATAAAAGATGAAGATTATATCTAGAAAATTGGTCTTACTCGTATAAAGTTGCAAAGGAAAGGAAAGGAGGACCATTGACTGTTGCTGCTGATAGTGTTTCTGATAGCTGAGCTGACTTTATGTTTATCCTGGAAAATATTAAGTTTAAAAGTTTACTTTGCTTTGCCATAACTACCAACTACCAATACTTGAATAATTTCTAGATTTTCTTATATGTATATTTTCCTCTTCATTCTCATAAATCCTGGATGGTCTTCTTGTCCTGAAAGCGCATCATCATGAGTAGTTGTGTACGAATGTTTATTGTCGACGAAGACTTTTTAAAAGTTAAATTTTGTTATTTAAATTTGGATTCGTTATGTACATATTTATTCTGCAACTGCAACTGAATAATACATATCCTTGCATTGGGTGAAATAATAGGTACCGTGATTCCTTTTTGCATTTTATATATCTCTTCGTCTGGGGGGGGGGGGTGTAATAAGAAGTAGGAAAAAATGTATTTTAAACATTTGAATTGACGGCTTGTTCGCTGCAAGGTAGACAGATATTTCCTTCTTTTCTGTTTTATTAAAGTTTTTTTTCCTTTTGTTCGTCCTTTTTGTTTGATGGTCCTACAAATTAAATTTCGATGTCAAATGTCGAGGGGAAAATTTTAATCTTTACAGAATATTAAACACCTTTTTGCAAGACAATTCCTACTTTATCTCGAACGCTATCAGCTTATCGGATTTAAATTTGTTTTGCGACTTTGTCGAGTAGAAGGATCGATTCGTGTGAATTCCATGTCACACAAAAATATATAATTTTCTGAAAGTGAAAATTTCTGAATGTGTAGTGCATAATGTAAATAATGGATTCTAAAGCCGGTGCCGTCCGTCTCACAAAAAATTATCAGGCCATCAATTTTAGAAAAGGCTGTGTTCTTTGCAGTGGCGATGGCATCGTGGGTCGTCGCGCGTCGGTCGGTCGGGTTGGTATAATTATTTTGATTACAACTTTATTTATGGTTTCGTTTTATATAGAAGCAGGAAAAGTACCTAATAAAAAACTTTTTGATTGAAAATCAATACGAAAATATTTTTGTTGTTGTTTTCGTTTAGTGATAATAAAAATTTGACTATAAGGTAGAATTAGTGTTATTTCCAAGCCACTTCAGTTGGCTGTTAGAGAATGAGCCATTATGAATTCTTGTCTATTCGTATGGCTCTTTGAATTATTATAATAAATATGGCACTTCTCGTTTATATTTATGATTCTCAGCCATATCCACCCTCAAACCAACCGCACAACACATTTTATGTAGTAAGAACGGGTGCTGAAAGAATTTCGAAGAAATAAAGAAAAAGAATTAGGGACTTATTTTTATTATGTACAAGTACCTACTCGAGTACACTGAGGGAAAAATGTATAGTACTATTGAAGTTTCCAAAAAAAAAAATTAACATGTGCTGGTTACATTTCAGTTTATCCTGAGCGAGTACCGACCGAGTTGAATACAAAGCACCGTGTATTCAGTACATATTTTATTTCTTTGAATTTTGTTCTGCTAAAAGCTAAGTGGTTGTATACTCGCTCTGTGCATAGAAGGATCCCGGTTCAAATTCCAGTCGAAAATAAATTTCAGAGTAAAGTGGAATACAGCAGTGGGATAAATAGCGAAGATACGGAAGAGATGACTTACAAAATATTTAGTGAACACAGGAAGCTGTACTGCTTACATAAAACTATAAATAGACCATTGTGATGAGTACATTCTCTTTGTACCCATTAAATATTTATGTAAACAGTACATATGTATGTATATGTGGTTTAAGTACATAGTATTATTTAAGTAATGAATACATATTATTTCAGAAATGGGTATATATTATTTCAGAAATGAGTACATATTATGTATGTAATGAGTACATAGTATAAGTGGAGTGAGCATATACTACTTATGTCTTGTGTACATACATACATATGTAATGAGTACATATTTTTGTAAAGAGTACATATTTATCTAATGAGTACATATTACGTGTGTAATCAGTACATAATACTTTTGCAAGTAATGTGTACAACATATTAAATGAGTACATATTTATGTCAAGAGCTCATCGTTATGTAATGTAATGAGTATATACGTATTTATGTCATTTGTAAATAGAACATCGCAATTAGAGAACGGTACATCTTAGTCATAGAATGAGTGGAGAAAATATACAAAGAAATTTAACTAACTTAAAAAAATGTTTGTAATGACTTAATTTAACATTTATATTTATTTAATGAGTGCATAGAGTACATAGTGCATAGAAACTTCACTTATTACACAATTCTTTCTTTATTTGTTTACATTATTTTACAAAATGTGTGTACTCAGTATAGATTGCATAATGTAATGATTACAAAAAGTCGTGTTCATAAATGTAGGGCATACGTCAGCACTAATATTTGCTGTATCTCAAATGTTTTATTTCTTCTATCTTTGTAACACATTTAAGGAAGATATTTCAGAATAAGATATATTTTTTTAATTACAGGGCCCGCCAAATGCAGTGCTACCACTCTAAGAAAATTAAATTTAAATCGATTTTATAACATACTTTATTTATTTCAATTCGATTTGAAATTGTTTCGTTTTGAACTCAGATTTAAAATTATTGGGTTATTTTCATTGATTTTTTACATGCAAGAACATAAGATTTTGTTTGATTGAGTTTAAATGAAGATCATATTAGGGCAAAGGTGATTCGTTTAAATTCAACAATGGAATTAAATATTTCATTGTTGATTTTACATTGGGCTGCATCACAAAAATATTTAATTGATAAAGTGCATGTTTTAATTATCATCGATATACTAATGCAACTAAAACAATGTTTTTAATTTGTACCTTTTTTTATATAATTTTTTGCGCACACGATTTCGCTATTGACTTTTCGGATGATATTTTTAATGTCATGCTATGATGGGATATAGAATTTTGTCATTTTCAGAAAATTCTCTAAAAATATATTTTCCATTAGATCTTAAGACTATTAACCACAAGACTCCAAAAGAAAAATGTATCTTTGCAACAGAAAAAAAAAGTAACAAAAACTGTTCTTTTGCCAAAAGACAACAAAAAAAAACGAGCTTTCATTTATTTTTCTATTCCATCAGAAGAACAAAAGAATGAACATTTTTGTGACAAATTTTGTATAGTCTATAGACTTTCGTCCTGTCATTTAATACTCGACCCATTTCTCATATTATTCTTTCTTTTTTTTGTCATTCTTTCGGTTTATAAATTCGTTAAATGAAAATCTATAATAAATGACTATAGAAAGAAATTTCTTTTCATACACGCTTTTTTTGCAACTGCCTTAATTTTGTGTTTTCTTTTTTTTTATGACCTTTTCCATCATCATTTTGAACATTTAACTTTTCCAATTTAAATGCGCTCATTACCGCAACTTTTTAAGTAGACACACAGCAATAATTTTAAGTATATTTTTAACGAATCAAATTCTTCTTAAAAAAAGGAACTTTTATAATAAAAAGAAAACATTTCCGAACATTAAAACATTCACGACAATTTTTTTTTTTTTTTTTTTTTTTTTTTTTGAAAAAAACCTATCTTAGGTGAAAAAGCAATCGTATGTATTACAAAAGCATCAGTGAGAACAAAAAAAAAAACAATATATAGAACTAAACCAAGAATCTGTGTTTGCCTCTCTCTTTCTCATCGAAATGAAAAGAAATGAGAAAGTTCATTAACCACCCTAGTGACGGAATGAATGTATTGTAGGTGTAGGTACCTACCACGTGCTCGTGCAGCACTCAATAGACAGATGTGGGATAGGAGGAGGACGACTTTCTTTGGCAAAAGGTTTCGCCACAACGGGGGGTTGTTCAAGTTATTTCCGGTTGATTGTATCTGCTTAAAAAGCTTCCTATTCATGACGTCCTTACACATCCTTTTCTTTTACTTTTTTTTTATTTTGAATAGGAGACATTTACGACGACTGACTGTAAAGCAATGCAACAGGGTCAACTTTAAGGAAATTCGACCCGAGCTCCTGAAAAGGGCGCCCGTTTGTATGGGGCGCCAAATTTTGTATAGGCGATATTTTCATTGTGAAACTAAGGAATAAAATTAGAAATGGTTTTGTGGGAACAGGAAGTTGAGAATCCGGTCTGGGATGTTTGACAAGACAAATTAAAAACAAAAATTTAAACAAGACCCAAAATGCAACTGGTCCAGGCGAAACTCTTAGTGTTAGAAAAGAATAGCAGCATTCATTTTCAAAAGGATACATGCAATCTGAAGAAACTTTCATCATTTGTTAAAAAAAACATTGAAACATCATTCCTTCGACCAAGGTGCATCCAAATAGTTGCGTTGTTAAAACGCAAGAAGTTAACTCCTGGGAATATCTACTTTTTGTTGCAAATATGTACTGCAAAATACTTTTGTGGTTCTATCAACAAATTGATATCCAATGAACCGCAGCATCGCAATCCTTAATTCTCAACTCAAGCTTAAGTATGAAAGAGATCTCATTTAATTTCGGATGGTACAAGGAAGTGACTTTATGTGTGTGTATTGTGTTCATCATTCAATCAAGTGTAAAAGTCATGTTTTGAAAGGATCACCCACACAATCGGAAGCAGAGAATTTTGTCAAGCATACACGATTTTTTTCCTTAGATTTCCTCGACCGAAAAAAAGGATAATTTATGATTTTCTATTTTGAGAATTCATTAAGAAACAATCGCAGTTATCCTGTTTTTGTCACCACCATCTATCTTGATAAGAGTGTGTGTGTGCGTTGCTGTTTTTGTTTTTATTATGGGTTGGCTTTGTTGCGGTGGGGGAGGCGGGTTGACAATAAAAATATCACCTTTCCCCCTTATGACCCATTATGTATGTCCTTTCCAAGTTAAAACAAAAACTACATCAGAGCTACCAGGATATGAAACGAAAAAGGATATTTATGGTGATGACAACGATAAAGATCATAAGGAGGGAATTAGGTTTGCTGCAATATGAGAAAAGTGTAAGCTGTTCGTTCCTTCCAACGATATAATACTTCGTTCATATAATAATAAATATATGTCCACCAGGACTTATTAGTATTTCTTCGTTGTTATGTATTTTAGTGTCTTAACGAAATTGAAAATGTTATACCTTATACCTCTTTCCACATGTATGAACTTCTTTTCATATACATAGAGGTATTGCATTGAAGAAACTAAGGTACCTACCTAACCTACCTATATCCTTGCAAAGTGCGAAAACAAAATAAAAAGGAAATTTCAAGCGAAGAAAAAAATCCTTTTTTTTTCCTTATTTCTTTTTTCTATTCTTTTAACGTGTGTTTTATATAATACACATACAAAGTACCTACACACATTCACATTGTGTATATGCGATTGGAAAAAGAAATGGACCTGGGAAGACAACATGTTGACAATATCTAAAGGATAATAAAATTTGCAGACTTTGTGTTTTGTTTATTTGAAATGCGAAACGGGATTGATTTTGCCCTTTGTTTGGGATTTATTCATATACATATATTGAAAGTGTACCTTCGAGTTAAGGACTGTTAAATGGAGAAAGTTTTCTTTTTCGATTTTTTTTTTAATATATATCTATACCTACCTAATGTCCAAAGTTACTCATGTGAAATAATTTGAAAAATAATATAATTATTTTTGTTTAGTTGGCTATTAGTTTTGTTTTTCCTTTTTGTTTTCAATGGTATACATTATGTGTGGTAAGGAAGATGTAAATTATGAGCTAAAAGTTTAATTTTAGGAAGAGGAAGAGCAATTTTGTATTGTTTTGTTGCTCAGTCAATTTAAGCTAAGATACATTACAGAAGAGAGAGAGAGAGATAACAATTTTAATCGATATGGAAGGTGTATGTGGAATAAATTTCTTTAAATTAATCCATTAAAATTGGAAGTCTGACAGGAAGAGAAAATGACCCATCATACGGCTTATTGGAGGCTTTAAGCAATTAATTTATTTTGTCCGAAGTTTACACTACTTATGCAGTTTTAATGAAAATAAAAATAATTTGTTTTTATATGAAAAAAGAGGGACTTCAATGATATTAGATTTAATTGTTTATGCTTGTTTTATAGATAAAAAGTGGTTCTTATTTGGAAACATTTAAAATATAAAAAATCGAGGTTTTGATGAAAATTAGAGAACTCCAAATTAAGTGGGTTTCGGGGGAGATCTTCATTTAACTGTCTTACGCATTTCTTAGATAAGTACCTTACATTTGGACAAGGACTTTCGATTTGATGAGGTGAAAGGGGAAAAGTGCTGTATTCCAAAAATTTGTTTGCCTTATTTTTTTTTTAAATAAGGGAAGGTACAGTGCTAACTTGACACTGTGAACAGTGTAAGTAAAGGAATTTTTTTTTTGTTTGGTTTTAATTTTTTCTTTCCACAACTAATTTTCTATTTAAAAGCTACAAATAATGCCACGTTTTAATTTTTGAATTTAATTTCATTGAATTTCATTTTTTAATGGCTGAGTTCACCGGTTTCAAGTAAGCACTATCTACCCTTATTTAAAAAAAAAACTAAGGCAAAAAATGTTTGGAATTTTTTTCTTTCCACTACTAATTTTCTACTAATAAGCTATAATTAATTCCATGTTTACATTTTCAAATTTCCGTCTTTAATGCCTGAGTTCACAGTGTGAACTTAGTACTACCACCCTTATTTAAAAAAAAAGAGTATGTTAAACAAATTTTTAGAATTTTTGTATCGCCGCAATTAATTTACTACTTAAAAGCTTGAATTAACTGCGTACTTAGGTATTGGAATTCAAGAAAGTGTAGCGCTAAGTTCAAATCAAGTTAGCACTACATACCATTTTTTTTTAAATATGATGATGCATAGAAAACATACAAATTTAATTTTACACAACTAATTTACTACTAAGGCGGTGTGTCAACTGCGTTAAAAGTGCGTTAAATTTACTTGGATACCTGGACTGCTGGAGCCAACATCACGATGGTTCTCTTTATTTAAAACAAAAATCGATACACTAGCGGCAATTTGAAAACGAATTAGGCCTAATTAATTCACTCAAAGTTAAACATAACTTTGGGATTTTTACAGTCAACTTGAGAAATAGTTTTTATTCACTCGAAGTTGACGTTTTCAACTTTAGATTTTCAACTATAGAGTTGAACAACGAAATAGTAGAAGTTAGTGAGTAAACTTGGGACTTTTCATCATTTCTGTTCAAAAGCGAAAAATTCACACAACTAAATATCATGAATTAACATGATATTTAGTTGTGTGAACTTTTCGCTTTTGACTTCGAAAGGAAAAAATCTTATAATAAACAATTATCAAATAAAAATAGAGCTCTGTTTTGATTGAAATAATAAAATAAAAATGTTCCGTGCAAATTACCTACTTCTGAGAGAAATGGGCGTCATCTTTTTGGAGCAGCGAAGATGATTCAGAGGAAGAAAATGTATCACTTGAAAGGCGGCAATATAAAATGCTTCCCCGTATTGGTATCGATAAATAGGATGACCATGATTTCATTTATCGTTCTCGCCTCTCAAAAGCAACGACTATTATGTTATTTTTTTATTTAATAAAGGATTCATTGCCTGTTGACGAAAGACATTACGGAAAATATCGGTTTAAAAAAACAAAAACTGGTTCTCGTTCCATCACCGAAATCAAGCATCTTCGGGCGAGGTTAGTACTTAGATGGGGGACCGTATGAGCATTGAGTTTTTTGTCTTGGTATTCTTTTGACTCCGCGCTTTAGATGGAATGAAAAATCCATTCCAATTATTCGGAATAAATAAAAAATCGACAAATAATGGTTTAAACGAGTATTTTATTGAATAAGGTAACACAAAATTCTTATTCCCAATATTTTGAATATCTAAAATGAATAAAGAAACTCAAACTCAAATGCAAAATTATTCTAATGCAAACCAAAAGTTGAAAATGACGTCTTGTGTGTCATGCTTAACAAATGAGAAAAACGATCGACTAGCAGTCCAGGTATACTAGGTTCATGACTGCCACTTATGAAATTTCCGCGTTCAAGATCGTATCCAAAGCGATTTGAATAGATTTGTGTTATAATTCCTTCTGAAAAAAGCTATTGGAACAACAACTCAAGGTATCCACAGTCTCGGATAGGTTCCTTGACGTAAGGAACGTCGATGGGAAATGTATGTTTTAAAAAATTCCATTTAATGCAATTGACACAGCAAAACCCTTCAATTTTATTCACCCCTATAAAAATGGATCAAATTTAACCAAAATTTTAACGCAATTGAAACACGGCCTAAAAAGCAACAATTAACTACATGTTAAGCTTTTTGAATTTCCACAAATGAAGTGCTAGTTTGACATACAAACGTACAATACATACAAACCTGTGTAATGTGCATTATTTGCTATTTCTTTTTTTAACGTACCTGAAAGAAAAAGAAAAATAATTTAAAAATAAATTAAAATATTAATTTTTTTTTTTTTTTTTTTTTTTTTTCAAATATTTTTTTAAAGCAGCGTCCACATTATGCGGATCAACATTGTTTATTTGCATTGTCGATCAACATGCTGAACCTATTAACCTGTGCACACATTGTCAGTTAGTGTGTACGTGTTGAAGTGTATACTGTCATGTCATGTGTCAAGTGTCATTAGTGTTTAACAAAATCTGACACTAAAATTGCATGGAAATTGAGTGAGTCAGCAAACTGAGATTGGAGGCTTCTTAATTTTTTTTCTGCTTCCGCCTTGTCCAAATTAAAGGCTTCCAACAGTTCCATTATTAAATCAAGCCTGATGTTTTCATTTTTATAACCAGGCATGGTTATTTATACATTTGTATAAAAAGCAAAGTTTTGTCATCTGACCGACCAGTTCATTTTAATCGCAACAAACAAAATAGTATATATTTATGTGGGATTAAAAATCACCTTTTTGAATAATTCAGTTTATTTTTAGAAATTGATTAAATTAAAAATGATTAAAAATTAGGTTGGTACAAAAATTTAAATTTGTTGATTGTGAATTCAGTTTCACTAGAGTTTATGATGAGCCGTGCAGAAAAGAAAAGAGGCCGATCTCCGGATTGCAGCTCCCTTTATAAGGTAATGACAGATGATCAAAAAAAAAATGGTGTCTCATTGGAAAAAGTGCTACTAGACTGTTGTAGGTAACAAATTGATCCTACATTTATAATTAATTAAAGAGATCAAAACACGAAACACAGACGCCGCAACCGCAATAAAAGTGACAGCTGTGTTGATAAACACGTTCAGACTTAAAAATTATTGATTTTTCGACTCAACATTGTTGATTTATATCCATTTGAATGGAGTTGCGTTCAGGTCAACAAAAGTTCATCAACTCTGTTGATCTACACGTCCGCATTTACTCAACATTGTTGATCAGCGCTGTTGATATACACAAATCAACATAGTGCGGACGCTGCTTAATAGCCTTTTTTCATAGATCTTTTTTTCAAAGAAATTTCAATTATTCTTCAATATTTTCTGAAGTTAAAAAAGTGAATGATTAAAAAAATATTTAAGAAATAAACAAAAATGAAAAAATAACAACAAAAATAAAAATCAGAGATGTATTTGTACATACTAAGCTAAATTTGTTAATGAAGGTGACATAATTAACACACACAAAAATCAATCCTTTTCTCTATTAACTTCCACTCAATTTAATTCCCAAACTTGGATTCTTTGTTGAGCATGCGTTTTCCAAAGTTCAACATAATCACTACCTACCTTACTTTTCTTACAAAGCAAAGGCAACAAAAAAAAAACTTAATCCCCTGATATGCGTGTTTAATTATTATTTCCATAAAATGCCTACAAAGGTTGTTTGACACTTAAAACGTAATAATGTCAACTTTTATTACAAGCTTAACTTATAATCCGAACCCTTAAAAGCTATCTTATGTAGAAAGCTTTCAGAACTGCGTGACATTCAAAAAACAAAAAAAAATCACGAAACCAACAAGAGCGGAAAATCCGTCGCCAAGCCGTCAGTAGTGGGCCCCTTGTGCGCAGCGCATATTCATTATCGTCTAATCGCAACGCATGTTATGTCAAGGGATTTCTTTCTTTTATTGTCAAAGTTCAAAAGAGCCCACCCTTTTCTCCCGGAGGATGACATCGTTTATGTACGGCAATTAATTTCGTCCTTCGCATGACAGACAAGCCTTATACAAACACGCATATGTAGGTTTTTCTTGTTTTGCTTAATTCTGCTAAAACTCTGAATAAAATCAAACTACAATTACAGAGATATAGGATGCGATGTAATCGCAAACGATTTAAAGGATATTGACAAGAAAGGAACAGGAGATTATACAAATCTTTCCATTATACATAGATACATATTTACACAGATCCATATGAAGGGCATCATTTGAGCAAACATCAGAATCCTTCAATGAATTGCTGGTTTTATAAATTCGAATTATATCCGATTTTGGGCATCGGACATCCTTTACAAACAAAAATAAACGCATTCGATGTTCATAAGGACTAAAATTCGTGTCCTTGTCCGAGGATATGGATATGGAAGGTCTGTTTGTTATTGTTGCATGCGAAATGACTTTCGAAGGAGGACAACAATTATTTATTATGTCTGTTCAATTTTCATGTCCTTTGTGTTGCAATGTTTACTTTACATATACAATACCCCCTGATGGCTGTCCTTTATTGACAATTGTTTTATCAATTAAATTTGGACATAAACAATTTATAAAGGACGATTTGTTAAATGCGTGTTTTCATACAAATTGACCTTGCGTCTATATAATTAATGACATTTCCATTTTATTATAGTTGTTGAAGGCTAGAGATTTAATGTCGTCTGAAGTGAATTGTGTTTGCTTGGGAAAATGAGTTTTTATTTCGAGACAGACAAAATATTTAATGTTTCTAATTTTTCAACAAGCTATACGATTTCATGTTCTGGATTTTCCCCTAAATACTGCTGCTTGCAGCAACCAACACATTCATTTAATATATAAATTCACGTGTATAAAAATTTTATATAAGATCTATAAAGATTAAGTACATTTCTTAATAAGTAATTTAAATGGCAGTTAGTCTCTTTTATTTTTAATGAAAATCAAGCTGTATTCAACTTTTGATCAACATTTTACTTATTTTGTAAGTTTGAGGCAATTAAGCCATTTTTTTATTTACAATACAATAAAAGTAAAATAATAATAAAATGAAAATAAAATAATAATAAAATAATAATAAATGTCATGTACAAAGAAGATGCAATGAGAACCCAGTTCAAAAGGCATAGCACAAGACGTTCCAACACTATCGCGGAAGAAAGGCAGGCGCAAAAGCTCCTGGATGAAACAAATACAACGACACCTTCATTGAGTTGGCCTCAGACATGGAACAATCCAAAACCGGGAGGCCTGTCGACGTTTTCTGAGGTCAACCCGGCGAATCCCACAAGTTGAACCTTAGGTGAAGCTAAATGAAGAAGAAGATGAAGAAGAAGAAGAAGAAGAAGAAGAAGAAGAAGAAGAAGAAGAAGAAGAAGAAGAAGAAAATCTGGTGGGGTCTTATTATTTTGCAAACATTTTGCAACAAATTTTGTCTGAATTTTTTTTTTTATTGCATTTGTCATGACAACCTTTCGTTTCTCTTTCTAATTGTATGGTCGAAATTTCAAATCAATGCTGAAAACTTATTACTGGTATTTCTTCTTTAGAAATCGAATTTTTAAAATTATTTAATTTTTTTCTAAGGAAAACAAAGAATTGCATACCTTACTTAGTTGCAATTTGATAAAAGTTGATGGAAATATTTTAAATTTGACACATTATTTTAACTAGGTACATTATTATTATTTTAAATTTAAATTATTATTTTAAATTTAAATTATTATTTAAAATTTAAATTATTATTTAAAATTCAAATAATTATTTAAAACTTTGTTAATTTAAAATATATAAAAAATAACTTCAAACATGTCCAAAATAAGCCCCACTTTAACCTACGTATGTATTATTCCTACTTGCATTTAATTAAAAAAATATTTCATAACAAACTAGATCGATAATAATAATAGGCATAATTATAATTAAATTTTGCTCCTTTCTTGTACAACTTAAGGACCTGTCTAACAATATTTCTAGCTTTGTTGTAGTTACACCTAGAGCGAATCACCCTATCTAGGTAGCTAAGGTATTCATTTCAGAACATTTCAGAATTTTAAAGGAAAGTTTCCCGTAAGTCAACCGCTTTGTACTTTCCTGGTAGAAAGTGAATTGGAGAAAATTTTCCTTTATTGATTTTCCTCGTTTTCGTCTTTTGTTCATATATGCTGCGGCTGCAATCGGCTTTCTCCAAAGGAAAAACTTAATACTATGTTAAGCCCCCTTCTGGTGAATCAAACACGAAAGAGGATGTAACTTTTTTTCCAACCAACGCAACGGTTTACCCACCGGTCCCCCAAATATATTTATATGTTATTTTTACATTATAAGGCTTCGGGGTTTTTTCCTTTTTATGTTACAAGTATCTATATGTAATTTTGCATATTAAAGGATCTTCGTGCATACAAACGCCTCGAAATAAATTATTCAAAAAAAATCCTTTGTCTGCATAGATTTGTGTACGTAGGTGTTCATAGATACATTATTATCGGGTGTTTGTTTTGTAAATCGATCGATTAAAAGTCATTGTATCTTTTTCTGCCATTGCAAAGGAACAATGAACTCCTCCTCTATGATTTATGTCCAAGAACTTGGTGTGTTTTTAATGTGGGGTTGATGTTTGGAGTGGATGTCGCGACAAAGAACCACTAAACACTTTCAATGCACTTTTTCGATTCGGTCTACTGACTTCATGAACTTAAATTTTATAATATTGCGCAATGTTTGTTTGTTTTTTTTGTGATGGTATTTGGTTAGGTTGAGTGCATTTGATTAAAGAATAAAAGTAAAAACACACTGAACAAAAAAATAAGAAACAGTAAAGGTAACGATTTAGTTGCACGAACAAGCTTTTGCGAAATTTAAATCATTCAAAAATTCACAAAAGAAAAAATTGTCATTTTTTTACAAAAAAGCCTAGAATTTTAATTTTTGAGCGTCTAGAATCTAAATAGAAATATGTTTTGACATAAATTATAAAAATCGTTACAATTGGATTTAAAAAAAGTTTATAGGGCCTGCTCCGTGCAATCTCTAATTTGAAAAAAAGACACATCATTTTAGAACTCTAATGGGACTGAGCTGAAAGAAAACATATTTTTGTTTGACAGTTTAATGCAATTCTCAGAGTCAGATAGATGGCAGCTACAGATAGCTGACATATGAAGTAAGGACCATATACAAATGGCACAACCAATGGCAAATAGAGGCAACGAAGAAATGTAATCTGTCACTATCATGAGTGTTAGATATAAGTTTGATGAAACTGACAGATCCAAAATTGCAACTCAAAAATTAAAAGCCACTTATCTTCAAGGGAGTTCATCATTCTTTATTTTAAATTTTAAATATATTGCTATCTGTATTAATCTTTTGCAAGCAATTTCGAAAATATCTACATATTTACTTTAAAAAAGAAAACAAAGTTCGGTTTCACCAAAGTGAAAATTTTGACGTTTCTTAATAAATGAGAGCCTTTTTGTATAAAAAGCTCTTTTTCACACAAAATTTAGAAAAGACGACGAAATGCAGGGAGATTACAAATTTATTGTGTTTCGCTAAAAGACAAACAACTTTAACGACAAAATAAAAAGTTCCTTATCAGTTTGTCCCTAACTTCATGATTCATTTTAATGTTTTCATCGAGCTCATAACGCAGCCTTAAAGTCAAAGAAGATTATTTGTCTTAATATCACGAGCAAAATGGGTCGTTCGTAACGCATGACGGTGATTAAGTAGCTTAATTTGTGGTCAGCTAATGGCGGCTACTTCACATATACGTGCGTCATGCTGGGCTAGAGAAATAAAGTAAGAGATATAGAGAGAGATGGAAAGAGATAGAATAGATCGCACAAGATCCAAGATCCAACAAACAACACATTCTTATGTTGTAACTTTAATTTATTTGAATTGGATTGTTGAGAATGAATTTCACGGTCAGTAGTTTGGGAAGATTCGTTTTTGTATTACAATTTTCTTGTTTATTTTTTTTTTTTCTATAATTTCCTTTGCTTTTTCTTTGCGTGTCTTCAATTACTAGTATTTTTTTTATGTTTCAGTAATGCTAATGATTATGATAATGACGATGATGATGGTGGCGCTGGATGGCCGGTGCATCAATAGGGGTGTTGTGTAATCACCACACCGCACAGGAAGTTATTATATATGTATACATACTATTGCAATGCAAGTAAAGGTTAAGTTATGAGAAACAGAAAATGAAGACGATTGCATGGTGGAATGAACCAGGCATGCCGATGTGGTAATGTACTTTAGAGTTGTTTGCTGTTGTTGTTTGTTATTTATTTCTTTGAATATTCTTCTTGTTTTTAGCTGGAAGAGTTAATATTAATACACTTATTTCTAATTGGTTTCTAATTAGTTTTTATCTTTAATGTTGAAAAAGGCGAATTCATTAATTATTAGGTGGAAACAATTGTATTTTATGTGCGTATAGATTTTCTGTCCCTGGGTGGTGTTAAATACATGTAATTGCTTTAAACAGACTTCTGTTTATGTTCATTTTTGACTATTGAGCTGTGGAAAACATTTGTTCCTAGATGTACTAGGCGGAGAGCCGACCGTAGGATCACTTAGCTCATAAGGTAAGAGGTTCTAATACCCCTTAGTCGATAGATCTATTCAAGAGAAACTCAACGCACATGGGCCTAGCGAAATTTGGGCCACTTCCGGTTGGTTTTTTGGACCATGACTTAGCTCATCGAGTAAGAGATTTTAACTACTCCCAAATTATAGGCCTTTACGAGAAAGAACGAAAAATATAGTGTTGCCAAGTTTAAAATGGGTAGGGGGTGTTGCCAACCCTTTTTGGAAAGCACTTTTTTAGAACTATGACTTAGCTCATCGAGTAAGAGGATAAAACTAGTATCAAATTCAAGATTAAACTGAACTGAAAATAAAAAAGTAGGGTTGCCACTTTTAAAATGGGTAGGTGTACGCGTCAACCCTTCTTAAAGGAAAAAAATGTTAGGAACACGTTATTGCTTACAACTTTTTATTTTGGTCGAGTTTGATAAAGTATTGTATACCAAAAAAAAGTAGACAATCTGTAGAAAATTAATAAAATACACTTTTTCCTTATTAAGTCTTAATCGTAGGAAAAAATAGATTTAACTCAGTCTTAAAAGTTTTCAGTTACATTTTGTATAAAAAAATTGTTTTTTAATATAAACACAAGTAAACCCGGTATCATTAAATTAAAGCCCAGACGGTGCTATATTTAAAAAAAAATATAGGTTGGCTCCTCTTAAAAAGGTGCATGCCCTTTCCAGCCCTGATTTAATACAAAAATATACCAAAATATCTACATTTTCAGGTGAAATGTTTTAAATTTGATAAGGTAAGAGCTTAAAACATACATCAAATTAATGCTTAGACTCTAATCTATCAAACAAATATAGGCTGCCTTTTCTCAATTTTGTGCATGTACCTGCCAACCCGGATTTCAGCTTTTTAAACTCTATTTATGGGACATGGGTAAATTGTTCGAACTTGCACTGCAATTTACCCTGTTAAATTCATTTAATTCAAAACGGTATCCACGCAATCCCTTTAGCTTATTTTTATTTACTTCCCTGATTTTGTCAATCTAAGCCCGTCCATTTGTCACTTAAATAGTCTTTCTAGGGCAACATGTTACACAGATATAGCCACAAACACAGAGTGCAAAATGGCTGCGTTTTTCAATATTGTGGTCTTACGCCAACGCGGATTGCTTGGGACTTTTCACATATGATTAAGGGCACTGTTCTGAACATGACCACCAAAAAATATACCAGTTAAAAATGTTGTCCGGGTCGAAGTCTAATTTGACTGGACTAATCTGAAAAAGAAGTGATTTTTGTAAAAAAAAATTAATTAAATCCGGGTTGGCAGGTACATGCACCTAATTGAGAAAAGGCAGCCTGTATTTGTTTGATAGATATGAGTCTAAGCTTTAATTTGATGTATGTTTTAAGCTCTTACCTTATCAAATTTTAAACATTTCACCTGAAAATGTAGATATTTTGGTATATTTTTGTATTAAATCAGGGCTGGAAAGGGCATGCACCTTTTTAAGAGGAGCCAACCTATATTTTGTAAATATAGCACCGTCTGGGCTTTAATTTAATGATACCGGGTTTACTTGTGTCTATATTAAAAAACAGATTGTCTACTTTTTTTTGTTATATAATACTTTATCAAACTCGACCAAAATAAAAAGTTGTAAGCAATAACGTTTTTGTAACATTTTTTTCCTTTAAGAAGGGTTGACACGTACACCTACCCATTTAAAAGTGGCAACCCTATTTTTTTATTTTCAGTACAGTTTAATCTTGAATTTGGTACTAGTTTTATACTCTTACTCGATGAGCTAAGTCATAGTTCTAAAAAAGTGCTTTTCAAAAAGGGTTGGCAAAACCCCCTACCCATTTTAAACTAGGCAACCCTATATTTTTCGTTCTTTCTCGTAAAGGCCTATAATTTGGGAGTAGTTAAAATCTCTTACTCGATGAGCTAAGTCATGGTCCAAAAAACCAACCGAAAGTATATGTATTAGACGTCACCTACCCAAATTTCGCTAGGCCCATGTGTGTTGAGATTGTCTTGAATAGATCAATCGACTAAGTGATTCTACGGTCGCCGCTTAGACTATACAAAATGTATTATGCCCAAATATCTACCGAAATTACGATGGTGAACAAGGGGAGGTACCATGGGGTCATTGAACAATATGTCAAATTGTTTTTTGTTCATATCACGCATATTAAAAAAAAGTTGAAAAAAAAACCATTTAAAAAAACACTAAAATAGTTTTGAAAAGAAAAAAAAAAATATTTTTCCAAAAAAAAAATTTGAAAAAAAAATAAAAAACAAAAATAGTTTCCAAAAAAAAAATTTTTGAATAGAAATCATTTAAGAAAAACAAAAACTTAAAAAAAAAAACTTTTCAAAAGAAGTTAAATTCCTAAAATATGAAAGTGTCAAATCATCAAAAAAAAAATCTGCAAATAATAAATTATTCACCATCAAGTCCTCTAATTTAATTTCAAGCAAGTGATGGCGGATCCATTGTGGGCGCAGGTTTCAGGTCCGGAATTTATTGCATGTTCTTTTGCCAAAGTTGTTAAACTATACATCACCCACCTTCGAACCTATTCCCATATCTCATTTGCAGTTTGCACATACAAAATAAACTCTTGGACTTCATTCATGTCTACATTTTCATACATTACATATATACGTGCATACCCACATACAAAACATTATTCGACGAAGGTACCTCTATGTAAGAATAAAGTCTGACCAAAATTTTTAGAGCATGACTGGTTATTTTCTCTATCAAAACGAGTGAAATATGAATTGCCATAAAAACCTCTGTACCATAGTGAATTTTTGCACACAGATTGTTCCCCACCACTAAGGGCATATAAAATAAAATTAAAAAAGAATTCTCCTTGCAGCCATATCCACATAGGTACCTGCTACATAACATAACTTACCCTTTCTCTAAAACAATAAGCCACTATATAGCATTCCAAGCTATTTTTATTTTTTTCAACTACGAAAAAGAAATAGGATTTTGTGAAATCATATAAATCATATTAGCATGCACAAAATAGTGTCTGTGGAGGATAAGTAACAAAACAAAACATCTAAGCTAAACAAAATTGTTTTTAAGGTACATCAAAGTGAGTGCACAATGTTATTTATAAATTTGTGTAGGGTATGTATTAGGGCTGGCCACGAGACGAGAAAAGTCTCGGTCTCGCATGACGAGACCGAGACGAGACTGGCTTTTAAGCAACCGAGACGAGACTGTATATTTGGACCGAAATTTATAGAGAGTCTAATAAATTAAAAAATCTAATTACAGTTAAATATTTATTTTCTTCTGCACGTGTTCAATCTATAATCGAAAATATTTCGTTCCAATAATCAACAGGTTGGCCGGAAATCGTATTTTTCGGAGACGAGACTTATTTATACGAAACCGACACGAGACCGAGACGAGATTGAAAATTTTCGATTTTAGCGAGACCGAGACGAGACTTACAAAAGTCTTGCAGAGTCTCGTACCCTAGTATGTATATAATACCTAGTATGCATATAATATGTATGTATATAATATCCGGTTAAACGTTAATGTTTTGATTATTACAAAACTAGTTACTCGATTAAGTCTTTTAGAATACGCCGTAAAAAAATAACGTAATACGTTTAAAAGACATTTTAATTGCAACTTTTATTAGTTGTCAACTTATTGGCCGATAACCTATTTGACTTTTCATTAAGAACTTCCTTTGAAATACTTTTGTAAGTCATCATGAATATTGATTATGTGCAAACAAAAGAACGAATCTATCAGTTCTACCGAAAGTGATCATTTTCTTTGAAATACTTATTTTTTCTGTGATATTTGTTTACAAAAAAATTTAATAAGAGATCATCTTTTCTGAACTCAACTTTACAAAAAAAATACATTTATTTTAATCTACTACTTTCAAGTCGTAGACAAAAATCCCCAAAAATAAACTTTAAGCAAACAAAAACAACCAGCCATACCAGTTTAAACTGCAACAAACAAGTCAGTTTTATGGAAAGATGATTTATTAAGTTTTAAACTTTAATGCTGATAACCTGAATGATCTTAAGCTTAATATTTTCATCAGAAATTATATTATTATTATTGAAATAAATTCACAAAATTCATAAAGTTGACATTAGAGTGATAAGTTGCTAAGCATAGATCTTTTTTTAAGCCAGAAATTCATTATTTTATTTTCAAACCAAGTTATAAGTAATTTGTAAACAGTTATTGAATACTAAATTTTCATGAAAAACACTGAAAAATGGATGGTTTTTCATTTCAAAATATTACAACATAAGTGATGATCATTTCAGCAACAGATAGATAATCATAAGATTAGTATTTGTTTTAAGAAGTTGGCTACAGGTAGTTGCACGTATCGTAATGGTTAGTGCGTTGGACTGTCACGCTGGAGGTCTGGGTTCACTTCGCAGCCTCGTCCACCTAAAACCTAAAAAGTAGTTTTTTTTCAGGGCTACCGCCTCTTGCGAGGAATTGAAAAATCCTCCAAGAGTATCACTTGTCATTCATAAGTGCTTCTCGTCTAGCCGTTCGGATTCGGCACACAATTGTAGGTCCCTTCCATTCCTGTCGACAGGCGCACACAGGAATGGTTGCGAGTTGTTAGTCACTAGGCCCTGGTTCTTCACAAGCCAAGTAACAAGTGATACTCTTGGAGGATTTGTTAATTCCTCGCAAGAGGCAGTAGCCCTGAAAAAAAACTTTTTAGGTTTTAGGTGGACGAGGCTGGGAAGTGAACCCAGACCTCCAGCGTGACAGTCGAACGCACTAACCATTACGCTACGGGCTTCTAGCTCAACCCTCAAGGTAAACGTCTTTAAATAAAGGTGTTGATGTCAGGCTTCAAGTGGTAAAGTGTTTTCCAATAAAAGGTGTTATTTTGATATTCAAAGAAAAATGACATTTTTTGAGATAAACGATCGGATGTTTATTTCAATGTATAGATGAAAGTATGCCATTAATAAAGGAAAACAATAACAGCCAAATGGCCGCCTCGGCTACGCTTACGCAACAATATCCTTTTCATTAAATTTTCCATCAACAGATCGCAAAGTGGCTGCTGTATGCCCTCAATAGCTTCACAAATTCCATCTTTGAGGTCTTGAATCGACGCTGGGCTGTTGGCGTAGACCTTACCTTTAACGTGGCCCCAAAGTAAGAGGTCAGAAGGTGTTAAATCACAAGATCTCTGGTCAGTTGTGATCACCTCTTGACGAGATAACACGGTCCGGAAACTTTTCCTGTTAAAAGATGGATGGTTTCGTTGCTTATGTGACACGTAGCGCCGTCTTGTTGAAAGTAAACGTTGTGCAGATCAATGCCATCCAATTCCGGCCATACAAATTATTAATCATCTTCCGTAGATCATGCTAATGACCCCGCCGGAACATAAACCGCACCAAACAGTTATTCTTTGAGGATGGAGAGGCTTTTCAACAATAAATCTTGGGTTTTCCGAGCTGCAGATGCGACAATTTTGCTTGTTAACGTAGCCACCGAGGTTAAAATGGACCTCATCAGTCAAGATGATATTTTGTTGAAATTCCGGACCATTTACATGCATTTTTTTATATTGAATTTAAATAATTTTAATGCATTGTTGAAGCGTGTATCGTTCCATTTTTATTATTGGCTCACTTTCTACTTGTGAAATGTCAAAAAATTACAGCTTCAGAAGTGACAACTTCCGAAATAGCGGGCTATTCAAAATAACACTTCTTATTGGAAGCCCTTTATTTGTATAACTTAAGACGATGTGAACAAAAATTAAGTTCCTAGAGTCTTAAATACTACAGTTAATTTTCGCTTTCAAAATTAAAAATTGATAAAAGTTTTAAAGTTTTTTTTAAAACAATAACTGTCTTGAACTCTTTCCTACTAAAATGTAGATGGTTTTAAAGAGGTCACTTACAATCCATAAGTACGGGCGGGTTGCTAAAGTTGGTTACATTAAACAAAACAGCTTTGAAATTGTTGAAACCATTACAAGTTGAGCTATGAGCTCAACATGTTAAGGTTTAGCGATCTACTTATTGCATCTTACTGTGTGCAAGAATTCCAATTCCAGCGATCGCATCCATTTTAAACATTTTATTATAAATAGGCAAGTCAACATTCACATCGACAACAACTAAGAAATTACTTAAAAGAAAACTGACAGAAAAAAAAATACATTGGAAAATTTAAGACAACATCCTTTTTTTTATTAACAGTTTCTTATAAAAAAAAATAATCCCAATTGATTGTAATAAAAGTTTCCCCAACACTGGGTTTAATGTTGATGTCATCACCAAGCGGAAATTCCACAAAATTGTCCATAAATTTACTTTTCCCAGGATCTGCCTTGGTGTGTTGGTTCATACATACATTCATACTCCTTTCATTTTAATAATGGACATTGCATAACCCAAACAATCAATTCAATTGCTTTGAAACGTTTAAACAAAAAAAAAAAATAAATAAAATTGTGGTGTACCTTCTACACTGAAACATTTCTGCCTTTTACTTATATTGCAAACAAAAACAACAACAAACAAAAGTATAATAAAAATAAGGGAAAATAACTGTAGAGCAATAACCACAAACCAAAATGAATACCAAGAGATTTTTTAAACTGGATACGACTTTTTATTTGTTAGTAACATAAATTCTTTTTTTTATAATTCTTTTTTATTTGCATCCCCTTCCCTATCAATTTTCTTAAAATAACACTACAACAACCATCCTCCCACTTTTTCCCACTCATTGGTTGACTTGACCTTGGTGCTAAACTTCACGTTATCCTCATATCGGAATATACATACATATACATGGCTAAAAACCGTGAAATATATTTGCGTGCCCATAAAATACAGATCTGTGTGAGTGTGTGGGAGAGATGGCAGGAAAAAATACATTGATCCTTACATTCTTGTAGACAATTTAATTTTATAGTTTGCTATAAACGTTTATTACATACATGTGCCACGGAGAAAGTTATATATATTTTTTTTTATCATCCACTTTTATATAGTATGGTATGGTGTACTAATGCAAATTCTATGTAGGGTTAGGTGGAAGATATAGGTTGGGAGGTTCTGCTGTTTGGAAGAATTAATGGGGGGAGAATTTATAAGCGCCCCCCCGAATTACTGTTGATGTGCAATTATACGCAAGAGTAAATATCATTCAGTATACCTTCCTCATACAAAACCCCACCAACACCTTCTGTATGATGCTTCTAAATCTCAATAGAAAATTGTATGCGTATAGCTACTACAGTATATTTGTCCCCTGCAAATAATATAATTTGCAGTGAATTTATTACCTAAATTGCCTTTGATTTGCTGAGTTTATGGTGCGAAGAATATTTTGCTGTACCATTTAGACTAATTTATAGCAAATATTAAATTCGAATGAAAATGAAATCGAAAAAAAAAATACCACCAACATCCTTAATAGACTAAGAGCCCAGGGCCGCCAGACATACATCATTTTATCAAAGCTAAGATTTTTTCTGCGCACAGATACTATGGTAGCTAAGAACAAATGGATACTAAGAATCTTCAATCCGGGTGCAATTAGGAGGTAGCGAGTGTTAAAGTTGCATACAAGTGTTGCAACATTGCGTTATTTAATCAAAGCTGAATTTTTTATATGTGTTAGGGGAGGGTGTCATTTAATTAATTTGACACTTTCCAGACATCTGCAGTGGGACCTGACGTGAGCCGGACACTTAAAATCCTTCAAACTAATCGTGCCATTTACATAACAGAATCAAATCAAGATTTTATGTTTTCTGTGGGAAAATATTCTACAATATTTTCTAATCAGCAAGACACCTACAGCGGGGCCTTACATCACCTTAAAACTGTCAAAATAATAATTCTTTGTTACTAAAACGTGATTTTTTCGCTTATTTTAGCTGTTTTTTATTGTCTGGCTGATGAATATGCCCCACTGTAGATGTAAAGCTGATGGGGAATTATTTTTAAACAGTTGCACATAAAACATATAAATATTAGCTATACAACTACAACGTAAATGGGACGATTAGTTTCACATATTTTAAGTGTCTGGCTCACGTTAAGCCCCACTGTAGATGTCTGGCAAGTGTCAAATAAAGTTAATGACACCAGCCCCTAAGACATATCAGAAATTCAGCTTTGATAAAATAACGCAATGTTGCAACATTTGTATGCAACTTTAACACTCGCTACCTCCTAATTGCACCCGGATTGAAGATTCTTAGTATCCATTTGTTCGTAGCTACCATAGTATCTGTTCGCAGAAAAAACCTTAGCTTTGATAAAATAACGTATGTCTGGCGGCCCTGGGCTCTCACTCTATAAAGCAAGAGTAACTTCTACATTAAAGGGAATTTGTGATTTGATTGTTTTTTTTTTTTTGATGTTTCCTTGAAGGACGTCGTCGTGGGTTTTGTTTGTGTTTTGTTTGCAATAATAATCATTTTGGTTTAACCAACCGAATTTTGTTTGTAATAAATTGCTGGTAATTTTTTTTTTATTATTTATTTCTCTTCAAAAATCGCCATAGTAAACAAACTGCTGATTTGGAGCGTTAAATAAATATTTTTGGCAAATATTTTGTGATCATTCATTTATTATGGGTTTTTTTTTTTTTTGTTTGTATGAGTTGTCATGTCGCATATGGATTTTTTAAAATTTTAAAATTTAATTGACAGTTTTTTTGATGTATAAAATATTTCATATCGTTAAATTATTTTTATTGATTGATAATTTTGAGAGAATAAAAAGGTTGAGTGTTTTTTTTTTTTGTGAAATCTTATGCTTATGGCCAGGCAATTATTGTACTTGTACTTGCAAAAAAAAAATTCAAGTGAATAAGATTTTTAACGCAATTATCTTTATTTTGGTATTAGCAATACTGTTATTCAAGGTTTAAATGTCGAAAATATTTGTATATCATATATGTAACTCCGAAACGGGAAATGGTATCGAAAAGTATTTTAAACAAAACTTGTAGATCTTGCCTTCCTCAAGAAAAAAATGTATGACAATTTTTTTCCTACGACTCACCGTTAAGAAGATGTCGACATTTCAACAAACTTAAAAAGTCGATAATGTTCATTTTTCGTGCATAACTCCTAAACGGCTCATATTTTCGAAAACATCTGTATGCTAAGTTTGGACATTATATGACCCCCTATAGGAAACAATTATTATTTTTTAAACAAAAAACAAACGTTTAAAACAGTGTTTACCAACGTGGGGCCCACGCCCCACAGGGGGGCAATTTGATATTATAGGGAGGGGGGGGGAATTTAAAGTTATGCTTATGCTGCATTACACTTTTCTCCGAAAAATATATGCTTCTTGTGTTTCCACCTTTAAAGATAGCCAGGATCTGCTTTTGTATTAATCAATTGTATCAACAGTTACCAACTTCAATGACTTGACGACAAATATGAATAAGTTTTTTTACTTTGATTTTTAACCGAAATCAAATACCCCAATACAACCAATTATGCAAGGGAACTGTTTTATTACCTTTTCTATCTTTAGTGCCATAATAATTTGCTGATAACAAAAAAGAAATTGCCTGGATATAAAAAAAAACGGGAGACTTAATATTGTAGCTGAATTGAAGCATTAATCTCAAGGGATTTAAATAATAACGGTATCTCGTCTTTAATCCTTCCCTGTTTTCCTAAGGCTCGCACTGTGTTTAATTTAAAATTTGAGGGGTATCAAAAGCCCCTTGAGTACCGTATAAAAAAAAAAACAATTACATAACATAAAAAGTTACAATTACATAACTATTAAATTATTGCGTATTTGAGTTTCAGTTCTACATTATACTCGTATGTATTGAAAATAAACTTACGGTTTACTTAATTTCTATGGATTTCTTCATGACAGTTATTCAATGTTTGCACTGGACATTTCAAATTTTTGATGTTCAAAATTATTTTGGTATTTTTATATAATGTTAAGGGGGCATGATGATTTTGGAAAGATTCTGTGGGGCATAGCACACAGTTGGGAAACACTGGTTTAAAAGATATAATTATTTTAAAAGTTTGAAAAAAAATTCTAAATTTCAGTTTTTAGCTAAATTTAAACATTATGTAACCCTGTATTAGTTCGCATTAACAATTTTTAGTAAAATTTTGTCTCTTCTTTTTTTCTTTATTAATTTTAAGTACATATCATTGTTTAAAAAAACTCACCAAAAGTCGAAAAAAAAACAGTTTTTAGCTCCTTACTCTTAAATGACGATTTTGACGGAAAATATTTTGAACCAATTTTGTAAATTTTAATATTTTCTAGAAAATATATGAAGCCACTTCAAAAATGGTCAATGGTATTGTATTTCTTATGAGATCATTCAAAACAATTTTGTCTGCCGAAACAACTGAACATTTTATGAGCCAACACATGCCAAAGAAGACAAATTTAAAGCAAATTCTTCTCTTTTGATGTATAGCGTTTAATAATCTTCACTTGGATGTTTTTGGAGATTTAGCCATTTCCGGCTGGAAAATGCCAAATTGCTGTCTAGTTTGGGCAAGTAAGTTTTTAGTAGGGAAAATCAAGATGAGAAAAACTTGTCAGATACTTGGCAAGCCCTTGCTGGATTTCAGTACTTATTCACTTTCGAAACTGATTTTTGTATAGGGTGTTAGCTCAGTAGGTAGCGCACTGGACTGACGAGCAGAAGATCGCGGGATCGAGTCCCACATAAATAAACTTTTTTTTTTCTGACGAGCAAAATGGTTCATTATCACCGAGGGCCTTGTTCTAGCCTTTGCTTACCCTTTCTAGCCCCTTGCCAGAATACATTTAAAACTCTCTAGGTCCTTGTCGAAAACTTGATTGTTGTTCTTTAGGTTTTTTGTCCTGGGCTTAAATGAGTAAAAGTTGAATTGGTATACGAAAGGTATCAAAACCAACAGTTTGCCAATAGTTCCCATACAAAATTTTCTTATTTCAAATTCCGATTTTTCATTAACCTGCAATTCGTCAGCAACGAATTGAATGTATTTAATTGGTGTTAAGAGCTATTTTTTGGTTAATCGTTTTTCTTTAGAACTCTTTAATTCTAATTCCTCTAATTCCTCTGTATTCTAAACGTAAAAGACGCAAAAGATAGAACTAAAGAAAAAAGTAAGAAAATAAACCATAGCATGACGAAAATTTGCCCACAAAGTGTGCAAAAAAGTGGAAATATCAAAGATATCAAAGAGGACAACGACTGCTGGCTACACTACAATCGCATATTGTGTGCTGTTGTATGTAAATGCATAGATTTAGCAGCACAAATGCAGAGTATACCTACTCAGATAGTTTTGGTGCGTGTATGATGGAGAGGCATGGATATGGAGATGTATAGTCGAGTCGAGACCGGCTCGTGGCTTTTATATTTCCAAAGTAGAGAGTCATTAGTCGTGTGGTTTGACGGGCCACTGCCGACGCCATTGCTATAGTCGCCGCCACCGCTGTCGGGCTCCTGTGTTATGTTCTTTTCCACGCTGCTGGTGATGACGATGTTGATGCAGATGGGGCCTTCCTAGAGAGTATGTATACTTGTAGGTATAGAAGGATTCAGTATACTTTACAGCGGCCAATGGGGCGGTTGTGGCAAAAACTGTGGTTTTATGCCTGTTCGACTGGTTTTCTTACACGCGTAGTACTATACAACTCGTAGTATACTTAGTCCCAGTTTAAAGCAGCTAACCACCAACAACCAGTCGATACCTCTTCTATACACGGCGAGGTGGGTAGCCGCAGTGCCACTCTGACGGCCTCCAGGTGGAACGTGCAAATATGCTGGCTGCTCTTTTGGACAAATGTGTTCTGGCTTCTGGTGTTGAAAGAGCATAGAATTCGACTTCGAAACAAAAAAAAACAAAAACAAATAAATAAAAGTTGCATTTTGCTGCTCCTCCGCATGCAATATGGTTTGATGTGTGTGCATTTAAATGCTTCTATATATTATGCTGTGACTGGTTGGTGATTTTGTTTGAGAGTTCTTTATGCGCAGCGTGTTCGCATGAACAAAATAAATAGCAAATAATATATTCTCCATTTGTTTCCAACGCGACGAGAGGCATTGGAAGGTAGCGGTAAATGTGTTTATTGCACTTTCGTTAAGTTTCTATTTGATGCATTGTTGAGTTTTTAGTTGATATAAATAAAACTATATAAAAATACAATATTAATCTGTTGTTTAAGGATATTTTGTTTTGTAAGACAAAGAATGTGACATTATAATCAATAAAGTTAGTTTCGAATTTTCATAGTTCTCGAATTTTTATACGCACCCGGGTTCAAAAGTTTAAAAATTAATTTAAACAAAATATTTTGCAGGTTTCAGGTCTTTATTCTAATATTAATCCGGGCCCACTAAGTTCTCTGTTCGTCCATACAAAAATACATGTGGTTTTCATAGCATTTTACTTAACAATTCGGTAAAATTGTAAAAATTGATATAAAACTTAAAAATTGGCAATACAAAAATTAAAATCTTCCTTGGATCTAAGAGCTTTTAAAATTTCAACACTGACCGTCATTTTAACTACTAAACAAAACGATACCTATGACTTAAGTTTAGGACCCATACGTTTAGGCTTTAGTCGAACTGAAAAACCAACTGACAAGCAGAATAACTGAGATTGTGAAATTTGAATTTCTATTTTTTTTTTTTACGAATACATTATTTTGTCCCCACTAATGTGGGAGTAAGCAGGACGGTGGCTATAGGCCAGAAGGAGGCATACGTTCAATGTGCTTTGTTGACTCGTACAATGTTTTGTAAAATAAACTATTTTTTAGCAATTATCATTTCACATTTCACAGCGAATTCCCATTTCGCCAACTTATTCAGCAGAATTCTAACAATTTCTCCCTTTTTCATTCTTGCTTATTATAAACGAAAATTTCCTGAGAATATTGTTCCCTTATTCAAAAGCAAAATTTAAATATGAGACAAAATATTCCTGGAAGACAGCAGACATTCCAATTGTTTTAAAAATTGTAAAATAATTTGGCGATAATTTGGCGTAAAAGCATTCTACTCTCGAGAAAAAACAAAATTCGGTGCATTATTTTCCAGAGAAATAGTTACAATTGGTCTGATATTATTGCTTCCATATGAAAAAAATACAGATTTAGGATAACATCGAGCAGGATGATGCATCCTCTCATTGTGAGATAGCTTGGAAATCTGAGAGCTTGGAAATCTGAGAGCTTTTCTCTGTTCTTGAATCTTGAATCTCATAATCAATTTTCTCAAAAAAATAACCTTACAAATTGCTAGACCGGCGAGAAATTTGTTGTAATAGCTGGGGCTGGGTATAAGGGCCTGTTTGTTCACAGTGGGTTAAATTTAGTATGTGACTTTCATAGGATTTAATTTACTAACGTTTATCAACCAAAATTGGCTGATTAGTGAAATCCATGATAAGCAGTAGTCCGTAGCGTAAAAGTTAGTGCGTTCGACTGTCACGCTGGAGGTCTGTGTTCGCTTCCCAGCCTCGTCCACCTAAAAACTAAAAAGTTTTTTTTCAGGGCTACTGCCTCTTGCGAGGAATTGACAAATCCTCCAAGAGTATCACTTGTCACGAAAAAGTGCTTCTCGGTTAGCCGTTCGGATTCGGCATAAAATTGTAAGTCCCTTCCATTCCTGTCGACAGGCGCACACAGGAATGGTTGCGAGTTGTTAGTCACTAGGCCCTGGTTCTTCACGAGTCGTTGTACCACCCAATTTATTTTTTTTTATGATAAGCAACTCATACTATAAATTAAAAAAAAAATAATTGATCAACAAACACATTCGCCGATTTCCCAGCTCCACTAATCACGGATTAAAGATGATTAGCTGTAGCAAACTGGCCCTAAGAATAATAGCAGGAAAAATCATTGATAAAAGACATAAATGCCCGTGAGACTTTCTCCAAAAAAGGCTTAAGTTCGATTAGAAAACTGTCCACTCTTCTTGTTGCAACCATTTGTTCACATCTTACTTTACTTTTATATTTCACTGAGCTTCTCGAAATTCTTTTTTCTTTTACTCAAAATAGTTTCTTTTAAAAGAATTAAACAGATCCCAAAGGCTTTGAAACGCCAACTCTTAAGGAAGTGGAACCAGGCTGGAAAAATTTCATGTTTTTTGTCTAGTTTATACAAGGCCCTAGTATGTTTTCAGTAGGGAAAATTTATAGGAGGAAAACTTGTCAGATACTTAACAAGCCCTTGCTGGATTTCAGTACCAAAAATGTAGACGAGGGAAACTTTTCAAACAGTCGTGATGTCCTCCCTAGTAAAAACTTGTTTGACATGTTTCGGTTCCCCATAAGGAACCAAAACAAACATTTTATAAGCACCATACAATTTCAGTATCCTACGACACTTTTTTCTCTCTCTTTCCTTTGTCTTCTTTTGCATATCACATGGATTTCAGTTAGTCAGATCAGAACAGAACACACAGATTTGTGAGAAACGTCAAACAAGTTAGAACAGAAAACCTGTTCTACCTTAAAAGCAGCTACATAAAATCCTGTTCTATTCTGTATGTACTTGTTATGCAATATGATATGAAACATTAGAGTATCAAACTTTTTCACTTTCGACATTAAGTTTTTGTATATCGAGTTAGCCAAGTTGGTAGAGCATTGGACTGACAAGCTGAAGATCGCGGGATTTAATCCAACATAAGCCAATTTTTTTTTGCCACTAGAGGCAAAAGGGTTCATAGTCGCCAAGTTCCTTGTTCTAGCATTTGCTAGCCCCTTGCCAGAATCTATGTTAAACTCATTAGTGCCTTGTCGAAAACTAGATGGTTTTCTGCGCAGGAAGCTTATGTTATGGCTTTTTTTTAAATTATCACCAGTCAGAGAAATAATCAGGTAAAATTAACCAGTTGTCAGGTTGTTATTTTTCAAACGCGGTTGATACAGTTAAATATTTAACAAGGTACAAGGTTTTAATATCGTGAGTTATCAACACAAGTTTGTTGTAAAATCTACATGATACCTAAGTTAGCAAGTTTTACATTACTAAAAATACATAATCCTATTAAATCAGCACGAAAATATAGATAAATCAACTTGGCAACCTAATAAACTGACGGTACTAGATTTCCAGTGTATTGTATAGGATTTAAGGTTTAGTATTAAACCAGTAGCTGTTCTAAGTTTGGCGAGCTTACGTTTGGCAGGTTAAGTCAATCACGAAAGCAATTGTTAAAATAACTAGGTATATGAACCATTAAGTCAACCTCAACTGGCTATGAAGAAAAATTGAAATTTCATTTTGAAATAACATGGCATCTTCTTAAATCGACCATAATTTTATAAAACTAGTGCCATGTTCTTGAACTTTGAATATAATCGTGAACAAAATCAAAGTTTCCTGCGTATTTATATGCGAAAGTGCTCCTTGTACATTTAACAAGACCATTGTTAAATTTGGTAGTAGCCCGTAGCGTAATGGTTAGTGCGTTCGACGTCACGCTTAAGGTGTGGGTTCGCTTCCCAGCCTCGTCCACCTAAAAACTAAACATTTTTTTTTCAGGGCTACTGCCTCTTGCGAGGAATTGACAAATCCTCCAAGAGTATCACTTGTCACGAATAAGTGCTTCTCATCTAGCCGTTCGGATTCGGCATAAAATGGTAGGTCCCTTCCATTCCTGTCGACAGGCGCACACAGGAATGGTTGCGAGTTGTTAGTCACTAGGCCCTGATTCTTCACGAGCCGTTGTGCCACCCAATTTATTTATTTTTTTATTGTTAAATTTGAACCTTATATTTGCTTCTGAGAATGGTTACATTTTTGTGCCAAATTTTAATTTCGACTTGAAATACCTACCTACCTTTCATTTAACATATTCAACTCTGAACTACCTATATGTACATATGTATAACAACATTTTTAAAAAACTGTCACACTTTTTCTAACCTAATCCAAACAATCCATCGCATTGCTTACAAATTGCCTCTTTCCCTAGAATAATCTCTGCTTTTTTCTTTTTTTTTTTTTTTTTTGAGTAAATTTACCTTTGTCTAGCAAATAAACTCCATATCTAAGGGCGTGCGGCGGCGGCGGCGGCGGCGGCGGCAGTACCAACTAATTTATTCTAATATACACAATAAAAATTCAAATCACAGAAAGTAAAGAAATATCACAAAGGACTGCAAGGACTATAAACCTTAACCAAACACAAACAAAAAATATAAGAAACACACAAAACGAAAGACAAGTTAAATCCCTTAGCTAAGCAAATGGATTTCAACTACTGATTTCGAGTATTACATTTTTATAAAAAAATATAAGAAAATGAAGAGCAAGAAAAAAGACCTTCCTGCAGTCATCCCATTTGAAATATGAACCCTCGATTGTTTATCATTTTATTTCTTTCTCATTCTTTTTTTTTCCGTTGGGGTTAGTTTGACTTTTTGGCAGGACGAAGACCAAAAAATTGACAAAAAAAAAACAAGAAACTAAACTTGTCATCTGAATTTTTTGGGTCAAAGTCATAAGAATCAGAGATTTATTTTGTTGTCTGAATTCACCTTACATAACGGTTGGCAGAGTCCTATCCACGTGTTTGACGTATGTATGATGAACAGTAAAACTTTTAGGAAGACACTTAAAATAACTCCCGGTTGTCATAAGTTTTTCCCGGTTGTGTTTTGTTACCTTTTTCCAGCTGTGAACATGATTTGAAGAAGAAAAAAAAAGAAAATAAGGAAGAAAGATATTGTATCTTTTTTAGGCGAGCAGCAAAAGAAAATGTTTGTCTGTGTTTTGTTTTTGGTTCTTAAAAAAAAAGGTGGATATAATTAATTTAAAATGTCCTGCCTTTTCTTTAAGAAGCGGAGTGTGACATATGTGAAATGCGATCCTTAAAAGTTTTGTTTCCGAAAAAAACTTCCAAAGGAGAAGGGGTTATTGCAGGTACCTTCTACCTTATATAGTGCTGTGAGAATATTTTTGTCAAATAAAGACTTTTTGTACTGGTACAAATTTTCTCACCAAGTATGACTCAAATAAACTGATTTTTAAAATTGGTATTACTCGAGATAAAAGTTGCTCTACCAAATATTCCAACTTGAGTTAACCCGCATTGCCGACACATGCTCACGTTAAGCCAAAACCTTAATGTTCAACAAATCACAGTATGCCTATAGGCGTATACGAAGTTTAAAAATGAAAAGTAATATTATTTACCATCATTTATATATTATGAAGATCCTTCCCTGCATCGTAAACAGAACTGTCAAAATAAGTTAATGAACAAACTCTAAAATTTCAACAGCATCAACGAAAGGAGAAGTTTTAAATTCTTTTATTTTATTTGTTTGTTGTTGTTGTATATTCTTTGATAACAAGGAAATGAATAAAAGGAGGTTTCAACGTTATGGAGGCAGACTTAGGGGTGTAGTTTTTATTACATTCTTTATTCCTTAAATAAATATCTTTTAAGTTTTTTTCCATTCCTACCTGACTAGGTATGTTTTCTTAGAATAAAGGAAAAATGTTCCCTGTTGCAAAATACATAGATAAAGACCTACATACATACATACATGCATACCTTTAACTGGGTTTCGGGGAGAAGGTTAAACTGGTACAAAATGAGATTTCGTAGGTAGTCTTATATTTTTTGTTACCTCTTGTATTAAACTCCTACATTGCCTTCTTGCATTTGTATATATGTAGGTAGCTGTTTTGCTGTGTAGGGTATTTTTTTTGTTGGCTACAAAAATTGAAGAAACGCCAAAAAAAAGGTGAAAGAGTGTCGAGGAAGATAGTTTCATTTTGGGAACTAATATTGCTGTGTAAACGATAGTTGCTTCATACACCTTTTGAAGCTCAAATAAGACGCGTGTTTAGTCGCAGGAAGTGTTTCTTTTTGTGATTTCGGTGTTTTGCAGAAAACTATGTGGGTGCTTCTGAAATAAATAGGTATAACGTACCTAACGATACAAAACAGGATATTAATTTCTAGAATATTACTTTACTGTAAGTAGGTACGTACACTGGTACAAAGTTATACGGTATAAAGTAGGTATTTAAATATCTTTTATTGAAATTCAAAACCAGCCGGCTGGAGAAATGCCAAGTCTCTGTCTAGTTTGGGCAAGGCTCTCGTATGTTTTCAGAAACGAAAATCTAGACGAGGAAAACATAGCAGATACTTGGCAAGCCCTTGCTGGATTTCAGAACCAACAAATTAGATGAGGGAAACTTTTCAAACACTGCAGATGTTTCGGTACCCCATCATAAATGTCTCTTGTAGGTACACCAAAATCTAAAATGTTATAAGCACCATGCAATTTCAGTACCATACGACATTTTCTTCTCTCTTTTCTTTGTCTTCTTTTCATATAACAATCTCCAAGGCCCTTGTTCTAGCCTTTGCTAACCTTTGCTAGCCCCTTGCCAGAATCTATTTAAAACTCTCTAGTGCCTTGTGGAAAACTAGATTGTTTTTCTGAAAGGGCTGAGGTGAGTTTTTCGAAATTTTCCAGTTTAATTTGTAAAACAGTTTGGCAAACCTTATTTGTTGTGTTATCATACCTGACCAGTTTCAATATCCCTAGGTTTACATTTACATATCTATCTCTATTTCAGGAACTACTTCCTGTGCCAGGCACCCAAACTCTGTTATATTGTGTTTTTTCCTTTTCCATACTTTGAGTTGTTTGTTTCCTAAAAATGACATTAATTTGTTCCTATTAATAATATTTTGGCATCAAATTTTGATTCATTTGATAATAATAATAAAGGCATCCGAAAATAGAAGGTTCAAATCAAAGTAATTTTTTAAAGTTTTAACAATTTTTGAAATTGGTAATTGAGCTCGTTATTAGCTTAAAACTAATAATAAATTCTAAGGTGACCCTAATTTGGAGAGTCTGACAGAATCCATCAGAAAAATCGGAATCGCCAAAACTAAAATCCCAGAATCTCTTAAATCCATAAACCCAAAACCAGAAATCCCGAAACCCCACAATACCAAAAATCGATTTCCGGAAAACCACGAAAGGTTTGAAATCCGCAGTCGCAAAAATTCAAGAACCCGTAAGCCAATAACTGATAACCGAATGACCGATAAACCCGAAAACCCGAAATCCCAAAACCTGAATATCCAAAAACTCATAATTCCGCAAACCCATAATCCTGCAAATCCAAAATTCCGAATGATCGATAAATCCATAATCCCGAAAAGCTCATTAATCCGAAAACTCATAATCCAAATAATCCAAAATCCCTCAATCCTGAAAATCCGGAATGCCCATAGTTCAGACAACTGAAAATCCGGAAAGCACAAAATCCATAAGCCCCTAAAAGCCTAAATCGGCAAACTCAAAACCCCTAAAACTCAATTTCCGGAAAACCCAGAATCCGTTAAACCCAAAATCCAGAAAAACATAAATCTCATAGTCGTAAAAATCCAAAAACTAGAAAACCCACAATTTCGAAAACCCAAAATACTGAAAATGCAAAATCCGGTCAAAAAACACAGAATCCAGAAACCCGAAACCCTTAATCACAAAAATCCAAAAAACTGTAATTCCGAAATAAAATAATGAATAACCGGAATAACCATAATTAAAAAAACTCAAAATCCCGAAAACACAAATTGAAAAAAACCCTTAATCCGTGAACTCAAAACCAAAAAACTCAATTTCCGGAAAACCCAGAAAACCATAATTTAGAAGACTTAAAATCAAGAAAACACAAAACAAATCCAGAAACCCCAAAATGCCAACACAATTTTGTACGTGCTTATGCTTCCTCGCGATTTATTTTCTCGAAGCAAATTTGTAAAAAAACATACCTTTTGTGTGATTTGTATTTCTGGGGAAACAAATTTGGGATTTATTTTAGGGACTTGGTGGTTTGGGTATGCTGGATTTTCTTTTTCGGAAATCAGACCCCAAACCACTAGATTGGTTTTATTCAAAATTTCCAAAAAAAAAAAAAAACATTATTCACTGCCAGAGTGGGGAAAGAATGCAATACTTTGGTATTTCATTCTTTGAATTCCCAGTCAATTGACTTATCTCTGCGAATGCAGTTAAATACTTTTTCTAAGTATTTTTACTCCAAAGATTAATTCGCAGTCAATTTTATATATTGCAATCATTTTGAGCAGTTAAAAGACTTTAAGTTAAAAGAATGCAATACTAAAGACTGCTTTAAAGTCTTTTATAAGTCTTTTGCATTGATTGCATTCTTGAAGTCTTTTGATTTCGATCAAAGTACTGCAGTCTTTTGACTACATTGAAGTCTTTTTCTCTTGGAGTCTTTTTATTTCTTGGAGTTGTTTTCTGATTTAAAGTTTAAAAATACAAAAAAAAAGACTTCAAAGTAGTCAGAAGATTGCAGTACTTTGATTGCAATCAAAAGACTTCAAGAATGCAATAAATGCAAAAGACTTAAAAGAATTCAATAAGTCTTTAGTATTGCTTAAAATGATTGCAATATAAAAGACTTCAAAATTGACTGCGAATTACATTGTGAAGTTAAAATACTAGGGTGAAGTTAAAATACTTTAAAATAAGTGTTTTTATTCAATTGATTGCAATACTAAAATGATTGCATTCTTTCCCAACTCTGTTCACTGCCACCCAGAGTTTGTACATCCAAAATAAGGAAAATCAAATAAAATAGTCAACTAAGTATCAATACAGATTAGACTAAACTTAATTTATTTAACTAACTAAATAAAATTGTGCTATAAATTTCAACATAACGACAAGAGCAACACTGTTTGTTTCTCCCCAGGAAGCAAAGTTTATGCAACTTAAAAAAAGTGAAGCTATCTGTACCTCTGCACTGAGATTACATTTTAATTCGTTGGTAAAATATGCAAATAGTTTTGCGTAGGTACTTTACAGTACATGCGAGTCTTTTACAAAATCGTAATGCATGTGCGAAACCATTTGGGAATATTGGGTTCGCTGGAAATACTCAGACCCACAACGACACAACGCAACGCCAAAGTTTAGCATCTCTTATTTGGTGCTCTGACCCAGACTTTGTCTGAAACAAAAATCTGTTTTTATGTTGTTTTTTTTTTCGTTCATTTATTCTGAATTCTATACTACCACACTTCCACACAGGAGATTCAAATGCAACAAGGGAATGCTATCATACGTGAAAGAGTTTTTCGCTCTCGAATAGGTACATGTAGATGGTGTACCTAAATCTTTCACTCGTAAATATGTCATAAGCACACATATGAACCCAAAAACTTCCCCCGGTTAAACCAAACCAAAAAAAAAAAGAGAAAAACCTAAGCTATCTATCGGCTTAAACGTAGATTTTATGCATAGAGATACGAAAGGCTGATGTTACAAAACGTAAGCCAGGACAGAAGAGGCTTGTTGTTTTGTAATCCCCTTGCACTCCTTCAAGTTTGCTGCTATGCTATATGGAAGGTACGTATATGCGCTTATTCGAAATGTCGACTGGGTCGGAAGGTATTAAAATTTTGTAATATTTGTACCTTTTGTGGTTGGGATTCGGAGCGAAAATAAAAGACAACTCATCATGTTCCATTTACCCATTCCCAATGGGAAAATTAAAAACTAACCTCAATCAGGTCGGTTCGGCTGTTGCACGTTCATAGATGAGATTCGTTTATAGGGCGCAAAGGTATAGTGACAGAGAGTTTACAACTTGCACCAGAAAAGAGCACACAAAAATAGTATACCTACAAACATAGAAAAATCATATCACCAGTCTCATTGAATCTTTCATTAAAAAACAATCACGGCATGAGAACTGATAAGAGGACATTGCTTTTGGCCTCATTAAAAAAAAAAAACACACACACCGCACATTCCTGTCGTGTGCTACTGCCACACACTTTAAATTCAAATAGTTCTAGAGCCTCGTGTGTCGTGTCCCCCACTTGAGTTTTGAATTTAAAACCGATTAAGTTACATTGAACCGGGAATCCCAATACGTTTGATAAGACACAAACGACATTCTCATACTATTATTCTGGCTTGGCGCTGTTCATTCTTCAATTTCAATTAACTCGATGCGGCACTTTTTTTTCAAATCGGGTTTAATGGCCGATTTATTTTATGTCCTCCACATTCGATTGACTGAATTGCTTGTTCAGCAGGTAAACGCCAATCAATCCGAAAAAAAAGAGGGAGCAGAGAAGGTATCACCTTCGGTATAATTGAATTAAAAGCAAAGAAAACTCAAAAAGAAGAAGAAACAAAAAATAAAACATAGAGCTCAAGAGGCAACAGGAAAAAATGAGACATGTTCATCAATTAGCTTTGAAACCGCATGTGAAATGCATTCAGCTGAGGAAGTGAAATGTTTCTTTTTTGTTTGTTTGTTTATTTTATTCATTTAAGTCAGTGTGTGTGTCATGAGGGGTAAGGCCGTGTTCCCACTGCAATTGAACTGATTCCATCAATTCTAATTAGACAAAGTACAATCTCGTCTAGATAATCTTTTTTATTTTTTGCATACCTACGAGTAGAAAGTAGGTAAATAAGATAATAAAACATTTTTAAATAAGCCGCCTTTTTTACAAGCCCAGTTTTTCAGAAAGAAATGTTAACAACTGATACACATGCTCAAGGCACATGGACACAGAGTTAAGACGATATATTTTTTTGGAGCAGGGTCATAAGTCTACTGGCAGTGATAATTGTTTTGTCCTAATTTAAGACTTAGTCCCGATCTACAATGCCCGATTTTTCCACGAAGATTTTTCCAGAAATCGTGTGAAATGTACACACAGAACGATTTTTTCAATGAGATTTTTTCTTTTTCGTTTTCATTTTTTATTACTATGCTTTTCATTTTTCATTGATTTTAACTCACACCATCAAACGAACATCACACTGACACCGAACACACACAAAAAACTGGAAAGAAGGTGAAAGAAAACATAAACCGACCGGAAAAATCGTTCGAGTTTTGTGGTACAAACGATTTGATCCCTACCCCTCTCTTTTCACTTCCTTCACCCACGAACAAAAGATCGGCACGAAAAATAGTTCAATGTAGACCGGGGCTTAGCTACATTCATCTAGGTACCTATACTTTTTGTAAGAAGTGAGAAACAAAAATGCCTATGCTAAAACTGCTGGCAAAAAATAAAACAAACAAAAATTGTTCTGACAGATAAATTTAGAAACAAGGAAACTGAGTTACCAGCAGTTTTTAGTTTGTAGGCGAGGAGATCGTAAGGAAAGCTTTCAGTACTCGGTATGTGATTACCACCTCAGAGTAAAGTTATCACCAATATAGGTGGCACCCTTTTTGCATCTAGAAGAAGAACCAGGGATAGGCAATACAAGAACCATTTGCTCCTTAGAGTAGACTATTTGTGAAAATAGTGAGGAAATAGTCTACCTTAAAGATGAAATGGTTCTTGTATTGCCTATCATTGGTTCTTGTTCTAGATGCAAATAAGGGCGACACCTACATTGGTGATATCTTAACTCTGACGTGGTTCCTCTATGTGTATAAACTAATGGTATTACAGACCACCTTATGTGGAACGATCGCATATTTGATGTCGCCAAAAATGCTGCTAAGTGTTTAGGTTTTCTTTGGCGATGCAAGAAATTTGTCACCGCTTCTGATCTGCCTGTTATATTAAAAGCCTTTATCAGTCCAAAACTCCAGTGCAATTCTCATGTTTGGGCAGGTGCTCCATTAACACACTTGAGTCTTTTTGATAGGATACAAAGAAGAGCTATGAAAAGATTGGTGACAGAAATATAACGGCAGCATTTGCAACTCTCGAGCAACGCCGAAATGTTTCATGTCTTTCGTTGTTTTACCGTTATTTTCATAAGCAGTGCTCTACTGAAATTGCCAGTTGCATTCCTCCCCTAAAAGAATTTAACCGTAATACTTGTACTTTCAGAAATCCACATCAGTTTACCCTTGAGGCCAACTTTGGACGTACTGTCAAGTATAGAGATTCTTTTTTTAGCCGAACTATCTGAATGTGGAATGCTTTAGCCGGCTCCATTTTTCCCTTCCATTTCGATATTCAAAGGTTCAAAACCAATGTGCATCGGCATCTCCTCTTCAATCCTTCCCTTTTTTCCTAACGCTCGCACTGTATTTAATTTAGCATTTTAAGGGTATCAAAAACCCCTTGAGTGCGCGTACAAGAAACAAAAGCTGAATAGGCGGTCAGATGACAACCTGCCGGAACTTGAAAAAATGATAAGTTTATGTCTAGTTCTGGCAAGGCCCTAGTAAATTTTTAGTAGGCAAAATCAAGACGAGGAAACTTCTCAAATACTCCTCAATCCCTTGCTGGTTTTACGTAGGTAAAATTTAGACGAGGAAAATCGCCCATAACCTAATTTAGTTTTTTCTTGCCGACGAGGCAAATTTTATAATTGCCAAGGTCCTTGTTCTGGCCTGAACTAACCATTGCTAGCCCCTTCCTAGAATCTAGTACGAAAGACTTTTGAGTGCCTTATTTAAAACTATATTAATTTTCGTGGTGGGAAAGAATATGAAGAAATGAAAGAATTTTTGCTGGTATATGTTTATTTCCGTAACAAAGGCTTCATTCCGTAGCTAGACAAAATCATTAAAAACACTAAAAATCATGTGCCCAATTTTTTCAACAATCTAATTATACCATAGAAATTTATAACAGTAAAATGAAGGTACATAATTTTTCGTCAAATTAAGGTAAGAGACATTTCGAAAGCTAAAAAAAGCATTTAAACGAAGAATCAAGCAGTTCCTTTTTTTATTGTTAAAGAAATTACAAACATTTCAATAAATTAGTACCGTGCTGTTAAACTTTTTACTAAAAACAAAGCAGGACTTCCAAGAAGTGTCATAAAATTCGATACAAAAGATAGCATTCGAAATGGCGGTTCAATGGATTCAGAGGTTTTTAAGTTCACAGCGTACATAATTTTGTAAAAAAAAATAACTATGAATGAATTACTGAACAGTTAATAATTGTCTTGTAGACGTATGTTAATATATTTTTTTATTATATTTGTTAACTAACAATTTCCTTTTAACTCATTAAACAAAATTCAATAGCGATCTTATGACATAATAATAATTGTATGTATTTTTCTCTTAAAACGGACAACAACTCTCGTTTTTCCATAAAAAAAAAGTACTAATAATTTGATTGGTAGGATTTTACGTGTTCAAATCAAAGTCAAAGGAAGTAATAATGTAGGGTAGTAAAAATGTCTAACAACAACAAACACACACGCCTAAAACACACAAACATTATAATTGGGTACCTAAATACATACGTATAATTATGAGAAGATAGCAAATTCCGATTTTGTTGTATTCTTATCTACAAAATAATTCGGTAGTTAAAAATAAAAATTAAGAGAACCCACAAAAATACCTCAATTAGACTTTGTTTTTTTGTTTGTTACCTACTGATAACCTTTTTTATAAATTGACGCATATCATCTCCTAAGGACGTCTTATCATTAAACCGAAGAAAAAAAGTTATGTTTCTTTTATGGATTTTGAACTCATGACCCTAATAAATACGTTATTGACGACGACCACGACGAACACGACGACAACGGCCATTGTTTAATTTAATTTTATGTTTGTCTGAAGATTTTTAATTTGACATTTTTGTTGAAAATGCAAACAGATATTTTAGTCATGCTGATATGAGATAAGTGAGAAATAGCTTAATTTTACGATTTCATACTAAAAATAAGTGATTGAATTATCTATACGTGCTTTTATTGTTGTGTCGCAGTAAATATTTAATGATATAGGTTAGGGTCTTTCATTTTTCCAAAGTTGTGATTTTCATACGAAGTCGCTCACGCCCGGAGTCTAAGCGATGTAAAAGAAATATATACCAAATTTCATGAAGATTGGATAATGTTTAGAGGTTGCACATTTTGATTACATTTTTATAAAACTAGTGGAATATGAAATAATGAAGTTTTTTGTACTTATTCGTTTTTCATGATCAAGAGAAGGAAAATGGAAAGGAAAAACTAAGTCTCAGTTTTTAAAAACCCTTCTCATTTAGCCTTGCTTTGGGATAGTAAATTGGTGCTCTCAGTGGCCAATGAGAGAGGGTCTGTCAGAATTGTGTTTAATAAAGAGTTAAAGTTCTATAGTGACTCGCTAAGATTTTGAACATAATTAGCTTGGCATACCCCTTGTTGCCCTGAAATGCACTGGTGTGAGCAGACGGCAGAAGTAGTAATATGAACTGACCTGGGGTACATGACAATGTCATGGGTTGGGTATGCTTTTTGATACTACATCATCTAAAATATACGACTTATCTAAATGGGACGGAAAAGATCAAAACGGTGGATCATCATTAAGCTGATGATAATGGGAATATGACTAAAATTTTAGAAATCAAACCTGCAAGGAAAAAGGAAGTGAAACTATTAAAGGGTAAAAAATAGTTTTAAATAGAAAATACATGATCAATTTCGTTACAAACCATTGTTTGGACTCCATTAAGTTAAATAATATGGAAGTGATTCTTCAACGAAACATGTGACGCTTTAGAAGTGGTAAATGATATCACAGAAATAGTAATTGCATACAAAGTTTAACAAACCAGCCAGGGACGAAAAACAAAAACAAATATTATTGATGAAAGTAGAGTATCACAAGAAAGTCTTCACCAAGCGAACAAAAATGGGATTTCCTAGTTCAAATTTAATTAATATAAACAAAATGTTTATCCTTATCATACAAATGTTATGCTTATGGTGTAAAGTTTCAATATTTTTCAATTTTGTGAATTTAGTTCTCCCAATAAAAGCAATTAACATTGTAAAATCGTTTTTTTGCCTCTTTTAGAAAAGTGATCAAAATGTGCAACCTCTAAACATAAACCAATGTTCTTGAAATTTGGCTGAAATATCTTTTTCATCGCAAGGACTCAGGGCGTAAGCGACTTCCGCAAAGATACTACATCTTATTTTTTTCCTTACAAAATGAAACACCCTTATATAGGTATATTAAAACAGAAACATTCTATCAATAAAAGTTAGTCTTTTTGGGTGTAAGTATTTTGCCAAAATTGTAGCTTTGAGGTTTATAAAAAAATCTAGCCGTATATTGGCAAGGTTCAGGCAAAATAGAAACGCTCGCTAAAAAAAATTGATGAATAGTCTATGACCTACTTTTTAAGGATTGTATGTGATTAATTTGAATCCGATCTTGAAATTGGGCTATCAGGGTAAGTTTTTGGGATATTCCTGTTCAAAAATTAAAAACAGAAAATATTTCCAGTTTTTCAGTGCGAGATCATCCAAGATTCAGATACAATACTTAGATTACTTAGATACAATACTTAGACTTATGTAAAGTTTATTATTTATGCACAGAACAAAATCTCACCTACAACACTACAAATTCGAGAGTTTAAATTTAAAGCATTGAATACTCCGTATTCTCCCTGCAGCACTCCCCCCCCCACAATTTTTTTAGCTTTAAACTTCCCAGCTGGAAAAATGCCAGGTTCCTATCTAGTTTGGGCAAGGCACTAGTAAGATTTCAGTAGGGAAAATCTAGAGAGGAAAACTTGTCAGATACTTGGCAAGCTCTTGTTTGATTCCAGTACCAAAAATTTAGACGAGGGAAACTTTTCCAACACTCGTGAGGCCCTTCCTAATAAAAACTTACTGGACTTGTTTCGGTACCTCATCAGAAAAGTCTCTTGTACAATAAAAACAAAAAAAATTATAAGCACCATGAAATTTCAGTTTCATACGACACTTTTTTCTTTCTTTCCTTTGTCTTCCTTTTGTATGGGTGTGAGACATCTGTATAACTGGGTGGCGGGCAGTTTATATGTCTGGGTCGGAGTAAGCTAACAAATAAAAAGACAATTTTAAATAACTATCATTGATTTTTGGCTTAAGATATCATAAAAAAAATTGCATATTGTTTCATCATTTTCATCATGTCCTGTAATGCGTGCCGTGGCGCCCCAGTCGTGGAATAGGGCGCTCACAAATCATCTTCTTCCTTCAAAGTCTGCAGCTTAAAATAAAAAAAAAAAAAATCGGGTGGCACAACGGCTCATGAAGAACCAGGGCCTAGTGACTAACAACTCGTAACCATTCCTGTGTGCGCCTTTCGACAGGAATGGAAGGGACCTAGAATTTTATGCCGAATCCGAACGGCTAGACGAGAAGCACTTATTCGTGACAAGTGATACTCTTGGAGGATTTGTCAATTCCTCGCAAGAGGCAGTAGCCCTGAAAAAAAACTTTTTAGTTTTTAGGTGGACGAGGCTGGGAAGCGATCCCAGACCTCCAGCATGACAGTCGAACGCACTAACCATTACGCTACGGGCTACTACTGCAGCTGCATATTTTAAATATCGCCACGTCTTTCTCTGGGTATCTGCTTCTGCTAGGACTGTGCGTATCCATGTTGTTATTGGTCTTCCAACCCGCCGTGCACCCTGAGGATTCAATTCAAAGAACTGCTTGGCAAAATGTTGTTTTGGTTTTATCAGTGTGTTTTGCGATTTCTTATGTCGACGTCTTGACTTGTCCTGCGTCACAATTCCTGGTTAGAACGAAATTGTAGCCAGCGAATGTATGAATTATGTGACGTATAGACAGCGATTCATAAAAGCCTGCAACTTTATCGAGATGGCAGCAATTAGACATTTCGCATGCATATAATAGCACTGATTTGACATTAGATTTGAAGAATCGCAACTTAGTGCGTAAGGAGATTTAACTTGATTTCCAAATTTGAGACAGAATACTGAAGGCACCGCAAGTTTTTAAATTTCTACTCTTAACGTCCAGGTCCGGACCACAATTTGCTCATATAATACTTCCAAGGTAATTAAACTGTTCGACCTCATTAACCGGCGTCTCCTGTAGTATAATACGCTGATGTGTGGAGCGGCCTATGAGTATTATTTTTGTCATTTTGTTATTTATTCTTAGTCCGCTCGACTCTCATTTCACCTGCAATTATTGACATATTCCGTTCATCCAACTTATATTATTTGCCAGGAGACAAACTACCTACATATGTATATCCTCAGTATAGTCTAAATGGCCAAGCCTTTCAAACGGTCTCCCTTGAAAAAAAAACTACTTGTCTGCTGTGCCAACTTTGTTCAATACGTCCTCTACTGCCAGCAAGAAAAGAACTGGCGATATAGAGCATCATTTTGCATCACACCCTGTTGCACTCCGAAAAGTCGGATAGCTGGTCAAAACAAAACATCTTGCATTGTTTTACCTTGGATTTTAATAAATACTAGATTCAGTTTTCAACGCAAAGTTATCCATCTAGTTGTTATATATAAAAAATATATGTGTTGTTCCTAATGCTGTCTTATAATGGATACAATTTTTGGGGGAAACCAGCTTGCACTATACAAACAAAATTGGGAACCACTATTATTTAAAAAAATATTTTCACACTTTTACACTTTTCTAATTCAAATTAATTTACATCTTATTTGCACATTTAACAAAAAAAAAAAACTAAATTCCCGAACGGCGTACTACAGGCTTTACCTACATGTTAATTAAATTATCCAATTGTAATTTTTGTTTGTTTAAAAACATTGTGCTCCTGGCCTTGAGGGTCGAATAAATGCATGGTGATGCGCTCGCAAAAAAAGGCTTACCTACCCCCTTCTTTTTTTTTGTTCTTGACCTGGAACGTGCCGAAAAGTAATTTAATCAATCAAATCTAGCACGTCTCATTAAAATAAAACACAACAAACAAAAAGAGAAGTTATAGTAGGTACCAACAGTAGTTTCCTTTAATGTTGGAAACTCATTGCTAATAAAAAAGCAAAGCAGCACGTTTATAAAATGAAGGTAGGTATTAAAATAAAAAAAATACCTAGACAACAATAAAGGTTATTCCATCACAATTGGCTATCGCGCCTGAAGGCGCCTACTCTCAGTTTCCCTCTAACTCCCTAATTTAAATTTTATATTTAGAACATTTTGTGCGATTTCATTTTGTTGCTGGATGTTATTTCAAAATTTTATGCAAAGGTAAAATTCAATTTATGCAACTGAATTAATTTAATATTTATAATATGATGTAGAGGTCCATTTCACAGTAGTTCGTGATTTTGTTTGGATTTGCAGTTTTCCTATTTTATCCTTAATTTAGCTTATAAACGTATCTGTATACCTCTGTATACCTACCTACCTACTCCTTCAGGAAGTACAAAATAAATTTCCATTTAAATTGTATGTAGCAATTAAAAAACATGTCTGCAACAGAAAGCCATGGGAAATCACCTCTCATTAGGGGCTAAATAATATTAAAATTTTAGATTGTTAAACATTGAATGCTACAATATAATCTATAAATTGCAGAAAAAATAATACCTTTTCTTTTTTTTTTTTTGAAAATAATGACCTTTTTGATTTGTTGGTGTTATTTTTCAATTCAAGCTAAAAGAATCATCAGCCACGCCATTGTCACAAACAAAAATCTACCCCCGGCGATGGAGGTGGTAGAAATAGGAACCATCAAGATGGGTTATGATGGTGAAGGAAGGAGTCGAAATCATTGAGGGAGAAATTGATGTCAGGGTTAAATTGATTGAGTGTTTTCACATTTTCATTTTAAATTGGAAATATTCACAGGTACAACAGGCGGATGAAGTGGTTGTACCTAGCTGGCTGACTGTTAGCTTGCCTGCAAGCGTTGGAGAGCTTTAGAAAATGATGAAGGTGGCAGATGACTTAATTTATAAAAACAAAATAAACGAATAAAAAATGTTAGATGATGCCAAGATTGAAGTTATTCTTCAAATAAATTGCGTTCAAAAATATATTTATTGCTTGTTTGTGGTTGAGAAATTAGTTTGAATTAGTTAGCCATGGAAAAATGAGTTTTTTTTTTGTCTGGTAACTGGATGGGGGAAATTTAAATTTCCACTGAAAATGAATTAAATAAAGTTTGCAGCTATAAGATTTTTCTTTTCAGAAATAAAGGTTTGAGGACTTCTAAATTTGAATTACTTAGCTGAAAGGAGAAAAATATAAGGTGCAGTAGCGTTTGCAAAAACCTTTGTATCATAAGTCGACGTTTACCTATTACGTGATAAATTAGGAAATTGAATCTAGAAACGACTAGGTATAAGAGATGCCCTTGAGTAATTGGGTTTAAATATCTAAATGACTCTAACTTACGTACTAAGCTTATAAGAAAATGAGATATGTATTGATGTTTAACAACGGCTGGGATACACATTTTAGGATTTCTTTCGTTTTAATTAACCAATGATGGAATTAAAAATACATAAATTACTGAAGAACCATAATGAATTGCATGTATGTTCGTAGGAACCTATATGTACCTACTATGATTTCTTGAAGGATTTTTAAACATACCGTTGGTAACCGGCTAGAAAAATGCCAAGTTTCTGTCTAGTTTGGGTAAGGCCCTAGTAAGTTTTCAGTAGGGAAAATCTAGACGAGGAAAACTTTTCAAATACTTGGCAAGCCCTTGTTGGATTTTAGTACCACAAGACGAGGTAAACTTTTTAAACACTCGTGAGGCCCTTCCTAGTAAAAACTTTTGGATATGTTTTGGTAAATAAAACTAAATAAATTGGTGGCGCAACAGCTCGTGAAGAACCAGGGCCTAGTGATTATTCCTGTGTGCGCGTTTCGGCAGGAATGAAAGGGACCTACATTTTTATTCCGAATCCGAACGGCTAGCCGAGAAGCACTTATTCATGACAAATGATACTCTTGGAGGATTTGTCAATTCCTCGCAAGAGGCAGTATCCCTGAAAAAAACTTTTTAGTTTTTAGGTGGACGAGGCTAGGAAATTTTGGTAACCCTTCACGAATCTCTCCAAAATCAAAAAAATGTATTTAAGCATCATGCGATTTCAGTATCATACGCCAGTTTTCTCTTTCCTTTGTCTTCTTTTTCATATGAAACTTTTTACTATGGGCGTGAGACATCTGTATATTTTTGGAATTGTTCAGTGAGAAAAAAGTCAGATCAGAACTGCACAGATTTCTCAGAAACGATAATCAATTTAGAACAGAAAATCTGTTCTTATTTGTTCTACCTATAAAGCAAGTACATACATTGAATTTAGTAAGCCCAGTATGTAGCCATTGGACTGACAGGCTAGAAATCCCGGGATCAATATCCCACCTAAGCCAACTTTTTGTTTTTTGCCTGACGAGGCAAAAGGGTTCATAATAGCCAAGGCCCTTGTTCTAGCCTTTGCCTACCCTTGCTAGCCCCTTGCCAGAATTTATGTAAGACTCCCTAGTCACTTGTCGAAAACTAGAATGTTTTTCTGCTCGGGCGATGTTATCTAGCAAACACATACCTATATACATAAGTATGTACGTTACCTATTTCATAAACATTTTTAAGCTTACATTTTACTCAAAAAGTTTAAAAGTCATACAAGCTACTGACCTAGGTTTTAACCTATCGTAATTTACCTAGCAAAGCATTAATACGCAAAACGATTTTATAGGTAGGTACCTAGGTACATATGTACATACTCGTACATATATACATAAATGTAGTGTACTCATGTAGACGGGTAAAAAGGACGGTTACATTTAACACACTACGCAATGGCCCGTGTTTATTATTCCCCACAACCGCTACTAGATTTCAGGAACCTTCGAAAATAAAAACAACAAAAAACGACAATAATCTGCATGTACCCACGAGTGTCAGCGATTTTCCTTTGGTTGTCACCTGCATTTCGCCTCAATTAACTACAGACAGAGCGAAATATAGGAAAATAAAAAAAAAATGTTTACCGCGATGCTGTCAAATGGCATTTTCTCCTATAAAACGCTTGTGGTAGACCACACTTTAAAAAAATTATAACCAACGATGGAAACATAAAAAATCCAAAATAATAAAGAATAAAACAGGAGCGCCTCCGCAAGTAGTAAATGTTAACCAACCTCCTCCACCTACAGAAAAAATACAAAATAACAACTACACTCCACTATGCCAAGCTGTCGCAGCCACAAAATGAATTTCATACCTATTTCCGCCAACGACAACAAATACACAACAACAAATATATTTAAAACCAATCCCTACCAACTGCCTACAACAACAACAACTATGAATACGAATAGGCACCTACCAGAGTCAAAACCACAATAACTAAAAATCAGATCGCAGACAAAAAAATTACTCTGGGCTGCCTGCCTGCTTGCGAGGTCACTGACATGGAAAATGCATTTTCTCCAAGGAAATTCCAGTCCCTGAAGTTATTTGTGTCGCCTTTTGCTTGCCATATCGGTACCGGCCGGGCAAACGAAAAAGGCAAAAGCAGTTATACCTAATTTTCGAAATGAGCAATCGACAATCGAAGTTAATCGATGATGACATGCAATATGTGCAGCAAGCCCACTAATAAACGTGACTATCTTCGTCGTACGTCTTCGATGTCAATGCTTAAGATCTTATTAATTAAAGACAAAAATGTGTGTCAAAGAAATTTTATAACTTCTTCTGTTTTTGTTAAGAATAAAATTAAAAGGCAAAAAAATAACTTGTTTTTTTAAATCAAATTTATAGTCAATAAAATAAAATGCCTAAAATGTAAACAGACCATCAAAAGAAATCGTGGAAGGAAAAAACTAATCTTCAATGCGCGCGCTCCATTGTTTTGGATTTTTTCTGTGAATCAAAATCACAAAATGAACCTGCACACGCACAGTGCACATCACTACCATCATCGCGGCGAAGAGACATAGCCAGACACCCACGTTTTTGTGGCTGTACGGGTTTTATTTCGATATTTATGCTTATTTTCGGTATTCACCGTTCTTTTGTAAATTAATTGCATGCATGTGCCTAAATCGAGTTTTTTTCTTGTATATTCTGTATATTACTACCTACCTAATGCATTTCTTTTGTGTGGTGGCTTGCCTACCTACCTACATAGGTATTATGTAGGTATGTACCAATTTATTAATTTTCTTTTTTGTTTGTTTATGATTATTGGCATTTAGCTATACGTAGATTCTACACCACTACCAACCACAAAATTGTCTTTTTGACAGCGCCGCGATACAAAACATTCCTAAAGAAAAAAAAAAGAAAAAAGTTATACTACAAGCGAAATCTGGCAACTATGCGCTCTTTGGAATAGAATAGTGTGTGATTGAGTGGGAAATTGAGTGAGTTTCTTTTTTGCTGGAAAAATATACTAGTAAAACCACAAAAAGGTTGGAATTGTTTTTTTCAATACATATACATATGTATACGCACAGATGTAAAAACTAATCTAATTTTCTTCAGAAATTCAAAATTGTTTTATAATTTTGAGAAGATAATCCAATTGCAGTTGGAAAAAACAATGAGAATTTTATAAAATGTATACCCTTGTATTTCCATAAAAAGAAACTAAACATCATAAAATTCTTTTTGAGATTTACATAGGTATAAAATGAATGAAAGAGGGGCGAGGCGCGAGGTAAGTTAACGAGTTAAATATAAGTACCTACCTATACTTCTAATAAATTGCATTACATACCTACCTACTTTGTTTTTATATTCGATTTGTAAGACGGAAACTGGAAATCATGAACGTGATAGTATGTTTGAAAATGGAATTATGGATTTCGTTAGACCACAAGAAGAGACAAAAAATAAACAAGTTGAATCCAGGGAGGGCATTGAGATTTGGATAATTATTATATTTTACCCGCAAGCTTAGATTATACTTCCCGTGCGAAAAATAAAATTTTATGCGTAAGGGCACAAAAATTCAATCAACTTTTGTTTAAATAATTTTATTTACATACACAACTATTAATTAGTAATTATAAAATGTTTGCGTAGGTATAAACAAAAACTAATATTCCATTAATAGTCTTCAAATTGATTTGGTTAAATTAAGCACAATACGCTTTTTTATGCTAAGGTAAACATTTTTGGCATTGATATTATAAAAGATAAGACTCTCCCTAAAACTAACGCCAAATATTCAGCGTGGCAAAATTGATTTAGATGGCGATAAACGACCACACCCACGCTGAATTTATTGGATTTTTTATATGAACCGGACGATCAAAATCTTTTTGAATAGCGAATGTTTTGCGTTGGTTTGAAGAGATTTAAAGGCCCTTAAAATTAGAGCGAAACATTCGCAACGATAAAAACAAATGATAGATACACAATGTCAGGAACAATAATTTGTCAGCGAATGAGCGACAGCGAAATTTTCGTCGGTTATCGGGTTTAATATGTCGAGTCACATCAAGTTAGTATTCTCGTTTATTTCAATGTAAATTTATGTTGGTAAGCGAATGTTTCATTAACTGCATTAGGTATACTAGCGCCTTGATTTAGTCTGGATTTTAGCATAATTAAAAACAAACAATAGCCATGTTTTATGCAGGTTCAGATAGAATTTGAAGAAAAAAACAACATCTGAAATAAGGAATTTACATGTAAAATATAAAAAATAACTGAAGTCCATATGAACTTATCTAAGTCTAGATAATTATCGGTTCAGATAGAAAAAGTACTGCCACCTCAAATTATTATTTTGCTATCGATAGTTTGTATGAACACGTCAAAATATCTGAGCCAACGAATGAAAATAGTTTGTATAAACAAAAAAAATGGACGACCATTGTTTTGTAAATTAATGTTTTTGTGATTTGTGATTTAAAATTGCGTTTTTTCAAATTTTTTCGTTTTATTAACGATCGGAATAATTTTCTATACGAGATATTTGCATGTATTTTGTTTTTAGTTTGCATGATTTTCCAAAAGCTGAAAGGTAGTGATCGGGATATCAGAAATTCGTGATAGTGCTGGGCATTTTTGATTCGATGACTTTGCTAATTTCAGATATCGTTTTTTTCGACAATTTTATCTGAAGCTGCAAAAAAACACTGCTAATGCCAATGACAGCAGTACCCCCATCTTTACTTCTCATTATAAATGTATTCCTTTTGTTACTCGTTAAAGTAAGAAATAATATTTAGAATGAAGTGCTAAGGATGTTTTATAAGAATCGATTTGAATACAAAAGCAAAGCTGAAGCTTGTTTTTTGTAATACATCTATTTTCGTATTCAAATCCAAGTCGAATTAAATCTGGGGAAAATAAAATGCAGCTATTGTTGTGTTGAATGTTTCACAATGGCTGGAGAGAGTCTGAAAACGTGGAATAGGTGGAAAAATTTTTAGAAAATGTATTTAAGTTTTCGAACTTGAACTTTAGGAAGTCTTTGAATTTCATATTTTTAGGAGAAACTGCCATAATTGGTGTCATAATACTGAGAAACAATGGTTAAAATTAATTTATTACCCAATTTATTCACTTGCACTTGAAAAACACAACTGCACTTAGATGCAATGCTTATAGAATCTTTGACCATCTACCAGAAGGGAAATTTGTTTTTTAACTTAGATCCAGACTATAAACTTTCATATTTAAATAAAAGAGGACTTGGTATAAATCTGAAACTAGTATGAATACACAGTCAAAACCGGGTGTCAACAGTTTGTGCAAAGTAAGACCGACTTGATAATTTGCGTGTTTGATAATTTACAATATACATATGTACATATTTCAATTTCAATTATATGTATATAAAGGTATATAATATTTTTAATTTGTAAATACAAAAATATTTCGTCACCTATTTTTGGAACACTTTTTGAAATTTCAATATCGCTACCAAGGTTATTTACTTACAAAAATAATTGGCATACACTCCTATTGCAGTTGTCAATAATTACTAATTGATAGTTGATAATTATTTAAAGTTTGCATTTTAAAACTCAAATTATCAAAAATCTAATCAACTGTTCGCTGAAGATTGTCAATTCTCTCTGAGTTCACAACGTTCTGCATTCATTCTCTATGGCCAAAACTAAACGCCAAGACTATCAGACCGATTTGGAATTCCAAATTAATAGTAGAATTAGCATTTTTTTAAGCCGTTTATTGAGTGCTTCAAAATTATTTACGAGTAGCTCTTCATAATGTCTGTTGAGTTTTGTCGCTATATAGCAAAGAGATAATAAGATTGAATCTAAGACTTATGGTTTTCTTTTATTTAGTGTGATTTTAGTGTGGCATTTGCGTGCATTGAATCGGAGGCGGCTAGAATGGGATTGGCGGTTAATGAGGACGAGACGAAGTATATGCTGTCATCGAGAGTGGAATCTCAACATCGTCGACTCGGGCAAAATATCACGATGGACAGATATAACTTCGAAGTTGTCAAGGACTTTGTCTACCTGGGCTCCACTATTACATCGCAGAATGACATCAGTGCAGAGATCAAGCGAAGAAGTACACTTGCCAACCGCTGTTTCTTCGGTCTAAGAAGGCATTTAAGTAGCAAGGCCCTCTCTCAGAGAACCAAGGAGACTTTATACAAGACCCTAATCATCCCGGTCCTGCTTTATGGGTCAGAAGCATGGACACTGAAAGATTCGGATAAAAATCTGCTAGGGTGCTTTTAGAGGAAGATTCTTCGTGTGATTTTCGGTCCGGTGTGTATCGAAGGAGTATGGAGGAGAAGATTCAACGACGAGCTATACGGGCTATACAGCGACGTTGACCTGGTCAAAAAGCTGAAAATACAGCGGCTGAGATGGCTGGGGCACGTGGAGCGTATGGACAGCAACGCACCTGCCCGACGAGTCTTCGAATCCAACCCCGATGGGGTACGCAGCAGAGGCGCAATCAAGTGAATGACGACTTCAAAGCACTCGGTGTGCGCAACTGGAAGCGGCTAGCTAGGGACAGAGCTGTCTGGAGAGACTTGTTAGTTGTGGCCGAAGGCCATCCTGGGCTGTGAGCGCTATCAAAAGTAAGTAAGTTATTTAGTGTGAAGTAGAAACTTTCGATTTTTATAACGTTATGGAGCACTTTATGTTCGATTTCTTAAAACCATATTTTATTGAGCTTGCAGATTTGATAATTTGTTCAATTTTTGACACAATGCTTTCAATTTTTAATTTTAGTTTACCAAAATTATTTTTTTTACTGAAGTTTCAAACTTTGAGATCCACTAGAAAACGAAAGCCAATGGAAACATTAAGGATCGAATTCAAATTGAGGAAATCAAAAACCCTCAATTAAGTTTATCCTTCTTCAGATGTGATATTTGGTTGAGTGTGACATTTCTTTCAAATACCTAATCGATAATGTTCAAAAAAAAATTTCTAGAAAATATTCTATCATTATTTTTAAGACAAATATTTAAATCATCGTGGCTGTGATATTGTAATGCTAGGTTTCCACTTGTAATTGAAAATACGCAAATTGACAAACTTTCCAGGACTTTGTGGCTTATAATTGCTCGCTACAACTACTTTTTTTGCTTTTTGTGTTAGTAAAAGCCACCCTGTCCTGGAAAGTTTGTCAATTTGCGTCTTTTCAATGACAAATGGAAACCTAGCATAATATAACATTTTAGCATAAATGTCTTTTATAATTAAATGTAAGCCCGTTTCTATTCTTCCAAAAATTATCAATAAGAAAGAGGTGCTTTTTTAATTTTATTCAGTCAAACTTCTGTATTAGGTATTTCGAGTGGCTTTTGTTTCCCGCTTGAAACATATAATATCAAATAACTATATATTTATCTATCATCACCTCAACATCATCCCTGACTAATTACTTCACACCTTTTATAAACTTATTCTATACAATACACACACCTTTCAAAAAAAAAGAAAAAATATCCATCACAATGAGAATGAATGAGACCACACATTGCCAAACAAAATGCGTTTGACTGAACAACCTATAGTACTGGAAAATGCGTAAAACAAGGTTACAAAAGACTTCACACACACAACAACAATTTCATGAGTGGAAAACTAAAAAGTCACCTTATCGAAGAATAATCAAGTTTTCTCATATCAGACTGAATTTTCCAATAAAGTAAAAGAATTTCAATTTCAAAAGAAATTTATTGATAACAAATACTATAACAGGAAAAACATAAAAAAATAAGAATTTCATAAGAACTTACCTCATCAACTGCACTGGCGGTGGCAACGAATGCACCAAGCAAGACAAATGTCAACATCCATTTAGTCATTGTTGCTGCTGCTGTCACTCCTCGTCTGGGGACTCCTTTCATGTTGCTGGTAATCCTTTTATTTGGTGGTGGCATTTCAATGCAGTTACTTCCTAAATTCCTGAATTTCGATTTGCAGAAAATTTTAAATCACTTCTTTTTTTCCCGAGTTGACTCTTTACGAACTTGATATATTTTTTTTTGCTTTTTCACTCTCTTTTTATCATCTTTAGCCACTGTGGGCTGGATTCACGTATTCACGACACCGTAATTAATGCTGTTACACCCCAGACACAACTATAGCAACGACACTAACGAAAAAAACAAAAACGACCGACAAAATACAACGAAACGATGTTATGCGGGCGACCGTAGGTGAGGGACGAAACAAGAGACACGAATCCACCGATATAGAAAGGATGCAATTTGCTTGCAAAACTGGTTACACTATCAAAAATGCCGGGTTAATCCCTAATTGGGGAACGTTTTTTAGTTTAACACGCACGTTGTTATTGGTAGAAGTTGAGAAAAATAATCACTTGTTATTGCTTTGCTCTGGCTGGCTTCTATCTCTCTTTCGCACCGGATCCTGTTATTATCCGTGGTGTTTCAGGGAAATGGGTAATTTCACAGATTGAATTATGTAAATTTCAAAGCATACACCGATTTAACAAAGAAAAAAAACAATGGGAAAACCACAAACGCACCACGGAACGCGAAAACCTTCAAAATTAGCGAAAAACGCTAAGCAATGTGATGTAGATGTCCACTTTATCGCAAGCACTCAAGACTTCTACTCGAATGGAAGACAGCCGATTGCTAGTTAACTGTTTGTGGAAGTTGGTTTTTGCTTGTGTGGGTGGGATGGGAATTGAAAATGAGTGTGATGATTTCCCGTCGTTTGACATCGAGTGAGCATGCGTTGATATTATTGGAAAAAACAAATGGTGGATGAGTGAGAAGTTTTGCAGGCAGGAAGGTAATTGAGTTCAAATGACATCCCTGTAATGAGCTAGAGATGTGAAATTACATTTTTATTCAACGAGTTGCAGAAATGTTGCAAAATAGAATTTTTATTTTCCCAAATCCATTCAGATTGAAAAAACAACAAAAGAGCCAGCTGTGCTTTTGGATTTAGATTTTCACTTATTTCTAAAAATAATTTTTTACTCTGGCAAGTAAATGCCTATTTGAAGTGTTCTTCAAGAGAGGAATAATACATGACAAATGAGGAAGAGAGAGATATGAGCATATGGATAAATGACAAGATAATATTCTAACGTTTTATTAATCCCAAATTACAAATAAGTTAATTAACTTTTGCTTAGTGCTTTTTGTTGCCGTGAAGGTGATCCTGCTTAGGGCCAGTTTCACATTAAACACGTACCGGAATAAGTTGGCCTTAAGATTTGCATTATGGTATTTTTTGGTAATTTTCGCCGTTTGAATTAGTGACACTTAAGTGCCCAGTACAAGGAAGTAACGAAAGCAGGAATGAAAATTTCAAGACTTTTTCTGGTTGAACTTTGACGTTTCAGATTTGGCAACTACAATGCTCCACGATGTAAGCAATAAACGATTTGAACAAAAATGAATGGTTGGGAAAATTGTTTATCGTGATTGAATAAACCTAAGAGTACAATTTGAGAAAGAAGTGATTACAAAACATTTTTATTTATTACTACTGATTATTTTCACACAAAACAACCCCAAATTGCATGAACCTCAACAGAACGAAACGAAGTACGTCCGTTTTTTCGTGAACCATGTAATCATGAACGTTCGTGCCCGTCAAAAACACGAAAGACAAAACAAACCAAAAAAAAACGAACCGTATAATCAGGCTCTTAATTGCAACTTATTCTGGTAAGTGTGCACTACTGACATTGGCATTTTGTATCCTGCGCACTTGTCACTCCTTTGACTGCGAAACTGGCCCTTAAGCGGGGTACACATGATCAAACCTGTATGACAGACCTGTTTGACGTCAAACATCAAACAGTATCATAACAACTTGTGAACAAAGAACGTGTTTGTCAAACAGAGAGTACACACTATCAAACGTGAATGGGTTTGTCAAACAGGTTTGATAATGTGTACCCCGCTTTAGTTCGTGATCGGTGCAAGATTGACTGAAGGTCGATTGACAATGCGACAAGGAAACGCGACGAGAGCGTGACGTGATTCGCTGTCATTTTATTTCTGGTTATAAAATCGTTGCCCAATTCCCAATGCGACAAGTTTATTGCCGACGAGTTTTTTGACAGCTGTTACTTATTTTGTAATTATAAAACACTTTTTTAAAGTAGTCCAGTTTATTAAATGTATTATTAAAAGAACAATTATAGAACAACTAAAAAATTAAGTGTTGAAGACACAGGAAAACTTTTAATAATGAAAAACGTTAAATTCAAATCTTTAGTCTGGCATACAGATTGTAAGAAAGAGAGAGTAAAATATAAATAAATTGTAGACTATTAAGTTCAATCAGTCATTTTCATCTGAGGCATGTTCAAACAGATAAGTCTATCTTCTTATTGGTTCTACATCAGCAACAACAGCATTAAATTATTTATTGTTTTTGTTCTTGCCGTGCACTTTTATAATTGTGTTTGTGCATAGCTGATTTCGGTTTTCTATTCCTCGGCTCGGGAAATGATTTTCGGCTAAATATGTAAAGAAATTAAAAGAATACAACAATAGTTCCGTTCCTTTAATTTAAATTTCTGTGATTTTTTGTGCATTTGTGTGATTTTCAGTCCAAAGCCGTTCCCGTATTTAATAATTTGACAGTTTTTGACAAAAGACAACGCTCAAGAGAGAGTAAATAATTTCCCCTACCTGTGATTTTCAGTCCGAGAAATTTCTTCGGACAGAAAATCACAGCACAGCAAAATGTCATTTTGAGAGCAAAAGAATGAAAGCCAAACATCGTACCGTACTTGTCTGGCACATTAGGTAATACGGAATTTGGTTGAATTTGCGTTCCCGTACTTTTGCACAGTTTTGATATTTTCGAGAATATTTCAACGTTGCTCTCCAAAATCTGACAGTTCGTGATTTTCTGTGCACAGAGTAAAGGATCGGACATATTAACACAAAAAAATAAAAAATAAATCGGTGACTAACAACTCGCAACCATTCCTGTGTGCGCCTATCGAAAGGAATGGAAGGGACCTACAATTTTATGCCGAATCCGAACGGCTAGACGAGAAGCACTTATTCGTGACAAGTGATACTCTTGGAGGATTTGTCAATTTCTCACAAGAGGCAGTAGCCCTGAAAAAAAACTTTTTAGTTTTTAGGTGGACGAGGCTGGGAAGCGAACACAATTAACACAAATTATTTTTGTTAATTTCCACTTATCTGTGGTTTTCCTTTTTCTACAATTTCACAAAATTCACCATCATTCAAATACAAAAAAAAACATACAAAACGTCGACAATAGCGTTTTTTGTTTCAATTTTCCCAACTCTGGCGTGACGGGAAACGTTTGATTGTACATCATGATACAACAAAATAAGATATGGCTTTGCGCATATTGGGGTTGAGTTGTCAAAATTAAGTGACGTCAGAAGGGCCCACCACAGAATTTGATATTTATAATATTTTGCGCTTTGTTTGTTTTGCTATAGGTAAATTTGTGTAATTTTATTTTTCAATTATTTGTTAAATTAATTATTTTAACTTTAGATATTTAAGCGATTTTAAAATAAAATAAAATTGAATTTTTACTGCTGAGAAGAAGTTTTCATGGTTTTATTTTGATTTAAACCTACTTTGCTGGATTTGGCAGTTTGTTGGATATTCAATATTTATCCTTGGCTTGGGATTTTGATTTTTTGAATTAAATTTGATTATAAATTAAAATAAACTGGTCAGAAGAAGATATAGCAAAGTCAATAACTTTATATTCAACAAGTTCTCGAGCTTATAAGTTCCTAAGGCGTAAAAACTTCCCCCTTCCTGGTGTTCGAACGCTTCAGGCATGGGCACAAAGGATTGACTTAACACCAGGGGTCCTGATGCCTTTCAAAATAATGAAAGCGGCAAATACTTTGACCCAAAATCAGAAAATATGCATCCTTAGCTTCGACGAAATGAAGATCAAGGAAGCCAGCATCCTATGTTCAAGTAGGAATGCTGAGAGGTAAGGAGAATATATTAATATAATGTTCCTGAGTAAACAACATTTGGACAAAGGAGGTTTTTCCAAACCGTCGGAAGACATGATGGCTAAGCTTAGAATTTTTGGGACTCAAACTAAAGGCACTTGCTTAGTGCTCCATTTCAGATTTGAGTCCGGAACATTGTAATTCCATGGTGTAGTTTTCCTAAACACGGCAGCTGAAATAACTATTTTTTCTTTATAAATACGGTGGATTGAAAATAAAAACAATTTTGTACACAATCTTTATACACAATCTTTTATTGATTTCAACAATTAATTATTATAGTCGGGGAGACGGCCATAGGACGACCTTCCCTCATCTCTTTACCAGATGAGAGGTATACAGTTTTTAGATAGTGTCCAAACAAACAGTTTGCGCATGGGTTGCCTAAAAAATAGTGGGCCCACTATTTTTTAGGCAACCCTTACGCAAACTGTTTGGTTGGACACAATCTAAAAAACTGTATACCTCTTATCTGGTAGAGATGATGGTAGGTCGTCGTATGGCCGTCTCCCCGACTATTAGAGGCACACGCTAAGTTGTCCTCGATGCAAACAAAACACTTTGAGGAAATTGTCTAGAAATTGCAATTAGCTTATGTTTCCGAATAATTAATTGTTTTTTTGTGATTCAAACAATATTTTTATATTGTATCTTTGTTTTAAGGAACACACGTGATTTGTTTTTATTTAATAAATTTATTATTTTACTTTTTCCAGTTCAGATAACTTCTGTTTACATTTGTTTCCATACAACCAATACAAAATGTCAAACTCGATGGGCCCATGTGACGTAGATGCGCAGAACGAGAGAAAAAAGAAACTCTGTCAGCGCTATCTTGTTTTGTTGTATCATGATTGTACATACCCTGGCGTACCATGAATGAAAGAATACAAGATTACGACACTTTGTATTTTTCGCTTTATTATTGTAATTTTCAACACGCTTCGTGACTCAAGTGGAGACAAAAAAGACTAAACTTTGGTATAATTTGTATGAGATATAGGGGCGCGAAAACTTTAAGTTACTTGAACTTGTTATTAAAGTGATTTGTTTACCATTATTTTTTTTAATGTTGTGGGCTATATTTTGATGATATAAAAACAACAATAAAAATAATAATTCAAGAAGAAAATATATCTGATATTTGATTTTTTTCATGGCACTCTCTATTTTTGCTCCATATTTTGACTATTAATATAATTTAAAACAATTGAATAACAATTAAAAAACATTTTTCGGTAATATTTTTGTGTTTTTAAAATGAAAAACTATATTAATCATAAAACAATTCGCGAACAAAAAATCATCTCTTTACAAATTTTCTTGACTGTCACATCTGTTGTTACGTTTTGTCTCCAAAAACGTAGGAAGTGGCGTAATCTTGTATTCTTTCATTCATGCTGGCGTACCCTCGTATACTTAGACCCCTTTCACACAAGGAAACTGAGTTGCCGGTGATTTTTAGTTTGTAGGCGAGAAGGGCGTAAAAGGAAGACAGAAAATCTCCCCTCTCACCCTTCTCGCCAACAAACTAGCTAGTTTCTGGCAACTCAGTTTCCTTGTGTGAAAGCGGTCTTACATGGTTTGAAATCGGTTGGACAACTACGATGAGTTCTCGTTGCGTTTTCTCGTCGCATTGTGAATCGACCTGGAATAAAAGATATACTCGTATCTTCGATGTTGTTCTTGTGAAAACACAGTGTTGCCTTAAGCACATAACATTGTTGTCATTGATTATTTTCTTTTTTGAACATGGTCAAATCCAGTCCAGATCTGGCGGATTATAAAATGCAGCTTTCCATATCCTGAACATCAAAAACTTGCATTACAACAACAATACGAGATCCTGCACTTGAAAATCCTTCCGCACTATTCCAATGAGTATTAACATAATCGTGCCAAAAAAAATTCATGTATAATAGTGTCTAAAGAAAATATGACAGCCCATCTTACACAATATTGTTATTTTCCAGATCCGCAACCTTCATGATTTGACAGTTATTTCATGAAAATGTTTAGGGTCGGTTTTAAAACTTTCCACTTTTGTTAACACAAATTGGGGATAGCTAGTGTAAAAAATTTTTTAGAAAGATTTATTTTTTTTTTTTAAGAACCTGCAACAAGCTCTGATTCTTGCCTTGACAGTTAAAACATCTTTTTAAAAATGATGGTTGAAGCGCACACAACTTTAACAAAATCCCTTTTATGTCGATTTCGATTCAACAAAAAAAATCGATTTTTTTTTATCTTTTTCAGGAGCCCAACTATGTAAGTCGATTCTATAATAAAAATTTTGGAATTCGGTAAATCTCAACTAGTTTTTTTTTTTTATAAACCAATTTTCAAATGGATTCAAAAGTATAATAAAGTTACGCGTAGTAGGGCCCCAGATTTGACTTTCATTTCAAGAAAAAAAAAATCGAATTTTTCGGTGGTCTGATTTGTTTTAGATCAAGTTTGCAAATATTAATTTCAGGCAAAGATCTACATTCTACACAGCACTTAATTGCACACACACCAAACTAAAGTGACATTTTTATCCAAATCAATAAAAAATGACACTCGAGCAATTGTTGCAAACATAAATCAAATCACGTTTTGAGTTCTTATTACAACCATTGATCTAAAGTCTGACCACAAAATCAAAAATTGTTGAATCGAATTCGACATTAGTAACATTTTCTTATTTTCTAAAATTTAATCACAAAAACCCTTTTATATTTCCGTTAAAATTGTTTATTTCTTCAAACATCTAAATTAAAACCCCACTTTTCCATCAGAAGCTAACCTTAAACCGACAAGTGCTACATTCTCACAAGCCAGATAGTTGTAATCATCAAAACGACAAATGAACTCTGGGCTATCGTTGAATCTTTCGTAGTCATCAAAGTTCCATGGGGGAATATCAATATTCAAACGTTTCATCAATTTATTAATGCATTCTCCTAATTCAGTTGCGGACTTTGGGACATTTTTATTTTTAGAATTTTCAACTGTCTTTATAGAAGTCATCCTGAAACTGCAGTTGTTGTCTTTACTTTTGTTTCGTGGTGTCGTCATTTTTTCCACAGAAATAAGTCGTTTACGACTTTTTGCATTTATTTTCAATGAATGTCTGGGTGTTAAGTTTTTTATTTTAACTGGAGTTTTAAGTTTTTCTCCCTTAAAAAGCACGTCCGAATATAGAATAGCAGGTTTAGATGTCGTAGGCAAAGAAGGAAATGCTGAGTCATTCAAATCGTTGGTCTTATTGACCTTTGAATTCCAGGGTAAATCCCACTGACAGGTTGTCCTTTTCCAACTTACTGATTTTATTTTTCTGTGCGTTGTTGTATCGGTTTCATTGTGCCGAGATTGTTGTTCCTATAGAAAAATTAATAACTTGAGAAACAGAGAGATTTTTATCTTGTTTTAGATTAAAACCTTTTTGGGACTTTTTGTTTGTTGGTCCTTAGACAAGGAAAGTTTATTGCGCCTAGATCTGCCATTTGATTTTGGTGATTTCATTTTACTTAAAAAACAGTCAATAAAAAATTGAATAAGTTAATAATTTCTAGGAAAGAAATATTTTTTTTTTTTGAAAAAAAAAAAACAATATTGTATATATAGTTACCTAAAATTTTTTGAACGGTTTAAATCACTGACCATCTTCTTCACAAAATATTAATAAAATTGAACAAAACAATTTCGGTATAAATTTATGAGTAATATTAAACGGAGTTCCTGAATTATTTTTCAAAACTGTGTATGAGAATTAAATTAAATCAGGCTTTAAAGAATCTTATATTAGCCCACAGTATGTATCTTGATATAAGCCGTGTTTTTTTATGTATTTTTTTTTTTTTGTTTTATAAAAAATCTTTTGATTCGTTGGCTCAGATATTTTGACGTTTCTATCGGAACCACTCAATGATCTGTATAAATAACTGGATAGCGTATCCATACAGAAATCTTGACCACATTTGAAGAACTGATACATATACACTCCACTCCACTTGAATAGAAACAACCTTTTTGTTTACTGTCTAAGCGCGCTCTGGTAGATTTATAAATTCACCTTTTGTTTTTAGTTCCTATAAGAGGAATCTATTGCGAATAAAACTGCAGAGACAGAATAATTCAGGAAAATACCATTAGGTTATTTTTTACCACTTTTCTGATTACTTCATTTAAAACACTGTTTTTTTTTTTGCGCCACTTAAATAGAAACATTCTCTTAAATAAGGAAACAAATTGAAAAAGTGCAGTAAAATTGGGTAGTTTTCTATTCGTAATCATATTTTAATATGTTTGCTACCATCTTTATTTGAAATAACTTGAAAAGCCCATTTGGAGACTGAATCATGTAGTTATTAATTTAAAAAAATTGCACTTCATGCTTCTTTGATTGCAGCAATAAGTGATTCCTTGTCCTCATATTGTCGATCAGAATCGTAAACTTTACGAACCATCCATCCTCATACGTTTTCAATAATATTTACGTCCGGAGAATACGGTGGCTATTGAAGTAAGGTAACATTTTTCTCGGATATCCAACTCTTAATGATCCTTGCGTTGAGGATTGGCACGTTTTCTTGTTGAAATGTCCATGGTATTGGTGTAAAGACATCGGCAAACTTAGGGAAAGCTTCTTGCAGTATTTCCTTGTAGGAGTTTGCCGTCGTTTTCAATGTGGGAAAGTGCAGAACAATTGTTCAAAACCAGAAAACCGCATCCCACGCATTGCACCGCCTTCTCGGCTATGGAGCCGCTCCAGAAACCTGGGTTGTTCCTCCCTTATAACATGAAAATCGTAATTATATCCCTCCGGGCCATCATAATTGATTTTTTTTTCGTCCGAAAATACCACTTTCGTCCACTCTTCCTTCCACGTCATAATCTTCCTGCAAAAATCTATTATATTCTGTCTTCGTATTGGATTTAACGGTGTTTTTTTCTTCAATTTTAGGTGCTTTAAATGTTGTGGCCCACGAATAACACGTCTAATAGTGTAAAGACTCGTTGTAATACCACTCTTAGCCTTGATTTTAGCAGCAGAACCGCGTGATTTGAAACCAGTCTAATTATCTTTCTTCGGTCTGCTTTTGTTGTGGCTCTTGATTGCCTACCTAATACATTTTTACCATAGTTTTCTTTATTTCTAAGGTTCGACCTTATTTTGTTGGCAATTGTGCGTATGGGAAGCTTGTTTTCTGTGGGTACTTCTATTTTGGTTTTTTTTTTGCAGGGTTTAATGGTTTTCCGGGGCCCATCTTTTCTTTGACAAAAAAATTATTATTTTTAATCTACACTTCCATTATTAGACCAATATTTTTTCTTCTTACCATAATATATAGAGACAAAACGCACACTGTGTCTATTCAAGTGGCGCAAAAAAAACAGTGTATTAATTAGAAGTAATTAGAAAAGTGGTAAAAAATAACCTTATGGTATTTTCATGAATTATTCTGTCCCTGCAGTTTTGTTCGCAATAGGTTTATCTTTTTAGGAACTGAAACCAAAAGGTGAATATATGAATTTAACAAAGCGCCACACGCTCTGATAGTAAAAAAAAAGTTTGTTTCTATTCAAGTGGAGCGGAGTGTATGTAAGTGGTATTTCCTAAATTTTTCGCCTGATAATATGGTTCGTTTTTTCGTTCGTTTCGTCTTTCGTATTTTTGACAGACACGAACGTTCATGATTACATGAATGGAAAATGACATTTTTTGAATGTACTGAAAACTAGTTTAAGATTTTACTGGGGCCTTACTCTGTAATTCGATTCTAAAGTCAAATCGTTCGAACTCGGAAAATATGTACTCTGTTATTTGAAAATCTGAAATTGAAATCCCAATTTCATTAATCTAATGAAGCTGAAGATCGCTGCATTTTTTTTTTTTTCTTTTAAAGTTGCAGACCTCGAAAAGTATCAATGATATTGAAAAATTAAAAACCCCGAAATGTTGGGCAAGGAATTTTCCAGGGGCGATGTCCATTACTTTTTCAAATTTGCATCCCGTTATATTTTGTTTAATTAGTTTTTAACATTTTAAAATTTTCTTTTTTTATATACTGGCAGATAGACCAAACTAACGGTTTAAAAAAAAAAAAACAAAAATGGCACTGTGTAGAATAGGCCTTTTCCTAGAGGCGATGTTCTTTAGTTTTTTTTTTTTATTTTATTCAGCGTTTTTAATAATGAAACATAAAAAAAGAACAAAAAAAACTTTAAGCCCTTTTAACTTCGGATCAACGAATTTAATTTTCTAAGCTCAAGAGGCAATGTTTTTTTTATTCATGTTATTAAGCCATTTATTTTTGCATAGCAACTAATTATGTATAACAAAACGAAAAAATAACAAAAAGGCCAGTCGGAAGGTTTTTTTTTTTGTGCAAAAAAATACCGCTATAATTTTACGAAAATCGGAAATTTCGTGCTAAATACATTCGAATTTCTGAAATTTCATTCGATATCGATTAACTACCCGGAGAGGTTTTGCTCAGAGGTGGCGGAGGGGTGTGCGGAGTGTGCCACCGCACACGGCCCCGCGCTTCGAGGGGCCCCGCACGTGCCAAATTAAAATGTCCCCTCGCTTCGAGGGGCCCCGCACGTGCCAAATTAAAATGTCTCCTCGTCTTGAAATAATAAAATCCGGCAAACCATGTCTATTTTCTTCATTCAAAACAATCAAACAAAAAACAAATTGAAATTGGCTTGATTCGACTTGATTTCGCTGACTGATTTAAGTTCATTCGAAACCTGTTATACCTTCCGTCACTTTTTAACCCCTATCTTATGCAGAAACGTCTAAGGTACCTTTGAATGTAAAAGTATAGACGTATGTCCCGATCTACATTTCCCGATTTTTCCACGAAGATTTTTCCAGAAATCGTGTGAAATATACACACAGAACGATTCTTTCAATGAGATTTTTTCCTTGTCTTCTTCATTTTTTTGTATTGCTGTGCTCTACATTTTTCATTGATATTCACTTACACCATCAAACGAACGGCACACTGGCACCGACCACACACACAAAAAACAGGAAAGAAGGTGAAAGAGAACATAAACAGACTGGAAAAATCGTTCGAGTTTTGTTGGACAAACGATTTGATCCCTACCCCTCACTTTTCACTCCCTTCGCCTACGAACAAAAGATCGGCACTGGAAAAATCGTTCAATGTAGAGTGGGACTATGTTTTAATTTATCTAAATACACCTTTAAAATTCATGATTTGGTTTGGCGACCCATCACAGACAAAAATCGAATGATTTTATGATACTCACCACTTCGCATATCAAGTGCGGTTTGTATTGGCCACTCCAAGTTGTTGCTCATGCGAAACAGAATTTTTCTGTGGTCTCCAATAAGACAACGAAATGCTTACGAAAACACAACGGAACAATATACGTGGAGAGCTTCATAAATAATTACAAATAAATTAAATAAAACTTAACGAAAAAAATGAAACAGTCATTATGAAAGAAAAAACAAACAAAAACACGAACAAACCCAAATGTCAATATTTCCGTACACAATTAATGGTCCGGGCAATTAATTCTGTGTTAAATAAGAGTGGAGACTTTTCAAAACAATCTGGTATAATAATCAATTTCACTGGTCGAACAGCGTACCAAGGAACGAAAAGCACAAAGAAATTTTTCGTTTACGATTTCGTTGTCTTTTTAGTATGGGATTTTTCGTTTCACATCAAGCCTAGTACGCTGCATATTTATTTGCAATTTATTTAAACTCTCCATGAATATTTTTCCGCTGAGTTTTCGTAAGCATTTCGTTGTCTTTTTGGAGACCGCAGGAAAATTTCGTTTCGCATCAGCAGCGTATTAAGGCTCTCCCAAACCAATGCGAAACATTCGTTGCGGCGAAAAAACATTCGTCACTCAAAATTATTTCATATGTTTCTCCGCCGCGTTGGTGTGGGCACTCTCATATATCACCATGTAAATAAATTTTGACATGCGAATATTTTTTCGCCGCAACGAATGTTCCGCATTGGTTTGGGAGAGCCTTTAGGCTTCAGCAGTGTATTAGACTTAGCTCAACAAATGCTTTTGATACTTTATATTTTATGTTTTTTAAGATTTTCTGCATTCACAGTCAGTTTAAAACTGCTTCTTGACATACATAACTGTAGGCAAATCGGAGTTAAGTAACTCTAGTTTAACTCACCATTGATAAACGGCCAAGTTTTGAGAGGAGCCTTCATAAGACGTTTACGATATAGCGATATAACTATACTCTGTTCAACAAAAAATTGTCAGTACAGGGAAGATAGGAAGTTTGTATCTCTGTCCGGTAGCATTGGCTTGCATATACATAGCGTTTCCGTACTTAGTCCCGATCTACATTGCCCGATATTTCCACGAAGATTTTTCCAGAAATCGTGTGAAATGTACACACAGAACGATTTTTTCCATGAGATTTTTTCCTTGTCTTCTTCATTTTTTTATTTCTGTGCTCTTCATTTTGCATTGATATTCACTCACACCATAAACCCAATGGCACACTGACAACGAACACACACAAAAAACTGGAAAGAGGGCGAAAGAGAACATAAACAGACTGGAAAAATCGTTCGAGTTTTGTGGTACAAACGATTTGATCCCTACCCCTCACTTTTCACTCCCTTCACCTACGAATAAAAGATCGGCACTGAAAAAATCGTTCAATGTAGACCGGTACTTAGCATTGTCCCGATCTACATTGCCCGATATTTCCACGAAGATTTTTCCAGAAATCGTGTGAAATGTACACACAGAACGATTTTTTCCATGAGATTTTTTCCTTGTCTTCTTCATTTCTTATTTCTGTGCTCTTCATTTTGCACTAATATTCACTCACACCATCAAACCAACAGCACACTGACACCGAACACATACAAAAAACTGGAGAGAGGGTGGAAGAGAATGTCCCGGTCCACATTGAACGATATTTTTAGTGCCGACAAAAAATTGTTGTTGTAATCGTGTGCGATTGAGAGGTACAGCCGACATGATCCTTCCAGTTTCGGCCGATTTTTCCATTCAGCACGGGAAAAATCGTTCAATGTAGACCGGGACAATATAAACAGACTGGAAAAATCGTTCGAGTTTTGTGGTACAAACGATTTGATCCCTACCCCTCATTTTGCACTCCCTTCACCTACGAACAAAAGATCGGCACTGGAAAAATCGTTCAATTTAGACTGGGACATTATATGTCACCTTAGACTGCTTTCACACAAGGAAACTGAGTTGCTGGAAACTGGGAGTATGTAGGCGAGAAGGGCAAGAAGTAAGAAGTAAGAAGAATGAAACAAATCTCCCCGGTCAACGATTGAGGAGATTTTTATCACATTCCTTCTCACACTGTCCGTAATGTGCGTTCAGCCAATAGACTTTATATGGAAAAAACTGAAATCTCCGGCAATAGGGCTTTTTAGAAAAAAAGCAATATATCTCTGTCTCATAGCTTCTAAACGTCAAATAAAAATTTTGGGTTAATGACGTTTGAGTGATTGGCGTCAATTGGATTAGTGGCGCGTTCTTTTTTGTAACTATGGTCAAAAACAAAAGTGGCAATGTCAAAATTAAAAAAGTTACTTTTTTTTTAAGAACGATCAAAGTTAATAAAATGGGAAGGGGTTGAAAAAAAATCGAAAAAATAAGAAATAATAAACAAAAGATAAAATTTTGATTGCGTTAAATTTATTGATAAATAATTCACTACCAAAAATGCATGGTTCCTACAAATTAAATAACTATCAACTTCATTTTTGCATGAAATTGAATAGCAATACAAAACATTTCTAATTTGTTTTAGCTTTTTTTGTTAATTTTTTATGAGCCACACATTTCTTTATTAAAAAATTGACCCAAGCGGATGAATAAAATTTCAATGAAAAGTGAACTATTCAGAAAACAATTCCCAATATCAAATTCAATAATAAAACAATTAAATTTATAATTAATTATTATAAAATTGAAAACAATTCCAAATGGGAAGACGAAAAGCAAACACAATCTAACCCCAAAATGAAAACTCAAAGTAACTTTTTCTTATTAAAAGAACGATGAAGGTGAACTAGTTAGAAAAAAAAGAACGCACAAATGTCATTAACCAAAAAATTTTGGCTGTCAGTTTTGAGTTTGACAATTCGGTAAAAATCCCCATTCAGTTTTCTTGTGGCAATTAAAGGAAAACGTCAAAAAAATCTCCAGCAACTGGTTTCCCTGTGTGAAAGGGGACTTAATTAATTCTATTCTCAAAAGCTTGAAAACAGAAAGCTATTTTATAAAAACCACAGAAAAAGATCTTTTGTATTGCTTTCAATGGGTAAGGGAAAGGGTCACTCTGTTGAAATATATATTTTGTTTAGCTCACACAGCCAAAGTAGAAACGATTATATGATCATTGTGCAGTGTTGTCACTTTACCACAATTGTGCGGTAGATCTATCTCTTTTTTTGAACAATTTTCAAATCTACCACTCCTACCACGGCAATCAAAAATTCTACCACTTTTTGTCAACCATATGCTAATTGTATTTTTTACTGTCAAAATATTTTATAAGTAGATGATAATTTATTAAGTTTTTGTGTCACTATTGCACCTTAATAGGCGTGTTTTATTTCATAAACTATCCATAGTACAGTACGATTTTTTTTACAAATACAACATCGCTAGTAGCTCTACAGCCGATAAGAAGCTAAAGTAAAGTAGAATAGAGGCTCGAATAAACGCCAAAAATCTATCCACAGAAGGATTCTACTTTAGCTTCTTATCGGCTGTAGATAGGGCTGCCAGACGTCCCGATTTTGACAGTCCCGATGTTTGAACCCTATCCCGATATCTGTTCCGATTTACAAAATGTCCCGATTTTGTCCCGACTTTCGATTATTGTTGATTTAATGTCAAAAACAAAATTCGAGGTTTTAATCAAAACTAACATTTCGATAATTTAGAAGTCAAAAACTAATTTTTGGCAAAAGACGTCCGTCGGTCGGTTTGTTTGGCTGTGCGTCCCGCCGAATCGGTGGATTTTCTTCAAATTTGGTGTGAACCATTCTATATTATTTCATAGGAGTGAGATACAATTTTTTTGTTTTTGCTTAGCTTGTATTAGCTTAGAACGGTCATACAAAAATTTCGGATTTATCAAATTTTCTAAACAAAACGGCTGTAATGGTTTTGATAGAACTTTATAACACTGCAGTGCATAGGTTTTTGCCAAAAAAAATCGAAGAACTAAAATAAATGTTTGGGGTTTTTGTGCAAATTACTGGTTTCTTACTTGTTTTTAGATATTCCCGAATATCTCGTTATTGGCTTTTTTATTTTGACAAAATTTTACAATTCGTTAGGTACTTTAAAGTTAATCAAAAAATATTGGCCAAAATTTTAAACAGCCAGATTTGTATAAATAGATTTTTTTTTAATGACAGTCCCGATTTGTCCTGGTTCTTGTGCCCTGGCGTACCGATATTAACCGAATTTAATCTGGCAGCCCTAGCTGTAGAGCTACTAGCGATATTGTATTTGTAATGCATGTAAAATCGTACTGTACTATGGATGGCTTTTGCAATTAAACACGCCTAATGTGTTCTTAAAACTATATTTATTTCGTAGGTTGCATAAATTCATAGTTATTTCTACTTGTACTTCTTTCCACCGCTCGCCCTAGCAGTCCACTTACAGATTTTTCATTCAACAACACATCGTACACAATCGTAAACAATCAGTCAAAGCTCAAAAATAATGCGGCGTGCATTTATTTCGCCCGCAAAATTTTGACAGATTGTGGATGTACAGTACGAACTTTACATTTTTGTTTTTTTTTTTTTAGCTGGAGCTGCGTACTTCTCGACTAAAAAGATCAGCTTAATTTCAGCTTCGCTAAATTTTGGTATGTTAGGAAGCGAAAATTTAGCGCGAGCTGTGTACTAGGCTTTAAAGTATAAAGGCTTAAAGCCTAGTACGCTGATGATGCGAAACGAAATTTTCCTGCGGTCTCCAAAAATACAACGAAATGCTTACGAAAACACAGCGGAAAAATATTCATGAAGAGTATAAATAAATTGCAAATAAATAAATAGAAATTTAATGAAAAAATCAAACAAAAACAGCCTTAACTACATAGACGTACTTTTGTACAAAAGTACAAAAGTGAGAAATTAAAATGCTCGCTAGCGAAACATTCTTGCAAAAAAACATACGAAAATTGTTCTGACACGTAAATTAAACCACTATGCACAATTTTCCATTGTTTATTTGCAAGCAGGTGTCTTCAGAATAGATATTTATTTCTCACTTTTGTACTTTTGTACAAAAGTAGCCCTATGTAATAAAGCCTTAATGAAAGAAACAACAAATAAAAAACACGAACAAACCCAAATGTCATTTTTCCGCACACAATTAATGGTCCGGGCAATTAATTCATTGCGGAAAGAGAGTGGAGACTTGTCACAACACAAAACGAAAAGGACAACGAAATTTTTCGTTTATGATTTCGTCATGTCATTTTTGTATGGGATTTTTCGTTTCGCATCAGCAGCGTACTAGGCTTTAAAGTATAAATTTCAGTGGAACACTTCACAACATATTTGTATAAAATTGTACCTATGAAGTTCAGTCGTCGCTGATTTCGATTATTTTCTTAAATACCATTGTTTATAATACCAACAAAATAGAGGCTGCAAAAATTAAAATTTAAAAATCTACCCCGCAAAATCTGGATCTACACTTTTTCTTAGCTCAATCTACCACGTTTATAAATTTTGAAGCGAAACTGTCTGTTTGGGGCTTGGGCATGCAATGAGAACGGTCATGCTGGAGTATACGATATTTTGCAGGGCATCACAACAACAATTCATGTACGTTGTTCAGTGGGTTAGAATATTTTGTATTGGCAGTTTTCTCAATTCAGTGTCGTGAGAGTACGCACAGGCACCACTGTTTTGAAAAAAAGCTCGCCCATAAGCCCTGTACCCTGTACTGACAATTTTTGTTGACCAGAGTATATTGGCACATGGAGTCACGGCACCTAGCAGCCAGCGCGTGAAACTAACAAACGAGATAGATTTCTTTTCCATTTGACGTTCAATGCATTTCCCATAAGAGAAAAACAAAAACAGCTCGTAGCAAAATTAATTTAACAAATTAATTTTATATGAACGGTTGTTTGTATTATAATTGCAATAGAATAATTAAACATGCTAGTTTGCAAATCAAACGTAAAATATATCGAAACTTATTACTAATTTGCTTTATTTTGCAGATGAAATATGTAAACAAACGTGCTTTTTTGTTGTTGTTTTCCAAAATGGATGCAAGGCGTCAGTCAGAACGATATCATGTGCGTAGGTAGGTAGTAGTTTAGGGGGCTAGAGTTTCTTATGGATTTTAATAAAACATTAATTTTCCTTTTTATTATAAGTAAAGAATGAAGTAGAAATGTTAAAGGTCCACTTTAGTGATCGTAAGAAGAAAATATAATACCAGGAAATTATGTGTTGCACCAATAATTGCGGTTTTCTATTTTTCGATTAATTTCGTTCACTTTTGCTTTCGTAAAAATAGAATTATAACAGTCAAAACCGCTCACTTAAGTAAATGTAATAAGCCAACGAAAATTAGTTTTCCAAATTATCAATTTATTCAATTACGAACAAACATATTTTTTTAATATTCGTGACTACGCCTCTGCCTTTCTCTATTTCTAATCGAGTACTTTTGTTGTTGTTTCTGGTTGTAAGGGTGGTTTGTTTACATTTTTCATTTACAAAGCAAAGCATTTTAGCTATCTATTTTAATATATTTTCGAGTTGATTTATAAGCTTACACATTTTTTGGTTCTATTTCAATCAAAATATGGATACCCGTTGATATAAAATAATTTGGTATAACTAATTTTCGTCAGGCGCTTTTTTCGTTTTCTCTTATGGGAAATACATTGAACGTCAAATCGAAAATAATTCTATCGCCTTTTGAAGCTTAAGCGCTTGAGATGCAGGTGGCGTGGAAAGCAACTTACCAGGTGTCAATAAGACGAAATCTGTCGCTTTTTGTCCACAGTTATGATAAAGTACGGGGTACAAAAACGATATCGTGATATCGTTATAATTTTGCGCAATATAATCCCCCACTTTAAAAAAAAACTCGAAAACTAAATAATTTGTTTCATTTATCTCTCATTTATTTTTATGTCCTTGAAGAATTATAATTTAGAAGAACCTATATTTCTTTTTCTATAAACCTATTTAATGTTTCAACTATGTTCTGTTTAATCTCACAGAATTGTTTAAAAAAGAAATATTTGTATAGGTAAGTTTTTTGAGAAATATATACAAATACATACATACATATCTATTACTAAACTTTTTATACAAATTAAATTTCAATAGAATACTCAACCGCGGTTACAAATTTCAAGTCAAAGGTATTATTCCAGGAGGTGGGCTAAGGAAACTTCAGGGAATTAAGGAAGAAGAGTATTTCTCGAAACAGGTAAATCAAATATTATAATAGCGTTATCATTTGAAAGACAATTGGTAAACACCTTGGCCATAATTATTGAAGCTGTTGAGGTTAATGAGATTTCAGACACATCAGAAAACTGAACTGAGAATGAAGATTGTTGAATTCGCTTGCTTTATAACTATTTAGGTCACAACCATACATTATTTGAAAAATGATAAAATTTAACACACACTTTTAATTCCCTATAATTTGGATTTTATTTTTAAAATATTTTGGTTTGCAGTTTAACTCCTTTAAATAACTGTTTTATTACTTATTTGCTTGTATTTATTCGTTAGGATAACAAAATATTTCAAAACATCAAAAACAATTTTGAAAGCTCACAAATGAACAGCATTGGATGTAATCCCTGTAAAATACATTCAAACAAAATTCCAAAACTTCAACCATGTACAGTAAAACATAAAAACCTACTTGAAGAGGCCTATTTTTTGAATGAAGTAAGTTATAAAAACTATAAAGTTATAGTTAATTATTTAATTGTATTTTATATTTAAATTCTAGCACTGTGATTGCATACAAATGATAATATCAAAGATCAACAAAGACAATTATTCTTAAAATTCGGCCAACATTTTAAAACTAAATTTTTTAAATCATAACGATAAATTTTCAGTAACGAAAATTAAATCCAAACCGGAACCACTTTTCATCAGCTGATAGCGGTAAAAAAAAAACTAAACACAAGATTAAAAAAAAAAAAAACAAAACTACTGTCTATTTTAAGAAGAAGAAAAAACTGCGCTTTTAAATTTATTCAAAGAATATAAAATAGCGAACAATTTTTTAATCTCCTCAGAATAGTCAATTGCTTGTACACTTACCGGAGTTTCTGCTTGAAAGTAAACATTTTCTAATCTTTTTAAATTTTCTAATACATAATATAAAATATAATATATGTACATATAGGTTACATAATGTTCATTGCTCGTCGAGTTATTTTAAACTTAAATCCCAAAAACATTCGGTAAGTTAATTTCGATTTGACCTAATTTTGTAATTATATATTTTATCTTATGCAATTATTTACAAGTTCTTGAAATGAGTTCAAAATTCAGTAAAAGTCTTATTTTATATATAAATATCGCTTTTATTGTATTCATTTTCTTGCAGTTTCGTTAAAATGTCCTCACTAATAGGCGAAATGGGTAGCCGTGCCGGCAAAAGTGTTGGCGGTGGTGGTAGAATCCGTGCGGATGTCGGATCATTTGGAAAAATAGAATTGATCCTCGCTAGAGATGAACAATTTTTTTACAAGCAGGTTAAGATTTTTGTTCTATGTTTTCCACTGAGTTGTTTTTCTAATAAGACTTTTTTCTTTGAATTGCAGCGAAAAGAACAGTTGAAGAATCTAAAGATTAAGTCAGCACCTGAGACTTCTCCAAAAAAACATTAAGGCAAATTAATTTATCTTCAAGAGATGTTGGAGCGGTGTAATGTTTTTTTTAATTATATATTTTGTAACCTAGTTATTTCCTAAGTTTGGCACATAAAGACTGTTTTGATTTAAATTTTGTGTATTTCATAATGTCAATGATGTATTTCATCAAGACTTGTTTTTTCAACAAGTCTTCTTTTCACTAACGATCTGCGTAGGATTTGGTGGTTAGGTTGGACATAATAACATCGACTAGCCTCCAAGAAAGACAAATTACCGTTAGCTAAAGATTTATAGTTCCATTCGCGCTTTAGCATTTTTTTTGCAATACCATTTAATTAAGCAGATAACAATAATAAAGTTGAGTATGCCTCAGTTAAGGAAATGCTCTTTTACTGTTGTCGATATCTTTTCTGATCCCGAAATATGAATGGAATCGATCCTATTGGAAATCGCAATAGGAATCTCGTTCCCCCGTAATATTTTACACCCCAAAGAAATGGGTCTGCTATACTGTGATTTTCCCTCGAAATACATTTTTTCTGAACAAAAAATCTATAAAATAGCATCGATTCTCGATGCTTTTAAGCATCCAAAAATTGTTAAAGGAGGGAAACGACAACGAAATTTTATTTACCATAGTCTATAACCCCCAATATCCCAATAGTTTATGATATTAGGGTGTCGCTATATTTTTTGAAACAAAAATAAATGAGAACGGCATGGAAGAAGTAGCGTCGAGGTTTCCAAAAATTTCTCAGGACAAAATATCAATACCCTGAATGTTTGAGTACTTTGATGCGCTGTATCTTTAAGCTACTAACTATATCAGTAAGAATTGAAATAAATCGGTAAGAAAGTGGTAAAATGGGTGAAGCTTTACTTTTTGATGAAAAATAAAATGGAAAATACAACCTATTACTAATTTTTGAAATATTTTGGTCAGAGTTTGACTCCAAATATCAATTAGGTACTTTTTGAATGCTGGGTTTGCAATTTAACTCCTTTTAATTACTGTTTAATTACTTATTTGCTTGTATTCATTCGTTAGGGTAACAAAATATTCAAAAACATCAAAACAAATTTCAATCATGGATAAAATATCTGTATATAGATATTCTAACAAAACTGCAAAACATCAACTATGTTCAGAAAAACATACAAATCTACTTAAAGAGGCCTATTTTTTGAAATTATTATACTATAGGTATGTTATTATTATATTTAATATTTAAATTCTAGCACTTTGATAAAATCAAAGAACAACAAAGTATTCTTTAAATTCCTCAACAATTTTAAAATTAAATTTTCAAATTACCTAACGACAAATTTTCAGTAACGGAAATTAAACACAAAGCGGAACCACTCTTCATCAGCTGATAGTTGTCAAAAAAAAACGAAAAACAAGATTTAAAACAAAAAACTGTCTATTTTAAGAAGAAGGACAAACTGCACTTTTGTATATACATACATATACTTAAAGAATATAAAATAGCGAATAATTTTTTAATCTACTCAGAAAAGTCAACAATTGCTTGTACAGTTTACTGGATTTTTACTTGAAAGTAAACAATTTCTAATCTTTTTAAATTCTCTAATTTATACATAATTATAATATAATATAATATATAATGTTCATTGCTCGTCGAGTTATTTTGACCTTAAATCCCAAAAACATTCGGTAAGTTATTTTCGATTTGACCTAATTTTTTAATTATGTATATTTTCTTATGCAATTATTAACAAGTTCTTGAAATGACTTCGAAATTCAGTAAAAGTCTTATTTGATATATAAATATCGCTTTTAATATATGCATTTTGTTTGTAGTTTCGTAAAAATGTCCTCACAAATAGACGAATTGGGTGCCGGCAAAGGTGGTGGTAGAATCCGTGAGGATCGCGGATCATTTGGCAAAATGGAAGGCGCTCGAGAGGATCAATTTTTTTACAAACAGGTTAAGATGTTTGTTCTATGTTTACCACAGAGTTGTTATTCTAATAAGACTGTTTTCTTTAAATTTCAGCAAAAAGAACAGTTGAAGAATCTAAAGAATAAGCCAGCACCTAAGACTGCTCCAAAGAAACCTTAATGATGCTTAATTTCCATTCATGATATAATGTTGGAGCGGTTTATGTTTTTTTTTTTTTTAATTATATATTTTGTAACCTAGTTATTTCCTAAGTTTGGCACATAAAAGACTGTTTTGATTTAAATTTTGTGTATTTCATAATGTCTATGATGTTTGTATATATTTCATCAAGACTTGTTGTTTTGAACAAGTCTTCTTTTCACTAACGATCTGCGTAGGATTTGGTGGTTCGGTTGGACATAATCACCCTTATTACGGCTGTCGTGTCACTAAAACGACACGTCCCTGAAGGCGGCAATTGATATTTTATTTAAATTAATTTCGTAATAATGATTAGATGGTTGGAGATTGGAGAGAATGTCGAAGATTTGGGTTTATTTAAACGCCAACTGTCGCCCCTAGAGCCTTGTAGTTTTAGTGAAACGAGAATCGTAATAGGGGTGAATAACACCGACTAGCCTCCATGAAAGTTAAATTACCGTTAGTTAAAGATTTATAGTTCCATTCGTTCCTTAGCCTTTGTTTGCAATTTCATTTAATTAGCAGATAACAATAATAAAGTTGAGTATCCCGCAGTTAAGGAAAGGCTCTTTTACTGTTATCGATATCTTTTTCGATCCCAAAAAAATGAATGGAATCGATCCTATTGGAAATCTCAATAGCAATCTCGTTTCCCCCGTAATATTTTGCACCCAAAAAAATGTGTCTGCTACTGTGATTTTCCCTCGAAGTACAATTTTGCTGAGCGAAAAAATTATAAAATAACAGCATAGTTTCTCGATGCTTTTAATCATCCAAAAATTTTTAAAGGAAGGAAACGACAGCGAAATTGTATTTAACCATAGTCTATAACCCCTGATATCCCAATAGTTTATGATATTAGGGCGTCACTATGTTTTTTGAGACACAAAATAAATGAAAGCAGCATGGACAAAATAGACTAATGAGATAGCGGCGAGGTTTCCAAAAAATTCTCAGGACAAAATTTGAATAACCTAAATGATTGAGTACTTTAATGCGCTCTATCTTTAAGCTACTAACTGCAAAGAGTCGGACCTATGAAACAAAATATTCAAACCTGTAGGCTTGATATTTTTTGTATGTACTGTTTTTCTCTACGACCAGTAAGAATTGAAATAAATCGATAAGAAATTGGAAAAATGGGTGCAGCGCTGGGGGTGATGGGGTCGCCAAGTGTGTATTTTATGCTATACTTTTTGAGGAACAATAAAATGGACTAATTTATAAAATATTTTGGTCAGACTACAAATATCAATAAGGTACATTTTGATTTGTTGGGTTTGAATTTAACTATTTTTATTTATTAACTTATTTGCTTGTATTCATTCGATAGGGCAACAAAATATTCAAAAACATCAAAAATAATTTTGAAAACTCATAAATGAATTACATTGGATGTAATCTGTGTAAAATATATTGAAACAAAATTCCAAAACATCAACCAATAGGTACAATGTCAGTAAAACTTAAATATCAACTTAAAGAGGCCTATTTTTTGAATAAAGTGAGTTATAAAAATTATAGGAAATTATTTATTTATATTTAATATTTAAATTCTAGCACTGTGATTTGATTTGATTTTATCATTTGTATGCAAAATGATACAAATCAAAGAACAAAGTAAATTATTCTTAAAATTCGTCAACAATTTTAAAATTAAATTTTCAAATGACCTAACGTCAAGTTTTCAGTAACGGATATTAACCCAAACCGGAACCACTTTTCATCAGCTGATAGCTGTCAACAAAAAAAGAAAACAAGATTAAAAAAAAAAACAAACAACTGTCTATTTTAAGAAGAAAAAACTGCGCTTTTTAATTTATTGATTGAAGAATATAAAATAGCTAAACATTTTTTAATCTCAGAAAAGTCAATTGCTTGCAGTTTACTGGAATTTTTAATTGAAAGTAAACTAATCTTTTTAAATTCTCTAATAATATAATGTTCATTGCTCGTCGAGTCATTTTGAACTTAAATCCCAAAAACATTCGGTAAGTTGTTTTCGATTTGACCTATTTTTTAATATTTTTTCTTATGCAATTACTTACAAGTCCTTGAAATTACTTCGAAATTCATTAAGTCTTATTTTATATATAAATCTCGCTTTTAATGTGTACATTTTCTTGTAGTTTCGTTAAAATGTCCTCGCAAATAGGTGAATTGGGTAGTGGTGCCGGCAAAGGTGGTGGTGGTGGTGGTAGCATCCGTGAGGCTGGCGGGTCATTTGGCAAAATGGAAGCCGCTAGAGAAGAAGAATTTTTTTACAAACAGGTTAATATTTTTGTTCTATGTTTTCCACATTGTTGTAATTCTAATAAGATTGTTTTCTTTGAATTGCAGCAAAAAGAACAGTTGAAGAATCTAAAGAACAAGCCAGCACCTGTGACTGCTCCAAAGAAACCTTAATGGTGATCAATTTCCATTCAAGGGATGTTGGAGCGGTTTATGTTTTTTTTTTTTAATAACCTGCATAAATATTTTGTAATTTAGTTATTTCCTAAGTTATATTAAAGACTGTTGATTTAAATTTTGTGTGTTTTATAATGTCAATGATGTACTTCATCACCAGCAGGTCTAAAATCTTTAGTTTTTTTCCCAATAAGTCTTCTTTTCAATAACGATCTGCGTAGGATTTGGTGGTTGGGTGATAACATAGACTAACCTCTCAAAAAGACCAATAACCGTAAGCTAACCGTCCGCTCTTTAGCCTTCTTTTTGAAATATAATCGTTTTACTGAATCGCCACATCTAGTTTCTGGAGCCTTGTCGGTTCACTTTCGTTTAATTAAGCACATAACAGTAATAGGGTGAGAATCCCGCAGACAAGAAAATACTTTTTTACTGTTATCAATATAATCTTTTACGGATCCAAAAAAATGTAAGGAATCGATCCTATTGGAAATATTAATAGGAATTTCGATTCTCCCCCCAAATAATTTCTTCCGAGCGAATCTGTAAAATATTAGCCTCGATTCTAGGTGTTTTTGAGCATCATTTCCTCTAAAGGAGGGAAAGGTACGTACCTACGTTACGTACAAACTAAAAAGAGTCAGACCTATGACAAAAAATATTGAAACCTATATGCTGAATATTTTTTGGCTGCACTTTTTTTTCTCTTTGATCAGTACCTAGGAATTGAAATAAATCGATAGAAAAGGGATAAAATGGGTCAAGCACTGGGAGAGGGGGTCGCCAAGTGTGAATTTTATGATAAAATGTAAAATACATTGTATTACTAATTTTTGTGATGTCCAAAACCTAGTTTGACTATCTGTACATATGTATTTATGTATATATTTAAATAACAAACAAAATTCTTATCGCAAACATGATTTTAAAATTAAAAAAAAAATCAACTGGCCGGCATAATAGATAAGAACACTAAAATTTCTGCCAAAGCATTTGAATAACAACTTAGACGTTTTCTAGATCTAGCTGAGTTCACATCGATTTGTTGTCCCAGAAAAAAAAAAATAATTCTGCACATTTCAACTCTCCAAAAATGACAACACTTTGTGCATCAATTAAAAAAATCCTACGCACTAACATCAAGGAAACAATACTTCCAGCAATAACATCAGAGTCCAGGAAAAAGCAATCGGATGCCATAACTAAAAGGGTAAGCTAAGTTTTGTTTAGTTTATTCTTTTCTCATTTGCTTTTTTTTTTTTTGTGTAAAAGGTTATCGCCACAGATGATTTTAAGAAAGCTAAAACAATAAGCATTTATCTTAGCACATCAACTGAAATTGATACAACTAATTTACTGGCTGAAATGTTCCTACAAAGAAAACAGGTAAATTTTAGTTTTTTTTTTTAATAGACCGTTTCAAATTAAAAGTTCTATTCCAAGGTATTTGTGCCGACTTACAATAAAAATGTAATGGAAATGGTTAAACTAGAAAGTATGTTAGACTACGAATCTCTTCCGCTCACTAAGTGGAACATCAAACAACCAAAGATAAGTGACGAACGTCAAAACGCTCTAACCTGCGGTGGTATCGATCTTTTCCTAGTTCCTGGTGTTGCATTTTCGAAAAAAGGTGGACGCTTGGGTCACGGAATGGGATTCTATGACAAATATTTTAAAAGACATTCCGAGATTTATCCCGAAAGAAATCCAATTCTTATGGCAATCGCTTTCAAGGAACAAATAATTCCTGAAAATGAGATACCATTGGCAAAGCACGATGTGATTCTAGACTTCGTTGTGACGGAAGATGAAATTTTTTCCTCGAAATAAAACTTTTATTTAAAAAAAAAACAAGAGAAAAAAAAATGTTCAAACATGTATCTATCGCAAGTAGGTTCTTATTCTTCCACGTCCTCGAGAGCGCTGTCCTCCAAAATGCGACTGCGAATAGTGCGGATCGCTGCTAAAGTGTGGTGTCACCACTGGCTCTGAAGTGGCCGTGCGGAAATGCTGAGGCGGTGGTGGAGCCAATGAAGCATCCCATGGCGACGGTGAAGCGGTTCTGTGGGGTTTTGATTTTCTTTAGAGGAAGGAATTGAATTCTAAATTCAAGAGTATTCTCACCTGTATGGTCCGCTACCAGAATTCGAGATGCGTGACCCGCGATTACGTCCTACTCGCGATCCCCGCATTAGGGATGGAATTTTGTTGTAGCCCGTAGGACCGGTAGGCTGTGCACCACAGGTTTCAAGTGCCAAAAAGTCGTCAACATGCAGGGATGGTGGTCGTGAGGTGTTTGGCGGCCGAGAACGGAACAAATCACCCCTGGATGGTGGTGGTCTGGCAAAACCTCTTCCACGAACTGGAGTAATATAAATTTTCTTCTCAGGTCGTCCAGTAGTTGGTTCCACTTCGACACGACGCGTGCGGAAACATGGAGCTGTTGGTGTGCGTTCACGATTCGATTGTGGCGAAGCAGACAAATGAAGCACACGCTTGCAGTCCGATGAGAGATTTGTCTCCGATGGCAGGCATGTGTTTACCAATTCTGCTATATCTGAAGTCACTCGCTCACAAATAGCAAGATCCTCTTTTGTCAGAGTATCAATTCGCAAAGGATCCAACCAATACTGCACACAAAGTTGGGTATCGTCGGAGGTCTCATATATAGTGAAAATCGGTCGTGCAGCATACTGTGTGACAATACCCTCAGTTTGTGGGAGATGTGGTTCGTTTATTGATTCTGGTGAAGAAGCATCGCTCTCATTTGGCTCGTACGTTTCCAGCTCAGTTATATTTTTTTCAATATCAGTCATGAGTGACTCAGTTGGTGGTTCTACTTTTTCTAAAATTGCTTTGATTCGTTTGAGGATATGTTGCTCCTCAGTGTCTTTTTTGTAACCAAGCAAGCTTATCAATTCTACTGTTGTCATCTTTAAAGTTCGGTTGGGAATTGTTGTGTCTGTTGTGGTATTGTCAATGTGCGTGAGGCCACGAATTAGCAGAACAATTGTCTCAAGAAGACCATGAAAAGTTGCACTTTCGTTTATTTCCAAGATTTTATTCAGCCAGCTTTGGAAATCATCGCGTTTAGACATTAATGCTTGGCGGAGATGATAGAAAGTAATGCTGCAAAAGATTAAATCCAAGTTAATATTGAAGCAACAACAAGAACTTCATAATTTTTAAGGGTATGTAGTTAAGAAACAAAAATTCCCCTCGTCTATACTTACTCATGTTCAGTCAGAATAATCAGATTCCTTGATGCAGCAACTGTCACAGTTCCAGTTACTTCGGCATTCAGCAAATTATTCAAAATCGCTTCAATAATCTTCGGAATGAGTTCCCTTGGTGGTAGAGCCGATGCCAAATTCAACTCTAGCAATGACGTAGAATACGGCGAGATTAAAGAAATCTCCGAGTCAAAGAAATTCTCAAGAATTCTATGAACTGCAACTTGACATTTAGTACTTAGCTCTGTTATACCACTTTCAGGATTAATCAGAACTCCTTGGAAAAGTTCCCATAATTTGCCAGATAAAATGGACAAAGCCGAACTCTTAATTGAAGCATACGATGTTAGTTGAGCAAAGAATTTAAGTATCCTCGCTAGCCCGGCTCCATTTGGTCCTTCAGTGCATAGCATCTCAGTTAGAGTTTTTGAAACTAAAAGCGTCATGTTGGGTGCAAGGTCAGCCAATTGCAAACATACTCTCGTCAGCAAATCAGACAACTGAGGAAACGATGTTGGACAAATTGTTTCAATCATCAATGCCAGACGATCACTTTCCGGATGCAAGTGTGCCGACCAGAGTTTCCGTTCCGTGAGCATTCTTTGCATTTGCGATTCCTGCAGTTGTCCAGTGATTGGCAATGGCAGAGGCAATGGTAGTAACTCAGCCAACACTTGAAGTCCAGGAATATACGTTGACGGTCCAGAGAGAATAGCTTTGACAACTTCGCGAATCATCTGTGTCCACAAGCTCTTGTGCAACAAATCTTCATCTTCTTCATTTGGCTGGGTGTATGCCAGGAGAATTTTTATAATCTCCGCTTTGATCTTTAGGGATTCTTCAAAAGCCTGACTTGTGCCGGGTATGTAATGCATTAGGAAATAGGTCTTCATTAGATGTTCAATCGATGTGAGGTCCTTATACTGGACATCTCTGCATTGAATACCGAATGTCAGCATCTCCCTCAATACCTGCAACGTTGGCAAAACTATCTGACAACAGTGAACTCCCTGGATAGTCATCAATGCTGGAGCATGTAGTCCTGGTTGTTCAAAATACTGACACAACTTCTCCAGAATATGCAACAAAGTCATCACACCATCAGCCGAATAAAACTGCAAGGCCATAAAACGATGCTTGAGCTCTGTAGTGTCTGCACTGGCTGCAGTTTTCCCTCCTCCGATGCAATGATGCCGCAGAATCCTTAAACCCATGATGAGATCTCCGGGGAATGTGGTAATATACTCCAAACTACGAGTTATAACCTCGACCAAGGGAGTTATGTCGTCGTAGGCGAAGATATTAACAGTCTCAAGGGGTTTCAAATAGACATACATCTCCTGCAGCACGGCCGACACAGATGGCTCAAAATTCTCGTGGTTTTTGGCCAATTCCAGAATAGTTGTTCCATGCTCGACTAAGTAATCCAAGTTATCGCAGTGTCGCACACAACAGTCTACCATATCCACAGCATAACTCAGCACCGGAGATTTATACTTGACACCAGGTGAATTCTGCTGACGACGTTCCTTCTCAATCAGCTTTATAATTGGTTCCAAGTAGTTGTTCAGAGCAATGGTTTCAACAGTATGGACTCGTGATTGATTCGAACAAGTCTGAGTGTAGAGCTCATGCAGATGGGTAGCCAGGAAATTGGCCTCTTCCGGAACAAGGGGTGTGTAGATAATTGCATCGATATGGTATCGAGTTTGAATTCTGAAAGCTAAGGCTAAACCGAGTTTTTGAAAGGGGTTAAGCTCGGCTTTCTTGGACTCATCGTCGTCCAGATCGTCTTCCTCGGGAATCATCTCCTCTGAATCAATTATTTGCGGTTCCTCTAAGAGACAACTGACCAGAGCCTGGCTGACTTCGAAGCAATCATCAACGAAATAATCAATCCCAACGTATGTTTTCATCATCGTATCCAACAAATCCATTGCCTTTGTGACAAGCGATGGTGGGACTACACTTTTATTGCAAAAAATCAGTAATATCGATTCACACAGCGAATGGGTGCTGAAATACGACTCAATCATACTGGCATAGCTTTTCATCGCTGCAGTATCGTAGACAATTTCGAATTTCTTTGAAACTGGCAGAAATCTCTTGGGTTGGTGGTAGCTTAGGACATCAGTATTCAACGCTGAGATGACTTCAGTCATTGCGAACTCAATCTCCAAGTAAAGGTGGTCGTCGAAGGTATCTGCCAGAACAAATTGCTTGGTGACATCTTCTCGGATGGTTTGCAGAGCCTCATAGAGGTTTACCTTTTTGACAATCGATTTGAGAGCAAATTTTGTGCGGGTAAGCGGTGTTTGAAGTAGATTTGTCAACAAATGCTGATAGCCATTCATTTTTCCATTATTTATGAACAATTGGACGGCCTCTTTCGTGTCCAGCAAAGCATAGGTTGCTTTGAGGACCATAAGCTTGATTGACAAAGCCATGTATTCTTGCTGGTACAGAGCAAAAAGCTGTGTAAATGGATCCAGATTATGCATCACGAGGAGGTGGTTGAGGATATCTTTGCTCGGTGATAGGAGCTCAATCAGTCGAACTCCGGTTTTTATGTGGCGAATTTTGAATGCAGGTTGCGGCTGAAGGCATGCAGACTCGAAATTCAGGGCAATTTTCAGGAGCTGCCCAATCAATTTCAGATTTTCTGGCTTCTCATGGAACAGTGAGTTGAGAATGAAAGTCTTGCGACGAAAGGTCTGATGGAAGTGTGTCAACTGGTTGATCAACTGTTCAGATATTAGGACTAAGCTCTCCTTTTCGTCAACACTCGATAGATGGAAGTCATCCATCTTCGTCTGGATTTTGAGCTTTTTCAGCGATATGCCAAAATTCTCCAGATCCTTGCAATACAAATCATGCATATTTACCTCAAATTTATCGAGGGGCGTCTTGAAGGGATTGTGGATTTTAATTGCTCTTTCGAATGTGGCTGCTTCGAGATCAATTTCGTCTTCGATCTCCTGAGCATCGTCATCGTCGCCGAGAATCTCATCATCGCTGAGAATTGGTTCGAACTGCTCTTCTTCCTCTTCCACAGGTGGCTGTGGATCAGCGGGCAACTTTGCTTTATACTCATCATTTTCAACGACATCGGGAGACCTGGGACGAATTGGTGAGTCGAGTGGAGGGGTTCGTGGCCATTTGTGAGCGGCATCTCCTCCAATGGATCTTGTTCGTCGTCCAGATTGACGGTATTCTGGACTTCTAGACCATTCTCGGGGTTTTTGGCGGGAGTATCCATCTCTTTCGTGACTTTCCGAGTGGGTGCGAGTTCTCGATGTTCCACTTCTGTCAGAAGAATGAGAAGTTTTCCGCAGACGAACATCGGCCTTATAGCCACTAGTGTCGTCGGGTTCTTGGAAACTGCCCACAGAAGGACTCTGAACGATATCGAACTGTTCGACTTCCATTGCAGTTGTTTCGAAGGGAAGATTCTCCGGACGCCAATCGGGTTTCTCGACCTTGATGCCTTCCTCCTCGGGTATAAGAAGAACTTCCTCGGGAGCTGGTGGTTCACTCGGTTCTCTCGGCGGACTTGCGATCTGATCGGCCACGGTGGCATTTGTGAGTATACCATAAACTGCCAGAGTGATTGTGCTGTACCAGCCTCTCAGAACCAATCCATCAGTAGGGATCTTCTCCAGATGACACTCCAAGTGTATGCAGTCATTTTGATTGTATTCGAGACTACCCAGATTTTCGAATGTCGAAGCTCCTGGCATGCCCAAATCATTGACGAAAAATTCGATTCCGAATTTTGAGGGGTTGGTTGCGCCCAAACGAACTCCTCCGGGAAAGTCAGCCTGTACTCGAGCACCTAGGGGGATTATGCGTACCTGGGTGATATACACTGGTTTAGGAAACTGCACCAGGTCCAGATTTATATCCTTTAATATATAAATTCATTAAAACCGATATTTTAATAAGTAAATTGGGAATATTTTACCGAGTTAACTTCGTGGGAAAATGTATCGAAAAATAGCAACTCGGCAGCATCGTCCAAGTCTGCCATTTTTGCGCTAAAATATTAATTCTATTGCAAATTAAGGAAATTTAAATTTTTCGTTTATTTTTATTCAAAAATGCATCTTAATTTAAAGACAATTTTACTTTTGTTCGTAAATCAGAAGAATTTTTCTTCGGTGCTGTGCTGGTGCGTTTTTTTTATAAGTTGACAGATTTAATTATGTAGATAGTGTTGTCTCTTTTAGTTGCATTTTGTTTATCAGGTTAAGCCGGTGTAGTGTTCTCTTTTCAAGAAACCATTTTTAATATGACATTTCAACATAGGCAATGCCAGAACAAAGTTTTTTAACTACGAAAATGTTTTGCCTAAAAACTACAATAAAATTACACCATGTTTCTACTAACAACTCAGTTCATATAAAAAATAAGTTGCTGACGATTTTTGTGTGTGGTCTTTCTGCGAATTTCTGCATTCAGCTTCTACTGTTAAACTATTTCGGGACTGTACTCAGGACAAATCTATTTTCAGAGATACCTAATACTACTTTTTTCATTGGAGCCGAAATGAGGTAATTTCGAAATTAGCTCATTTGGAACGTCATTTCCTATACAAATTTGATGTTCGAAATGAGCTGATTTCGAAATTACCTCATTTCGGCTCCAATGAAAATGTAGTATTACTCCGGTTTAACTCACCAATAAAAATATCGGCCTAACAAAATCTTCATATGAACGAAAATATTAAAATTAAATCGATTTATAGCCTAATTAGGATTATGTTGTCAATATTTCAAAAAAAAATAGAACAATTTCTGAAAATAGCCTTATGTTGTAAAACCACCAGTGTATCACGGGTATAAATAAAAGAGATTATAAAATAATAAGGAAAAGAAAAGCAATAAAGCAATTAGGGAAAGAACACGAAAGACAATGAAGAGTCGAATTATTTTTGTAAAAGTCAAAGTGATCGGTCTATCTGTACAATATATTATTACTCTATAGTCAAACAAATAAATATTAATATTATTATTAATATCAATTTATTTTTGATTTTTTCTAAAAGTCGAATTTGCTCAATATTACATCCATTTGGACATATTTACATATTTTATTTATATATTTAAATGAAATATACCGACAAAGGTACATATGTGTATGTATGTATAAAAAATTATAACAATTTTTTTTTGAAAAATAAAAGTTTTGAAAACGAAGTGAAGATGATTAAGTTGCTGCAGAAGAATATACATTTCATGGGAATTCGTTTTATTAGAAATGTAAGATAGTTAATTATTTTTTATTTCAAATCAGTATATTACTTTTATTTTTTTAGTTTGCTGGAAACCGGTTCAGAACAACGAAATCTGTTGGAAATGTTCGTGAATTGGGAAAAATAAAGAAAAAAGAATTGGCTGAATTTCAAGCTATGAAAGCAGAAGTCGAAAGATTTAGGTCGGATTTCTGGAGAAAACATGACAAGAAATACTATTATGTAAGCAACAAATATTTTAAAATATGAGGGGTATTCACGATCTGGTGCAACGAGCCTATTAAAAGTGCGAAATTTTGTTTTTTTTTTTAAGTGGATCGTGAACGCACTTTTCTTATCTTCTTGCAACACTAAAGCAAATGTCAAAATTAGTTTGACATTTGTTATTTGTTTTTGTTTCGAACATATCTGAAAATTTCAATTTGATTTAATTTAAAATTTGTTCATAAAAAGATGCCAAAAAAACGGAAAAAGAAAATATTACCAAATCTTAATTATCGTCCGAATTTTAAATGGAAAATAATAGTAAAAGATGATGACGACGTCACATCAATACAATCAATATAGCAAAGTGGATGTATCCAATGAACATACCTTTGTTTCTGTTTAACGTAATCAAGAATGAGTGAGCTGTCAAAAACACAATTTACAAATTTTACAACGTTGTATTTTTCTGTTGCAATAGGTTTCGGGTATTGCTAAAGTGCGAAACTGTTGTAAGATTGCACCTTATATATTTTGTTGTTGTAGTGTTGTAAGATTTTACACTTTTACAATGATACTAGGCCAGTTGCATCGGATCGTGAATACCCCTATGGTAACATTATTTATTGACTTTTTTTACTTTAAGGGAGCTTTTACATTTATTTTGCGTAAACAGGAGGAGGAAAAAGAGTTAAGCGAAGAATTCGACTACGAAGAGGAAGAAGCTAAAAAGAGCCGCAGTCAAAATTCATAAAAAATATGTATTTTTTTATAAATAAAGTCTTTGGAAATAAGATAAATAATTGTATTAGTTTTTAATCTAACGGAGCAATAAGTTCCTTATTTTTGATTGGACTTTAAAGGCTCTCCCAAACCAATGCGGAACATTCGTTGCGGCGAAGAAACAGTCGTCAGTCAAAATTAATTCATATGTTTCTCCGCCGCGTTGGTGTGGGCACTCTCATATATCACCATGTAAATAAATTTTGACATGCGAATGTTTTTTCGCCGCAACGAATGTTCCGCATTGGTTTGGGAGAGCCTTAAATCAGTTCTTCTCTTTTTTGACTTCACTTTAATTATTATCTGGTTTGTACGAAGCCATATTGCAAGATTTTATACGCGTTTGTGTGTAAATTCTCTGTCATTAATATCTTGCGAGTTCAGTGTCGAGCTGATATTTATTTGTTGACAAGTACATAATTCCACTACAAACTTAAATTTCAGCTTCGGTTCGGCTTAATAGAATAGGCTTTAGAAGTTCCATAAGACATTTGTAGAGTTTACTTAAACATAAAAAGGAGAATATTATACAAGCTAATATAGCTTGTATACGTGAATTCAGAAAATCTTCTTATAAACTTCTTCGCAGATCTTTTAAAAGTAGCAGATTGTATAAAAGCCTAAAGAAGCCGATACGAAGTTTTAACGAGCGATATTGGAAATTTGAATGACACTTCAACTTGACAGATAGTTTCGGACATGGTTGTATAAAAGTGAAATACAAGTCTTATAGAAGGTGAACAAAAATAAATACAAAAAAAAAGAAAGATAAATTTTTATTTTTATTTTTTAATGTGGTTTTTACTGCATTTTATCTGAAATTAAGTATCAAATTCAATTATTTATTAATTATAATATATTTTTACCTCACTAGGGACCGAACTCGGGAACTCCAACGTGACAGTCCATCACTCTTTTTTTAAATTCATTTTTATTTTTCAGCCTACTTATCAATATCTTAAAAATAACTTAAGCCTGATCCACATCTGTGTCGTGTGTTGTGTTGTGGAGTCGTGTGTCGCTATCGCTACAATGTATTTCATAAGCGTAGAACCATATTTGTCTCGTGTGTTGTGTTGCAGTGTGGTGCATAAAATATATGGAATGACAGCGACACAGGACTCCAAAACACAACATACGATACAAATGTGGATCAGGCTTTACTGGCCCTAAGCGGGTGATCTAAATAAAACAATAACTTAATGCTAATGCTTTTCGGCCTACGAACTACTTAAAATAATATCTTATCCTGGTTTTATTTTTCCCAAGAAAGATTAAAAAAAAAACTTGGAAACTATATCATTTTTGTTTGAATTTGTATTTAAAAGCTAATTAAAACTAATTAAAACTAATTAAAACTACTTAAAACTACTATAAAACTACTTACAACTACCTTAAAACTAGAACAGCCACAGCAAGTATTTTTCATTTTTGTTATTTTTTTGTTTGATTTTGTTGTTTTTTTTGATGCCACCCTGACTGTCCCTACTATTTTACTCTCTCTCTCCGGTCCCGATCGGACACAGTCCTACTGAACCGAAGGTGCTCTGCTCCGTCCTGTGCGAGGACGTCTCGGCCATAAAGGAGTCGCCTATCTACAGTTCTACGGACGACGTGGTAAATTATCGGAACCGCCGCTCTATCCTGTATCAGCCCTCGACTGTCTAAATAGAGGAAAGCATCGGGTGGGATAAATCCACTTAAACGCACATTCTCGTAGTAATCAGTATTGATTGTTGGCCGAGGACATCGCTCTTGCAATGTGACCCCGAATCAGCTTGATTATAAAATTATCGATTCTGTTATATAGAACCTCGTTTAATGTATAGAACCTCGTTGGAATAATAATGCTTGTACTCCGACTCTGGTGTTCTGTGTAATCCAAGGCAGCGTCGAAAACACTAATGTACTGCCGTCTTGATTATTACATTTTCCTTGCCTCATGGCTATTTTTACTGTGTTAGTGTATCTACTCTTGCTCAGGAGTAGTTCTGTCGGTTAATTTTTCTGTGACTGGTGGTCACAATTGTTTTATAAACAATATTTAATAAATACTTAAAATACTATCTTAAAGATAGGGAGTGAAAAGGGGGATATGTAGCTGGTTTGTATAACGGGTATACTGAACCACAACCTATCTCTTTTAAAAGCCTTCCAAACTAGCCCACTGTGTATTAATACATGTCAAAAAAGTGGGAACAAATCATGTAGAATAGTGTGGAAACAAAATATGGCAGCCCAGCCTACACAACCCCACATTCTATCCCACACGATTTGACATGTGTTAATACATGAACTATTTTAGGAATGGTTTTTATTCTATCCCACATTCTATCACACTTTTTTTGGGTTAAGGTAATGTATTAATACAAGCAAGTGTGGAAGCAAAATATGAAAAGTCATTTCTTTCCCACAAATTTGGCAGTCGCGTGGAATTCTTTCCCACTTTCAATTTGACATGTATTAATACACACCCTTCAAGCCAGCGATCTCGTTTTCGGTACGCAAACGTATCAAGCAACGTATGGACGACTTCGCATTCGGATCCAAATACGGATCGAAAAACTGCTTTTTGCGGCCCAAATTAGTAAGGAAATTAGAATCACCACGGAGCCATTATGTAAATGTATTGTGAGAGAGAGAGTTTTTCAATTCACCATACTCGGAGAACCGAAACCAAATGGAATCTAAAACGGTTCCAAAAAAGATGAATGAATTGAGGCATACCATCTATTCCAGTTTCTCCATTGCCTACAAAAATAAAATAAACAGAATTTTTTCATTTCAAGAGTTTTTTTTTATTTATCATTCATTAAAGGTTTTCTAAAGACTATTCCGCACAGATAAACATGACATATTTCCACAAATATAAATTTACATTTAGTTAATAGAAACTTGCATTTCTGATTGGAAATTTTTAAAAGTTTTAACAAGAAAAAAGAGATAAAAAAGCAACCGTCTTCGCCACGCTACCTACAAAACTGAACTAAAAATAAAGTGGTGGAAATTAAGGCAAAATGATTGTATACTTCGCCTATACTCTCTCTATTTCTCGATGCTTGAAAAAAATACTCTCGATTCTCGTTCTTTTTACATACGTACACAGAAAATTTTTTATTGTGTGAGACACTCATTTTTTTTGGAGTCCCAATTGAACTGAGAAATTTGGGTCCGTGATTTTGCTTGAAGGGCAGTTTCTACATTGCATACAAAAAAAAAAAAAAAAACAGAATTTTGTTCATTTCAAAACATTATTTTTATTTATCAATTATAAAACGTACATTATATATTTCCCAAACGAAACATATACATATAATAAGTCCCGGTCTACATCGAACGATTTTTCCAGTGCCGACAGAAAATTGTTGTTGCAATCGTGTGCGATTGAGAGGTACAACCGACAAGTTCCTTCCAGTTTCGGCCGATTTTTCCATTCAACACGGGAAAAATCGTTCAATGTAGACCGGGACTAAACAGTAAACTTGTATTTTTGATTTCTGTTGTTACTCAGCAAACTACTGCATCTACTACAACGATGTAATCACGCCATCACACTCCCCAACGCTAAAACACACCAACTAGAAATGTCACTTTTTTCTACAGTTCTTTCGTCTGTCGGTGTTAAAAAAAAAAAAGAAAATGGCGAATTATTTGATTGGTGATGGACGGTTGTTCTTTTCTCTAAAAAAAAGTGTTTTTCCCATTTATGTGATTTGTGATTTAACAAATCCAATTACAAAATCTAACTTACTTGTACAGAAATAAACAAATCAATGTTTAAACTCAGAATTCGAACATTAAAAGTGGCTTCTTAAGTACTAATCTAAACAATATTTCACGTGATAATCACCAAACAACCCCCAAAAAAATCCTTATTGACCGAATTTGCTGTTGCGAGTACTTTTAATTTGTCTGTTCTCAATTTAGCTAATAATATAATTTAAATAAAGACCCAAAATGATTTTTCATCAAAAAACTATTGAATTAAAAGTGAAAATACACAGATTATTGATTGTTTAAGAATCACAAACAGAAAATTCTAATTTACGTTTATATTTTTTTTGCTCGTTCGTGGTAGTGCCTCTACGCCGCGGTTGCCTCCCTATGCGTTTTGTTATTAAGAAAGAAAAAAAAATGTATTCCAAAAGAATGTCAAAAGAAAAACCATCAACATTTACGATGGTCAACACCTTGCTTCGACTGTGTGTTGCTGTAGTTGCACTGCAACTGCCCTTGACTGTTTTTGGTGGGTTAACGCGTTAAATCCCTGTGACAACTGGCTAAATTAACCTCTTCCCATTCCCAATGTAGGCTTCCCAAGGGCAACACCAACAGCAGCCACCGCGACATCCAATTCCAGCGAAGTCTCCAATCCTCTATCTCGAGTTAGTGCCACTATCAGTAGCAACAACAACAACAGGAACTTCACTATCGGCGGTGGTTACAAAAATATATTGTCGGCAACAACAACCACACCAAGTACCCCCCTCGTAAGTTTGGCTATTTCGACCAAAGCCAGTGGCGTTCGTGAGAGATCAGCTGCAATAACAACTGCAGTGACAACAGCAACACAGAGATCCAGATACACAGCTGATAGCAACAATGGCAGTGAACAACCAGTTCAAACGCTGCCAATGCTCTCTAGCTATGGCAAGAAGAAAGATAGTAAGTTTCAAGTTCTGTATTTTTTGTTGTTTGTTTTTATCTTTAAAACACATTTCAATTTTGAAAACAAGTGCGTTAGAACCTGGGTATTCCTCTCACTCGATTAATAGAAACGCTAAAAATTCGCCTACCCTCCACCCTGTGAGCGCTGTCATCACAGTGTTGACCGTGAACATAAAATTGTTAAGTGTTTTTGTTAAAATTGAATAAACAAAAACATTTATTCTTGATAAGGAAGTTTGTTTTTGCAAACGAATTGGATTGTTTTACTTAGTAGTTTATTAGTAAACTCATTTGTGTGACAATAGATATATGTATGTTTAGGTGGAAGGGGCTGTTACAAGGTGTATTTACAAAAGATTACACAATGAAATTTGCCGTTGGAAACAGTTCAGTTTTATAATTTGAATTCTTAGATGAAAATTCTTTATTATATTTTCATTAAGACTTAGATATTGATTGAATATCTTCTGCCTATTACATCATCATTTTCTTCAACTACATATGTACCTAGGTAACTTTTTCTGCAATAAGTTTAAAATTAATCAAAATTTTAAACAAACTTAACTTTTAGCACAACCGGGTAATGTTCCCTAAACAATCTTTTTTTGAAAATCGTCGCACTAAGTCAGGAGTGAAATGAAAACTTTTGTAGGAAGAACTATGTAAGATTCGGTTGGAAAAGGCAATGATGCGGGAAGTCGCATCGTCTCACTGGCATTTCAATGTATTAATCTTTTTGGTTCTCTGTTTAATTAAAGAAAAAGATCTTTTGGATTTTTTTTGGAACTTTAACGGCAGCGTATGATTAAATTTATTAAATTCTGATCTCGACAGCATTTTCCAAAGGGTAATCAAAAACCGCATAGAATTTAATGCTTCAAAACTCAATCCTGTATATAAATAAATAAATTGGGGGGCGCAACGGCTCGTGAAGAACCAGGGCATCGTGACTAACAACTCGCAACCATTTCTGTGTGCGTGTGTCGACAGGAATGGAGGGGACCTACAATTTTATGCCGAAACCGAACGGCTAGACGAGAAGCACATACTCATGATAAGTGATACGCTTGGAGGATTTGTCAATTCCTCGCAAGAGGCAGTTGCCCTGAAAAAAAACTTTTGTGGACGTGGCTGGGAAGTAAACCCAGAACTCCAGCGTGACCATCCATGGCACTAACCATTACGCTACGGGCTACTACTTCAATCCTGTCTATTGACATTAAAACGAAACCTCCATGCCGCTATCCATAAGCGGCAATTGCATTGAGGAAACGCTTTCAGTCCTCGGTATGTGTATCACAATCCACCTTGTGTGGAAAAATATTAGGTTAGGTTAGGTTAGGTTAGTGGGCTGACAGTTGATCTTGTTACCGTCACACTTAGATCAGTGTAGATCCATTGTGATACCCAGGGGATTTAATCTACATAAAAGAAATCTATCATAAATCCTTTGACATAGCCCGTAAAGGGCGTCGATAAAGTTCTAACATGGTAAAATTTATGAATGTTGTTTTCAAATTGATTGAAAGAGTGTCAGTCTCTACGTTAATACCGGGCTTAGCAGAGGTTGACGCACCAATGTCTTTTAAGGTCGGGTCCTTTCCTTTACCCTCACTGTATTGATCATCCCCACACCAGACCCGTAGGAGCAGTGGCTCCATACAACGTCTGGGGTTGGGTTTGATATATCAGTGGTTGGTGCCAGCGACTGCCCAGTTCGGTCAGATAAAATTACATATTCGACGTCGCTTAAAATGCTGCTAATTGTTGTCTCCTTTTCTACCATAAAACCTTTATTCTCCAAAACTCGAATGCAATCAATTGACACATTTGGGAAAGTGCTCCAAAAACTTACTGAGTCATTCTATCCAGAAGACAAAGAAGAGCAATGAATGAAAGGAAATATATTGGAAGCATTTGCATCATCATAAACAGTGATCTAGGTAAATCGTAAATAGTCACTTGTATTCATCCTCTAAAAAAATTCAACCGTAATACTCGGTCTTCTAGAAATGTACATGAGCTTACCCTCGAACACAATTTCGGACGTACTGTTAAATAAAGATATTCTTTTTTTAGCCACACTACCGGAATGTGGAATGCCTTACTCGGCACTATTTTTCTCTGCCATCTCTGAAATCCTTCCCTATTTTCTTAACGCTCGCACAGTATTTAAACAAAGATTTTAAGGGTTGTAAAAATAAATTAAGTGCGTGCTCAAGTTCAAGTTCAATGGATTTTATTTTGTAAGAAGTTTAATACATAATCTATAAATTTTCCAATATTTAACATGGCATCTACGCCGCACTGTGGCGCCTTTTTGCAAAAGTGCTTGCAAAATTCAATTTTCGTGTGTTGTTGAAATCAAAACCAAATTTATTGAATGGATTAGGAAATATTGGAAGCTTCAAAAGGTTTTGTACATAAATATTATTTGGTTAACCTTTGTTAACAACATATTTTCATATAATTAAAAAAAAAAAAACCTACAAAGTCACGCAGTCAACGTGTCCATTAAGGATATTTCTAGCATCATTTAAATAATTTTTCCCCAACGTACTCCTTCTAGTTTCAGCAAAAATAGGATATCTTCCATGATATGCAAATACTTCACTTTCCCCAAGGTTACATAGCCCGAAAATTCCTATAAGGAAAATAGTCCAGAGGAAGCATTTCCCCTCGTTCTTTTAAAACCAGCGACATGAGTTCAGTTGGATGCTTCGTCCTGAAGTAGCTATTCGTTTTAAAATTGTGGTTAAGTGTTGCATATAAACTCTTATGGAATGACCTTCTGGCTTTCCAAATTTAGCTGTCTCTTTTTTTTCATCCAGTAAGTTATGAGTGTATAGAGTTCGCTTTTCCACGTTTCCATTGAATCGCTTTGAAGTTAGAGTGAATGTGCTCAGTACTCAAGTGTGTCCAAGACTCAAACCATGAGTCCGACTCCGAATCAGCAGCATCTTTATTTTTTTAGGTACATGTTGATAGTATTTAAAATGTAGTCAACTTGCATTTCCAGCGTTGTGATGTACAAAGGTGGAAGTCCAGTCTCTAACATGAGTATGTGGTTTGCCGTACTATTTGGTAACCTTAAAGTTCTTTTTCAAGAAGCTTCTCCACTTCATAGAACTACTTATCGCCCGAAATTTGGGCAGCATAGCACATTATTGCTTTGGCTGTGGCTTGGAAAATGCAATACTTTGACTCATACTCGACATTTTTGCGCTGCACTACTGTACTCCACGCGGCATTAAGCGAATCTTTAGAATTCACTAATTTATCTAACAAATAGTTCTTCCAGTTAAGATTTCGACATATCCGAACACTAATACTTTGATCTCTGAGTTTCCATTTTTCGCTGCTGCAGTTGCGATCTCCTCCGTTGCGAAAAACCATTACCTTTGACTTGGCTACGATCACCTGGAGCCTCCATTTATTGCTATACTCGTGTATTCTGTTGATCTTTAATTAGAGACTGCCAGGCGATTCCGCTAGACAACATAAGGACTTTATTAAAAGATCGAGTGATATTCGTGCACACCCTTGAAGGACCTCCTCTATGTCATCTATAAATATAGCGAAGAGAAGAGGACTCAGATTACAGCCTTCCCTCAATCCTATTTCAAACTGGAACTGCTCAAACATTTTGCTTCCAAAAACGTCTGCAGAGGTTGTTATATTGTGGGTTCTCCACTAAAAGCTCCTTTTCGTGGCCCCGACCAAAAATGGATCAACGAATTAAAAAAACTTATTTATTTTGAAGTCAATAACAGCGCAAGCACCGTTTCTAACTCGGCCACTTCTAAATTTTAAATATTTGCAGATATGTAATACAAAAATGAATTTTTTGTTTGTTTTTAATTGCATACATTTTAATTTGACTGAGTTCCAGGATTAAGAATATGTAGTTAAATACAACTTCCGTAAAAATTAAATTTATTTATTTGAAACAATTAACTTAAAATCTTTCAAACATGTGTCTCCATGTATTTGCATCATTTTCGTAAAAAAAAAATATTTTGTAACAGTCTTGTGAAGTTATGTTGCAGTTAGTTATACAAAATTATAAAAAAAATATACTTTCTATTTTTCTTGTCTAAAATGCTAAAAAATATCGATTTTCATCATTTCCGTCGCCTTTAGATGTGTTTTTTCTTAAAAAAATCATGAATTTATTGCAAATCATTAAAATTTTTGTGCATGCATTTAAAACCCCTAAAGACAATTGCAGACCGTAAAACTGAGTTAGTTAGGTGGTAAACAACACTTGAATGTACCAAATTTTTTTTTAGAAAGGAGCTTTTAACAGAGAATCACCCATTGTAAAAAATATCCAAGATATTAACAAACTTTGTCGAAACTCCTTTGTTTTATAGCTTCAGCATAAGTGCTTTCCTATCAATCGTGTCGAAAATGTATGAAAATGCATAGAGATTCTTTAGGATTTTGTACATATTTCAGCTATGTTTGTTATCGAATAAATTTTTTCGATGTAACGTAGTTCTTTTAACCTCACTTTGAACCTCACTAAGTTTGTTATTATTCTGAATCCAATCGTAAAACCGTTTGCAAAGTTGTTTTGAGAAGATTTGCATGCGTGCTCAGTTGAAAAAAAAAAGTTATTGGAAGCGAATACAAACAAAATATGAAACAAATAAAAAATGCATATCTTAAAAAGATTATGTAAGTACCTACTGATATCTAATCGCTTTAATTTATTATTGGGAATTATCAAGGTGTAATTATTACCTACTAGCCTTACCTACCTTATTCACAGTATAATGAACATTTAAAAAAATAGACGAGTTAGTTTCCCCTTTCTTAAGTGATGCGCTTACCAAATCAAAGAACAACATTTCAATTTTATTGACATATGTACATATGTTCAAAAAAAAAAAAATTGTCTCCGATTTTTCTGCAACCAGGCTCAAAAGTTTAGGCTTGATAAGAAAATACGTCTGTGAAAATTTGAGATTTTAATATTAACGTTTAGAGGTAGTATAATGTAAAATATTTTTTAAGGTTTTTACATACCTAGGCATAAAAGTGTTACATACAGGTATGTAAAAACCTTAAAAAATATTTTACATATATTTTTTTTTTTTTTCAAACTATAACTAAATTTGTGTTTAGGTCCACTAGAAAAGTCGTTTCGAAGCGAATATTTGAATAATGATTTGAGTAAAAAATGATCGTTGCATACTGTTCGATAGGAAAATTGCTCCTCTACAAAAAAGGTCTTAAGTAAGCTTTTATAAAAAAGACACTAGTTAACACAATATTTAGAATACTAATAGAAATGCTTATATGTCATTAGAATCATATGTCTATGATTTAAATACTTTCTATTATTAAGTTATAAAATTCCAAACACAAACATGTGTTTTGTCCCATACAAATCGTATGGAAAACCGAAAACGGCGTTGAGCTACCTCTAAACGTTAAAAGCTCAAATTTTCACAGCCGTATTTTCTTATCAAGCCTTAACTTTTGAGCATGGTTGTGGAAAAATCGGAGACAATTTTTTTTTAAACGGTCTAATGCATAGTATGTACAAGTACATAGATATTTAGTTAGTTTAATAATAAATAACCATCTCTATTCATTCCAGGAATTTTAAAATGCCATTGCGACATCTGTAAGGAGAGTAACAATATCTGTGAAACAGATGGGCTCTGTTTCACATCGGTTGAGCTCAGTAAAGGAGCCGTAACATTTAGTTACAGGTAAATACATACAACTTTTTTCTATAATATAAAACATTGTTTACTTTAATTGATCCGAACAAAAAAAATTGAAATGAAATTGAAATAAAAGAAAATAAATAAAACTACTTAGATGTCTAGATATGTCAAAAAGTTTCCCACCTGATCGTTTCATATGGTGCAACGATGGTAAAAATGGTGGCCCAACAGCTCGACCGGCTGCCAGAAGAGGCGGCCATGCCTGTTGTGGCAACAGAGATTTTTGCAATTTAGATTTAAAGCCAGCTATAAAATATTACACAGAAAATCCACAACAAGGTATCGATGAAGGTGGGTCGAACACACAAAAAATATAAAATACGCAGAATGAGACTTGATTCTCGTCTATCGCCTCCTAACTACGTTTGTTTTTCAAGATGATCATTGACTGACCACTGCCAAAATTCCCTACTAAAAACAAAACACATAAAAACTATAAAAATATAATTGATTAAAACAAAAACTGTTTGCACCAAGCTTTTCCTCCCAGTTGGCGCGTTTGAATTTTTTCCTGTCTTTTGTTTAAATAACCAACATTTTGGTGTGATCCCATTAAGAAAAATTAAAAAGGAACAAAGATGTGTTTGCCTCCATTTTTAAAATAAGACACTAACATTAAATTTAAGAATCTAGAATGTATTTTATGGTTGATGATCGGTAGAATCGCAGACAGAGACTATTCACATCATCAATTGGCATGGAATGATTGTCTCTATGCGATTCTCCAATCAACTTCCGTAGCTTATTGTACAGAAACAAGGATGATTATTTAATTTTTTTTTCTTAATCTTAAGTCATGAAGATAATTAAACCAAAAACCAAAAATAAAAATTCTATCAACCAGGTGCCTCCCTAAAAAATATGATCTAGAAAGAGCACCCATTGAATGCCTGTCTAATAAGGAGAAAAAGAATGTCTATAGGATCGAGTGTTGTGATACAGACTTCTGCAATCAGAATGAAAGCATAATCTTTGACTCAGGTATTGGTTGGCAATTACATTTACTACAACTATTAGTACTAAAAAAGTAATCAATTTTTTTTTACACACACACACACATTTGTTTTAGAAAATTTCCCTGCGACACTAGCGCACCCAACTTTTTTAAAGCATTCATTATTTTTAATTTAATTTTACCTGACACTACTTGTTGTAGTGCACAATTATTATTATTTAATAACACAATTTTTCTTACACTTTTCTATATTTCCTTGAAACGATTTTTAAGCTTTTGAACCTCTTTAAAAGTCACTCAGTTCACTTTTACAAACTTAGTAGTGTAGACAAGCTGCATGAGCTTTTGATTTACAAAAAAAACTTTATTCTATCTATTTTTCTCCCTTATATGGTTATGGCATAATAATGTATATTTTTTTAAATTTAGATTTGCCTGAAAACATTTTTAGTATTTTTTGAATCTTGCAAATTTTGCCTTAACATTTTTCTAATATATTGAATTTGGTGTAGTACGTGGTAAAATGTATTTTAAAAGCGATTTGTTTTAATTTTAGAGTTTTTAGTTAGTTAGTTCAACCTTTTAAACGGAAATATAGGGTTGCCAATTTTTGTTTGGTTCAATAATAACCATATTTTGCATTTTTCTCCAATTTCTTGTTATTGCCTTGACAAATTTGATTATTTAAAGTAGTGTTCCATATTAACCTTATCCCAAAATGTTTTTATTTCGAGTACAAAAAATCTGAAATAGGATCAATATTGTATAAAATATTTTTTTTTCATGCTTTAACTAAGTATGTCCGTTATTGTATTATTTAATAGTTGTAAACTAACCCACCAACAAATTTAGAAAACTTTCATTAATGGCAATTTTGCGTAAGTTACTTCGTTTACATGAGAGGATTTGACGATCGAAACGAATCGGATCGAGATTTCGATCTAGGTTTACGAACTCACTGGATCGAATTCAAATAGATTCCATGACCACTTGAAGTGATACATTAATTTTTATTGTGTGCGTGCGGATTTAAGGATTTAAGTTTTTAAATATGGAGACTACGAGAAAAAAAATTATTGTAATACACACACTTAAAACTCGATTCTTTAATTCTTCAATTCAGATCTACTTGTATTTTTCGATTCGATTTAGCTCGCAAAGTCGAATCGGATCGAGAAATCCTATTTGAATCCTTCAGGTCTCCACGGAACTGAATCCGAATTTAAATCTGATTCAATTCTCAATATAAATGGAGGAACTGTCTTAAAACAACAAAAGACATTAGTCAAATTTATTACGCTTAAGCGCATTTTAATTAATCACAAAACAAAATAAGAACTATATCAAAGATGGAAAGAATATGACGTGTTCATTTGGAAACTATACAAACGTTGTCTAAACTTTATAATTCTATCATTAGAATCGTACTTATATTTTTTTTGTTGTGTGTAAAATTATTTAATAATGTGCAGGTTGTAAAGTTTTCGGTCTATGTAGAGACAGGTTTTTGAAGACTGACAAACTCTATAGTCGGTAGGCTCTTAGTAAGTACCTACTGTCAATTTCAAAAGAACGAATGCCAAATCGAAAAGTCTCAAAAATACTAGAAAAGAAAACGTCTTCCAACCTATTTATTCATTTACTTTTAGTTCAAGTAACTTTCAAACTTAATTTTTGCATGTCTGCTTTTATGTATAAACATGTTTTTTTTTGTACAGGCTGTTAATTCGCGAAAAAGCTTAAATAAAGAAACCCCCCATTCTTACTTTCAAAATTCGAGTGCTCAAAACGTTCTACTATGTTCACTTCACTTCACTAGGACTTACAGCTATTTAATATATTTATAAAAATCAATTTTTAAGACTGGTCTAAATTCTAGAAAACCAAAGCTATTTTTCATATTATTTTTCTGAGGATGCCATATACATAATAAACGTTGCCTCAGTCATCGACCTAAAATCAAGTTCTTTCGATACTGTCTATCTCAGTGGAGCTATCAATAAAGTGTTTGAGATTTGTACACACAGGCAGTAACAAACAAAGTTAATTATACATTTTTTACTTACATGTATTATTTCGCAAGTTAATTTAAAAAAAGTTGTTATTGATTGCGTGTGCAAATTTGATGAGCTGGCTAAAACTTTAAATACAAAAAACAGGTGTGCGACTGGAGGGATACAAACATAAATAACACATATTTACGAATTTTGTGTGACAACAGAATAGCAGTCGAAAGTAATTTCCTACCATCTTTCCCCTAGTACACAAAATGTTTGCAGAGTTAAACAAAAATATATCAATATTGTATAATTGTATTTTTATTAAACTAACAAAATTATATAAATATTATTGTTCTTGACAGAACTTAAAAATCAAATAACTCATTTGTTGTAAAATTTAATTATCTGTCGTTAATTAATAAGTTTTAAATCCAAACAAAGAAATCGTCTTATAAAATAACAAATTGTATAATTCATACAATGTATGTCATACACTATAATAAACACAGATGCTAACCTAAATCCAATTGAATTAAATTAAAAACAAAATACTCTTCTACATAAACATAGATGTCTACCCTCAGAAAACCTCTTAAATTCGGCGTGGTGCCATGAAAGTACACCGGTCTTTTTAATCAGATGTTGTAATAATGATTATTGTAATACAAGAGACAATTTAGAGGGAGAAATACCAGGTGAGCACTGGATGGATACAATAGAAACAAAAAATATAAACATAATTTATGTTAAATGTTTTACATTAAGTGTCTTTTTCAAAATAAGTACACTCTGCATCACTTGATTGAAGTCAAAACATTTAAAAATAATTTTATTTTGTGACATAATTAATCTGATGATTATAGTACATTCTTTACAAAAAAGTTTTATAAAATCTTAGATATTCGGAAAACAAACACACTTTAAAAAATAAAGGGAATGAAATGTAAAGGAGGAATACGGACTCTGTATGTATGACTTAGACTTTGAGGAACAATACAATGCAAAAACCAGGCTGTTACTAATGTCTAAATTGACTGTACTATTATCGAAATATGAAATACTTGAAGTTTTGAAAAAAATACTGCGCACAAAATTAATTGTATATTTCAACTAAGCAATTTTATTATATTGTCAAATCGCAGCGTTAATCAAATGACGCAGAGTGTATATCCCAAACAAAAAAAAAAACAATCTGTTTAAATATAAAACATAAACAGAGTTTTTGCATCATTGGCCTTTTTCACACCAGAACAACAAACATCTCAAGGAATATTTATGTACCTACATCAAAAGATACAAAACTTCATCTCCGTCGCCGTGTTGTCTAGTCTATTTTATCATTTGTCCTTTATGGTATCGTATGTTTTTTTTTGAACAATCCTCATGCGGTTATTCTCCTGTGGATGTATAAAGGAGCAGGTTCATCTATAAAATAATATTTGTACATGTTTGTGTTTCATCTGAATGTTCCTATATAAGATACTCGTAGGTTTATTTTTTTTTTGTTTTACTCAAACGCGCGTTAACCTTTCGAAATTATGTTTTACTGTACTTCATAAATATACATTTTATATATTATTAATTGAATGTTGCAAACTTTTTTATGGTGGGAAATTTAATTTATGAATATTTTATAATTTGTTTGATAGATACACGTATTGGATAAAAGCTGTCAAGCAAAGGATTGTTAAAGACTTTTTGTTTTGTTTTTCTATAAGATGACTTCCTCTTTTAAAGTGTTTTATTATTTGAAACACATATCTTCACTTATTTGTTTGGTTAAATTAATACATTTAGTCTGGAGACAGGTTGTTATTTATTTTGTTATTTATGTAGGTCGGCAGACATTGGAGTTGCTTTTTTTTTGTATATGAATTAAAAGGATGAATTGGTGAAAAGATTGACCTACTAGGGTTTCTGAGAGGTTTTGAAAGAAATTCATAATGCATAAAATAATGTTCAGGGGATGAGTTTTTAGGTTCGAGGAATATTAAACAAGAGTTTTATTGAAGGTCAAAAATGGCACAAAACTTAATTGAAAAACAAAAACGAAAGCAGAAAATTGGTGCTTTAGTTAAATAGATCAAGTTTCAATAAGATTGTATTATTTTATTTGTGGATTCGAACCAAATATTAAAACAAATATTTGATCCACATTTATAGAGTTTGTTGTTTAATATTATTATCACGGTACACTAATGTTATGGAAATTTTATAAGTAGGTACTGTTCTTTGTTAATTTTTCTATTTACATTTGTGTTTTCCAAATAAACACAATTTAAATATTGTTTTCCTACACTATTTCATGTTAGTATTGTGTATACATACATATATATATATTTTACTGTCTGTAATAATGACTATGTAAATAAGACCCTGCCCCGTTTTTGTTTTTATTATTATATAGTTCATCTGTGTATTTACCTTGCTTACGCGATATTAATATAGATTTTTCTATCAGCGTAGAGCTGACCAGACACCCTTGACTTCCTTAGGTAGCTCAGGTGTCAAAGTTTTTTTTCGACCAAAGGACTGCTACTATTCGATATACATATTTCAATTGAGAGTTGACCTTACGTCAACCAGATAACTTAAAATTGAAAAAAAATAATCATGCTTTGATACTACAACGTGAGTTTCCTGAAATTGTTGACAGTTGTGAACGAACAAATCTTGGCTTTGATAAAATACGTATAATATCTGGCCTCCCTGGAATCTTTGTTCGTTTCGGTACTCAAGTGATGGTAATTTAATTATGTGCAGGTTAATCTGGTTTGCATTTTGCCTACAGATTGTTTACTAGCCCGAGGTCAAATCCATCCATGAACTATGCACTCTTTTCTTAATACCGTTGATTGCTTGGCTTAAAAATGCATACAAAACTCTTAAAACAGACTATACTGTCCATATTATCAGAGTTTACCTAAGAGTCCTGTATAAATTATAATTTAACAACCACCATCTTGACCTTGAGAAATCTTTTCATAGTTCTTACAGGCATAAAATTAAAATTATTATTGAAAGGGTTTTTCAATAAGGGCGGGTCGATTTCGTTTAAAAAATAAATAAAAAGTTGTATGAGGTATCAATAAGGTTTTATCTTTATTTGAGAGCCCTATCAATTGCATTATGTGTGAAATAAAACATCGTTCAAATGGCCGCCGCGGCTTCGCTGGGTGGCACGGATTCGAAAGGTCCAGTTTTCGATGACTTTGGCACATAAATCAGGCTAAATTTGACCGATGGCATAGATTATGTTGTCTTTGAGGGCCACGGTGGTTTGCGGCTTATTCGCACAGACCTGCGACTTAAGAAATCCCCACAAGAAAAAGTCCAAAGGGGTCAAATCACGAGATCTTGGTGGCCAATTTATATCGCCTCGGTGCTCGTGCAGAATATCGATTGTGTCTTGAGCTTTATTTGGATGCATTGGCACCTCGTGAATCTCGCGTGGATTAGTGTCGCCCCAAATCCGACAATTTTGCTTATTCACGTACCCATTCATCCAAAAATGGGCCTAATCGCTAATGATATTTTTCGACCAAAATTGGGATCAACTTCCAACCCATTTTGATAATAAAGGTTTATCACTTACACGTGTTGCTCGACGTTGTAACTTACCATGATGATTTGTCTTTAGTAAGGCTCGTTTCACATTCATTCGGTTTCATTCGGTTCGGTCTGTATTCGTTCCGATTTTGGTTTCCTTCAAGACCTCTTCACACACGGACGGTTCATATTCAGTTTGTACTCACTAAGAATTAAAATTAAATAAAATGTATTAAAAAAATCAGAAAAACCGAAAACGAACCGAATATGTGTGAACACTACCTTTACTTTGTGTGCCCTAGACCCGAATACGTACCAAATGAAACCGATTCGTGTCAAGTGATCGGTGCTATACGGTTTCTATTAGGTTTTTATTTTTGCCGTTTTATCGTTTCACACATATCAGGCACAGCCGAATACAAACCGAATAGAGACCAAACCGAATGAAACTGAATGTGTGTGAAACGAGCCTTACTGATTAAAAAACGATATTTTGACAGAAAGTAAAATAAACAATATGGTCGCGACGAGCTGTCAAAATCAACCCCTCCCTATTGGAAAACCCTTTATTAAAAACCTTCTACATAACCTTCAAATAAATCCTTATACTTCGAATTTAATCTATCCGGTCGTTTGGATTTATCGTTTTAGTTTTATAAAATTAAACTATTTATTTAACACCAACCAAGTGTTCATCTAATTAATTGCGAACCACCGTTTTTCAAAATTATGAAAATGGGTTATAAAATTGTTACGATGTTAATTTAAAATGACATAGCCTTATTATAATTCTCCTATATAAGAGAAAATAAAAATTATTATATGTTTTGTATAATTGAATGTAAATATTGGTCTTAGTGTTAAATACTGCTTTTAATAAAATATGCACGCTTTTATTAATACGCCTGGTAAAAATAGTAATCAAATCATAATCATAACAATACACATTTATGTAAATGATTTTGTGTTAGTTTTGTTTTTGCATGCTCGTATTTCTCCTAAACACATAATTTTGTCTCTCATTATTTCATTCATACTAATAATTAAACAAAAAAAAAAAAACATATAAAATACATACTTATGAAACATTTTGTTTAGAAGCCATTGCTGAACCAAGCATAAGCACATGGCAATTAGTGTTTGTGATTTTTGGAGCTACGCTATTAGCTTGCCTATCGATTTTTCTGACTTGGTGCTTTTATCAAAAACGAAAGCGATCTGCCAGTCGTAGACCATTTGCTGTTGAAGATTCTGTCTATGATCCGATTTTGAATGGAAATACAATTCAGGATATTATTGAGATGACAACGTCAGGGTCTGGTTCTGGTAAGTTGTTTAATTGATTTTGTTTTAAGTGGCAACGAATTAATTTAAAAAAAATACTTTTTTGTTTATAGCCGGTCTTCCGCTGCTGGTACAGCGTTCTATAGCCAGACAAATTCAATTGCATTGTGTGATTGGCAAGGGTCGTTTTGGTGAGGTTTGGCGTGGTCGTTGGCGTGGTGAGAATGTTGCTGTAAAGATATTCTCCAGCCGAGAAGAATGCTCATGGTTTCGAGAAGCAGAGATATATCAGACTGTTATGTTAAGACATAAAAATATTTTAGGATTTATTGCAGCAGATAATAAAGGTAATTGCTTTTCTTTTAGTTCTCCAACAACAATTATTAACTTAACGCAATACTTTATTACAGATAATGGTACATGGACTCAATTATGGTTGGTAACAGATTACCATGAAAATGGTTCCCTCTTTGACTATCTAACATCACACACTGTTGATACAAAAATCATGCTTGGCATGGCATTGTCGATAGCCACTGGTTTGGCACACTTGCACATGGATATTGTTGGTACACGCGGCAAGCCTGCCATCGCTCATCGTGACTTAAAATCTAAAAATATTTTGGTGAAGACAAATTTGACTTGTGCTATTGGTGATTTGGGATTAGCCGTTCGTCATGTTGACAAAGATGATTCGGTTGATATTCCCTCGAATCATCGAGTCGGCACAAAGCGATACATGGCACCAGAAGTGCTAGACGATAGTATTAATTCGCAACATTTCGACTCGTTCAAACGTGCCGATGTGTATGCCTTTGGACTGATACTGTGGGAAGTTGGGAGACGATGTAATATCGGTATGATATATGATGAGTATCAGTTGCCATATTATGACGTTGTGCAGCCTGATCCCAGCATTGATGAAATGAAAAAGGTAAGTGACATGTAGTTTTGACGATTACTAGGATATTTAATTTTAAACACGGACTCTCTCGAATTATATCCCAGGTTGTTTGTACTGATAAAATGCGTCCAAACATACCAAACAGATGGCATGCCTCTGAAGTGCTACACAGCATGGCAAAAGTAATGAAGGAATGCTGGTATCCAAATCCAGCGGCGCGTCTAACAGCGTTACGAATTAAGAAAACACTCGCAAACATAAGTACCGAGGAGAAAGTTTAGAACTTTATCATTCAGGTATATAAAACTATTAATGTAAATCTATTGTAAATATTAAAATTAATACCATAAAATTAAATTCTTAAGATGAAATCGAGATAAATAGAGAGAGAGAGAGAGCATTATGAAAGAATAAGATAGAAAGAAAAATGATATGATTATGTATAAATCTACACACATTTATATTATACACGAGTGTAATGTTTTAAATTTAGTTTATTTAGATCTTAAAGATTTAAACAAAAAAAAATATTTATACACACAAATATGCATAATTTTATAATATATATACATAGTTTTTAGTTACTTAAGCAGAGTATACATAGCATCCTGAACTATTTGACTTTTAAGTAGATTGTAAGTTTTGTTTTAATTTTAATTTAAAACCAATCATTTAAAAAAAAAAATATCGTTTATCCTATGTAAAAATGATTTATTTTTACGAAATAATATAACCTTTAAAATACTTTTTTTTTGTTTCAACTTTGAACTTCCCACTCAGGTCTATCATAGAATTAAAAATATACATAACACACCCCGTTTTTAAATCGTTCCTTATTTTGTATTTTTGTTCAGTCCATTCTTTTTTTATAGAAGTAAAATCTTGCTTCATATTTGTGGATGCATAATGCTTAAACTATTTAGTGTAGTCGAGATGCGGCTTCCATCAAATTTGTTTTTAATTAGTTTGGTGTTCAGCTTAAAAAAAAAGTATTTTATAACAATACCACAGAAGGAGGTGACTCAGATATAAATATAAATTGCTTTCTGCCTCATTCTAAATTAAACCAGGATTTAAACGTTAAAATTTCTGATTTTGGTATGCAGCTGAAACGATCAACATTGAAAATGTTGGGCCATGATTTTCGCTCGAAAATAGTACAGAATCGAAAAATTTCGATATAGCCCAACAAACATGAATATGGATATGGGTCACGCAACGGTCGATACGAAGTTATCAAAAAACAGAAGTTCTTTTATTTCTCGAGATAAAAAAGGGATAACAAATTTATTGCTCTGCAAGAATATCTAACTATATCAAGAATTCTCATTTAAGAAATTCTGCAATAAATGGCTTTAAGAAAAAAGTTTACCAATGGTTTGAGCATTAAAGCTGTTAAGCCTTTTTATTATTTATTTTTGATTATAAATATTTTTTATTTTTAAATAATCAGTTATCGCGTAATACTTTAAAATATTCAATTTTAATAATTTAAAAATACCAAGTATACTCAAAATTAATTATAACGGAACAATGTCCATGGGTATAAACTTGGTAAACGTTATCCCAAATTGTTCCTATAACCTATTTTTGTCGAATTATACGTAGGACGGGTCCATCTTTTAGTTTCTAGTCCGCATTATTTCTATTATTGTATGGGTTGACCCCAAAACAATATCAACAAAATACCGGTTAGTGCTACCTATTTTTGTTTTACAGAAACTTTAATGCGCTACAAATATTTTTTTTGAGCAGAGCGCTTTCGAACCCATGACTTTCATGTTCGTCTTTATATCTGCCTCAAGGTACATACAAATATCGGGTACAATTCATGGTTGGAACACGACCGGAATCGCAATTTTAATTGGACAAACAATTCTCTATCAGACCTTCTTTATAATACGCCTAAGAGGTCAGAGTACTTTCACCTTGAGTGAGTGGGGGAGAAACATTCTTTAGTTACACCATGCATGAATGAAAGAAACATATTTATTACTTTTGAAATGTATAATCCTCTTTTTTCGCTTGCACATTGAGTGAGTGGTGGAGAAACATATTTGTTACCTACTTCTGTTATTTGTAATCTTTTTTCTCATTATAAAAAGCCGAATGCATTTATTAGGTATCACTAGATTGCACGATTAAAAGAAACATACCTATTTATTAATTCTTTAATTTAAAATCTTAGAAGAAGAAATAGAGGAACGGGCATATCGAGGAAAAAGTGAGCCTTTTTTTTAAAGTAGTGTGAGTTACACAAACACAAATGCATTCATACAGGGTCGGAATACAGTGAGATAGCTAAACGCCCCAAAAGAATTTTTAGCTGTGTTTTTGAGAGATTTTTTTTATTAATTTAAGTTTAATAGTAAAAAAGTTTATTAAACTACGCATAAATCTTACTCCATCTGACCCAACTATGCCTTTCCACATGATTAGGAGGCAGTTCCCACTGAAACTTGCTTTTGCAATGACTATCAACAAGTCTCAAGGACAAACATTTGAAAGAGCTGGATTATACCTACGAAATGCAGTTTTTACTCATGGGCAGCTTTTCTTAGCATTTTTAAGAGTCAAAAAATCAAACATCTATACATATGTATCTATTAAAGAAAATGATAAACAAAAAATTCAAAAAGATTTCATTCTTACGTCAAATATTGTTTACAAAGAGGTTTTGTAAAACTAATATGTTCATATCAATAATAAAAAGAATTTATTTATTTTGTTCAAACATTCTATTTGAGAATTTAAAGCTTTATTGAATGTGCGAAATTTTCGCACGGGTCTTCTGGTAATGAATATAAAGTTCATCTTCAGGAGAATTGGATACACAATACTCAATAAATTTTCAACACAGGGCTCTAAAAATGTTCTACTCAATTTTTCGACATTAAGTAAGAATAACTAGCGAAATAATTATCAGAAATTCGAGAATAAATTGAAAGCCCTCCGTATCCCGTCAATCAATTTTCCATGTCCTATATTTGAATCAATTTTGAGAAATATTTGTTTGTATACGCCTGTAAGACGTTATGCCTTTTAAATGCTACCTACTTCAAATTAAATACTCTTTATTTAAAGAAGTTTAAAGGTATTAAAATACATTTATTAGGAGCTTACCAAATTTGTTCTCTCACAATATTAACTATAGCTTTAATGGGAAACATTACAACTTGAAATATAAAAAATAAATCAAAAAAATCACATCATTCCATTAATGTTTCATGAACTTCATTTTAAAACATAAACAAACTAAAAACACTGCCATCGATCAACATATTATAGCCTTGCCTGACTTAAAAATAAAGAAAACAAAAATACTAAAATAGAAATAGAAAAACAAAAGACGAACATAGCCTAACAAACTGCATAAACATTTTTTTAAAGACTACCTTTCAATAAAAGACTGATAAACTCTTCTTTAAGTTTTGTTTTCGATTTTTATTAACTATTCTCTTTTTTGTTGTTGTTTTAAGTTTGAACTATCATGTTGTGTTTCTTAAGTATCTTTAAATACTTTTTATCATTTTAAGTTCTATGTAGTTATTTTTAAATTAAATCTTTTATACGAAAGTTTTGAAAAAAGCATCATTAATGCGTTTCTATTTTCTTTCTTTAAAGCAATTTGATAAAAAAATAGATTTTTTTCGTTTGAACTTATATTTTTTACTTTAGATTTAAGACAAACATCCGATTACCTCATCTTAAACATGCCGCAATCATAATTCACTTAACTGATAATATTCTCATTTAAAATGTTTTATACTTCTTCGACTGTTTATTTTAGTATGGTGTTTTAAGTTTATGATTTTTTATTTAATTAGCTAGCATTTTGATTATGTAATTATTTTAGTTAAGAATGTTATTGATCTTTTATTAGTATCAAATTACAAATTTAACGTTGGGCAGTGTTCCGATTACCCGTTCTTCTAAAACAAATTAAATTAAAAATTGATGCAAAATTGTTTCGATCACTAATTTGTTTGTGTCAGGAGTTTTCATACTATCCTCCGCTAATATATAAGACAAATATATGGTTATAACCCTTTGACATCAGTACATGAATGGAAGGTTTTAGTACTTTCAATAGGTATGTTAATTCCTTGAGAAACCTTGCGGTCTGTGAAAACAAACGGTTTTGAAAGTTTCTTCTGCTTTAAAACTTTATATTAAAAGAAGGCTACGAATAATTATCCACCCAAACACTTTTATCCTTTGTATGAGTTGTTTTCAATTTGTGTTCGAAATAATGTCAATCAGCCACTTTCCTGGTTAAATATCATTTGCATTTAAATATTTCTTTATTAGGTCCTAAATATTAACACAATTAAATATATATACTTATATCACTTTGAAAATTAAGGGTAACTTTAAAATCCTATAAACTTGCAAAAAAATTGTGTATGAATTAAGTGTAATTTATTAATTTTATTGTACAATATATATAGAAACAAAATTAAGAATCTTAATTATTTCCAAGGATAATAATTACACAGAGAAAACAACAAAATTATTTATATGCCTATACAGATTTATAATGTAAGTGTTATTGAAACAAAAAGCAAGTTTAACAAAATTACATATTATAAAGAAAAAAGAATTTATTAAAAAAAAAATGCAAAATAAGAAATGAAGAAAATTATAAAGTTTGGAGTTTTGTCTGGACAGGACACACACCTCCTATTTTCCTATACCTAAACTCATAATTGCAAAAATTATTAATATATAAATATAAATATATATATATAAATAAATAAAAGTACATAAATTATGTCATACATATTTACTATGTTAAAAATAAATTTAAAAAAGAAAGAAAACTTTCAGCATGCAAGTGTATTTTTTTAAAAAAATTTCCAGTGATAAGTTTTTATTTTTATTAAATTAATTTAAGTGATAATAAAAACGAAAATAAAAATATTTAAAATATTAATGAGATTCAATAACTATTAGTCGTGTATAATATAATTATGCTATAATATTAAGGTATTTTGTTTGTTGTTGTTTATTAAGACCTTCATCCTTATTGTAGCTTCTGCATATTTTGTTTGTTTTTTAAGTACGTTAAGATTCTCTTTTATATTAAAAAAAAAATAAGAAACAAACAAAATTATAATTTTAAATAAGTTATCGAAAGGAAAAAATGTGATTTTTTTTAAAGAATAAATTTGCAAGTAGAAATAAATCACTTTGACTTTTCTATTAAATTGCGAGCAGTTGGAAATTAACTTTTTTTGAGCTTTTCTGGAAATGTTGAATTATTAACATACATACATACATACATACATACGTATATATGTATGTTACAATAATAAATAATTTGTCTCTAAAAAAACTTGTTATGGAAACTATAAGTGATAAAGTGATGAAAAGCTCTGCAGCCTTACTGCGAGTGTGTTATCACACAAAAAACCCAATTCAATTATAAGTGAAATTGTTCCATTTTAAATTCCATTTGGAAACTTTATAAATGTTTTGTATTCATTTTGGGAAGATCCTTGGTTTAAATGTATGAGCTATCAGCTTTGAAAAATAGTGGTCAATGAAATTGGTGCTATAATTTGAAGCATGATGTTTGATCTTCTATTTCTTTTCTGGTGATGCTATTAAATTTTTCAGAGTTAGAAGTTGCGTTATTTAGTGTTTATAAGGTTACAGAGTCATTAAAAACTATCTTCGGGTCAGTTTTTCAGTGTGCGGTTAAAATTAAACACCAAATTTGGTGAGTTAAAAATAATAGTTTTCTTAGTTTTGTGCCTGGAATATATTGCCCGGAATCATTTGCAAATGCTACTACAAATAATTTAATTTAAAAACAAATAAAAACGTTCACCATGATTAGTCCATCACGCATCTCAATTGCTAACATAACAAGCTAATTGCTAACTTGTGGCATGATTTCGGAATAACGGTTAGAATTGCCATTATCGACTAGCTTTCATTCATTCCATCAAATACTTGCAACATTTGGAGTCAATTGACATCGATGTGTACAAATTTGAAAAAGAAATCACTTTCGTCTTCAAACCTTAAACTATGTTACCAAAAAAACAAACCCGCTACCAAATATGACTCATTTCGTATTTCCATAATCGAGGGACTGAGTGAATATGATGCTATCTTGACCATAATCGTGTCTATAATGTTAAAATAATTAAATAACACATAAGATTATAACTTGTTGCATGTAGTAGTGATACCGTGTAAAACGTTAAAAACCTCAAATATTTCCTTTACACGAAACCAATACCATTTGTTTTAGTAAAATATAACATTCACATTGCGACAGCTACAGCACACACCATGAAGATCGTTGAGCGGATATTAGATGGCCGCCTACGAAAAATAATACGGCTGTCTGACAACCAGTGCGGGTTTGTTTCGGATAAATCAACCACAGATACAAATCAGAATAGAAAAATGTCGGGATTCCTCAAGAGATTTGCATATTGTATTGGTTGATTTTGAAAAGGCATTCGACAGACAACCACGAGATGTGATATAGGTTGCACTTAGGCAACAAGGAGTTCCGTAAGTCTACGTGCGGATGATCATGGACATGTACGAGCAAGTTAAAACAAAGGTAAGATTTCCCGCAGGAATCACCGAAGAGTTCCCAATTAGAGTAGGTGTGCACCAGGGAAGCGTCTTGAGTCCTTTACTTTCAGCTTGAGAATAAGGTGACGGACCCCAATAACAATTTGTTATTCTTTGCTGACGACGGAGCCATCATTAGTGAAGATCCTGTGTCCTTGCAACGAGCACTTGATGTATGGGTGGATGTTCTGGTAGGAAATGGATACCGCATTATCGCGAAAAGACTGAATACCTATGCTGTCCATTTTCTGATCCACACAGGCCTATTACGGACATCTATTTGAATGGAACAGTGCTTCCCAAGTTCGAAAAGTTAAAATATCTTGGATCAATGATCAATAGCGAAGGATCTTGTGTTGTCGACATCAAACATCGCGTAAGCGTAGGGGGGATGAAGTGGCGGGAAAACTCTGCCATCTTCTGTGATAGAAAAATACCCCCTGAAAGCTGAAAGAAAGCTCTACACGGCAGTTCTATGTCCAGTGCTTACATACGGTTCACAGTGTTGGACAATGTACAAGAAGTATGAGAGTAAATTGACGGCAGCTGAAATGAAGAAGATTCGCATGACAGCAGAGTGACAAAGCGTGATCGAATAAGAAGCAAGAGAATCCGAGGAAGCCTACACGTCAAAAATACCACCTTGGACAAAATACAGCATGACCAACTTAGCAAAAGGCAATAGCACAAGACGTTCCAACACTTTTGCGGATGAAAGGCAGGCGCAAAAACTCCTGGATGAAACAAATGCAACGACACCTGTATTTTGTTGGCCTCATACATGGAACAATCCAAAACAGGAAGGGCTGTCGACGTTTTCTGAGGTCAACCCGGCGAACCCCACAAGTGGAACCTTAGGTGAAGCAGTTGAATGGGAGCGTTGTGGTCCCCCTCGAGATCATGACAATCACCGGTTAAATGAAGAAGAAGAAGAAAATATAACATTATCAAGATGATGGAGAAGTCCAAAAGTATTTTTGAAGTATTTGTTACAGAAACTACCGGTATGTACATTAAATTGGAAAATATAAGTATTCTTTTTTTATTTTCGATTTAACGGCTTTTGATTCAGATTATCACTAATGTTCAATTAATTGTAATAAAAATGTTTTTTTTTAATTTGGTAGGTACATTTATATGAACTGTTTAGTTTATTTTTTTTTTTTTTTTGAATCTCCATTGATTTTTGTCGCTACCGTATTTTTTAATGTCCCTCTAGAAGCCTTCGGGATTCGATTCTTAAATGAAATCCAATAGCTTTCCTATCTTTTTAGGACGAGAGCTTCCACTTTGCGGTGTTTAGAAGGTCACGAATATCAGAAAACTGCATAGGCAATATTTACAACCAAATCTTTTTTTTTTTTGTATAACAAAAAAATCGAACAATTTAGGACCCTTTATCCTCTGCATCATATTAGTAACTAAAACCAATACCTCACGTTTTCAATGCGTAATCACTTTGCAATCTTAAACCATTAAACATTTCATAAGACCCATTTGTTGTGAATTCATTTTACTAGTGTCGATCATAGGTATCGAATGCATCTGCCTTGGATTTGTTCCAGGCATTGGTTAAAATTCTTATTGAGAAACACGGAACCATTAAAATGTCTTATTATAAATCTTAAGTTTTTATTTGTCAAATTAAAGTCAAAAAAAAAAATATAAATTAAACAAATAAATACATAAAACAATTTTATAATTGAATTTAATATTCGTTTAAATGATTAATAAATGTTTTATTACTTTTTATTACTAATCAAACTAAGCTTCAACAATAAAAAAAAATATTGTATCTACACAATAAAAATTATTTCCAACTTTTGACTTTCATAATACATATTTTTAACTTTATCAAAAAAACAAAACAAAAAGTTCTACATAAAAACATAAATAGTTTCATAAATAATATTATATAAAATAAATAAATATTTGCACTAATATTAACAGTTAAAATTAAAAATTGGCATTCCATAAAATAAAATCACAAACATACAAAAATTCAAAATTTCCCCTTTTAGAAGGGGAAATAAAATTATTTCATAACATCCATACGCACAATACACACAGTATAATAGGTCAATAGGACATATTTTTTTTTACCATTTTAAATGGGTAGACATGCCAAAAAAATCTTCATAATTTTCCCATAATTTTTTCAAAGAGAGCACAACATTATTTTTAGTTACAAACATATTTTTTTGCTAAATAAATTACCTAAATTATTTTATCTATTACTTAAAACTAGAGCACATTATTTTAGGTAAGACTATAGAAATGTTAAGGATTTTAATTATTTTACACCAGTAAAGCTCCTCAGCCAGGGTTTGTAGTATGTTGTTCTCATGTAGACACCGGGCAGGTAAGGATTTGCGCATCGAATACCATGCGATACAGTTCCGGCTAGTTCATAACGACCATCATTACGTTGAAGGACTAATGGTCCGCCACTGTCACCCTGTCAAAACAAAAATATGAGTTGCTTAGTTTTCAGATTTTTAGATTTGTGTAACTTACTTCACACGAATCCTTTTGTCCGTTGGCATATCCAGCGCATAAGAATGATTTCAGGATTTTCTTTTCATGTCCAGCTGTGTTGAACATTTCCTGACACACACTATTTTCGATTATTGGCACCTTAAGTAATGTGGGAATTAAACATCAGAAATAAATTTAAATGATGGTTAAGAAAAGCTTACCTGAACTTCCTGTAAAACTGATGGAACACCTCCTCCATACTTCAGTCGACCCCAACCTGTTACTGTTGCCATACGACCAGTAAAATCTGCTGAGTCCGGTGGCAGGCAAATTGGCACTGTGATGTTATAAGGTAACAAAGTGTTTAAAATAAAATATTGGCGAATAATATTTGGAAAAAAATATTCTAACAGCACAAACAGTTTTTTCTTGCTATTTCAATTGGAAAATATCAGAGACTTCGTTCGACAAATGATTTCCTCTTCTCCAGCCCATTTGAAATGCGACCAAGATTAGCAAACATTTATCGTTCGAGATTAATACATCTGAATCTGAATTATCTTAACTTTCTTCCTTCTCAAGTTCCTAATCAAATCTTTCTACGATTATGGTGAATTCGAATATTTCTATGCAGCCAAAGTAATATTGCCTATCAAATAATTTTAAAAACTACAATTTTCCTTTATTCGAAAAAAATCTATAAAGAAAATTAAATTGTTATTCCTTTGGGCTTTTTTCACATTTTTAATTTTAATTAGTTGAAACCCAGTAGAGTTTTTATATTTATTTAGCATTTTGGAACTCATACCGGGCGCAATTTAAAACTGTAATTTGATGTTTTGTGCTGTGATCCTTTACTAGACCGTTAAAACCAGACTGTCAAAAAAGACCCATATTACAGGTTCAAACACTTAGCTTCAACTATGTACTTTCACCCCAGTACAGCAGTTTATTTTTTAACTATCATATAAGGGCTCACGCAGGGCGCCATTTTGTATGTAAGGTCTTTTGTATAGGACTCATACCCGGCGCCATTAAATACTTTAATTCAATTTTGTATGCTATATTCCTTTGCAATAGCCAACTAGGAAAACAAACAACAAAGTTAATTTTACCCTTACAGTAACTATCTTACCAATATGAGTATCATAATTAACTGGACTTTCCAATTCTAGCAACGCCAAATCATTTTCAAATGTTGCTGGATCATATTGCCGATGAACATGAACACTTTTGACATTTTTCGTTACTGAACGTTTCGATTCTAAGTCTCCAGAAATATCATGTTCTCCCATTACGGCAACCAACGAGGCAAGAAATCTGAAAATACACAACATTGAATTTATGATTTTGAAGAAGACACAGATTTTGTGTTTGTTTGATTTTGTCTTATATCCCACTAACCCTGGTTGACAATGTGCTGCAGTAACGACGTACTTATTCGAAATAAGCACTCCGCCACATTTGTTTTTGGTAAAAAGTCCCAACCAAGTGGATTCTCTGACTAACACTTGCCATGGAAATTCTCCGAAAGTTGCTCCTTTACCGCCGACAATTCTTCCCGATTTTATATGTGGACGGACTCCACATTCTGGCAAAATAAATTCTGTTAAAATTTGACAAATTTTTGAAGTTGAAAGAATAACTTACGCAACTTCCTGCTACCTCCTCCGCCGCCCTGCCCACCGATGTTGCCATCGACTTCGTTGGTTAATACTTCGTCTTCTTCTTCAATCAATTGATCTCGAATTGGTTGGGCTGTAGTTGGTGGGGTTGTCACTTTTCGGGTGGGTTTCCTTGTGACTGGTTTTTTGGTCGTTGGTTTACGACTTGTTGCCACTGGTTTTTTGGTTGTCAGTGCTACTGGTTTTTTTGTGGTAGATGGCGCTGCTGTACTTATCCTCGTAGGTGGCCTCTTTGTTGAAACTTTTGTTGGTCCTGAAGAACTACTGGGCTTAGCTGTGATGGGTTTACGTGTCGGTGCCTTGCTGGCGGGACGCCGCGTGACTAGAGTCGTTGGCCCCACTGTGGTTTCAGAAAACCCCGAGATTGTGTTGTTGTTGTCGTCGATCATATCAGCAAGGGCTTCGAAATTATCTTGAAGTGATTCAACGATTTTATGTACTAGTGTATTCATTTTGTCCTTCAAAATAGTGTCCTCCACAAATGCAGGAGTGGAGACCTCCAAACCATTTGTCACGGAACCGGAAGTAGCGGACATGTTAAGGTTTGGATTTCTTACTGGGGGAAAATTGACAAAGTCGTTTGGTGAAGTGTAGGTTTCCTCTTCTTCTTCGTTGATATTTCCGTACTTATCGCTTGGTAGTTCGAAAGTGGGATATGACGGAGTTGGTCCAAAGTAGCCTGGGAATGCCGGTCTGTCATCAGTGGGGATTTTATTCGAACCCGGTGTTGTTGGAGTATGCAGACCGGAGTAACCCGGGTCGTCGAATTCATTTGAGGTGACTTGTGGAATGCTGATGTATTCTTGAGTGCTGGAAGAGTATTCTGGACGATGGGTTACAAGAGGACTGTAGATATAAGAATTGCTTGGAACTGGCGTGGTGTTTGGACGATATGGCAAGGAACTTGCCGTTATGAGATTTACAACTGTAGGCTTGGGCGTTATGACAATCGTGGGCGAAGGGGTTTTTTGTGTGGCCGAAGGGATTTTGACGAACAGAGGTTTGTTATAGTTCTGATTGATGGAACCTGATGGACCATTTTGAATGATGATCTCGTCCGTTGGACTGGACAAGTATATCGAGCTATAAACTGGACCTTGGGTAGAACTTATGTACGAGTCAATTTTGTCAGCGAGTTGATTGTTTGCTGATGGCGAGCTTTGGACGGCTAAATCAATATCTGGTCTGGGAGTTGTTGGACCTGTGACATAGCTTGTTGAGAGCGGTTGCTTCTGGTTTGAAGGCTTTGTTGCATCGTGGTTTTTGTCTTGAGTTGGAGGCAGTCCACTTTGAGATGAGTGTGTTGGTATTGGGAACTTATTGGTCGTTGGTTTCTTAGGTGTAGTTGGACGCTTGGTAACACGATTGGTTGGACGCTTTGATGCAGTCACCGTGACCGGTCTGGACGTAGAGGAAATTGTTGACTGAGAAGGACTTGGATAGTTCGTTTCGATTTCTGAGTAGCTGACTTTCTCAGGATTGGGCCGTGCTGGGGTTTGAGTTGGCCTTGAAGGGGATTCGAGCTTTTCGAAGGTTGGAGCCTGTGAGAAGTAACCAGCCTCAGCTTGAATGTTTCCATTTTGATCTAGGGCTATAGCTACTGGTCGAGGAGATGATTGATAGCTATTATCTAGATAACCAGCTTGAGCGCTACCGGCGGTGCCTTGTGATGGTGTCGGCCGAGGAAGATATTGATCCTGGGCAATATTTTGATTTGTTGGCCGGGAGCTTGCAAGGTAACCGTTCTTGATGCGGTCAGTTAGTTGTGCAATGAGTTGGGATTCTGGGGTCGGTGTTACCTCTTTCTCGGCTTGGGAAGACTGACTCGGTTGTGGTGGAGCTTCATAGTTTTGTGTTGGTCTGACTTGACCGTATCCGTTTTCAGCTGCATCATCATCAAACTGCTGGGAAGGTCTTGAAGAACTATGAGTGCTTTGTTCTTGATCATCATAAGACTGTGTAACTACGACTTTTTCCGTTGGCCTAACTGTTGAAGATGGGCGATGAGTAGTTGATTGAATCGCGTACTTTGTGGTGAGTATTTGAGCAGTTGGCCTGATGTGACTATTGGAAGAGGTTGGATGAGAAATATAACCCGTTTGGGAAATTTTCTCGTAGTCTTGAACTGGCCTCTGTGAAGATGGGCCGTTCGGCGCGATTTGCTCATAGTTTTGTGGTGGACTTCTTGAAGGTACCTGGGTTGAAGTTTGCTCGTAGCTTTGAGTTGGTGGCTGGTACGATGATGGTCGGTTGTGTGTTACTTCTTGGTAGTTCTGTACAAGAGCCTGAGATGATGGTCTATGATGGGTTGGCATATTTGACTGAGATGTGTACTGGGACTGAACTACTGATTGAGTTGCAGGCTTATTACTTAAGTTGCTATCGCCATCAAAGTAACCACCTTGAGATTGAACAATTATTTCTTGTGCTGGCTTATTGTGCTGAGCTTGAACTTTGTTTCCATTTTGATTCATGGCTTGCTCTTGCGATAGCATACTCGACTCGAAATATGCAGATGTTTCATCATCCATAACGGGATAAGCTTCACCTACAGCCGGCATTTTATTGAAATCTGATGTTGGCTGTTCGGGACTGGTATGACCATAATTTGGATTAGCTGCATCGTGGTGAGAATTTTCGTTGTTGGGAAAATTATTAACTTCTTCAGAATTTGTGTTGTAAGAGTTTTGTGGTGGTCCTAGGGGTGGTCTTGGTTCAATTTCGTTTGTGATGGTCTGTTTTTGAGGAGCCGAAGAGATTTCAATGAAGCTAGGTTTTTCATCTGACATTTCTATGGAGTGATACTTATTATTTGTCTCATCGGAACTTTCTAGAATACTTGATGTTGTTGGATCAACTTCTTCATAGTACGACGAATCAGCTGTAGTAGTTGATACATGCTCGCTTAAAACAACCCCAGAGCCTGTTGTCACTGAAACTACAGGCCTTGCTGTACTAACTGCGACGTACGGTCTGTGGGTTATTCCATAGCCTGGATTTTGGCCATAAGATGGCTGCTGGTTGTAAGAGGGGCTAGTGTTAGCAACTTTGTAGGGAGGTCCTTGATTGGTGCCATTCAACATCAGAATAATGGATTCAATTGAGTCGATATTCGTCGAGATTCCAGTCGAAGTTGTTCCAGTTCCCTGGGAGGAAGGCCTCTTCGAAGCTTCGAGTGTTTGAATGAGAACGTATTTATCATTTGCTGATGGTTTTTTACTTGGACCATTTACGCCTATCGTTTGAATGCCTATGCTGGGTTTTCTTCTTGGAGGAATAATCTCTGCATGGGCTGGTGGCGGGACGTACACTGACTGCGGTCCACCAAAGCCCGTCGAGAACTGCAAGTCACTATCGATAAGCACAGATTCTGCTCCCGGATGTGTAATATCGCTGTGTGTGAATTCTCCCATATCTAAATCCAAGGGACCACTCGAGTAGTTCTTCTTGACTGTTTCACTCATTATCATGGGAATTTGTGTGGATTCTTCGTTATCCATTAAATCTGTGGAAATTTTAGTTGGAAGTTCAGTTGTGAAGCTAACTCCGCTATTTCCACTACCATACGGCGACTGACTTGACGACAACATGATATAATCATTACTATTTGACACAGACGATGGCGATGAAACCATCACTGAACCTTTGTTAACATAGAAGATCTTATTACCCGACGCAGTCGTATTGACCTTATGAATTTTCTGATTAACCATTGCTTCCATGTATGAGGATTCTGTCGGAGACACATCGTGCAATTTGCTAGATGAACTTTGAATCTCTTGGAATTCATCACTTTCGAACTTTTGATTGCCCCCATAAAGTGCCGAATCGTAACCTTCTGTCGAGTGGCTTACCATTTGAAAGTTTGGATTTTGTGCGTCTTGAATGAGGGTATTTTGATAGGCATTTGACAGTGGCACCTGACAACAGGCTCCGAAGAGAAATCCATCCATACAAGCTCCAACAACTTCGCCATTTCGCTGAGCACATTCATGATTGAACATACATATCGTTGGCCCATTGGAGCGTGGATCGGAGGCTGGTAGTGTTTTTGTGCCTCTGCAGTGTTTCGGTGTTATCCGGTAGCCGCCAAAGAGTTTGCGACCTTCTGAAAAGAAATAAAGAAATTATATTAAAATAGGTTTTTTGTGTGGATTTTGGTTTAATTTAAATTTGAAATTTAGCAGGTTATAGGGTGAAATGGGGTAAACACTAAAATCAATGGAAAGTATCTGGTTTTATGTATTCTGTTTTTTGTTTAAATGGACATTTTTTAAGGATGCACTTAGAAATTCACTTTATGCATACATAAACTCAAAATGTGCCATTTTATACGGTGAAATGGGGTGAAAATAAAAATTGATATGCGATTTTTATGTTTCTTTATTTCAATAGAAATATTTAGTGGGGTGATTACGACAATCAGATATTAGAGATATTTCTCAACATTTAGTAAGCAATTTATAGAGTAAAATAGGGTTAAAACAAAAAACAATGACAACGATTCGATAAAATGTTTTTATGTTTGTATGGTAATATTTTAAGGATGAACTTCGGAAATCACTTTAAAGATCACTTTAAAAATTCAAAACTTGACTTTTTTAAAGGTTGAAATGGGGTACACATTTAAATGAATATCCGATTTCAAATTATTTGTTTGTAAAATGTATGATAAAATTAGTGATCATGGATCAGAAAGGAATCAAAAATATTTTCCAATACTTAAATTTTGTATAAAATAGAATTCAAAGCTAATAGGTAAGTTAAAACAATGTTTTGAGAGACATTCCAATTCCAACATTTCCAGCACCATCACAAGCACCCTCTTTTTGACGATGATGTGGTCTAACAAAAAAAATCAAGTATGAATATGCTCAAATGAAAAAACAGTACCTACTAAGGTATAAATAATGATAATGAGTATCTAGATACCTCAAAAGCATCATAGTTAACCTAACCGTGATTTAAATTCATAGATTTCCTTAATGCACTTTCATTTCCCTCTTTATTGATATGCATATGTCGTATTACATTCCTTATACCAACTTACACCTTTATAGCAGCCAGCACATATTCGAACTTAAAAACTTTCCATTTCTCCCCAAAACTCCGCACACCAGCAAAAAGGTGCAATTCTTCGAAAATTATACCTACCTGTCCTCATTTGACTAATATTTTTGGAATTTGGCTATGAGGTCTTCAAACAAAACATGCTTTCACTTTAAAATCAAGTAGGTATGTATACCTTAACTTACGTACATTCCACAGCTAAGTACATTTTGGATAATTAATGTATTCGATATCGTTTATGACCAAATTATATGTACATAAGTTTTTTTTTTTATCGAACAGAAGATCTTTTTTCTGGCAACTTGATCGGTTTGGTTTTTTTTCCCAACTTACCAACAAAAAAAAAACAGACAAAACAAAAAATTTGCATAATAACGCTAATGAAACTGAAAGTTATTTCGAAGAAAACAAAAAAAGCGACGAACGTCCATTCTCAATTTAAGACTAAACTAACAAAAAAAATAACCCCAACAGAAGGAACGTGTATAACTTTCACTTGCAAAAGAACATGACGAAGCAAGGCAACCTTCTGAACAGAAACCTTACTCCCTCACGATGAGACAGACACAGTAGGGCAGAATACATATAATAAAGATTTAATTAAATCAAATTACGTCGTAGTCGATAAGTCGATTCCTTTAAACATGTTCCAAAACATTTTTAAGTTGGTTCAACAGAAAAAATCATCAATTTAAAACAAAAACAAAAGAGTTGGTAAGCGAGTTCAATGTTTTTTTTTTTTTAATTTTCAAAAAAGTCATCCTTATTCTTCTAAACGTAAACCAACAAAAAAAAACACCTTTTAATTTATTTTAAATTACACCGAGTTTTTATAATTAGGAAAGTTTTTCGTAAAAATTTGAAATCTACTAAAATATTTTTATTTTTTTATTTTTTCCGACTTTAAAATGTTTATTGCCCCACTGTTAGATATACTTAAAACGTAGGAAAAAAGTAAGAATGGTAAGATAACCGCCGGCGCCGGAGGCAAAGATCGTGTAAAGGTTTGGCGGCTGAAAAAAAAAACAAGACACACATCTCTTAGAGAGTTATCTTGGATTGTACTTGGGGCTAAACCATTATTTTAAGCACATGGTTTTCGTTTTTGTTATGTGTGAGTGGCTTATTCATGGAACAAATTTAATTTAATATAGATACGAGTACATATTATGATTTGAAAAAAATACTATTTTTTTTTATGAAATTAAGACATTATGAAAATTGAAAACATTAGATAAGACTCGTTACTCCAGGCAAATTAGATTTTGGCATGTACCTATGTAACATTACATATAGTATGTATCTTAGGTTTTTGTGGTATTCGATCAGAAATAATATAAACAAAGAGAATATAGGGTTGCTCACGCTCAAAAAGGTGTGCTATTTGCAGGAAAAATCGAAACGTGCAAGAAAGTGCATTATTTACTCCCTATTTTTTGTTGTTTTCCTATATAATTTTGGTAACATGCATCTTAGGAAAAAAACATTAAGTCAAAATTTGTTTGTTATAAAATTTTCCACAAGATGAAATTGATACAAAACTTTCTGGTGTTATATTTTTGTTGCTATACAGCGTTAAAGTCTGAAAAAAGCTGTAAAAAACAGAGTATTATAACGATACTTTACGATAGTTAGGGGTTTCGAGTATATGTACAAAAATTTGCGCCAGCTTAAATGTCTAACTTTGACCAGAGCATTGATGAAAACATTTCGCGGTGCACTAAATTAACATTACCTCTCATGCCGAACCTATCAGACCGATTTGAATAGGGTTTCAATATTTCATTTTGTAGTACCCTATCTGAGTCCACATTTATCCATTTTTTATCTGTCAGTTTAGCGCTTCAAAACTACTCTGTTTTTTACAGCTTTTTTCTGACTTTAACGCTGTATAGCAACAAAAATATAACACCAGAAAGTTTTATATAAATTTCATCTTGTGGAGAATTTTATAACAAACAAATTTTGACTAAATGTTTTTTTCCTAAGATGCATGTTTCCAAAGTTATATAAGAAAACAACAAAAAATAGGGTGTGAATAATGCACTTTCTTGCACGTTTTGATTTTTTCTGCAAATAGCACACTTTTTTAGTAGTCTAAGAGCCCACAGCAAATTTTGGGGTGCGAAAGTGTACCAACAAAAAAAATTATATGAGTCTAAAGGTGTATTAATGCTGATAAAAGAAATGCAAGTCTTGCAGTCCATGGTGGCGGCTGTTAGGTAGGATTTTCTAAAAAAATTGACTTAAAACAGAAACAAAATTATTAAAAAACAAAGGTAACATGTACAATGCCCTTTTATATTTTCATAAAAGGCCAGAAGTCCCTTCTTTCATTTCCGATCTCGGAGTGAAGTAAGGAATAACTGGGTGCTTAATGGAAGACGTTTGGAAGAAGCCAAAGAGTATAAATATCTGGGAGTAGCACTCTACCCAACGCTGGATCTTAAGAAACACCTTGCTGAAAAAGCCAATGCCTCTCAGAGTTTAATAAATCTTACATGGAGAAAAAATTTTTCAAACCAGAGCATAAACCTTTCAACTAAATACAGCATCTTTAATTCAGTGGTGAAGTCTACGCTTTGTTATGCTGCACAAGTTTGGGGTATGGAAGAGTATGAAGAAATTGAAAAAGTTCAGAGAAATTTCATTAAAAAAATATTCAATCTTCCAAATACTGTGCCAAGCTATTCAATTTATTTGGAAGCGGGATTGCCGAAACTGTATACTAACACTCTTAAAATACAAGCCGATTATATTATTAAAGTTTGCGGATTTCAGGATAGTCGTTTAAGTCAAATTATGCTTCATTTTGAATTGAGGAACAAAGATTGGGGGATGAGGAAATGGCAAAGTATTGGTATTGCTTGTGGAGAAGATTTGCTTATGGACGTAAACAATGTTCGTTTATTAAAGGATCAAATGTTCAAAATCATCCAAAAAACTGAGGACTCTGTTTGAAACCGGCTTATTGAAAGTCATACCTCCCCCTTTCCCCCTCCAAAAAACCCCCGTGGGATACAGATATTTTTATGGACTCTTTTGATTCTTTATTCTTATGGTTAATCCAATATTCCCACCAAGTTTCAAAAATGTAAGAATTTTTCTCCGCGTGTTTTTCCTATTTTAACTGGTTGCTGAAATGATAACTAAGGGGCCAGTTATAGCTATCATTGAAAACCATCATTGAAAAAGTTAGCTGTTGATTTTGAGACCCTTCGAAAGTTTAATCATTGAATATTTTAATGCAGAAATATAGCTTACGACTTCAAAATTATTTCTCTTCCAAAAAAAAATCATTTTGACCCATATCTTCCCCATAACGTAACTTTTAATTTTTTCAATGATCATTGGTAAGGTAGTTCATCATTGAAAAATTAAAAGTTACGTTATGGGGAAGATATGGGTCAAAATGAATTTTTTTTGGAAGAGAAATAATTTTGAAGTCGTAAGCTATATTTCTGCATTAAAATATTCAATGATTAAAATTTCGAAGGGTCTCAAAATCAACAGCTAACTTTTTCAATGATGAATTTCAATGATAGCTATACCTGGCCCCTAAGCCGGATTTGTCTTATTTTTATGAGAAAGCTGGTTCATTTACTTTTTAATATCTTAAAAAGTAAATGTCCTAGAACCATCCGGTTTTCAGTTTTTGACTACAAATTGATAAGGGCATTGAATTTTGGAAACTAAAATAAGTACTTAATCGTAATTAAGTACTATTTTTGTTTCCGTGAAATTTTGTGAAAAAAATATTTTTTAACATTTTTTTAATTTTTGTTTTCAAAATTTTGAGGTGAAACATTAATATTTCAAAAACTATTCATTGAAAGAACTTTATCTAAAAAGGAAATGAAAGAAGGTACTTCCGGCTTTTTATGAATATATAACAAGGCATTGTACATATTACCGTTGTTTTTTAATAATTTTGCTTCTGTTTTAAGTCAAGTTTTTAGGAAATTGCCCCTCCCTCGTAACAGCCGCCACCAAGACTTGCATTTCTTTTATCAGCCTTAATACACCTTTCGACTCATATAATTTTTTTTGGTTCACTTTCGCACCCCAACTCTGCTGTGGGCTCTTGGTCCATAGCGGGAGCAACCTCATATTCTCGTTGTTTACATATTTTCTGATCGAGTCCCATAAAAATCGAAGATGCTATATGTTACATCCACATATGCTTCAATTTTATCCTAATTTGCCTGGAATATCGTATCATTCGAGTCATAAGTTAATTCATGTTTAACCCCTTGTGTAATAAAAAAGTTGCGTGGATGAATATCTTACCACAAAACTCTGATTTATCAGACATATAGGGGAAATGTTAGAATCGAAACCAAGAAGCTCATGAATGACCAATTGAATATTCTAGTAAACAAAAACGTTCAAATGCTTCGATAACTTTTCTGAATTTGAAATGATTCAAGGTGAAGGCTTGACAGAATTATGGCCGTTGATAACCCAAGATATTTTCAACTCCAAAAATGAATGTGTTTCGCCCAGATTTGACCAGAGTTCTTTAGTCAGACTGTCATACTCTACTAAGACACAAATTTTGCATTGAAAATTGCTTCCTCTTATAAAAATAAAAAAAACAGTAATTTCCAGTTTCACAGTCACATGACAAGGTGTCGTCACTCGTCACACACTGAAAGGAAAGTATTTTCAGAAAGCAAAATGTTTTCTGAAAGCAAAACTTTCATAGTGTGACGACTCGAAAAGTACTTTCCTGAAAGTGTTTCTGAAAATGATTTGTTTTCTTGAAAACGCTTTCAGAAAAAAAACTTTCATGGTGTGACTAGTTCCAGAAAACTTTTTCAAGAAAGCAAATCACTTTCAGAAAACGCTTTCTGCTCTCAGAAACTGTTTGTGAAAGTTTTTTGTTTTCTTGAAAGCGAACAGAATTACTTTTCTGTTGGCTTATTAAATCAGTTGTGAACTTTAAACCCAATCTGGTGGACCAAAAATCTACAATGTTCTTGATATGATAAAGGAAGTTGGTCATAAGTACACAACTGTTTTTGTGGTAGGGGTAAAATTGTGGTAGTATATTCGCTAGGCAGACATCAATGTCAACAGTTTTCTTGGAAAATAGTATCTTGGATGGCTCACTCCGCTTAGCAGGTTCAAAGGATTTTAACTCCCTCCAAGGATGCAACGAATGATGGCAGTTGGAATAAAATAAGTTGAAATCTACAGTTTCTGGTATGCAGGGACCCGTGCCACGAGCGTTGGAACGTCAAAAGCGAGGAGATAAAGACCTGGTTTCTTCCGCACCGCAAACGTTGAAAGCGAGGCGATAATGATTGGCATCTGCATTAGGTCCTCTCTATGAGGAGCTCTCGAAAACGCATGAAAAAATAAACAAAATAAAAGGTCCAAACGAGAAATTTGGAATGGAGATTGTGAGTGTGCTCAAAAATAAAATATTGTCGAATGCGCGAAAGCGCGCATACAACTCATGTTGGCAGATTCAATGACCGAATCAGCCAGACTCTTCTCCAGCACATCATCTTCTTATCGCCATGTGGAAGGTATTTCAGTGCCACAGCTACTCTTTCCTCTACTCTGATGGGCACACGCCTTGGTGTATTTTGTTTTTCAACAAACGGGCGTACTTTATCACACAAGAAATTAAACTGCTCCTCCGAAACGCAAAATGACGGAAGAACTCGTCTCCTTCTACGCGCAAATCTCTCATGAGCGTTGCATGGTACTGATTTTCAGCACCACGTTCCCAATACGGTAGCACCCAAATTGACCTACAATTACCCGTATTTTGCTCAGTAACATGCTGCGAAATCCATTGGAGAATTTCCATTATAATTATTTGCCTATATACAAATTTATCACAAACCGTTTACACGGAAAACACTTTCAGAATTCAGAAAGAATTTTACAGAAAACGCTTTCGCTTTCATAGTGTGACGACCCGAAAAATGGTTTTAGAAAATTTGATTTCTTCAAAGTAAAAAGTTTTCAGAAAGCGTTTTCAGAAAGCACTTTCCTTTTTGTGACTGCTGTCTGAAAACATTTTCAGGAAAATTTCAAAATAGGAATTTTCAAACGCTTTCTGAAAGTATTTTCCTTTCAGTGTGTGATGGCTCCTTAAGGAGCCTTAAGGAGAAAGGAAAATACTTTCATAAAGCGTTTCAGATAGCCTACTTACGTGCGCAAGGTAGGATACAAAAAAACACATTTTCGCAGTGTACACTTGATTCAATAAGTTGCACTTAAGTACCCAATGTTGGGCACTTAAATGTCCCCACCTGAGACTGCGGAAATGCACATAAGGTATTAATATGGAAAACTTAAGTGCAACTTATTCCCAGTAAGGGTGCACTTTGAAACTGACCCTACAAATCCTAAAATATTTTCCTCCTAAACCATGTTTTTAATACTATTTCTAGTGTCAATAAATATTAAATTGAAGACCACATTGAGCATTTATTTATTGACAACTTCTTGGCAATAATTAATTCTTAAAATTATAAATTGCAACAAATCATCCAACTATCAACTCACTATACAACTTGAAATTGTATTATAACTTCATTAAATAAATTATTCAATTATTAACATTGTCTCAAATGATACTCTATTATATGCCATTATCATGTCCGTAATATATACCATCTTTATTTTGCCTCAATCTTGGGAGGTCATCATCAATTTCAGTATAACGGCAGCATATCTTCATATAAAACATAAAAACGAAAAAAAAGTCCCAACAAAATAACGATCATTAAAAACCTAAACGCAATCAATGTCAGTGAAATTTAATTTTTACATACCACGTTCGTACTATACTTGCCTCTGACAGCGCGCACTGAGAGAAAACAATTTCAAACACACATTCGATGAAAATTATTTTCCCCTTATTCCCACTCCCATACCATCGCCATCATCGTCCCATCATACGGCATTTTGTTGAAGATGGCATTAGAAAGAGACCCCCTTAAGCCCGCTGACAGAAATACTTTCAACACTCATGTGACATGCTGCGCGTTCTGGCCCAATGGCTTATAAAAGCATTATTTAGACCAGGAGTTAAAGTTGTTAATATTAAAAAAATATCACATTAAAAATATATTTTTAAATAATTATTTGCTTATTGATATCAACTGGTATAATGAACCCGTTTACTTGATTAGTATAAATTGTGAAGATATAAAAAGCAATAAGATGAACACATTTCATCAACATTATCGAGTGACTGGTATTACTGGTCTGACAAAGAACCGTGACTGGTATAAATTATCGTCAAAGGAGCATGTTGATATATCTTTAGCTAGAATCAGCAGCTTTGTGACGCAATTAGCTCTGGAAGCGTCGCTTTTATAAAAATTTAGTATGTATTTTGTTATAGAATTTAGATGGCTAACTTATAAATATTTCTACATTTTATCCGTTGGTTGACATCATTATTAGCTGATTTGTTTTCACGTTCATAATGATAAAGAGATGGAAACATTTCACAAAATGTATCTTATGACTGTTATAAATTGATATGACAGAGAATCATGATTGGTATAAATTGGTCTAACAGTCATATAAACCAGTATAATATGAAAACATTCAATTCATGCGTATTTTGTTTCATATATTGCTGAAGCTGACTGGTATAAAACGGTCTAATGGAGAGCTCGAATGCAGAACATTTACAATTCATCACGATTAACGATTTATTACATGAATCCCACCACAAACTTCAATGATGAAAATGTGTTTTACCATTTATTATGCAATGTTATTTCCCAAACTATATATAGCTGGAACATCAACTCTAACCAATCATCCAACAACTTAGCCATGTCCGTCTGTGTGACACTTTTCACTCGTTTTTGAAACTCTAAACATGGTGCAGCATGGTGTATGCGCATGTGTGCGTGCCTTTGACCTACTGACTCATTAGCCAGTCTAAGCAAACAAGACATCTTGGCATACAAAACAAAAAATAATATCTTAAACTAGCTGAAGAAATGGTAACAGAATCAATTACAATTGGCAACTACACAAATCGACCGCACAGTGGCGATGGCGTGCTATTCGTTTCAATCTTGATTACCTGTTTTAGAGCCGTAGCCGGTGCCGATATGATAGGTATTCTTCTCCTTAACTTTTGGTGTTTTGTCAAAGAAGAAGTAAGAGAAAGAGCAACCTATTTGAGCATACTAATCAATTCTGACATTTCGATTATCACTTTCTTGTGACAGTTGGACTTCGTCGTGTAGCCGCCGCCGTGTCGCGTCGCCGTCCGTCGTCGTTTTTCAAGCGAACGTGAAAGTTAGCCCTGTTTTATGTGTTTTGTGATTCATTTATTTTTCTCAACGACAAGTAGGTATAGTTAAATTCCAATGAAAGACACACACATACACAACAATCTCTCCACAGCAGAATCATTGCAACCAATTGGCGGAAATGGCTTCGTATAGCAGGTTGATCTAACGACAATGATCGTTTCCGCGGAATTCTACAAAAAAGTGAATGATATCTTCACTACCAAAAACGCAACTACCTCTACACTGCGTGATCGAAAGTCCGTCTCACTTTCGAGACAAACCATCGATACGTGTAAACACGTACATTCATACATATACATACGGGTGTAGAGATGGGCAAGATTCAAGACCTTTTTTCGCTTTCTTTCGAGACAAACTTCATTTTTTCTTTGTTTTTTTTTGCGCTTGGCCATCGTATGATTGATAACTGAGATGATAGTGATTGATATGCGCGATTTCTCTTGAACTGTCATTTAACGCAGCATATAGCAGTAAAGCATGTTCTTCGCAAATATTGACAGATATTTGAAATATTTACATAACGGTGTAGAGGGTTCTAACGGCGCGCGGCGGCAGCGCGGAGCAGGCGAGCCGGTAGTGGTGGCGGTTAGCTTATTGATTTGGGAACCTTTTTTAAACATCGCTAATTAATAGATCAGTTTTATGTAGATTTTTTAATGGGGATTCTAGGCCATATACTACATGAGAGACGACTCGGAATAGAAATAAAAAGGCAAAATTGTGAATTTGTTAACGCATAATAAGTCAACTCGTGATGATATGTTTTATGGTGATATGGACACATTATGGTCATTATAATATATTTACCTACATTTTGGTAAGGTTAAGGGCTTATATGAAGCACTTTTTGTGATAATCGTTTTTTTTTCACGGAAGCAAATAACGTAGGACTGGTTTTCTTTGAGTGAATAGGTACAACAATTTTGTATGCACTGAAATTGGAAATTTCAACTTGTTTGCCATGTTTTAGTCGTGATGGGGCTTGACACATTTTTTGGCGTTGTTTGACAAGTCGATGATATGGGGAGAGAAAAAGGAGAGAGAGCGAGAGGTTGGTGAACCGTTGAATTGAAAGATGGTTTTGTTGATTATATGTGAGTTATATTTTTGATAAATAAAAAAAGTAGTTATAAGAACAAAGAAAAGACAATTTTTATTGCACATTGCACAGTACACCCAGTAACTGATTTAATGTCTTGTTTTGGGTCACATTTGTCCTCAAAGAAAAACTGGTATTATTTGTGTGTGTATTGTAAACTATATTCGAAAGAGTAGAGATATGATTGTTTGGAAAAACCTTTGAGGTGATTTTTTGATATCAAAGTATAGTCGACGCCACCTATATAACGACGTGGCTTATAACGACGAGTCGCTTTTAACGACCACTTTTTCTTCATTTGGTTGGTTTGCATATAATTTGTATAAGCTTATCGTCGTCGGTTATGACGTCTTGAAATCGTCGCCTTTAACTACTAGTTGCATAAAACGACGATTTTCCGACAAAAAATACTTTGTCTCCACCACTTACAACGACAGAATGTAGAAAAATACAAACAAAAAGTTATTAACTGAGAATTCAAGCCTGAGCGTGTTCAAAAATACAAAAATTCCTTTCTTTTCGAATGAATTTAACGAATTTCTTTATTATTCCGTTCCTAAAATTTAAAAGCACATACGTTATGTACTTCTGTTTTTGCTTTTCCATCATTCTTGTATTAAGTCTGATATAATAACGACCGCTGGCTATTGCGACCTCATTTTGCTTGTTCCTTGGCGGTCGCTATAAGCGGCGTGGACTGTAAGCTAAAATGTACCGCTAGTCACATGAACTTACTCTTGTGGTTCAAGAGTATTATGTGGCTATGCATTGTAGATATAAATACGTTTAACTTTATTAATACAATTGCATTGTTATGAAAAAGTGCGAAGAAATTCAAAAATAAAACAATTTTTGTTTATTTATTTTTCCAGGTGTACATCGAGCTAGAGCCTGAACCAGTGAATGGAATTGCTTCAAACTTATAGTTGAATCTAGTCATCTCCAGAAACAAAAAAAAAATACCGACATTTTTTCCTTACTCGATTTTTATGTTCGGTGAACCTCAATATTTTCCACCGTTTGCAGTTTTTTGCCAAAATGTTTTACAGAAATACACTTTTCAAGGTAAACATCTTAAAGAATATTCAATTTCATACAGAAATGCTCTAAATATTTTGTTTGTTACATGAACGGTTTGGCCGCTCGAGCAGCTGACAAAAAAATTTCTACTTTCTGAAAACCTAGTTTTCTTGATTGTTTTTCGCTTGTAACTCCAAAACTATGCTTGTAGTTAAAAGAAATCTTAAACACCTTAGTTACTTGTTTTGGCTTTGAAAATTATCAAAAATTAGCTGCTAGATCGCGATGAACTTTCATATTATATTACGCAAAACCGCTAAGCCATGACCCCTTCATGTAAAATTCAGTAGATTTTCGTGAAAGAAAACTAATAGATATTAATGTTATAAGTAGTCTTGATGAAGGTGATAATGATAGCGAATACGTTACCTTGCCAGCACAAAGTGGCACCGTTATCGAGAAAAAGTGCATCAAAAGTACATCTTATACTGAAAATATGAATAAATAGGAATCGTGAGGTAAAGCTTTTTAAATACATCACAACTCTCTCATCGGGACTCAATAATGGTTTCGACAGTAGTCTAAAGTGGATTGAATTTGAGCTATAGCCTGTGATATGTTGACTTTGGTCAGTTGCGGATTATTTAAATAGTCCTGTGAATTCAGAAAACTGCATAAGAAAAAGTCTAACTGGAACTCTGCCCTCAAATGGTCTTAAGGGGTTATAAATGTTTAACAGTACGTTTAGTTATAAAAACTCGATCACCAAAAACTCACAATTCCAGACTCTATAGAGTCAAACAATTTGTTTGAAAATTAAGTCACAAACAATTTTTTTTATTTTAATTTTGTTTTTATTATGCACAGTGCTCGGCATTCTAAAAACAAAAATGACCCACCTTGTGTAAATGCGTGTCTCAGGTATATTTTGTACATCTCCGCACCTATGGCTTTCCAACCATATAAAAGTAATCGAAATCGGTTGGATACTTCTCGAGAAAAGGTACCACAAACATTTTTTAAAGCTATTTATATATAGATTATTGTGTAGTTAATTGAAACAGTACCGCCTATCAAATAAAACTAATATTAAATTTTGTTAAGAAATCAACAAAATGAAAAAAGTATGTATACGACTGAGTGTACCATGCTTAATCTTGGCTTTTGAACACATTAAAAACACGTGATGGGGCTTTTTTTATAAAGCTGTTCATTGTTTAACCCTTTTTGGCTCTAAACAAACATAAAACGTACCTATATGCATGTGATTGTTGTGGTCAATCAATATAGAATTTACTAATAACTCGATACAGCGCCATTTATAAAGCTCATCATTTTTTATTTTCTGGATTGACATGTACATGTATTGTACATATAAGTCATTTTGATTTACATATACAGGGTGATTGGTATAAGGTGCACCAAAAAGCTGTAACGAGTAGGTTGTATTAAGACCAGAAAAAATCCGTTTAGGCGGGAGGGGCAATTTTCTAAAAAAAATTACTTAAAACAGAAAAAAAAATATTTAAAAACAACGGTAAAGCATGCAATGCTCTGCCATACCTTTTTGGAAAGCCAGAAATATTTTCTTTAATTTACATTTTAAATTAAGTCGCGTCTGGGAATAGTTTTAAAATTTTTTTTTTTTAACTTGAAATTAAAAAAATAAAAATAAAATTTCAAACTAATTTTTTTCAAGATTTTATGTAATCAAGCAAAATTTTTGTTTTTCAAAACTTAATGCTCTTGTGAATTTTTAGTCAAACACTGAAAACCGCACTTTCCAAGATATTAAAATATAAAGAAACCAGCATCTTAGTATAAACAAGAAATAACGAGGTTTATGATAATCAACTGGTTGCTGAAATTATCATTTAGCCGGATTCATCTTAGTTCACCTTAGCCTCATCTATTTAAAAGTACAAGTCCTAGATCCATGTGGTTTTCAGTGTTTCACAAAAAATTAATAAGAACATTCAGTTTTGAAAACAAAAATTATGCTTAATTACATAAAATCTTGTAAAAAATTAGTTTTATTATTTATTAGTTATATTTTTTTTCCAAATTTGGAGTTTGAAAATTAATTTTTTAAAAACTATTCACAAACGCAACTTAATTAAAAACGAAAATTAAAGAAGAGTTTTCTGGCATTCCAGAAAGGTATGGCAGGGCATTGCAAGTTTTATCGTTGTTTTTGAATAATTTGTTTTCTGTTTTAAGTCATTTTTTTAGAAAATTGCCCCTCCCGTATAAAAGGAGGAAATAGAATTTTTTTTTCTTGCCTTAACCCAACTTACAGCATTTTGGTGCACCTTATACCACACCCTGTATAAGAATTTGTTGATTACTTGAATCCAGTGCCACCTACTGGATGAAATTTTTTACTTCACTGAAAACCACTTTTTTGCGTCCTCTTTTATCGTTATGTAAGGTCTGATTAATACCTCGAGTTCGATTTTTTGCACGAATCCTAAACTGCCCAAATCCGTTTAACCGTTCTCAAGTGATGTGCTTAGCAATGAACTTGTCGATTTGTATCTTAGATAAATACATACAAGTAGATCTTGCCTATTATTATTATAATATCTATGTAAATATGTATGTTCTGTTCATACATAAAACATAACATAATACATACATATTATATACTTTATTCCAGATTTTAAAAATACTTTAAAAATTCACAATATTATAACACCAGCTGATTCTGTGTATTTGATTGAATGATAACCCGCCAATCGATTAATCAACAATAATTTATTCAACTTAAATTAGCAACAGGTGCATTGCATCGGACAATCAATAATTTATATTCTTACGCTACATCGATATCAGCCGGTGTAGATCTCTAAAACGGCATGACATCAAAAGGAAAGTGTGTCACATTCCCCAATGCATATGTTTGTCGCGTCACTCGTCGCTCGTCGCCATCACCACCGCACCGTCTTGTCGGTTTGTATCTGATTCGGATGTACAACAAGTGTTTGTCGTTATGTCGTTTACACTTGTTGTTTAATACAACATACATTGATTTTTTCTTGGTTCAATTTGTATATGAATGTTGTTTGGTTGGTTAATAGTTGTTACTTTTTGATTTGCATTTCTTCCTCACAATAATTTTAAAATTCACATAATACTATCAACTATGTTAATAATATGCTTTAAAATATTTTGCATTTTGTAGCCGGTTTAATAACAGATGGCAACATAAGTTATCTGACAATCTGACAATGTTAAATGTAAGATATGGAGAATGCATTCAATCGATTTAGTGAAATAAAAATTTCCATTCGGCGTACTTAGTGAAGTACCATTGTTGATATATTAATTTATATTCATTGTCGATGTAGTCTTTAACATGTGAAAGATTTACACACTCGTTTTGTATTGTACAACACGCTGACCTGGTAAATTGGTAATTTATAAAGATTTCAAGAACTTGAGATGCAGCCAATTTATTAAGCTTTTGCTTTCGAGTTTTGGACATTCTAATAATTGAGAAGAAATTTGTAACCTATTGAAAAGTATCTATTCTTCAAAAGTAAACTATTCGAGAGATGTATTGATTGGAAATTAAATATTTTAATAATATTTTCACCTGTTTTCTTGTCATCGATGTAAGATTAAGATTTGTCCAATTTAATTTGAATAGTTCATTTTACAAGAGAATTGTGAAAAATAGGCAACATTTTGGATAGAGTAGATATTTGCAGTTCGATATTTGATTTGTGATCCGTTGTTTGTACAAAAAAATTCGTGGTATACGATGTTTATAAAATGAAACTTTTTAATCATTATGTGCGTAAAAATAAAACTGGTCTACAGCTTGGTAGGAAACAATTGTATCAAAAACAGTTACTAATAGTAAACCCATACCTCCCATAGAAAAGTTTGTTTTGATTCTATTTACTTGCGATAAATGTATGTAATATATGGTAAGTTATGGATGCGTAAAAAAAATCGAACTTAGAGATAATAATTTTCCCTAACATTACGATGATAGAGAACGCGAAAAAAGTGGGTCTCGCAATTCTTTCTGTATGTCTGTCTGTCCTCGCCTGTACAGCCTAAATGGCTGGAGGGATTTTCTTCAAACTTGGTATATGGTGTTTTTTAACTAATATGCCCAGACTTTTTTTTTAATTTTTTTTTAGGACCAAAAATAATGGTACCTGCAATACAGTTTTTTTTCGCCAAAAAGGAAAATAATATTTTTCTCAAAAACGGGTCCGAGGATTTTGTTAAAACAAATTCAAAAATAAAGTAGGGCTGGCCACGAGACGAGACTCGGCGAGACTTTTGTTAGTCTCGTCTCGGTCTCGTTAAAATCAAAAATTTTCAGTCTCGTCTCGGTCTCGTATAATTTAGTCTCGTCTCCGAAAAATAAGATTTCCGGATAACCTTTTGATTATTGGAACTAAATATTTTCGATTATAGTTTGAATAGGTATGTGCCAGAAGAAAATAAACATTTAACTGAAATTGGATTTTTTAATTTATTAGACTCTCTGTAAATTTCGGACCAAACATGCAGTCTCGTCTCGGTCTCGTCTCGGTTGCTGAAAAGTCAGTCTCGTCTCGTGGCCAGCCCTAAAATAAAGTAAGGAAATGCTACTTTTTAATAATTTTTTATTTTCATAAATTGAATATTTTGGGTAGGTACCTCCAGTACAACCATTTTTTTGGTTTTTGATTTTCTCGAAAACAGTTAAGTTGAAAATATTCATTTTTTTTATAGTTAATTTTCTAAAAAAATATAAACTTTACTGTGAACCAATTTTTTTTTGAAAACTAAATATTTTGAAAACGTATCCGAAGAAGCAAGATAATCCGAGGAAGCCTACACGTCAAAAATACCATCTTGGACAAAATACAGCATGACCAACTTAGCTGGTACTCATGTACAAAGAAGATGCCATGAGAGCCCAGTTCAAAAGGCAATAGCAGTTAGCACTAGACGTTTCAACACTATCGCGGAAAAAAGGCAGGCGCAAAAACTCCTGGATGAAACAAATGCAACGACACCTGCATTTAGTTGGCCTAAGACATGGAACAATCCAAAACCGGGAGGCCTGTCGACGTTTTCTGGGGTCAAACCGGCGAACCCCACAAGTGGAACCTTAGGCGAAGCAGTTGAGTGGGAGAGTTGTGGTCCCCCTCGAGATCATGACAATCGCCGGTAAAATGAAGAAGAAGAAGAAATATTATAAAAACGACTTGGACAATATTTTCAAAACTAATATAGTTTTTTATTATTTTGTAGAATACTTGACAAAAATCATCTTTCTAAATTAAAAAATAACGGTACCTTCCATGCAAAAATGTTAAAAAACCATTAAGAAAAAAATTCTTTTTCTCGAAAACGGTTCAAAGAATTTTGATAAAAAGATGTGCGTTTACTTTCTAAGGTATGGTGAATATTTTGATGAAAACAATTTTTACCAATAACGGTTAGTAACGGTTCCTGTCAAAGAACCGATTTTTTGTTTTAAAATTTCTCGCTGACGGCTGCTCCGATTGCAACATAATTTTTATACAAGAGCTCCTTTACAACTCAAATAATTTTACATATACAAGTTTTCAAAAACAATATTTTTGGATTAAAAAAAAATTGAAATTACTTTTTTGAAAATTCAGTATCTTGAAAACGGGCTAATGATTTTTTTTTGTGAAAATTACATAGAAAACTCTCTATCGAAAATAACCTTATAAAATCACATTTAATCCAGTTTAAACAGAAAAAGAATAAAGTTGTTATCACCGCTGATGAAACGTCAAAATTTAACGTGCAATCCAAATCGCACAAAGCCTAAGGTCCAGTTTCACAGTCACAGAGTTGGCACTTAAGTTCGCAATATACGGTACAAAATACCCATTTTCGCAGTGCCCACTTGCCTGAATAAGTTACACTTAAGTCCCCAACGTTGGGCACTTAAGTGTCACCTCCGACTCCGTAAATTTCCATAAACTATCAATATTTATAACTTAAGTGCAACTTATTCCGGTAAGTGTGCACTGTGAAACTGGGCTCTAAGTATAATAAATATCTTGGAATAATATATTTAATGTCTTTAAAATTGTAGGTTCAATTTTTTTTTCAAAAAATATTTCATTCAAAGATCACACTCTAAGCCACATTTTTATAGTTTTGCAAGATTTGTTATCTATGAACATCTTATATATTTCAATTAAAATTGTACAAGTGTCTTAAACCCTAGAATTTAATGTGTTTCGCGCAGATATGACAGTCTGGCTGAAGAGCACACTGTCATATCTGGGCGAATCACATTAATTTCTGGAGTTGAGGTCATTGTACTTTTTAATTCAATTATATTCATTCACTCCACTTAAAACAAAAGTAATTTTAATATTTTAATATTTAAAGTTCTTCGTCTTCTTATCATCCTATAATTTAACAAAAAGATATATTGTAAAAACATCTAAATTCAAAATTAATTGTTATAGTCTAGCCAATCATGTTCGAAAACCATCCAATGATTTTGGCAACTTATGTGACAAAACAAATATAAAATCCATATATTTATTTTTTCTTTCATCCCCTGTGCAATTTGACACTTCTTTTTAATCAATTCTCATACTTCTTTCACAGTTTTATCGGTATTTCATCATGTTGTTGAACTTTCACTGCGGTTGTACAACTTTTTCCTTTTTCAATTGGGAATTCTTTCAAGATTTCTGATTGTCTGCACGACAATATAGTCGATGAAGACGACCAACCAACGGAGGACGGACGAGAACGAGACATACGTATACATACAGTGGACAAAATGAATAATGCATGGCAATCTTTGTGACGGTTAACAAAAGAACAAATAGCTATAACAACTTCAATATACCTACTCATCGTAGCTATGGTAGGTATAGGTATACACCTGCTTGATTTGGAACGCAGCTCAGGTGGTGATAATAAATTTTATTTGGTTTAAATTGTTGAAGAAACAACAGTAACTTTACAATTGATGCGCCATCTATTGTTATTTAGTATGTGGAGATTGTGTATATTATAAATGACAGTAAACTATGACATTCACATGTATTTGAATTAAGTAAAATATAATGGGATAAATCTATTTATAAATTAATGTTAATAAAACTAAGACAATATTAACTCTTCCTAACCTACGACAATAGAGGAAAAGGTTTATTTCAGAAGTTTAATTATTTGGGCGATGAATTTGTTGAGGTAGAAATTAACGTATGGTATACTTTTTAACATTCTATTTTGGACAGTAAAAATTAACTCACTATTTAATATAACTTTATTAACAAACCTTAAAAATTCTTTAAGCTTAAATTGCCTAATGTATTTGTGTATTAGTGCAAGTACGTTTCAACCTGAGTTGATTTAAAGACTTGTCTAGGTTGATTTGAGCAATTCGGTAATTCTTGATCCGAACAAGCTTAGCTTTCAGCATGCTTATTTCTCACACAATCATATTTAATTAAAAAAAAATCTTAAAAGCAAATTTTCCTTACCTAAATGCTGATTTAATGGCATATAACATTTTCAAATACATAATTGTACCTTTATTGAAACCTTTACTCCGAAGACCGATTTTATAGAACATTCAATATAAAAAAATATTTCATCTAAGCTCAATTAAGTTATGTACTTTCAAAATTTAAACCATTTTGTCCGTAAACAATTTTTGTGGGAAATCAAGATTACTAGCCTAAGAGCCCAGGGCCGCCAGACATACGTCATTTTATCAAATCTAAGATTTTTTTTGCGAACAGGTACTATGGTAGCTAAGAACAAATGTATACTAAGAATCTTCAATCGGGGTGCAATTAAGAGGTAGCGAGTGTTAAAGTGTGTTAAAGGGGATGGTGTCATTTAATTTATTTGACACTTTCCAGACATCTACAGTGGGACCTAACGTGAGGACCTAAGTGGGACCATTTGTTCTTAGCTACCATAGTACCTATTTGCAGAAAAAAACTTAGCTTTGATAAAATAACGTATGTCTGGCGGCCCTGGGCTCTTACTCTATGAGTAAAGGGACCTCTTAATGCTAATAAAATGGTCTACCCACATTTATTCAGGGTGTTTTACAAGAGGTGCTTGAAAACAGTAGAGAGCGAAAATTAATTAAAAAAAAACTAGGCACAAAACTGAAAGTGAATAATAATAATAGAAGAGCAAATTTACAAAACAGCACTCAAGACAGACAATAATCTGCTAACAGCTTAGAAGCCAAATTACCGCTCTTATGTTCTATTTTTAGATCAAGTTGTTTTGAAAAATAAATGTTTAAATTAAGGATTTAAAATTTATTTTGTTTTTTATTCATATTTCACGATATTTACCAGGTAATATTTTAATAATTTCTTACACGAATGCTTAGTAATTTATTCATTTGTTCATTTACTATCTAGTATTTAAAAAAGTTAAAGTCTTAGAATCACCAGGTATTAAGTGTTTGACTAAAAATTTATAGGAGCATTTAATTTTTAAAACAAAAATAGTACACATGTAATTTACTACGTCATACAATTAAAAAAAAAAAAAACATTTTAATTTATTCATTTTCAAAATTTGGAGTTTGAAAATTAATTTTTCAAATACTTTTCAATAAAACAACTTTATTTAAAAATAAAATAAAATAAAATAAAATAAAATAAGGGATTTAAGGCTCTCCCAAACCAATGCGAAACATTCGTTGCGGCGAAAAAACATTCGTCACTCAAAATTATTTCATATGTTTCTCCGCCGCGTTGGTTTGGGCACTCTCATATATCACCATGTAAATAAATTTTGACATGCGAATGTTTTTTCGCCGCAACGAATGTTCCGCATTGGTTTGGGAGAGCCTTTATAGGCTTACAAAAAAAATTGCTAATGACATTGTAGGTGTTCCCGTTGTTTTTTAATAATATTTTGTCTGTTTTAAGTTTTTTTTTTTTGAAAATTGGCCCTCCTGCCTAAAGGGGGGATAAACTTCCCCCTCTAATACGAGTTTTGTATCATCTTGATGCAACTTCACTCTCTAACCTTTTTGTCACACTTTATGAGCACCATCCTGTATGTATATTAAACAAAATTGGTTTAAGACTGTTGATCTTTAAAGAACTGTATTCAAATACCATTCAAACAAAAAAAAAAAACATTCAACAAAACATTTAAAATTAAAATAGATACATGATGAATGAGTTTGATTTTTAATTTTGTCCACCAACCAAAATTTCGAAAGTTCCACCGCCACCGGTATAAAAAGTAGCCAAAGAATATACTCTCTTTTTTATCCTTTTATTCATTTAAGTAATACAATGAATAATATTAAACCCTTAAGTTGTCCTCAAGGTATCGAATACCATTTTTAGATTTTGAAAAATATATATTTCTTCTTAAACCATCTGTAAAGTCCATTAAAATATTATATTTTAAACCCAAAAAGAAATTCTAAGATCGGAACCTACCATTTTTAAACCCGCTTTTCATCTAACTTAGACCTTAATTCCCACTATCTTACCTCTAAAACTAATATTTTAAAAATTAAGAAAACTATATTTGGTTCTTACCCAATTAGTTCTGAAAAATATTTATTGGAGCTATCCTCTAAATCATTCTTTTAATTATAGGCTTCTAAATGCAAAAAAAAAGAATTTTTGGAATCGGATATGCAATTATTATGTTCGACCATCTTGTTTTTAAATTGCTTAACCGAAAATCATTTTTATATTTCCTCCTTACTATCAAATTGACATTATATAAAAAAAACACTTCAACTTACTTCAAACAAAAACGCTTATGACCTGAATTCTTAATTTTTTGTTAAAAATCAGCATCAATTAACACATAAAACTCATTAAATATACTCAAACTGATTACCGATGCGTTCGTGTATGCAACCGTTTTGCCGTCTTCATTGGATGTATTGTTTTTGCTTTTTTTTTTCAATCATTCAACAGAAAAATTACTGTGCTCCATAATTTGGAAGGAAACGAAGAGAGAGGAGGAGGTATGTGTGGTTGTGAGGAACGGGAAGGAAAACAAGCGAAAATTTCACAACTCTTCCTTCACGTTCGTCGCAGTCGAAAAACCAAAGTAAACTGCCAAAGTGTTCTCACTACTTTAACTACTTTAAGGTGTATAGCAGCAGAAGCAGCAGCAGCTAGGCAATACAAGTACACATTCTTATTACACCACACATCGTGGACTGGAAAACCTGAAAAATCAGAGCCAAATCAAGTGAAAAAGTGTTACGTTCCGGACCTGTCGTCCAGTTAGCCAGTTTAACTAGCATAAAATGCTAACAATTTCAACTGTGTGGTGTGCTGCACTAACCAAAGCTTAACTATGTTGTCCATTTGCCAACGAGATCACTTGTGGCTTCTATTGGCAATGTGTGAGACTAGTCCGTCGTCCGTCGTAACAGTGACCCAAATTATAGATTCAGTGCCGGACCGGACCGGGACGAGTCGAGAGAGTTATTTCTCTCTGAAACTGATTAACGTTTGAGTTTATTTCGCATATCGACCATCCCTCATAACAAACAAATTTTTGCATACAATACACCTTAAAGATATTTATCTCCCAGATACAATTCGTGCAAAGAAGCTATAGCGCAGAGGTAGCGGTGGTGTCTAATTGATCGTGCTACTCATTTGTAGTCTATTTCGTATGTTGGTTACTGGAGTTCCTGAGCACTCAGGATTTATTGTGTTTAAAACTGTTCGTTTAGATGCATTTTCACATTATATAAGCGCGGGTCTTTGTGGACTCCCCGGGTGCACAAAATCTAAAAGATGCACTTGAAAGAATATTTGCGTAATTTTCTTTTTCCATAAATCTGTGACGAATTGCATGCTCCAGATACTCCAACCAATACTTGTAGTTGTTTATTATTTTATTATAATTTTTTTTCGATTTCAAAGTCGGCGTGTGGAGGTGAACTCAATTCCAGGTGATGTGTGTTTTGGTGCAGAAAGTGTGTGATCAGGAGGAATTGATTTAAAATCAAAGATCTCGACGTGAGCATGTAAAAGATGGGCGGGTTGGTACAGTAGTGGTGGTGCCGGTGGAGGGGGAAGTGATCGTGTCAGAAGCCGGCAAAGCAAACATTGGCACGAAGAATATTGTTGTTAATCAATGTTAAACATCGAATATTTATCTGTGTGTTTGTTTTGGTACATATTTGCATGTTGTGTCGTTCACTATTCAATCGAAGTAATACAGTTAGGTTGGCATGAGATGAGATGGCCTGATTAATATTTGTTGTATCCATAAATTTTAGTTTAACGTGTCATTAAGAATCGAGAAAATTTATACATGCTCGTAGCTATGTGTGTATATGAACTATATAATGGACTTTGGATAACATCGATATGGCATGCCAATATTTTTATTCTTATTTGACATTTTTAGATTGAATGATTTTGAAAAAAAGAAAATAAAACAAAAGCTAACGGAATCTCAGCGCAATTCAAAAGAGGAATAATTTATTAAAAATAAAGCCAAGATGTTTTGCTTATTGTTTATTTTAACAAAAAAATTCCAAAAAAACATCAAAGTATTTTAAGAAATTATAATTGAAAAACAACACAAATTTGTGACTATATTTCATTTCATTTCATATGTAATATATTCATGTCTGTCCCTTAATCACGCTCTAACCATACTAGACGTGGGAGCACTACGATAACTCGCAAGCTAAAAGTTCGAATAACTAAATCTCACATTTTTTTTTAAATCTCGAAACACGAAATCTCGCCAATTAATATAATAAACCCGCTTTTCATAAAATCGCAATTACAAAATCTCTGCTTTTAACAATCTTGCATTTACATCTCACAACTAAAAATCTCGCAAATTTCAACTAAAATCTCGCATTAACACATGTACGTTAAAAATTCCGCACTGAAAAGTTAAAACCTGAAAATTGGGCCACCCAAGGTACTGTTTATTACCAATAAACTGAAAGCACACCGACTGACATCATAGGCGCGCCTGGTGACTGGGCCTATCCTACCCAAAAAAGGAGTTAAAGTCCTTGAACCCACGAAGCGGACCAGCCAAGGTTCATTGCACATAAACTGAAAGCACACCAACTGACAAAATATACACAAACGAAAAACCTTGTTTTTGAAGCGAAATTTTTATTTGCGAGATTTTATTTTGCGGGTTTTGGTAATTGAAAGATTTTAAAAAGCGAGTTTTTGTTATTGCGAGATAATGAAAAGCCGGTTTCGTAATGCAAGTTTTCGATTGCGAGATTATAATTTGCGAGATTTCGTTTCCAACCCACTGGACGTATACATACAATCACATATGGCTCATTTGTGAAATGCTTATAGGTATAACTGTGCTCATAAGGTAAAACCTCTTAAGTCGACTTTAAGTGGTTTTAGCTATTTATCGCTTTCTTACATATTTTGTCCACAACCTGTATTTCTCTCTTACCATTGTTGATAAATCTTTTAAAAAAGAAAGGTATTACCGTTTGTAAAATATCTTAAGCTTACTTCTTAGGTTCTTGCAAAAGGTAAAATAACTTAAGAAGATTATGACTCATCTTATATATCAATTTATTTATTTTTTCAGAAAATACGAAGAAATTATTTTGGTAAAACATCTGAAGTTGGGTTTATGTTCGATATTAATCAACAAAGTAAGATCGCTTATGTCGACTTAAGATGTTTTATCACCCAAAATTTCCTGCATTTAAATTTCTTAAATAGACTTAAAGTGTTTTACCATATTTGGTTAATAGAAAATTTGTATCTTATGTGACATAATAAAATAAAAACTGGAATAGTTGTTTTGGTCAAAGCACTTAAGCCAAAAAAACATAAATAAATGCATCAATACTTCACTTGACCAAATTTTAGCCAAATTTTCAAGTAATTGTCAATATTTTACTTTTTGAGCACATTAATGCAAGGTTATTGAGGGAGGGGAAGAGGAAACAGCGAAGTTAGAGCTATAAGTCCATATGTTTCAAAAATGAAAACCATTCTATACATCATGCTGACAAAAATAAGCAACGAAACGAAGTTTCAAATCAAAGTTCTAATATCAGCTCTTTTGTTTATTTTCTTGGAAAATTTATAAAAATTAAAAACATTACTTTTGGTGTTTATAGAAAAAAAAAAACATAATGGGACTTATTCATGTGAATATATTTTGAAAGCTAATCGTATATTAATACAATAAATATACTAAATTGTAACGGAAATCAGTTTTTATTCACTGAGTCAAACATGTCTTAAATTTTAGTAAAAACAGAGTTTACCAGCGACTAATGAATTTGCCCCAATAAGTTAGGACTTACTGATTACAAATCACAACCATTCCTCAGTGTGTGTTTTTACACGGCAGAAGTATATTGGCATACTATTTGTTACCAAATCCCAACGTAGAATGTGAGAAGCACTTTCTCATGATAGGAGATATATGCTCTTGGAATGATTTTCCAAAAAAATTATCTTTTTTTTTCAGAGATCAGTTTGTGAATATTAAGCTTAGTTTTTAAATTCACCTTGTCAAAAGGAAAACTATAACATGTAAAATTTAAGAAATATCTGTCAGTTGATTTCTTATCTGTTTTTAAAAAATATAAAATTTTTTTCCTTAAAACTTCAACCTGATTCGTACAGTGATTTTTTCTCAATCGTCCACTTTTCATTTTCGTTTAAATTTAAAGGATTTGTTTTGAATTTTTGTATATATCTAGTCTATGGTTTTCTTATATTACAAAATCAACTAAATAACCATTTTAAATATATAGAAAACAGATTAATTATTATTTTGTCCTTCCTATATTAACACATTAAAAAAAAAAAACATTCATTTACATAATATTTTAAACTAATTCCTTGTTTCGTGACCTTGATTACTAAATAAGATTGCCCTCTAGTGGGCTTTAGTACAGTTTTAAGTTTGTTTATTTATACAAAAACAAGTGATGTTCCGATCGTGTTCACGACCTTCTTTTTTAACTATAGGTCTGAAGAAGGTCGTTAACATGATCGCAACGTCGCTTAAATTTTTTAAAATAACAAAACCAAAAACTGACCTAAAGTCCACTAGAGAGAAATATTATTTACATAATTAGTCAAGTTAGCCTCTTAAGGATAGTGTTCAATGCCAGATATAACTAAGCCCAAATTATGTGTTTGACACTGCATAAGGAAATAAGCCTTTTGTTGTGAAAACGTTAAGGGTATACAAAAATACATTGCCCATTTCGCCAGTCCGCAAATAAATATATTTGTATTGCAGGAGTTGCAATTTACCAATAAAATATTCCTATGTCGCTTTCTTATAGACTATAGAAGTGTAATCTTCGAGTTGAAAAAGGTAATCTTTTTTTTTCTTAACATTTATTGACTTTTTTCCCCATTGCATTATCTCCTAGTGTCTACCTAAAAATATTTGTTTTTTTCCTGATTACTATGAAATCTTGATTTTATTTCACTATTTTTGTTTACTTCAGTTGTATAATAAAATAAAAAGTTGAAAATTATAAAAAAAACTATTAGTAGTCATTCATAAATCATTTTTCATTCAATGATGTAGCTTAGAATCTTGTCTTAGCCAGGTGAAAAGAACTAAAATTTTCAGAAATACATTAAAATTCTGTCAGTTTTGCTATTGCACCACTTAAAAAATGTATACAAAATATAGGGTGCTTTTCAGATTTCATGACGGCTTTGTTGACATATCGTATCTGACCTTACAGCAGCATGTTAAAATTTTTAAACTATTTTTCACAACTTTTGTGGAATATTGAAATTGCCAATTATGGCAAGAAAATTTTGGGCGAATAATGCCAAAAAGTGCTTGAGGGTATTGGGTAAATCCAGTGTTCTCTTTTTCTTTATTAAGGTGATTACCAAAAAACAACCACAGGCTTAATGTTTATGGAAAGCATTCAAAACAGAATTACTGAAATACGACTAACACCATAAGTCCGTAAAACTGTTATCAATTTTTTTTAATTTAAAAAACCTCTTTATAGTCACATTCAAATATTTAAATATAATAATATTTTTGATATGCCATATGTCATAAAATTTCATATTTTAAAAATTGGATTAGCAAAATTTTAAAAATCTTGATAGCGACACGTTTGCGTAACTAAAGATATTTTAGTTGTAGCGCCCGGATATACAATTTTGTTTTCAATGTAGCCAGCCATATATAATTTTAAATGCAAAGTTTAAATAATAGCAGGATCTTAAAATAATAATAACCCCTACCTGGTACCCACCATGTCCTCTCCTCACCCATCCTTTCTCCCACACAAGTCAACTCCCGGGGAGCACAATCGATCCACTGAGATCCGAGTGAGATGATTCGGCTTGCCGCTTCATCACCCCTTTTAACCTAACCTAACCTAGGATCTTAAAATCTAAAAAAATTAGTGATGTTTTGGTAAAAAGAAATAAAAAAAATATTGAGGTTTCATCCATAATCCGCTTATTCAAGCTATACTAATTTAAATCATATGTAGATTTATTTGAATTTTTTTTTTATTTTTCAATCAATTGTAATGAAAAAATGTTAGCGTCAGGCTGTTCGATTAAAATTAACAAAATGTAAAAAATTCTCACGCAACAACAACATATTTTTCAGGGGTTAAAATTTCGAAATAATAGAATATACGGCGGGATTGGAGTACAACGCATTTTATAAAAAAAAAGTTCGCAACTCCACTCTTTTGTTTTCTACACAAAATTTTGTTTGTTTCGATTTTTCTTAAAATAATTAATATTTTTTTGAATAACAATATTTTCAATGATCCTTCATGACACAAATTGGCTTCACTTTTATTTTTTAAGATCATTATAACTAAACAAGTGAATTTAATCGTCAGATTTATTCCTCTCCTGACTAAAATTAATCAACAACTAAAACTTAACATGAAATCTTTTCTCTCCATTGACTATAACTGACACAGATAATAGAAACAAAAATCAAATGAATATTTCTTCATTCATCTGGTCATCCTCTTCCACTACAAAGCCAATAAAAAAAACTTTGCAACATGACAAAACTATTTCAAAGTATCATAAACACAAAACAACACTCTATTGCGGTCTAGTTAATCGTAACTTATATTCTTCTCCTATGATCTGTTGCTAGCTGCTGCTGCTGCACTTTGAGTCGGCGGATGAATGGATTAGTAAGTGAATTAAAATATAATTTTCACTCAGCAGCCAGTAGAAAAGACCAAGAAGAGGGCCGCACACAGTATCGAGTATAGTAGCAAGCGCCATAAAAAACGCGTGTGAAGTGAAAACTAACCACAAAACCACAATATAGCGATCCCAATCAATTCTATATGATTGCTGTTTTTAATTTTACTTTTTATTCAACAACAACAAAAAGGGAAAAAATGTGTTTATTGCATGACATTGTTTGGAAGAAATTTCAATGTCATCTCTGAATATTGAATTTGATTAAAACAAAAAGAAAAAAGAAAACAAAACTAGATCGAAATGCATTAGCTCTGATTAGAAAGTCGTTTAATGAAAAATAAAAACAGAATTCATTTATATTAAATTCTTCTGCATTTTGAAATCTTAAAAAGAAAATTAAAAACAAAAAATAGAATTGAATAAAATCACCATCGATCAAGTAGTAGAAGAAAACAGAAATTTTCTATTAAATACTCGCAATTCATGTTTTGTTTTTTTTTCTGTGCACTTTTTTTCTAATTTGCAACAACTTACCTCCGTTTCGGAATCCGCCGCCACTACCACCACCAATCGGTGTAAATCCATTTGCAGGCGATGGCAGAAGCACAACTGTTAGCAAGACACATAATGCCGTTAAATTAACCCACTTTACAGCTGTTGCAGGCATTTTTCTTTTGCTCATATTATTATTATTATTATTTTTGTGAAAGGTTTTTAACTTAACAAATAACATAACACTAGTTGATATTTTTTATCTTTTGGTGTTTTTATTTTTGTTGTATCGTGTTATCCTTTGGAAAAAGAAAATATCGTTTTATGAATTGTAGTTTTTATTTTCTTTTATTTTAACATGGTTTTAAAATTAATGCAACGAAGACACAGAACTGATTTTTCACTGACGAAGACGACGATGGACGGTTGATTGGTAGAGCAACGATAACTCTTCCTTATGTATCTTTATAGATGATTGTAAGATCGATCGTATCTTTTATTGTGCGTGCAATTTTCTTTTGCTCTCGCTTGCTCTGCAAGTGCTGTTGCTATTGTTTCGCGATTTTTCACCTTTTACGATTAACTGTTTCGAGATAATTATGACTTTTTTTTGATGCCCTGGTGCGGTCATAAAAAATGAAAATTATAAATTTGTATTTATATTAAACTTTTCGATAAAAAAAAACACAAAATACTCCGGTGATAACGAGAAACATGTAACGCACCAAAATAAATAAGAAACAAAAATAAATAAAATAAACTTTCACTTAAGAGGTTCTTTTTTTTCGAGAAGAGATTATATGGTGCGGTGTGGTCGTATTGTGGCGCGGCACAAAAGGAAAGTAAGATGATGATAGTTCCGTTTCTTTTTAAAGCGAATTTTTATGTTTCGATAGTTGGAATAATGTTTGAGATGGAATAGACACAGACGAAAATTAACCATCCATCCGCAATCACAATCGAAATTCAACTGAGCTGTTATGATTCTCCGATGCAGTGGTTAAGACTTTCGTAAGCAAAGCAAAAAGCAAATATGAATTCTTCTTTTGGAGAAGACACGTTCGTGATGATGGTTAGTTTGTTCATATAGAGTCCGTCCCGTCCATCGATCGATGAGACTTGGTTGTCGTGCTTTTCTTATATCACCTTGTATAAGTTGTCGTATATTGAAGTGCTAATGCGATGTGTCTTCTGTTTTCTGTATACAAGAGAGACTGGCACTGGCACTTTGCTGCTGAGCGACACACTATAAAATGTATAAAAGAAGTCCAACTTGATCACAACTGCAGACGCAGAAGAATGAAGAATATCATTGTGTATACAGAGTGAGCAAGAAATTACTGAAAAGTAGTGGCAGCGAGTGGCAGAATTGCAGGCTGGCTGGCAGGTAGTATAGAAAGAAAGTCGATGAAGACAAAATACCGGAAAGTAAACGACTAACGAAGATATTTCTCTGTTATGTTGGACGGTAGCATAGCAGAAGCAGACTTTGTTTATTACTCTCTTCATGATATGGTTATAAAAATATGGTTTGATGTATGATTGTTTGATGTGGTTTGATCGACAATACCAGTGGTGGTTAAACTGAGATTTTAATTTAATTTTTTGTTTGTTGTTAATTTAAAAACGATTGAAAGATTACATAAACTATATTTTGTTCGCACGTTGGATTGAAGTTGAGCCTTAGAAGTTTAATTTAAAGTCAGTGAATTTTTGTCTTTAATTTATTTTTTTTAAACAAAGAAGTTAAATTATTTGTTTGTTGTTTTTAAAACTTTTGATTCCCTACCATTAAAGGTAAAAGGAAGAATATGATGAATGAATTTTGATATTAAATGAAATATAAGTATTACTCTGTACATTTATGTAGTATTAATAAAATAATAATAATAATATTGTGATGATTGGAACTTATAGCGAGTGATGCATATTTATGTATATGCGTAAAAAATTGAACTAGATAATTTCATCAAAACTAACATAAGATAAAATTAAAAAATAAATTGGGTGGCGCAACGGCTCGAGAAGAAGGGACCTACAATTTAATGCCGAATTCGAACGGCTAGACGAGAAAAACTTATTCATGACAAGTGATACTCTTGGAGGATTTTTCAATTCCTCGCAAGAGGCGGTAGCCCTGAAAAAAAAAACTTATTAAGTTTTAGGTGGACGAGGCAGGAAAGTGATCCGAGACCGCCAGGTGACTGTCCATCGCACTAACCATTACACTACGGGCTACTACCATCAAAACTAATATTAACCTCATAAAGATGGCAAAAAGTGAATTTCTTTCTGTCTGTCTGTTCGACAACAAACTAATTGAATGTTTTGATTTACTTTAAAATTGGTAAATCATTTTTTGATCATTCAATCAATACCTAAGTTGTGTTTATTTTGAAGGATCTGAAAGAAACTGTTTTTTGAAGTTGGTATTTATATGAATTTTGAAAACGACTTGATTTTGATAAAAACAATTTCATACCATTTTTCATATTCTCAAAGCTTCTTAAAAGTTAAAATAATATTGGATTTCAAAATTTTCCACAAAATGATTTTTATCAAAAACAATAGATTTTAGTTAGTTTTTTTTTTGGAAAATTTAATTTTCAAACGGGTCTAAAAAATTGACTATGGATAATTTGTCCTTTTACAACTTGTTATGAAATTTTCATGTCATGTCTTATTTTTTTGTAATTATCATCTGTGGATTGTTTTTCTGTGCTTATGTGATTTGATAATTTTTTTCTTACAACGTGATTTGATTCTTATGCTTGTGAAGTTTTATTCAATAAAGCAAATTAAAAACTTTCCAGAAGGAATTTACATGTCCATTATATTTTCAATTAAACATAATAATAAAAAAACTTGTTTCTTGCATCTATATTTCTTCATCCAGTAGCAAAAAATATATTTGTCTATTTGTCCCATTTAAATACGAGGTTATTATCAACTTGCATAATGCATATACCCTTCTCTTAATATAATGATCCTTTTCTAAGATGAAATTTATCTTCCATAGGTACAGTATTCAAAGATTTGAACACCACGAGCAAGTAAATTATTTTTCTTACGAACTAAATTTGTGTCACTTCTGATAATATTGTTAATAGACAACAAAAACTAATCAAAAGTATTCCAACTTGACACCAAATGTCCACTTAAATCGAATTCCATTAATTTTACTTTTCTTTTCATTTCATTCACTTCAATCAATTTATTTTCAGCTTCATTTTTGCAAAAAAAAAGGAAAACAAAAGCCATGAAAAATCTATTTAAACTCATATACCAACCAATTGCCTTCCTGGCTTTTATCAAGCCAACATAAACAACTACAGTAATAATGTCTTTAAAAAAAACTATAATCGTGAATGTACCAAAAAGTAAAGTTAAGAAGAAAAGAAAAGAAAAAAACACTACCACTTTCATTTTAGCAGCCAAGAAGAAGATAATAATTTCTTTCACTTTTATGATCATAACCCTCGAATGATGATGCTGATGCTGCTGGCTGGTTCGTGGGTTATTGAACTATGCAGCATGCAGTTTCATGCATGTGAAAACAAATGCTAAAGGTCCCATAATAGAGGCTGACCTATAATAGGTCCTCCTACAAGATTCATCGCTGATATCAACAAAATTCTTTGTGTGTGCATTGAAATAATGACATACTCACCACACACCAATTATGTATAATGAACGATGAGAGGTTTTGGTTAGTACACGGCAAGTGCGTGTTTTGTTGTATTCTTCGACTATTTGAAGGTCTTTACCTCAATGACCCTTAAAAAGTGAAATTATTATAAGATTTTTTTTCTATTTATTTGAAAAGTTTGTGGTATCTTCTTCATCAATAATGTTTGACTATGGATGATAGATGTAATGTTTATTAAATAGAATGCATATTTGGATCGGTTGGTAAGATTTATATCAGTTTCGTCTATTTAAAATCATTTCTAACTGTAAGAAACGTATTTAAAAAAAGGGGGACAAATTGAAGAAGACGTGAAGAGGAAGTTAAGAAGAAAAAAAAGAAGTTAAGAAGAAAAAAAAAGAAGTAGAAGAAGAAGAAGAAGAGGAAGTTAAGAAGAAAAAAAGAAGTTAAGAAGAATAAGAAGAAGAAGAAGAAGAAGAAGAAGAAGAAGAAGAAGAAGAAGAAGAAGAAGAAGAAGAAGAAGAAGAAGAAGAAGGTTCGTATCCAAATCAGTATCGAAATTACTTGTTAAATAATTATTATCGATCCATTACCATTATTTAATTGGACTTGTTGAATTATTGATTCAATATAGCTTTTAACGGCCTTTAGTCCATAAAAATTGGCGTTTCGTCCCGGCGTTCTCACTTGGACTCTTCAGTTGACAGTGAGGGCCTTGTCAAGACGCAATTTTTGTTAAGTTCAGTCCAGCTTACATCAATTTTACTTCGAAAATCAATTGTGAACTATATCCAACCCAATTAGAATTTCTAATCAAGAATTGTTGGAAATTTTGTTACCCGTGGCATGGCATTATTTACATATGAGTGTGTTTTATAATACAAATTCTATGTACTACTGAAATACATCAGCCAAATAGAAGACTAAGCATTATTTAATTGGACTTTATAGTTCACAATTGATTTTCGCAGTAAAATTGATGTAAGCTGGACTGAACTTAATAAAAATTGCGTCTTGACAAGGCCCTCACTGTCAACTGAAGAGTCCAAGTGAGAACCTGGGACGAAACGCCAATTTTTATGGACTAAAGGCCGTTAAAAGCTATATTGAATCAATAATTCAACAAGTCCAACTAAATAATGCTAAGTCTTCTACTTGGCTGATGTATTTCAGTAGTATATAGAATTTGTATTATAAAACACACTCATATGTTAACAATGCCATGCCACGGGTAACAAAATTTCCAACAATTCTTGATTAGAAATTCTAATTGGGTTGGATATAGTTCACAATTGATTTTCGCAGTAAAATTGATGTAAGCTGGACTGAACTTAATACAAATTGCGTCTTGACAAGGCCTTCACTGTCAACTGAAGAGTCCAAGTGAGAACGCCAGGACGAAACGCCAATTTTTATGGACTAAAGGCCGTTAAAAGCTCTATTGAATTCACAACATATTTAAATTCTTATTGCAGTAATTATGGTTTGCGGATGTATTGAATTGAAGAAACATTACTTTTTAAGCAAGCATTCTATTAGAATACATTGAGATAAAATAAAAATTAATTATTCGATCATCAATCCAATTAATCTGATATCGATCATCAATCCAATCAATCTGATTATTATTGATGATATAAAACCTACTGCAGCCAGTTTGCGATTCACTTCCTTTGGGTCAATTTCACTCACCGTCGCGTCGTCACCATCACATCTATCCATCGCATCACTGCCGCCAAATAGGACTGATGAATAGAATTATTATGAAAAATATATCATTTAATCCGGTTGGGCTTTATAGCGACTGTCAAAGATAAATCGATAAATATCCGTTTGTACAAGTTGGTTGTGCTTGTTAAAGAAACTTTCTATCTTTAACATAAATTAAGAAGCATCGCGCTGTAGTGATCATTCAATTATGTAATAAATTTATTGCTACTTAAACTGAAAGAATAAATTAACACTCCAGAAGATATTTGTTTGAAATACGTCTTTTCCTTCCTTTATTTGAAATCTTTTTTAGTTTTTAATGTTTGTATTAATTTTTCATCATATCGCTATCGTGTGGGATGTGATGGGTGGGTTGTAAGCTTGAGTTTCATATTGGCTTTGCATATTATATGTACATATAAATAGTATGGATGACCCATGTTATAGCAGGCAACAAAAAGTTTTTTTGTTGCTCTTCTTTGGAATCTTGACAATGATTCCTTTTTTCATTGAATTTAAAATGAAAGTGCTAAAATATTATGTCTTGACCTGTCCTATGGATGTATATCGATGCGCAAATTGAGTGTAAATAAAAATAAGAAAAAAAAAAAAAACAGAGACATTTCATCGAGAATACCGATGTGGTTTGATCAACCCATGGCGGGATCAGAAACCATTGGCGGGATCATAAACCATGGTGGGATCAGAAAACATTTTCAATTTTTGACAGTTACCAAATCAGATACCAATGATGATGCCCATTTTGTCACACATCACCTTTCATGCCTCCCAGCAAATACCTGTCAAAATTGATGAAATAATTTTCTATATCAACCGCCATCCCACCAGCGATCCCACCACCAAAACATACAAATCTCTTAAATTACCTCTCTCATCGTATTTGATAAGAATCTAACCAAACCAGAAATTAATCATTCTTATAAGAATCTTGATTGATGATGTCAGAAAATAACATCAAGTTGCCTTAAAATTTGACCATTTGTCAGACGTTATGGCAACAGAACTCTCACTTTCAAACAACTCAAACCCTAATGGAGATATTTTGTGATGGAGCTGATGATGATGATATAACAGCCAACTCAGATTCAGAGAGGTAATACGATTAAAATTCAAATAATCACCGGAATTAACTTCATCAAATGTGAATTTCAAAACGGGTCATTGTCCCCCCAAATGACCAATGAGAGTGAGTTGTTGTTTTGGCTAATTCAACACTTTCGCCCCGCGAAACGAGCGAATTTTCATAACATAAAAGAAAGATGAAAGTTGCTTCTTATTAATATTCTTCAATCGATTTTATTGCGAATTTATTATCGCAATGGTAAGTATACATATCTTTACGATTAAGTTTATCTTCAAAATGTGCTTTAGGGTATATTGAGAGAATTACTTAAATAAACTAATTAGTCTTTTGTATGATTGATGAGATAATAAATTTAACAGTGAAACTGCGCTTTTCGAAATCAAAACACGGATGTATAACCTTGGCTTTAGGTGCTTCTGTTTTAGCCAAAAGCTAATGTTTCGTGTGTAAAGTGTAAACTTTCATTTTGCATGCCAATAACGAACTGTCAGAAAATAAGAAATTATTTTTAATTATGTAGGTACAAGTTGGTTACCATTATTGTGAGTGTGTAGTACTTAAATGTATTATAATAAAGAAACAGGAATTATTACAAATTGTATGCCTTAAGCACACTGACAATTCGGAACCCTTTGATGGCAGCTAAAGTTAGACGGTTAAGTAAATTTGAATTTAATAAGCGTTGTAATTTTTAATATGTAAATAAAAAAGAATCACAGAATGTGTTAAAGGCAATTAAAAAAGCAAACAATTATAACTGAAAGTAATTAGCTTTATCAAATTTACAATATGTTTTCTGAATTTTTAATCTTTGTCGTCAATTTCTTTTGTGTACACACTTAATTTTTAAAAATTCACATATGCATACAAAAGACATAAAAACAAACAAAAACGCTTTTTATTGACATAACTCAGGTGCAATTTGAAAACAAATGAAAAGTTTTTTTTCTTAATTTAAACTAATTATTCAACACTATATTTTTCCACACTCCTATACTATATCAACTTGATTAAAAATAAAAAAATGGTCCCGACTGGATCGCTTGCTCTTGAAGCTAACAACTTTAACGTAGCTAGAAATTGATGATGTACAAGTACATATATATTGGTTCCAAAATATTATGATATAATTAACAAAAAAAAATTAAATATTTTATTACTATAAACTAACTATAAATTTGTTATTTTAATGGCTTAAAACGTTAGAGCTCAACATAAAGTATGCCATCAGATTTGTTTCATAGATATGAATTTATGAAAAAAAATCAACAATTGTTGGAGCGGTTTTATTTAAAACTAGCCGACCCGTTCTCGCGTTGCTTCGCAAACAAATTAAAGGAGATTGTTGACATTTATATACCTTCTCACTTATGTATTTTTTTAATGTTACGGCTTCCGGATACACAATGTTTTGGCAGTGTATCCATTTTGTAACATGTGAAGCGTTTTTTAAGAGTAAATTCATTTGAATTTATTCATAACATTTTCTCTTTTAAAATATTCGCCAAACACCATTCAATTGCTTTAACATTAATTGTACCTCTTTGTTTTAATACACACTGTAACCTGTTTTTCCCGTCATTTTAAGATCTCAATCTTGAAGATCCGACCATTAGAAGTCAAGTTATACGCTTTTTACTCGAACCGATTCATTTTTTTTTGTCACCCGGGAAACACCGTCTTTTTTTTATATAAAAGCGATGCAAAAGAATTTAGTTCCACCCAGTATAAGACGGAAATTCATGTCGTTTGAAAAAAAAATTCGGATGAGTGATGAGGACAACGTTGACGACAGCTCGGTCTGTGCTGATTGCTCTTTAATAGCATTCCTGGATAGAAATAATTTAGAAAAATTGATAACTTTCAAAAGTTTATATATTTATTCCGTAGCTTGTATGTTTAGTTAAGAAAAGATAAAGGTATTAAAATTTCTGTAGGAATGTTGAGTTTATCAAAAAACTCTTATTTTGTTTAAATATCATACCGTTTTGAGATTATGAGTGAATAATTGGGACAAACTCTTACAACAAAGGTGACAACAAATTAAAAAACAATAATATTCTGAAAAATTAAACAAATTAAAAAATAAATAATAGCTTTAACTATCTCATAGACGTAAAGAAAATTATAAAATTTGTTTCACTTAAATCAGTTAAATACTTTATGAGTTATGCGCGAAGGAACAAAATAATTGTTTCGTCGTTATATAATAGTTAAGATTAAGATTAATTTTAATTTTTATATATAAAATTTCTTGCAAATTTTCAAAAATGAAATCTTATGTGACAACATTTAATAAAATACAATTTTACACAAAATAAAAAAAATATTCATTAGCCCGAATTTTCACAAAAAAAAAATTATTATTTTTTTAAAAATCTGAAAATTATTTTTTTAAAAATTTGTTTACGCACAATTGTTTGAATAGTGAAGTAGCTCTTGTGTAAAAAATTTGGTAAAAATCAGTGTAGCCGTTAACGAGAAATTTGAAAACCAAAAAATCGGTTTTAGGCACGAATGCGATAACTTTGGGGCCAAAAATTGATAACGGTTTTTTGCAGAAGGGTTAAAAACAAGCATTTTTTTTAGTATCGAAGGGGTCTATATCACCCCGTTCAGGAGGTAGCGACATTTTAGAAAAAATGACTTAGAATGAAAAAAAAAATATTAAAAATCAACGGCAAAACTTACAATAAAGTACCATACAGGTTTTAAAAGCCAGAAATCAGTTCTTTAATCCTAAACTTAAATTTAATTATTCATGCCAACAATTTTCGGAAAAATTTGCATGCAAACTCAAAGGTTTGATACAAAAAATGGGTAGGACAGACAGACAGAATTGCGAGACCCGCTTTTTTCGTGTACTCTATAATCGTAATGTTATGGAAAATTAATATCTCGAGTTGGATTTTTTCACGATTCCATAACTTACCATATAGTACCTATGTATATATCTCAAGTAAAAAGAATGGATTTAAGGCTTTAACAAAAGATTTTGCCGTTATTTTATTTTAATATTTTATTATTTTTTATTTTAAGTCCCTTTTTTGAAAAATTGGCCTTCGCGCCTGAAAGAGGGAACAAGGTTTTGTTCTTGTCATAGACCAAACTACAAGCTCTTGATTATCGTCGCATATCTTATGTGATAAATCTTCCCACTCATTTTATGTTTATACACTTGCGAGCAAAAAAATGGAATCACCCGATTTTGCCTCTTAAAATCATCAATCGTAATTGATAAGGACCTGTCGTACCTGTCTCTGCTGTTGTTGGACGTTGACCCCAGTCAAAGTACGATTTCGGAGAGACGTCATCACGATAGAAACAGTCAACACCGGTGGCACACATCATATCCTGGCCTTTAGATTAACTTACAAGTTTCCCTAAACGTTCTGTAGATATATGATATGCAGGATTGGCTAAGATAGAGCTGACGGGTGACGGGCCACAGCACACTTGTTGCAGTAGTGTGAAAACTTACTTCAATAGGCGTGGTAAACATTTTTTTCTAAGATTAGGAGGCCTTATAGGTCAAGATATTATGTTGCAATTCACTTTTAACAGCACACTGAAAACCAAAGATCAACAGTGGTCACGTTTATTGCGTATCAATGTTTCCAAAATGCTTGCCTATTTTAACGCGAAAACTTTTCAATGGATTTTTATGATTTTACCCTTAATTTAAAGTCTTTAGTTCAAGCTTTAAAACGGGCCTATGAACAATTAACTATAGATATTTTATCAACTAAGATTGGTGTTTTTAGAAGCAAAATCGGTTGATTCCATTTTTTGGCTCGCAAGTGTAGTCTGACTCTTCTTTATGGTTAAGGCATAAACTTCTGTTTGTTGTAAGAAACTCAATACGAAACTCACATGAGTGGAACTTATTCATTTTGCCTCCTCAGATACGCACCTGCATTTATGACAAAGGGGTCTTAAAACTAAGTGCCAGATGGTAGTGGGTGGATTTTTTGTAATAAAACAGATCATTTCGTGAATCACTATTCAAATTGCTGTGGGAAATAACTTTCGATTAAAATGAACATTCCTTCCCATTCAAAAAATAAAAACAAAAAAGAATCGAAGAAAGAGGTCTATCATCTTCAAGTTTCGTAACAACAAGTTACACATTCACGTAGTATTATTGTTCTCTGTATTTTTTTTTAAATTTGCAAAATTTGAAAAGAAAGTGAAATTTTAAAACGAAGCCAAACATCAATTAGCATTTTTTTTTTCAGAAACATAAAAACATTCATAAAGAAAAATAAAAAAAAGAATAAGTGGATATCAGTGAGTTATAATATAACAATTATTCCGGAGGGCTTATTCTTTGCTTTCTATGATAGAGTCAAATCAGTATGTTATTGTGTAGCTGGTATTTGAAAACAATCATCAACTACTGACCCTCTCGCATAACGGCTTTCTACGTGGATGCTAAGTGATTTTACTATTATCGTCTTGATTGTCATATTGTGAAAACAAAACAAATATATTTTATTTGATGAGTCTGGACCACACCCTCTATGATATTGATGTGTGGCGTTTGAAATTCTCAGTACATACTCCTTCATTCAGCATCTTTAGTTAACAATAATTTATCGTGTCATATTTTTTTCGATGGATATTGGTTAAGCGTGTCTTAAAAATAGTTTGGTTTTTTACTTTAGAAAGCAATAAAATCATCAAAAGATTATTTGTTCAATAGAATAGTTATTTCGGATATTAATTTCAGTGTTTAGATGAAATTAATGATGTTTTTTTCTGTTTGTGTTGCAAACATTTCATTCACTAAATTATTTATATTGGCCAGTAATCAAATTGGCTTTACAATAAAATTTAAAGTGAATTTAATGAAATGGATTGAAAACGGAATCAAAATGTTGTGGTTGAATATATAATTATTATCACTTTAAATTGACGCGTCAAAAATAAACTGACACCCGGGCGTCAAAAATAAATTACGCCCGAGCGTGAAAAATAAACTGACGCCCTGGTTTGAAAAATAAACAGACTTCCGGGCGTCAAAAATAAACCGACACCCGGGCGTCAAAAAATAAATTGATGCCCGGTGTCAAAAAAAAAAAAAAAATTGACGTCCGGGCGCCAAAAATAAATTGACGGCTAGCCGTCAAAAAATAAACTGATGCCGGAAGTCAAAAAAATTGACCCACGGGCGTCAAAAATAAATTGACGCCCGGGAGTCAAACAATAAATTGACGCCCTGGCGTAAAAAAAATTGACGTCTGGAAGTCAAAAATAAATTAACGCCTGGGCATCAAAAAAAAAAAAATTGACGCCTGGCTTCAAAAAAAAAAAAAAAATTGACAGCCGGGCGTCAAAAACAAATTGGCGTTAAAAAAAATTGGCAACCTACCCACTTTTTTCGCGTTCTTTATCATCGTAATGTTAGGGGAAACTATTATCTCGAGTTCGGTTATTTGACGAATCTAAAACTTGCTCTAAAGTCGCAAGTAAAAAAATTCAATAATGAGTTTCAATCATAGCTATAAGCTATTACAAAGAAGAAGATACACGAAATCGATAGAAAATATAGCTGTTTTTTTGTTTTAATAAACGATTGATATTGAATAGAATTCAATTGACAGATTTGTTGCTACCTTTAATCCAAATGCGTTTCGAGCCTGATAACAAGAGCTCTCTGAGACCTTTAAGTCCTAAGTTTGAAGTAAGTCGCTTTAGTGGCTTAGGCTGCAGGTCAGGAATTGCAGGACCCACTTTTTTTCGCGTTCTTTATCATCGTAATGTTAGGGGAAACTATTATCTCGAGTTCGGTTATTTGACAAATCTAAAACTTGCTCTAAAGTCGCAAGTAAAAAAATTCAATAATGAGTTTCAATCATAGCTATAAGCTATTACAAAGAAGAAGACAAACGAAATCGATAGAAAATATTGCTGTTTTTTTGTTTTAATAAACTATTGATATTGAACAGAATTCAATTGACAGATTTGTTGCTACCTTTAATCCAAAAGTGTTTCGAGCCTGATAACAAGAGCAGGTTTTTATCAGTTAGAACTGTTGTTACCTTTCTAAAACGCAAGTTTTTTTTAATTATGTCGGTAGCCATCAACCAAAAACTTGCATCTTAGAAACGTAACATCAGTTCCAACTGATGAAAGCCAGCTGTTGTTGGAAAGCTATAACTTAGACCTTAGTAAACAAATCAAACATTGTTCTTTGTTTTGAGCTCAACACTATTTAAACAAAAAATTTCACAAATATTATAAATTTTTTTGAAAAGATGAATCGACTTGGAATTAATTAGTTTAAGGTGGATATAAGATCGACGCGTAGCATATTCTTTGATTACCAATTTCGAAAAAAAATTAGGTAGTCAAACTTGAATTTGGTGACAGTTAGATAATATTATCAGAATGAATCAAAAATTCGTTGTAAACATTTGAGATTTTGTACGGGGTCTGTTTATTTAAAGACCTTATTTTAAGAAAATTACTTCAAATCACTGCTTCCACCTGAGCGGGAAATACCATACAGTTTTTGTTTTGTTTTAAACTCTACCTTCCTACCTAGTCTTGCATTTTGATGCATTAAACGTAAATCACCATGTATGATAAATCAAACATACCAGTTACCCCTTCTTTATATCGCTTATTAAAATTTCATTTGATATATAACTGATCGTTATACAAATTCTCCAATCGAGTTAAATCGATGCACGCAATAACATATCATCACTCTCAGCCAGAAACCACTTGCTTTCGTGAAAAGCTAACAAATTTAATTTTTTACACTCAACTAATTTAAATAAGATTTCTAAACAAAATCAGTAGTCAGTGGAATTGATTTTCTTACAATTATCACAGGCGTATCTGGAGTCTAACGAGTATGATCATCATGCATCATAGAAGATACGCTCCAAGGCAATAATTAACTATTTGAGACTTTGACAGAAGAGATCATTGTCGGAACAGGTATATGCTTTTGCATGCTCCATCCGCCCCCATAAAACTAGACCACAAGGTTAATGGCTTAAATGTGAAATCAAAAGTGGACAACGAACTTGTCAGAAGGTGCCCCATCCACATGTATCATTCGTCAAAGTACCGACAATTTTCGAAAATCATTTCAAAATTCATGACATGTACGGCTTTTGCTGATCGTTGAGAGATGATAACTAGTTGAGTGCTTACACATTTTGTGTATGCAAAATTCATGAACTCATGCAGCACCATCAATTGTCGAAAGTAATCAACTTTTCCTTTTTCGGGGAGCCGGGTTGAATACAAAATAAGCCATAAGCTACCACCGGTGCGGTGTAAAAAAAGCAACAACAACATTAAATGGACTTTCTTCCGCAGCGAAAGAAAATAATAATACAAATGTCTTTGGCTTCATGTGATTTCCATTTCGATGTCTAAATTTTGTGTGGAGGAAAGCCTTTGAGAGCATAATGTATAATCTCCTTTGCCAAATCTACGCACTTTATTTGCTAAGTGATGTTGTAGTTGGCTCATACAAAAAGCCTTCTTTAACTAAAGTGCAAAAAATACCCAAAAGAGACAGATAAAGTTGCACTTTCTTTAAGAGGTCTTCTTTGTGTAGGTATTTTTATTTTATTTAACGAAAAAAAAAAAAATGATGAGTAGGAATTTTTAAGACTTTAAGTGCCAACAATATATTTTGATGGGACATCGCATCACGACATAAACTTTCCCTTTCCATTGAATTGGCCAAACTGTGTCTTGTTAAGTCAGAGGAAATGCATAATTTCTCATGTTGGTTTGCTGAAGAATTCTTCACACACAAATTTTCATAATGCAAAGTAATTAACATCTTTCGGTGTGAAATTTTTTTTAAACTTTTTTATTTTATTGTGAAGGGCAAACAAATGGAGATTAATTTTTATGAAGTATTTTTATGTTATGGGTGATGGAAGAGTTTTCATTTGTTTGTTGGATTAAAGTCATAAAAACGCCAACGAAAAGTTTCACTTGTTCCTGTGTTATGTTTAGTACTCTAATGAAAAATATGAATTTTTCTCCTCGAAATTTGTGAATATTAAAAAGTTCTTTTTAGTTTTTATATTAAACATTTTATAGTAAGAAACAAACGTGAGTGGGTCGGAAAAACACTTATTATGTGTTAAGTGTAAAATTATGTAGGTACCTACTTATTATTTAATTTATTTAAAAGTTTAATATTTTGAAAACTCATTTGAGTTGAAAGATTAAAACAAAAAATCATAAAGTCAAATGGTATATGTAGTCTTGGAGTCTTTTCAGTTGAGTCTTGAGCTGGTGAATTTTAAAAATATTAGATTTACGAACTTATCTTTCGTAAAAGTGTGCGCTTTTAAAACTTGAGCGTGACAAAAATTTTTACGTTGTGCTTAGGTAACCGTTATCCTTAAGATGTTGTAAAACGCTTACTAATATCATGGATAAAACTATATTTTTGAAATTCGTCTTCAAAAAGTAACAATCTAGAAAACGTTATCTACTAGGAGTTTAGTTGTTTAGTTTAAATTGCTACAATATATATGTGGTCCCTTATAATTTCTGATCACAAAACGAAAATCATAATAAAGGATGCCTTGGTATAAACATAATTACACAAAAATTTAATCATTTTAATTCGATACTATATTATACGATGCATTTTTGTAGGCAACATTACCTTTAGTTCTTCTTCTTCATTTAACCGGCGATTGTCATAATCTCGAGGGGACCAAAACTCTCCCACTCAACTCCGGGTTGACCTCAAAAAACGTCGACAGGCCTCCCGGTTTTGGATTGTTCCATGTCTAGGCCAACTAAATGCAGGTGTCGTTGCATTTGTTTCATCCAGGATCCTTTCTTCCGCGATAGTGTTGAAACGTCTTGTGCTATTGCCTTTTGAACTGGGTTCTCATGGTATTTGCTTTGTTCATGACAGTAAAAGTCTTGCTGCATTTTGTCCAAGATGGTATTTTTGTCGTGTAGGCTTCCTCGGATTCTCTTGCTTCTTATTCGATCACGCTTTGTCACTCCTGCTGTCATGCGAAGCATCTTCATTTCAGCTGACGTTAATTTACTCTCATACTTCTTGTACATTGTCCAACACTGTGAACCGCGCTGGACCGACAACTGTTGTTTAGAGCTTTCCTTTCAGCTTAGGGGCCATTTTTCTATCACAACATTTCCTTTAGTATTACTTTATTTTCTTTAGTATCATGCTTACTTCTTTAGAATACTGGGCTAATGTTTCGTTCGGGATAACAATAGGGGTAATCGACCTTCCTCTCATATACATTTTTCCTTACCTAACCTACAAAGCTCTATGGCCTCTTGTCGCATCTTATACAGCATGTATATTAAAAAAAATATTGTCTGGGTACTTTGGAAAACTCTTTGAAAATCACCGTTATTTAAATCAATTTTAAAAATGATTTCAAAATCGTGTACAACACAATTTTCTTCTTTCTGTCGTAGTTTTTTTGTTTTTTTTTAAACATGCGCACTCAAGGGGTTCTTACTGCCCTTAATTATGACTAGCACAGTGCGAGCCTTAGGAAAATAAGGAAGGATTTAAAAGGAGATACCGATGCACATTGGTTTTGAAGTTCTGAATATCAAAATGGGGTGGAAAAATAGGGTCAGGTAAAGCATTCCACATTCTTGTTGTGCGACTAAAGAAAGAATCCCTATACTTAACGGTACGTCCGAAATTGGGCTCAAGGGTAAAGTGATGAGCATTCCTAAAAGCGCGAGTATTACGGTTGTATGTTTAAGTGGAGGAATGTAACTGGCTATTTCACTTGAACACTGTTTATAAAAATAGCAATAGAACAGTGAGAGACAGGTGACATTGTGGCGGTGTTCGAGGTAGTTTCGAGTAGAAGTTTTTTGATTAATCGACAACAATAATGGCATCACTCCTTTTTATTCCTTTTGTTGTTGATGTTAAAAATATCATTTTATTCGTTTCCAAGTTACAAAATTTTCAGGAGACTAGAATTTGCATTTGATGCGATTTAAATTCTAGTTTATATTTATAGTATCAAAGTTCACTGGTGTAAAGTAAATGGGCTATATTTAAATGCAGTACTTCTTTAAAAATAAATCCAATTATGTTGGTTAAAAAACTGAAAATCGGTCTTTAAATATATTAATGAGTTCAAATTATTTTTTGGTAGTAATATTTTTTCTTATAAAATGAGTTTTTGCTACAAATTAGAAATGAAAATCTAAAGACATTTCTTCGTTAATTTTTGAAATTAACTTTTTCTATTTGAATTCTTGATTTTAATTTTTTTTGTATGCATAGTTTTGGGATTCATCGTTAAGTCAATTTTATCCCATAAGATTTGCAAAATTCTCTGTTTAAACAACTAGGAACAACATTGATAGTTAAACAAAGCATACTTTTAGGGCAATAATTGGTTAATCTTGAACTCGCTACAAGACAGTAAGATTTAAATTTTTAAAATAAAGTTTTAAGATCAGCTCTTTTGTTTGATAAGCAGTTTTACTGTACATTTTTAAATGTAGTAAATTCTAGAATTTACCGGTAAAATTTAGAATTTTTCAAAGAAATTGATCCGAAAGTTTTGTTTTTATAATTCATGCTCGACTTTTTTCAACGGTTATTTTAGACAACAGTATATTTTGGGAGTTTTTAACATCCTTTTCGGGTCCTCTTCTCTGCCCACGCAACTCTCTGCTTAGGGTAAGTTCAGTGGCCAGGCAGGTCCCAATTTCAACCTTGGACATTAGTGTATTGGGTGGTTAAATCTATAAAAGAGAAATGTCCTCCGTATGTGCACGTTTAACTCGAGAATGAATTTTGTTCGATTTTCACGGTTTTGGGCTTAATTAATTTGTATTAGCTCAAGGAAGGACATATGACAACTTAGGAAAATCCCGAAAATTGTAATGAATATCTCGAGAACGGTTTCTTCGATTTTCACGATTTAGGGCTTGATGGATTCGCATTGGCTCAAGAACGGATAGGAGGAAAATCCCGGAAAATTTCCAGGAAAATTGAAAAAACAGGGAACAACCAGTTTTTAGTACATAACTCGAGAACGGTTAAAAATAAATAAATAAATAAATCGGGTGGCACAACGGCTCATGAAGAACTAACAACTCGCAACCATTCCTGTGTGCGCCTTTCGACAGGAATGGAAGGGACCTACAATTTTATGCCGAATCCGAACGGCTAGACGAGAAGCACTTATTCGTGACAAGTGATACTCTTGGAGGATTTGTCAATTCCTCGCAAGAGGCAGTAGCCCTGAAAAAAAACTTTTTAGTTTTTAGGTGGACGAGGCTGGGAAGCGATCCCAGACCTCCAGCGTGACAGTCGAACGCACTTACCATTACGCTACGGGCTACTACTGGAGAACGGTTAGGTACTTCAATTTTTACGATTTAGGGCTTGATAAATTCGAATTAGCCCACGGAAAGGCATAGGAAACTGGAATAAAATCCCGGAAAATTTCCAAATATATCCCGTTTTTAGTGCATAACTCGAGAACGGTTACTTTGATTTTCACGATTTAGGGCTTGATAAATTCGTATTGGCCCCAGACAGGGCAAAAAGGATACTGGAGGTAAATTCTCGAAAATTTTCAGAAAAATTAGTAATCCCGGAACATCATTTGATATTCAAGAAGGAATATGAGGTGTCCTTTTAGTTTCGTCATTCAAATTGTATTGTATTTGCTATTGCGTGCACTCAAATAAAATTAAATTTAATACATTTTTTTTTAATATTCATTGTGATCAAAGTATTTGTATGTTTATCAAGCGCGATTCCAAACGATTTGCCATTTGTATTTAAGCGTCTTCAATTTCCGGTGCGTCTCGCTTTTGCTATGACAATCAATAAGTTGCAAGGACAATCGCTCGATGTTTGTGGCATCAATCTGGAATTCCCATGCTTCTCACGTGGTCAATTGTATGTGGCGTGCTGACGTATCGGCAAACCTACGTGTAGGTTTGCCGATACGTCAGCACGCCACATACAATTGACCACGTGAGAAGCATGGGAATTCCAGATTGATGCCACAAACATCGAGCGATTGTCCTTGCAACTTATTGATTGTCATAGCAAAAGCGAGACGCACCGGAAATTGAAGACGCTTAAATACAAATGGCAAATCGTTTGGAATCGCGCTTGATAAACATACAAATACTTTGATCACAATGAATATTAAAAAAAAATGTATTAAATTTAATTTTATTTGAGTACGTGTACGCGCCTGAAAATAAAACGAAAAACGTTGTGTACCATAAAGCTCTTCAGTAAAAAAGCGGAAGGGTGGCCAACACACCAGTCATTTTGGTTTCATTGAAAAACACATTAAGTTATTTTTATTGTATTTAAAACACTGAGGGAAAAATTGCGATCTAAAATTAAATACGACCGTATTTGATCTAAAGTATTTTAAATGAAGTGGCGCATTTTCATTTTTGCGTTGAAAAAATGTTAATTTTAATATGCGACGTAATTTTAAGAGATTCAACCTAGTTTCAAAGTAAAACATTTTTATTTATACATGGAAATCAACTTTTGTACATTTACATTCCGTTCAACGTTGTTTTAAAGTGAAACGTTATCATTTTTACATTGAGATCCACATTTAAAGTGCGCTCAACCTTGTATCAAAGTGAAACGTATTCATTTTTAAATTGAAATCCACATTTTACATTGCGATCCACTTTTATGGCATTTAAAGTGCCATCAACGTAGTTTCAAAGTGTTGCATAGTCAAGTAAGCCTCAATTTGTTTGTATTTGTAAGCTTTATATACAGAATTCCGAGAGCGCGTTGTTGTTTTTCGAGGTAGCCCCCTTACATTTGTGAACAAATTAAACGCGCACTTAAAATTCACTTTCATATAATCGAAAAACAATATTTAATTACTTTTCCTATATTTATTATAATGAAATACTCATAGCATTAAACGATTCACTTTAAGGCGTCACAAATAAATGATTCACCACAAGTATGAAATGCATTGAGCATGAATATACATTTGTCTTTGTTTTATATAAATTTAAACAAAGAAGCGTGGCGTGGGTAGCCATTTTGAATCAATACCTAACCAAGCGAAGTTCAATCTACGTTGATTCGAAGTAGATAAATGTTGTTTTAAAAGATGGATTAATTTGATTTAACCTTGATTCCACTTTAAATCAACATATACACGTAGTAAAATCTAGTTCGTTTTTAAGTATGAAATCACTTTGAAATAAAGTCGTTCCACTTTGATTTGAGCATTTTCGGCGTTGGCGCCAAATCGTTCCGAAAAATATTAGAATCAAAGTTTTTTGCTTTGATTTTACGTTGTTTTTTTCTCTGTGAAACTTTAGAATAAAAATTTTTTTAATTTACCGAAGTACATGAAACAGCATTGTGCATACTCGGAATTATTATTTTCTTTACATAAATGAATTTAGGCGGAACGAAGTTCGCCGGGTCAGCTAGTACTTTAATATATAAATTTCTTCATCTTTATTACTATAACAAACCTGACCACGGGTGATTATTTTTTGGGTGCTCGATTTTAAATTTATTTCCCCTGGAATAATAAATTTCAAAGTATTTTCTTGCTGTGATTATTATAAGAGTCGGTAAACATCGACCAAATTTTGTGTCTTAGTAGGGTATAACAGACTGACTGAAGAGCTCACTGTTATACCTGGGCGAAACACAATTATTTTTGGAGTTGAGGTACTTTTTAATTATGTTTTTTATTTATTACTTTTCAAACTAGAAGGTAGCAGGACGGCAACGAACATATTGTGTTATGTTACGTTATGATATTGCGATAAAGTGAGTCAGGGATGAGCTTTAAATAATTTAATTAAAATAAAAAAAAGTTACTTATAGAAATCTGGCAACCCTGAAAATTGTATCCAAAGTAGCCCCATTCAAGACCTACCTTCCGACATTTGGCTTGTATTTTCCGATCTTACGTTTAAGTGAAGGAGTTTATTTTTTATCATCATAAAAGCGTTATAGAGTCAGACAGTCAGTCCGTGAGTCAGGGATGAGCGTAAATAAATTTTTCAAAATTTGCCTGAAATTTGGTCTTCAGTTCCAGCAAATAGTGGATCCAGGATGAAGTTTTGGATTTTGTATAATTCCACTCAAATTTAGTTCATGAAAAATCATGTTATTCTGCTAAGAAAGTTTTTATTCTAAGAAAACACATACAAAATTTAATATCTTGTCTTAAAACTTTCCATTATTTTTTTTATTTTTCACCATTTATTAATTTAAAATTATTATTTAATGAAGACAGTTTTTATTTATGTATTTCATTAAAATATTTTTCATATATTACATTTTAAATTAAATACCTACAAATTAAGTTTAAATATTTACATAAAAATGGTATGATAAAATAAATAAAAAAGTTATATTCTAATGAAATATTCGTTGTGTTTCATATTTTAATTAGAAGAACAAAAAAAATAAAGTTAAATTAAAAAAATAAATAATTTAATATGCCAAACAAAAAATTTCTAATTTTTCTAAATATAAATAAATAAAAATTGTGTTTTGATATGATATTAAAATTAAAATAATTATATTTAACTAAAAATAATTCGATTTACATCACTGGACAACAACTTTGAATTGCATTGAGTTTGTTTCTACTTTTGTTTTTATTTTATAACCTATGTAACTTATTTTATTTATTGCAAACAATAAATCATTTTTGTTTTAAAATAAATAAATCGTTTCTCCTTTTGTTAAGTCGTTACTTTGGTTATAAAGATTATTTTGTTGGAAAATTGTTGTTGCTGTCACTTTATAACCAAGGAACAAGTTATTATTTCAATTTTTTCTTTGCTAGAATACTTTATTTGTAGAAGTTTTTTTTTTGTTATTGAAATAAATCACGCAGCAAACTTGTCAACTATCAGAGAGCCAAAACCACGGGCTTCAGCTTGTGGTGAAATATCAGAGCTCAAAACTATTATTTGTGTATAACTCTAAGGTCTATAGAATATTCTAGAATTGTAAAATTTGATTAATCCAGTCCCGAAATTCGGAAATCCTTGTATAAACGCCAGGTTGATTGGGTTCAGCACAGCCAATACCCCAAGAAATGACTCCACCAAGTATGAACCTCTTGTCCATCTCTCGTTGAAGCACCATTGGGCCACCAGAATCACCTAGAAACGGAAGAAGTTAATCAATGTCTTAAAAAATAAGGACAATTTTGTGTGTTTCGTCACCTTCGCATGAGTCATAACCGCCCTTCTTCCATCCAGCGCAAATGAAGATATGTGGAATGTGTTCAATGTAACCAGCTGCCCTGTACATCGTTTCGCAGATAGTATTGTTGATAATTGGAACTGCAACTTCTTGAAGCACACTCGGTAATGGTCCATCTTCGTAGAGTCGACCCCATCCTGTGACAAATGCTGTCTGACCAATGAAGTCTTCATCTGAGCCAGGTACACAAACTGGAATGATATTTGGTTGGAAAACAACTGGTTCGTAGAATCTATAAAACAAAATACGAACATTTTAATTTGAATTTATAACATTTCGTGGGATTCTCTATAAGAATTACCTCAAAAGTGCCAAATCATATTCAAATGTTCTTGGATCAAATTGCGGATGTGATGCAACAATTTGAACTCGTCTCTCTTGATAGCCATAGGGTTCTTCCTCTTCAGCCAAATCATATTCACCCAGACGAAGTAAAAGATCAGAAGGTGGAACACTGAAAAATTCGTTTCAAAAATCAATAAATTATTGAAATTTTTTAATTTAAATGCTTTTATTTTGAACTTACTTGTCAACACAATGCGCAGCTGTAATAGCCCAGTTTTCATTTAGTAAAGCTGCTCCACATTTGTGAAGGTAGGTCGATGTTCTCCATTGTCTTAGAGAAATTTGCCATGGCCATCTGCCAAAAGCTGCATTCGAACCACCAACAATCCTTGGTTCGGGGAACATCCTTCGACCACAGACTGCGAAAAAATAAAATAAAATGTTGTAAGAATTTTTTAAAAATCAGAATTCATTTATCAAGTTGTAGATTTGCAGCTTCAACTTTTGGAGAACAGTCAGCAGAACAGATTTTTTGAAGACGTTGATATTTTTTTTTTTTTGGGAAAGCTTTGTATATTAAAGCAAGCTTTTACACGAATCAAAATTACAACATCGAAACATCGACCGTAGAATACTGCAGAAAAAAGGATATTTAAAATCATACTGCGTATAGAATTTTGTGTGTTCATTCGGAGTTCGAAAAATTTGGGCTTGGGCCCAATACGTTTCCAATAATAAAATAACTTTGTACTAATGTTAAACTTCATGACTTTAATGGTTTAATCTACCATGCTATTCATTTCGTGATCTTGACAAAAATAAAAAAAAGGGTGTCCACTCTGCTTTTGGAGCCAGAATTTAAACGTGTGGCCTAATTTTCTGAAGTTAATGGCTTAGAGGAGGGTTTCGAATTCGAATTTCGTTTAAGGTCATCTAGACCGGATTTCTCAGTATTTTTTTTATATTTTCTCAGACAGGGCTATAAATTAATTAGTTTTTAATTTGTACTGCTTACGCTCTTTTTTTCCATTGAAATATTATTAAAGCTTAACTAAATTCAACGAATCGATTCATTTCTATATGGTCGGTTCAAAAACCGATGATGGGGTTGGTGGAGGCGTGTACTCAGAAGGATTAAATTTAAGTCTCTCATTTCGTCTTCCAGACCATTGTAGCGTGTTTCATGCGGAACTTTTGGCGATAAAGGAAGTTTTATCTTGGTTAAAGGAAAACGTGATATCGACTTCTAATATCCGCATTTTCTCAGACAGCCAAGCTGCCATAAAATCTCTCGACTGTGTCTCTACAAACAGCCCTAAACTGTCGATCATCTCTTATAGAGATGGCACAGCAGTTCAATATTCTCCTTTGTTGGGTGCCGGGCCATAGGGTCATTCCGGATAATTGTAAAGCTGATGAACTCACCAAAGGTGGAACAAGACTACCTATTTTACCTGAAAAGGTAAATATCGGTTTTTGCTGAAGCAAGATGCTTTAAGGAGAACAAACCTTAGGTGGAACAACGTAACCACTTGCCTTGCAATAAAACAGATTTGGCCTACGCTAGATGTGAGGTGAAAAGGAGAAGAGGAGAAAGAAACTGTTCCCCATCTTCTCTGCACATGCCCTACCCCTATCCCAAAGACGTAGGCTCCATCTCGGAGACTTCTTCTTCAATGATCCTAGTGATCTAACAAACATAGACATAAGTAGTCCCGCACGCTTCATTAGAAGCTCCAACTGGTTTTAACGAGTGGGGAGAAAATCTCTCTAGTTTCACTTGGTATCACAACGGACCAACTTATGGTCTAAGTGTGTCAGTTCCTTGCTGGCAGCCACTTCAACCTAACCTAACCTAACTAAATTCAACTACTTTCAGAAAAATGTACAAGAGTTAAATAAACATGCATCAAAGACATGTGCTTGCAAAACAAAACAGAGGAAAATTGTACTGGAAGCTATAATTTTAGCCACCATACACCATTTTCAACTGTTTGTTTTAGCAAGTAGATGTTTTCAGCATAGATTTTATATCTTTTTAGCCCAGGAACTTTGTGCGAAAATCCTAATTTTTGGCAATAGGTTTTTGGATTTTGATGGGTTGTAGAGCTATTTAATAGAGCTATTTAATAAGCGTTTTTATGAAAAAAAAAAAAAAATATAACGGTACATTCTACAAACTTCTAAAAGATCTAAAAAAAACATAATCAAATTTTTTATCATGGTACATTTTTTTTATATATAAGACTCAAAAATTAGTAATTTTTTTTATTCAAAGTTAAAAAATTGAAATATTATTTTGGGTTTTTTTCCGTTAAAATGCAATTTTTAACACATATAAATAAAAACTAAAAACACAGTTTTGTTAACCAATTAATTCGGCGTCGTTTGAGCTTGTGCTGCGTACCCTTCTTTAAAAAAATAATTTTATTCAAAGACAAATCACAAACAAAAATTTAAAATACATCAAACGATGCAGAATTGAATTAAGAAGAAGAAAGTAAACAGTAAATTTTATTATGTACCGTTAAGTCTGTCAATTTTTAATTAAAACTTGAAAAAGTGAACATTTTAAACAATTTTTTACAGTATTTACTGTTAAAACGGAATTGTAAACAAAATATAACAAAATCAAAATACATAATTTTTGTCACCCTTAAATTATATTTTTGAAATTTTGCTGGTAGATATAACATCTTGAATAATTTCAATCAAATTCAAATCAAAATATAACGGTATAACGGAATTTACTAAAGCATATGACTGTGTACATTTCTTTTTTATATATTAGGATCTTAAATTTTAAAAATTTTTAGTAAGCGTTGAATAAGTGAAAATGTTTACGGAATTTTTGCAGGTTTTACAAAAAAAAATATAACGGCTCACCCAAAAAACGGAAATACATAAAACTACGCAAAATTATATTTCACATAAGATAAAAGTTTTTTTTTTGTAACAAGTTTCTTAAACTTGGTAAAAGTTTTATTAAACTTTGATGAAGTAAAAATTTGTTTTTACAGTTCTAATCGTTCCAATTTAAGAGTCACCGGATTTTTATAAGAAAAAGTAATTTATTTTGTTTAATATTCAATTTCGCATTGTTTTGTTCTCAAAATTTTTTGATTTTATTTAAGAGACAACCATGAAAAAAAATGATTTTGGATAAAAAAAAATATAACGGTACATTTTTTCAACTTCCAACTTATTTTAAATTATGCAGCAATAAATGTTTCTTAAGATTTTATGGTAACTTGTTTAATAAAGTAGCATTAAATTTTTCAAATTTGTATACAAATTAAAAAATTTAACGGAATTCAAATAAACTTAATGCAGTACTAAACTATTACTATTAACTATTTTATTTTCTGTCATTTTTGGTATTACAAAAGTTTGTAGTACACACTATTTGAAATTTTTTTAATTTAATCCATCAAGAAACAAAGTTTATCCATAAAAGTTCTCTAGCCTTAGCCAAGTCCGTAGACAAAGAATTCATGTTGCTTTTAACATTTACGCTGTTAAGCGTCGACCCAGTATTTTGTACAATTCTCCTTAGAATTTAACCCCACCATCGATTTTTTGTTTGTTCGTATAATTCCCTCCGGCCTTGACAACTATAGAACTAAGCCCTGAAGATTCTGTCGGCTAAGCTAAGGTTTTGGGTTGTTCTTGTATTTAACATTCTGATTGTTAAGTCCTGGCTTCGTTTTTCTAAATTCTCTTCGAGCTTTTAGCCCTGAGTTTGCTTTTTTAGACCTAGTACGCTTTCATGGAATTGATTCCTAATTGCATTTACCATTTAAATTGTTTAGCGCCGACCAAGTTGTTTGCCCTATTCTCTTCGATCCTTAGCCCTAAGTTCATTTTTTCTGGGCTCTTATCCAATTTCCTTCGGAATCTAGCCCAAAACTGTAGTTCATGCAACTTTTTTTTATAATTGCAGATGGGGGATTTTTGGGACTTTCTTACTGTACTAAAAATACAGAGCCAATAACACATCACTCTTTGATTTAAATGAAGTAAATTATGGAGAAATAGTAGCAGACTTATAATATACCACTACAAGAGTACTAAATTGAGTTGAATTAAAACGCACGTTCTTTGTTAAAAAAAATAAAACTACAGACGTTACATAATTAGTATTAATTTCAATAGTTCTTCATATTCCTTGCAAATTTGACTTTGTAGAAAAAAAAAATGAATGTCTGATGCTGCTGGTGATGTTCGTAAATGGTATTTGCTGGAAACTGGTCAACCTCATCAATTTAACAGTAAAGCTAAATAGCATTCCTCCATCTTTGCATTTCATTAAAATTCACGATTTTCAAGTGTGTACAAAAGAGTATGAGTGTGCGTTTGTCTTTGGTTATTTTTTTTTCTTGCAAAATCCCCTTTTCCTAAAAATAAGTTGTTACCTCTGTGAATTGACATAGAATAATATTTTCCCTCCAAAGGGGTATGTATCGGTGGTTCTTTTGCCTTCACATGCTCCATCGCACACAAGAAGGCCAATAAGAAAACAACGAAACGATCCTCATGCTGTTAAGTCCTCCAGCTGCTGCAGCAGCATCTTCATCTCTAAGTATAGTTTTATGGTATTTTCATCTTGCAAACGTATCTTTGACTTCATCTATGTATCTATTCTTATAATATCACAACCGCAGGAGAGATGAAGAGTCTTCGATCGACCTTGGTCGAGGTCTATATAATATACTGCAATAATAATGCATCCATGCAGCTATGCACCTCGCATAGCACATCCTGAGGAAGTGGCATCGGCAGTGGCAGTGCCGGCAGTCCATAACCATTTTCCACTGGTTCTTCGCCTTGTTCTTCCTCTGTTCCGTGTAAGTTCTTGACTTTTTCTTCTTCGTCGTCGTTTGGTCGTCATCATCGTTAACTTACCAATGTTAAGCATGTTTCATCGTTTTTATTTGTTATTGCGCGCATCTATCTGATGATGATTTTTTGCTGCTTTATTTATAGGAATAGGATGCGCGTTCAAAGGTGGACTCGTGGTTGTCCACGACGCACGACATGACATCCTGTGTGTGTGTTGTCTGGCGGTTGTAGAAAGTTCTGTTAAGTTAAACGGCATCCGAATTGGGGTTATACCAACAAAAACTGTGCAATAGGGTCAACGAATTTAAGTTTCTTCTTCGAGGTTAGGTTTTTGGGGTAAAGTGAATCATGATGGCAACCATATCGCAATATGTGTGGTTGTGTGCCATCATCGCTAACGGCCAGACTTAATCAAATTTAATTGATGGCTCATTTCATTTCGTGCCAAGTCGTAAAATTGTTTTCATTTCATTTTTTTGCAGATTGATTTTCTGGTGAGGTTAAATATGCTAAAAGCATAAAAATACGGAATGAGGTTTATGACATAGAATAAGGTTGTGATGAATTATCCTGATTTAGTTGTTGTTGCCATTATCCTCACGGTAAAATTTGTTCTTCTTCACGTTTTATGATGCTCCTACTGCAGCTATATATAAGAACAGCTAAATGTTGAGGATAAACTCGTAAGTCAAGGTTGTTGCGTGCATTTGAGTTATGTTTTGTTTTTTTTGTTTTTTTTAAAGATTTGTAATGCTTTGGTATACGTACTGTTGAAGGTTGGCAATGGCAGAAGACGAATAATCTCCTCATCCATCAGTTTTGTATAGATAATGTCGTGTTGAGTGTTAATATCGGAGAAGGTGTCATTTAGGAGGCTTAAGTGTTTCGACTTTTGAATCAATTATCTTCAACTAGTGAAGATAATGAAGAGCAAAACAAACTTATTGAAATATGTAGATGTACGTAGGTATAAGATTTTATTTTTAGGTTAGTTAACATCATTTTCTTACTTGAGGCCCATCACGATAAGTCTTAGTTAAGAAGTGATTGTTTGTTTTGAGGGTTATAGACTTTTTACGCAAATTATAATTTTATTAAAAAATATGAATGGAATTCGCAGTAGTACTCAAGTTGATTCCCACATTTTTCTGAAAATCTTTTTCTATCAAGAAAAAAGTGTCGCACTTTTTTGTGCAGAATTTTATGAGTTACAAATTTTGGGCTGACAATAAAAAAATAACCTCAAACTCTTGAAGCCGACGAAAAGATAATATCCGTCAAGAATGCAAGGACCTATCGCCGGAAGTTCTGTAAAGTGTTAACTATGTAAGAAAGCACAAATCAGGGCCGAATGGACATCAATTCTGACGGCGGCCACTAAGCAGATATCATTTTCTAAACTTAATGGACAAACTTAAAGACATCAAATACATAAGCGTTATCTATAGATCGAGTTCTTCATTTCTATAAAGCCACTCTGTTTGTCTATCGGAAACTGTTCGTGTGCTGTGAAAATATTTAAGTGAGTTGAAAGAAATAGCGTTCCGAAGAAATTTGGAAAATGATTGTAGCAAGGAAATACACAAAAGCATCCATTGCAGCTAGTAACAATTATGGACGTGAAATAAGGCCAAAAGCAATGAGGCCATATATGTGAAATTTGGTTTTTTTCCTTTAAATGTTTTTTTTTTTTCAGAAATTACTAAAACTTCGATAATTGTTATTGATATTCTTCGAATATGGTCTAATTGTATTTTTATCAGGGCCCAGATCGCGTTAGACTGAAAAGATTGTTCGCATTGAACGATCGTTGCGTCGCGTCGTAATTTCTACTATTGCTCGCTCTTTATTTTTCTTCATGTCCACTAAAACAAAAAATCAACAACAATATTTTGTATTGTCTATTTTGTCTTCTTCTTGTCAAAACGACGATCGAAGAATTTATTAAGTCTTACGTGATCTGTCTGGGCCCATTTGTTTTTAAAGTGAAATAGAAACAATATTCTGGAGAATTCGCCCAACTCTACATTGTGGTCAGCGCGGAAGGGTGCATGGCAGCTCACGTGGTGGAACGCGGTACGTTTAAACGTCGAAAAAATTGTTATTTTCCGTAAATTTTTTAAAAGTAATTGAAAAGGTAGAATTAAATGGAGAACCCGTCGAAACACATTATTCATTTGGGGAATTCTGATCCATGAGCCATGATCATGAGTCATAAGACCGTTATGGATGGCCCTGAAATCAACAAGAATTTCATGTGCTCTTTTGGCCTCAAATGACTTGTGGTGTTATATACCCAAGTGGGTCAGAAGTCCTTTCTGAACTTTTGGTCCAATGATTCGACCGAAATAAAATATTTTGATTTCGAGTTTCCACGAACAGAAGCTCTACTCATCGCGATCAAATCTCCGAAGGACAATAAAACGGTTAGTAGGACTGGACGTAAGTCCCCAAAAACTCTTACGAGCAGCCACAAAATCATCAAGATATATACTATCACATAGACAATTTCGGATTAAGAGTAGTTGCCACAGTGGTGGAAAGGAATAACTGTCAATTTTTCGAAGAAACAAGACATTACAGGGATAACTAGCTATCAAATGCAATGTTCAATACTTTGTGGCGCAAAGTCCTTTTCCAAAGGAACATTCTCTACTTAATGCGGACAGACTACTGTGTTAAGAACGAAGACGTAGGTGGCAGTAGATTGTATTGCGTGCCAAGGAAACCGCTGAAATAATAAAAGTAAACAAATGGTTCGATTTAAAGCAAATGCCACAATACAGTGGAAGTCGAATCAGCGCAATGGAAAAAATAGTTGGGGAACTTAAGTTAATCTTATGTCCCTATTCTGCCGTTGTGAGGCTCACAGGTCACAATTTTTTGTGAGTGAAATTTCTTATAAGGCGGTTACAATTTTGTATTCTTTGGAAGCCCTAATAAGAAACCACACAAAAACAACGTGAGTTGTAATCTGCCAAGGAGCAGATTATAATTTTAAAGTTCTTATGAAGCAAGTTCACTACGAGTTATGAGGTTATTGTGACCTCTGAAGCTTCAGTGAGATTGCCAGAATAAGGCTGTTAGTAACTCTGTTTGTAACCTTATATGCCCCTTAAAGGGAACCACACGGACCTTTTGAGCTCAGAGCCCTAAGTCGGTAATACAGTAAACAAAAAATGGAAAAATGGAAAAATTGAAAAATTTTACATAAACAATCAAAACTCACCTTGCCTATAGTCGACTCCTTCCAACGAAGGAATTGCAGTAGTCGTCGTAAAAGGCATTGCCGTTGTACCATTGAAATCCTCCGTTGGTATGTCGGTGACTAATTCAGGGTATGCACTTTCAGTTGAACTTTCACTTGGACGCTCAGTTGTTGAACTTGTTGTTGTTGAAGTTGGTAAAGATGTTGTCGATGGTATTGTTGAACTAACCGATAAACTTGGAATTGGAGGACCATCAGTTGAAACTGCTGGTGTTAATGTACTACTTGATTCTAAATCCGAAACCGGTGCAGTTGTGGACGATAGAATTTCTGGTATTTTATTCGATTCTGACGTAGAAGAAGGTTTATTTAGGCCTTCTGTTGCAGAATCTTGAGTAGCTGAAGAAGTCCCAAGAAGTGTACTATTTTTATTGGCAGCAACTTCTGGGTCGATTGTTGGCACTGGCACCCAATCAGCTGGTGGAGGTTTCGGCTGCCAGTCAGTTTCCTCAATGGTAATGTGGGTGTTGTTTCTGTTATCATCTACTGTTGTCCATGTGACAAGGGTGGGCTTGTAAGTTGAAGTTGGCTCGGGAATGTACTCCGCTGTGGCTGGTTTTCGAGTAGTTGTTGACGTCGTTGTTGGTTTTGATGACGTCGAAGAGGACCCTTCAGTCGTTGTGCTGGTTTTTGTACTTGATTTTGTAGTTGTTGTCGGAGCTGTGGTAGTTGATGTTGTCGTAGTTGGTGTAGATTTCACAGTTGTACTTGTTGTAGAAACTGGAGTCGTTGTTGTCGTAGTTGTTGAAGGACTTGTGGATGTTGTTGGCTTCGCAGTTGTGGTTGTAAGTTCTGCCTTTTGAGTTGTTGGTGAAGTTGGTAAGGAGATCTTAAAGATTTCTGATGTTGGCTTTGGTTTAGGCCTGGGAGCTCTTGTTGAAGGTTCAAGCGAAAGTGCTGTCACTTTAACAGTTGATGTTGGTGGATCATTTCTAGTTGGTGAAGAAGTTGTCGAATTGTGAGTTTCGTGGTGAACAACTGGTTTTCTAGTGTATTTTGATCTAGGAGTTGTTGTCGTTGCTGTCGGTGATGGTGTTGTTGTTGAAATTGATGTTGAAATTGGACGTTTTGTTTGGAATGGCTTCTTTGTAGTTGTTGGACGCTTTACCAAAGTTGGTTTGTACTTAGGAGTTGTTCTCGAACTAGGTCTTTCAGTTGTTACAGGAGTTGTGAAATTTGCTGCTGGAATTTTTGTAATTATAGGCTTTTTAGTCCTTGGTGCATCTGTTGATGGTCTTTGAGAAGGAGTTGGAATTCTCATAGTTGTGGTAAATTGAACCTCATGAACAATGGGTGTTTCTGATGGTTTATTTGGTGTTGATGTTTCAACCATTTGGAAAGTTGTGAATTTACTTGGAATTGTTGTTGGTTCAAATTCATTCTCCAGGCTTGTATTAGGGGCCATTGTCAATACTGGAGCAGTTGTTGTTGTAGTTCTTCTTCTGGTTGGTGTTTTAATAGTTGTTGTTGGTGCCGAAGTGGTTGTTGAACTTGTTGTTGTTGTCGTCATTGTAATACTTGCTGTTGGTAATCTTGAAGTAATGAATCTCATTGTTGTACTCTCCACCTTGGGAGCCATATGAGTTATTGTAGAAACTTGAACATACGGATGCATTGTTGAATGATTTCTAACACCAATACTTTCAATTAAACTCTCCGTGGGAACTTTAAAGAGGGAGCTTGTTGACAGCGTTGATGACTCATGTGAGAAATGTGATATCGTATTTTGATCGATACTATTGTCACTGATTTCTTCAGCGAAAATTTGTGTTTCATCCTGACGAAGAGGAAGAGAACATTTTAAATGAGCAAACGAATAATTGTTGAAAATAAGCTAACTTACCTTCATTTGACAACATGATCCAAAGTAAAATCGATCTATGCAAGTTCCCAAATGTGTTCCGTTTTGCTTAATACAATCTATAGCAAACATACACACTCCGGACATACCGGATTTTCGCACGATACATGGTAGGTGGCGGATATTTCGTCCCGATTGAACTGAAATAAAATAAATGATATATTTTAAATATTTTAAAATTTACATGTGTAGAACTATATTAAAATAATTAAGTTGATCTAAGTCTTTTTTCTTGGCTGCTTTATTTCAGTAGAACCTTCATACACATAGAATCTGAATCTATTTTATAAGAAAACCTTCCAAAATTAAACTAAGTCAATCATTGTGATCAACAAATTGTAAAAGGCATAAAGAATCAGAACTACATTTTGTCTGTATCAACGTCTAAAAAAGCAAATACCTATTTTTAAAGCCTGGATCCAAAGACAATCGACACGCAACATTATTTACAAATAAATTATAATAAAAACAAGAATTCTCAAAAGCATTTGTTGGTAGACATAAAGCTATTTTTATCCCTCTTCATCGATGCACAACTCGCTCAAAGAGGTGAAATGACGCAAAACTAAATCTTGAATCGTCACCGTCTTCGGTCGTTGCTGTATGCCGGAAATAAACCGGAAAGCATGTTGTAATCTGATATTAGGTCATCGCCCTTTTTTCCACTTGACATAAGAAATTCAACTGTCTACTTCAAAGCTTGATGAATCGTGGTATCGTCGTATCAGACGTCTTAAAATATTATTAAATAACATTGGAACACGTCATGGTCCAATGTCAAATTTTGTTTGTAAATAAAATCTTGATCATAAATAATGATCTTGACTTTGAGACTGGCTTGTGGTGTATGGAATTTTGTTTTTTGTTTATTTTGAAATGTTAGACTGACTTGAAATTAAAATATAATAACTTTTATTTTTGCGGGATTTATTTGATCACAAATAATAAATACCTACGCTAAAAATTGATTGTACATACTGCACTTAGTTAACATTCATGCCGATTACAGAATCCGCAAAACTCGATCCGCAGTGCCATCCCATCTACTCATGTATCTTGAAAAGGAAAGAGAAGACTACATTGTGAATCACTGCGGATCGAGTTTTGCGGAGTCTGTAATCGGGTGATTATCTTTTATGACAACTATTTTGTAATACGGTAGAGTACTAGATCCAAATTATAGTAGAAATTACACAAATTTTGACGTGTCAGTTGAGCATGTCAAAACTATTCTGTTTTTGTATGACTTTTTGTCTACTTCATTGCAATGTTTACAGCATCGAAATTGTAACATCAACGAGTTTAAAAAACCGTCATCTGGTAGAGAAATATAAACCAAACAAATTTATGTGTGATGTTTTTTCCTAAGTAATATATTCCAAATTTATACAGGGTGATTCGCATACGGTGTTACCAAAGGTAGAGCATGTAGGTTGGGTTGAGACAAGAAAAAAAAAAAAATAATATGTATCTATAATATTCCAACCGTTTAGCCGGAGGGGCAATTTTCTCAAAAAAATGACAAAAATATACTTAAAAAGAACGGTAATTCTAAATATGCCACGTTATACTTTGTTGTAGGGTCAGAAATCATTTCTTTTATTTTTTTTTTAATAAAGTTGTTGTAGTAAACGTATTTTTTTAATTAATTTTCAAACTCAAAATTTTGAAAAAAAAAAAATTAAACTAAAAAACGAAAGGAAAAACCGACCTGCTATACAAATGTTATAAACGATAACGAAAATCTTATATTTTTTATTTTTGAGATTTAAAAAAAAAAAACAAACTATTAATTTTTTTTTTAAATTCAAAGTTTTAAGAAACGCGTTAATTTTTTTTCTAATTTGTATTTGCTCATAAGAAGGCATTTTTAAAATTTTTAATTTTTTATAGGGTGGACTCAAAAATATACACATATTCTTAATATGATCTTTCTACGATAAAGTTTTTAGCGATTTAGAAGTTTAAAAAATTAATTACTTTGAATCAGGGTTGTTTTAAACGAGGATGAATTTTTATAGAACTGGAAAACAGATTTACAAAAAATTACCCATTTGTATCGGGTTATTAGAAATGATTGATTTTCTTAATCGATTTTTCAAGGGTTTTTGATTTATATTTTTTTAAGGATTGTTTCGATCTTAAAAAATCAAAAAAATTCGGCACGTTAAGGAGATTATAATGATGATATTTGGTAAACATTTTTGATGAAATGTTTATTTTCAATATATTTTTAAGGAGTGGCCTTGGATTATTTTGTTCTTCCGAAAGTCAATAAAACAACGATTATTTTGATAATTTTCTTGTTACTTTACGTTTTATAATAGAGTCATATTAATTCTGTAAGAATTTCGCTAAGAAATCAATCAAACTAGATTGGTTTCTTCATTTCTAGTCAAGAAAGCGAGATAGTCCAATTACAGAAGGTTATTTTAATTCGATTTGGTTGACTACTTCAAAAATTATTATTTCGTTTCTAATTATCAGATCTTCAAGGTTATGCTCTAAAAATAAAGTAAGAAGAGGTCAAGCTGGGAACGTATTTTAAATACGTTCCTAGCCTGACCTCTTGGAAGGGATAGTTAATATGGTGTGCGTTTTGCCAACGCAATTTTGATTTTTTGTACTGTTAATTCGAAAGTAAGTGAAAAATTTCATAAAGTCAAAGAATAGTTATTGCGCCAACATTTTTCAAACAAAGTGGCTGTTAGTCTAACTGGAAAAGTAGTTGAATCAAATTTTCAATAGTACATTTTTGGTGATTTTCATTAAAGAAAAATAATAATAAATCTTCAAAATAAATTAGTTGGGCTAACTTATGAGGCTCACTAACATTCTAACATTCATAAGTCAAAAACTATGTAAAAATTACTAACGAAATTCAAATTAAGAATGCAATTGAGTTAAACTGAGAAGAATCAAATTGGTTTATTAAATTTAAATATGTTTTTCGAGTATTGAAAAAAAAACATCCATATTTATTGCTTTATATGCCAAAAATAATTCATGATTAATTGAATAAGAGCCACGGCAAAATTGGTAAAATTGATTTCTTTTATATGGTGTCCTAAATCTGTCCTTATAAAATTATTAACGATTCTTAAGCTTTAATTAAACCTGTCGCAAAGAAATACCGGCGCAAAATTTAAGTCAGTTTAATACGATGTTAAAGCATTTTTAATATGAAACTAGGTTAAACAAATGATTTTGCTAATTTTAAATGAGCTAAAGAGCTAAAATCACCAAATGGCTGTTATGTTTTAAGTATCGTACTAAACTCAAATGACACTTTAACATTTATAATAGTCAAATAAGGTTTTTTTGTGAGTTTTTTGCATTAGATGTCGTTGTTTTGGGCGTGAACACCTAGAGTCTATTAAGGAAAGGGTTGAGGTCCAAATACTGTATGGTTAAAATTCTGTTCTCAAAATTCTGCATTTCAAAATACTGTTTTTAAAAATTCTGGTTACACAAAATTCTGTATGAAGAAAATTCTGCATTTTTAAATTCTGTATGATAGAAGTTCTGTATGAACAAAATTCTGTATTGCATAATTCTGTTTTTCAAAATTCTGTATTTAATTTATTTTTGTACATTATCAAAAGGTTTTTTATGATAAAAAGCTTGGCTTTTGTTGCTGTCATAAGATCAGTCAGTACGACGCTTCTTTTATCGTGGTAAATTTGAAGATTAGAAAACTTTTAAACTGGCAACCTGGTTTAAAAAAAATTATATGCCTACTGGGAAAACATTAAGCTGAGTTTTGTGCTGTCTTAACAAATTCAAAGAAAATAACGGAAGTATTCAAAGGATGCAAAACAACACTGAGGTCTGGCATCGGAAGGTTAACAGTATTGATGGTTGGAAGATGGAATAGCGGTCTTGCTCTCAGGTTGATTAAATAAAATAAAAGCAATATTAAAAAAGTTACCATCTTGCATAACATTATGTTTTTGTACATTTTTATCGAAAATGTATAGATCTTGTTTGAAAAAATTTCTCGAGACGAATAAACATCACAAATATGACATTTATATGGATAAATGCTAAGATTCGGAACAAAATATGAACAATCGTGGGCGATGTTGTGCGTTTCTCAATATTAGTAGAAGTAAAGTTGGATATTTGACTTTTGGAATACCAACATATGGCTGTAGTCTAATACGAGTTTCAGAAAATGGTTAAGTGATTTTAAAAACGGGTCTGATTTCGCTAACGCACAGGCAACAAGGGCGACAAATGGGCATTTTGTTTATACAGAATTATGGAAATATAGAATTTTGGTCATACAGAATTTTGATCATACAGAATTTTCAAAAAAAAAAAATCAAATAGAATTTTGGAATCCAGAATTTTGACCCGCTCCCTAATAGTCTAAGAGCTGACAGCAAATTTTTGGTTTGGAGGTATAACTTAAATTTGCGAACATGTATGTTGAGGTACAAGGGCCACGATTTCAAATTCAACCGTCTGGCAGGATTATGTTGTCGCCGGGGCTGAAGGCGGGAGGTTTAAACCGTGATTTTTCAGATTTTGGTTTAGAGTATATAACCACTTAAATATATATGTAAACTAAAGAGACCTACGCTCTCATCAAGAATTTCGGGGTCCCAGACGATTTGAGTGTCGCCCGACCCAGACAGACGCCCTCAAAGGCCCATAGGGACGAAAACAAACTTTCTATTTTGAAGGTTTAACCATATATGTAAATTGTTTTACCCATAGGGGCGAAAAACAACTTTTGATTTCAAATGTATAACCATATAAATTATGTATCAAAAAATCAGGCAAAAACTCCTCATTACAAATATATATGTCCCAGACGGTTAAAATGCCGCCACACCCTACCAGACGCCAAGGCCCATAGGGGTCAAAACTTTTGATTTCTAGTACCGCCAGTGACCGAATATTCGGCCAGCGAAACAAACATCAAATTCATGGATACGCCAAAGGTTATCTTCTTACTACTTTATATAAGATCCATGACATCTTTGAAGATTTTATAAATGCAAAACTAATTAAAAAAAAAAACAAAAAATTAACGGATACGGATACACTCCTTTAGCAATCGTTCAAATTTGTCTTGAACTTAAAACCAAAAAAAAAATAATGTTGTTACTTATTTTTTAAATATGTAACTATAAAATAGTAAACCTTAATTCACCTATAAAGCACATATTAAACTACTTTATTTTCTTAGGTAAACCGAATTTTTTTCTGCATAAATTATGAAAATATAAATTTCTAAATTGAAATTTGAAATTACGTACACTCTGGCGTATACGTACTTTTTTTAAATTTGTAAATTAAATAAGTAACCATACTGTATAGCTTAAAAAAAAAATATTAAAATATGCTCCCGCTTAGTAAGTTCAAAATGGAAGGATATAATTCACCCAATTTGTTGCCTTTTTAGAAGTACTCAAGCTTACATTACCCTTAATTTAAATTAAAACAATCTTTGTCTTAAATATGAATTTTTCTGGCGAGTACCCACATTCCCACATATCGAAAATTCAAACAACCATTGGTCTTTTGAATGAAAGAGGACATACATAAAAGGAGTTAAAATCCTCGGAACCCGTGAAGCGGGACACCTAAGGAACTGATGCCCAACAAAAATGTTGTTAAACGTTCAAAATGAATAATGAAAACATAACATTTCATACTTTTATTTTTCCACAACTACGCCATTATGACAGAGATATACTAATTAAAAAGTGTTTCAAATTTCAAAAATGTATGTGAACTGCTAACAAATTAGAAACATGCTAAGTTTAGTATCATACCAAAATCTTAATATAAGACTTTAATTTTAAAATTTCGCGCCACTGTAATTAAGATAGACATATAATGCCTTTATACAAAAACTTAAAATAGAAAACAGCATGTCAGAGGCAATACAATTATATAAAACCCTGGGAAATTTCTTTAAAAAATCATTAAATCACAGATGCAAAAGTTAAAACAATGAAAATGTTTGTATCCAGTTTTTGAGAAAACGTGGTTTGAAAAAGAGTTTCAACGAAAACTCCAGAAAATTAAAAAAAAAATCAATTTAAACAATGTTTCATCATACTCAAATTTGAATTATGAATTATTTGAGAAGAGTTTTTTTTTAGTTTATAATGAAGCCGTACCTTGCCATTACATATTAAGAACCTTATACACAAATAGACAGCTGCTACATCAAGAAAACAAACAAATATAGAAAACCATTAAACCTTAGAATTCACCTCATTTCATTGAATTCCTATAGATTCTTGATTGAATGAACTAGTTTTTAACAATTAATCAGAAACATGTCTTAGCTAGACATTAACACGCAAATAAAGGTCTATTGTCCATCAAGTCATATATAAAATTAACAATCAAACTTAAGAAAGAGTATTATGTTCACTTGAAAATAAAGTTCATTAAAACATTTTGAATTTTATTTACAACTCTGACAGAGTTTGTTTTATTTTGTTTAAAAATGTTTTTTTCAGAACTTTTAGAATTTTTCTTGTCAAAATGACCAACACAATAAAAAAATCCAATTCCATTGTTATCGTTTGACTCACTTAAGCTGACATTGATTGTCATTTTGAAGAACACAACCACACAAAGTGCTTTTAAAAGCATCATGACAATCACGAAGAAGCAATTTGCATTCCCTGCTCACATAATTCGTAATACGCCAGCCGCCTACTTAAGCAGATTGCGATAATGCTACTCTTTCTCCTAACGGCAATGGGAGACTTTACTTTAACCCGCAGACTTTAAGTCATTTTATGTTTTACGATCTGACCGACAATATTAGGTCAGTTTCTGGCTTCTGGCTTTTGTGTTCTGCTTTGCCTGACAAATTCAATGTGCAGAATTCTTCCATGTGACAAAAATGTAGGTCGTGCAAACCGTCTTCGGTGCAAAACACCAAACTATTTGTTTTATAATTCTCCATCACCAAAAGTAAGATAGCAGATAGATGTGGTGGCTTACCAGTTTCAATAAGTTTTTGCGTCTCCCTCTTCAGTCAAACAATAAATGCAACAACAACAACTCTCTTTGGCTAAAAAAGAGAATAATGTGATATCTCGGAAACCGGTAAAAATAATATCCATGTTTACATGATAGAGAGCGAATGAAGTGGGAGTGAAACATTCCTAGATAATTGAAACTAATGCTAGGAGTTAAAGATACTTGTTGTTCATGCCTGTGAGCCTTTAAAGCCCCTTTTATTTGAACTGACGTATGAGAAACTGTGGATACAACATAAAGTGGAAACACTTAACCAAACGAACTCAGATAGTTGAAAGTATTTAATTTGTTTGTACATTTTGTTCGCTTTAAGATGTGAATGGTCGGTCATATACGGGTATACTCTGATGGTATTATTATGTTTGGCCATATAGTTGGTGACCTAATTCGGTGAGAAGAAAGTTTTTTTCTCAACTCGGAGGAACCACCTATTAGGAATGAATTTTGATTATGCAGATAATATTAGCTAAATGATTTTTTTCTTTCAATTTCATCTAATGATCGATTTTACACAGTACGAGTGTTATAATAAAGAATATTCAATAATAAAAAAGAAGTTCGTACCTCAGGTCTTTTGTTTACTACCGGTTTTCTAGTTTTGTTGTTGTTGTTGTTGTTGTACATTTGATGACTAACGATTCGCAAATCAGATTTCATTTTAAAAGAAAGTGTTTTATTTTTGGAGGCATATATGTATGTTTGCAGCTATTCAAAATTTATATGCGTGAGTTTCATGCGGAAGTAGAAATTTGATTAAGAAACAGTTAGAGTGTGCGTGGTTTTGTTTAAAATATTAAATGGAAGTGCATTTTGTAATACTCATATAATGCGGGTAATATAAGTCAATATTTTTGAATTAATTATATGGGTAGCGTCAGTTATAATATACATATGTGTGCATGGTTTATTTTTGCAATCGCAGAAATGATGTGTCGTGAAAGTAAAACTTATATCAAATTCATGTGATGAGATACAAATATTTATGGGATAATTTAATGGAGTTTTGCAATTGAAGGTGTAGGTAAAAAAAGATGAAGTTTTCTTAAAAAGCGATTGTATCCTAAATCCCAACGAAAATAATATGTCCCATTAAAGAAGAATCTTTGACACATAGTTAAGAATTGCAATACTACAGATTTCGGGGTCATATAGCTAATTATTGGTGTAAAATGTGCATACATTAGGGTGGACCGAGATTTCCTTGTTTGTTATTGATCAATATACCAACTAGTTCTTATGAATTTTTGTCGAGCTATAATTTGTTTAAAAGGAAAATGAAAAATACAATTTAATTACAGGAAAAACAGGACTTCCTCATACTTGTTCGTTTATGGCCATCTCTTGTAGTTAAGTTTTTCTTGTTCTAAGAACTATTTTTCGATACGTAACATCTTAGCTCTCATATTTAGTGTTTAACATGCTTTCGGTCGGGGTTGATTTTAAACAAAATGGCAACTACCGTAAGAGCCTCCGTTCGGGAGCGTAGGAAAAAATTGAAATGGAAATTTTGTAGCGATTTTTTTTTTTCTTTTAAAATATCATAACTTAAGTTCTGATATGGTCTGATCCTCCAGGTTAAAATCTTTAAAAATAGCCAATAAGTATAGTTAAATTTAGTAGTTGTTAATATTAGTTTTACATAAAAGGGGGGGTGTGAGTAGCCAATCAATTTGATTTTTGATATTGTTTATTCAAAAATTGAACAATTGAAACACAATATAATTATACACTACTATTAATGAAAACCTTCTATACAAATATGTTGTTGGTTTTATAGCTGTTACTCTTTTGGGGAAAGCCCTATTTTTTCCCAATAAAATCCGTTATCATTAAAAAAATATGATAAAAGGTCAATTTAGCTACCTTATGAAGCTTATAAGATTGGTCTATAACTGTCCCATCTTTTTGAATGAGATAAATAGTTAAAGAAGAAGTGATGATTTTAATACGCTTGTAAAAGTAATTGCAAAGTGTTGACGAAAATTCATACTAAAAATGTGATTGAGTGAAAAACCAATTCGATTTTTGGATCTTCAAATATAAAAGTTAAACCAAATTTTTAAAAATACCTTTCTCTTAAATAATGCTAGTAATTGTCTTATGATAAATTCAACAGGAGCCACGCTAAGAACTGTTACATCAATTTTTTACCAACAAAAGACAATGGGCATAGATGAATAGAGCGGGACCTAGCACTAATAAGAACGGCCTTCATATCGTATATAGGTACATGTTTATGCATTCATTATCCGTTAACCGTTCGTCCGAATTCGCTATGTGACAGAAGTTATTTAATTTTTTCTTAGTTTTTATTTAATATTTCGTGTATTTTTCTTTCGATTTAAGCCATTTTTTGGAATTAAGTTCTTTGAACCCATGACACACTACCTGAATTTTTTCAGATTTTTAAAATTATGTTTAGGGGTCGCAAGCATCAATTTTATGAAAAAAGCTGTTTTTGTAGTATTTAATTTGTAAAAAATACAAATATTAGTTTTTAAATAATATTTTTGATGTTTAAATCATCTCAGAAAAAAAAAAAAAAACAAATATCAATTTGTATCTCATTTAGAGGAATACAAATGGGTATTATTTTCATGGTTTTAAATTGCAGTTCGTAATAGTTAGACAAAACAACCAACAAAACTACCCAAAAACCACCCTTACTATCAGGGGTTGATTTTTTAAAAATTTTATTCCTTATTTAGTGACGAAGAAAATGGTTGTACATTTATAACGGACTGATCCCTAAATAGATACAAAAGAAATATTAACAAAAAATAGAATATTTTTTTTTTGTTTTTTGTGATACTAAAAGATTTTTAACTCAGTCAGTTTTGTCTCGATTTGAAGTTACTTTGCTGTTTTTTAAAGAAGAATAACCTTTTTTTATCATACAGGTACATTTCTGGCTCAAGCTACAAAATCAAGTAGATATTTTACAGTTTTTCTTAAATGACGATAATGAAAAATTAATTTTTTTGTGTCTACTTGTTGAATATAGCGTTAACGATGAGTTATATAATTAAAATAACATTATCTACCGCTCAATCAAAAATTTGAATACTTGACAACTATCAGCACATGCAACGCTAATGATGACCCTTTAGAAAATGGCTTCCGACTGAAAAAGAAAACAATGGCATCCGACTGGCCACAAGCAATGTCCCATTAACTTGTCTACCAGTATCTCACGCCATTTTTGTGTCTGTGAAGACGTAGTTTTCTTGATCCTGATTTTAGACTAAGATCTGGCTTTTGATTTTGGTCTATTGATTTTATGTAAACAGGACTGTTAGGCTTTGATTTCTGTTTAATTTATTTACAAATTCGTGAAACTTTATCTTTAACGACTACCCAGTAATTCTTTTGTAAAACGAGGATATGGATTAAGAGTTTTTGTATGTGATAAAAAAGGGACTAACATTCTTCTTGCGTTTAAACTTTGGAAAAAGTTTAAAAATAATTTGAGTTGGTGATTTTTGTGACCTACTCATTTAACTTAATAATTTAAAGTGGTATAAAAACACTAAAACCGAAAAACAAAAATTGACTGCAAATTTGTTGGTTATCAGTATAATAATCCTTAAACACATTATTAGAGAGCTCAAAGTTATAGGTCTTATAAAAAATTAAATACAAAGTATCTAAAAATTATTTCATGAAGCTGCCAAAAATGTTTAAATAAAATAGTATCCAATAAAATGTTACAAATTATTGTCGATTACTCCAAGAATTGGTCACTTTTTGTTTAAAAAGAATATAAGTCTTTTTTTGTAATTAAAAGTTTTTGCTCAGGCTTCAAAAACATGTTCATTTTTTAAAGTGTATCTTAATTTTAAATGTTATTTTTTAAAAATTTAAGAATTCTTTAAGTGTTGTTAGAGTTGACCAAAATGAGCTTTATTTCATCTAAATCGATCAAAAATTATTATAGAATTTATGAAATTTGTCTACCATTATAGCGATTTTTCTTCTTTAATAGGACATTTTTGAAGAATGTGAAAAGAATTTTTTTGTACTCATTAATTACTCCGAAATAAAAAAAAGTTGTTTTCTTTGATTTGATTTGTTCGTAAAAAAACATTTCTACAAAATTTCAAATGCCATAAAATCAACCAGCCATTGATGAGATATTCGGAATTTTTGAAAAAAAAAACCTGGTGTGAAATAAAAATGAGCCGTTTTCGAGAACACTTGATAAATCTGAAGTCGTTGTAAGGCAACTACCTGTTTTACCAAATTTCGGGTTATTATTGACTGGACTATAACCAAAACAGGACTTTTATATTTTCTTTCTATAAATAAATCTTTTCATCATATTTATTTTTTCGAACCTCTAGCAAGCAACTTTTCATCACTAAGGTAACTCTGGGTTAATCTATAGTATGTTAATTCTGCTACCGTGTGTTTATTATGTGTTTATTCGAGATACAAACCGATTAAAAACATGTTTCAGAAGCTAACTCGTGTTTCACCCTGAAACTAGGATGACCTCGCACTAAAAAACTAGACCTGTGTGAATTAGTAAGCATTTTGGTAAATTTTCTTTTAGCACTAAATTTCTTTACTGGTGTGTTGATGGTTGATGCACTTACATGCGAGTAGTTTCACTTAGGTATTTTTATTTTACTATTAATTGAATGTTGTATAAATATTCATGAATAACTCATTTCAAGATAAAAAATTCATCGAATATAAAACCATTGTATCAAAAGAAAGCAAAAGCAAGCTTGAACCTCAACTCTTTTGTTTAAATCAGTCTGTCTTCATTTATTAACACTTTTCTTTGATCTTTTTCTCTACAAAGTTCACACACCCATCATTGTCATTTTTCCAAGACAATGACCGACTCCACCTGTATCCATCATAAATACTCTCATTTGCTTTCGAAAGTTACATCCGCCAGTGAACATTTTTTTTAAAACAAACACCACATTCAGTGCAAACATCACTTATTTAATCGAAAACAAACTACAATTTGTAACCAGCAGTATTTAAAACAATACAAAAAAGAAGAACAAAAAAAAAAAATAAAGATTACAATAGTCTCCTGCATTTGAAAGTTCTTGGAAAATAAAACAAAACGAAATGTAGGTCGGAGAATGTTCATTCCTCACACGTAAACTTGACTATGATGCCACTTTGATTACGCGAGATGAAAAAAAAACAATAACACAAAATATATTGTCCACCAGACACTCATGCTACCTTACCTGAATACCAAATCCTATGTATGAAGTTAAATTTAATTCAAATTGATATTTATCTGGTGTACTTACATTGAGCTAAACTAGGATTATCCACAAAAACCGGATTGCCTCTTGACACTTGGCATACATGTAGGACGATTAATAACGCCAGAGTTGTTGTCAAGCTGCTTGCTGCAATAATATCCTTTCCTAGCCTTTGCCTTGTTCGTATTGTTGTTTCCATCTGCAAATAAAGAAACAAAAAATAAAAAAAATTATTTTGGTTGTTTTTTTTAAGTAAATTGTAAGATTTTGAGAAATTCATATTTGACCTAGTCACCGCGGACCGTGTTTACTTTAAAATCAGGCATGAATCACGCGGTGAAAAATATTAACATACCGCGCGCCTACTCATTCTTCCTCGTGGTCATGACTTTGGCACGAGGAGAAAGTTATTCCGTCAAATAAAACCTGTCAGCTGTTGTAGTAATAGTCGATGGCCAACAGCGAAAAGTCACCCGAAATTAGGGTACTACTCTTACACTGACGATGCGCGATATGGTGGTGATGACGATGATTAACAATGAAAATGGAAACGATGTTGAAATTAAAAGTTATTACTATGAATGGACTGAGTTGTTGTTGTTTTTTGTACGTATAAATTAGTCTAACCGAAAGTTAAGGCACGTCAACTGGCAGATATCATCTTCCATTACAAACTGAATTATGAGCTTTCATAAAAAAGATCGTTAACTTAACTCGTTTGGTGAAATGTTTCCTATTTTTTTTTGTTTGTTGGAGGTGGGATCACTTTTACCTGACTCCAAACCGCAAATATTTAATCTTTACTTTGTAGAATTTATTTTTTGTTTTTATTTGGCTGACCTAGAATCGTGAGATGAGAGAATTTATTAATTTATTTTCAACCGATGTATGTATACCAAAAAAAAAAAAAAAAAAACACACCCCAAAATATTTACAATCATTTTGCCTTGAAAAAGGTGACCCAAATAATTGCGATTGTATTCCGTGGATATAATCTATCAGAGAAGACAGATTCTTACAAACCTTTCTAGGTGTAATTAGAAGTTTTTAATGTTAAACAAATTATGGACATGCTATTTTGTTTGAGTTTGTTTTTAAATCTTTTTTCGGATTTTTTTTAACGTTATATCAATTTGTTTTGGGTCAAACGGTGGGAAAGGGGTCGATTTCTTCATTGTATTTGGGCATTTATTTTCTTAAAAGTCGCATTAGAAATTTAAGAATGGCATTTAATGTTTTTTTTTGGGATATATTCTTTTTGGGAATTATTAATATTTCTGTGCTCAACATATTCTAATTGTAAAGGCGTAACTACATAGACCGAATACTTACGCTGTCCATTTTCTGATCCACACAGGCCTATTCCGGACATCTATTTGAATGGAACAGTGCTTCTCAAGTGCGAAAAGTTTAAATATCTTGGATCAATGATCAAAAGCGAAGAATCCTGTGATGACGACATCAAACATCGCTTAAGCGTAGGGTGGATGAAGTGGCGGGAAAACTCTGCCATCTTCTGTGATAGAAAAATGCCCCCTAAGCTGAAAGGAAAGCTCTACACGGAAGTTGTTCGTCCAGCGCTTACATACGGTTCACAGTGTTGGACAATGTACAAGAAGTATGAGAGTAAATTGACGGCAGCTGAAATCAAGATGCTTCGCATGACAGCAGGAGTGACAAAGCGTGATCGAATAAGAAGCAAGAGAATCCGAGGAAGCCTACACGTGAAAAATACCATCTTGGACAAAATACAGCATGACCAACTTAGCTGGTACTGTCATGTACAAAGAAGATCCCATGAGAACCCAGTTCAAAAGGCAATAGCACTAGGCGTTCCAAAACTATTTTTTTTTTTTTTGTATTTGGCGCTCACGACTCACCTTACGCATATACATCAAAAGTAATATTGAAACGATGTTTTTGTTGGAAATGTATTTAAGTTATTTAATAAAAACGAGTAAGTTTGCTATTAAAGTTTAAAAATCACAAAAAGGAAAACAAGTAACATCGCTTCAAAATCCTATACTCATATTTTAATATGCAAGATTTTCCAACACTTGTCAATATTTTTTTTTTGTTGTGCAATAAAGTATTATAAATTTTACAGAATTTTAATACAGAATTCAGAAAATACAGAATTTTGTAATACAGAATTTCAATTTTACAGAATAATGGAATACAGAATTATGGTCACATATAATTTTTGAGTCATTTACAGAATTTTAATCATACAGAATTTTCGATTTTCAACGGAATTTACAATAGTATCATGGGTGGCCCGCTTCGCGAGTTCAAGGATTTTAACTCCCCTTTTGGGCCCCTGTCCCGCTAAGTTTTGAGTTTTAAAGTAATTTTTTCAAAATCTATTAACACAAATTACTTGGTTGAAACAAAATAAGATAACAAGTTTCTCGCTTCAGAAAACCTATAATTTTAGCAGTGTTAGTGTTGACGTTGTTTTTATTTTTTTTCATTTAAAGTCATTCTGTAGAAAATTGCCCCTAGATAGACCCATGACCCGTAGTAAAAAATGATGGAATTAGGTAAACTCTTCTTTAAAAATCCATTCTTATTTTGCTGCGCCGAAGTTATCGGAAGGGGGGGCTCCTATAGTAAAAAATTATCGTATTAAACCCCTGTACAAAAATCCGTTATTATTTTGCGGCGCCATAGTTATCGTACTCTTTCCAAAATAAGTTTTATTCTAATTGTTGTCTTCAAAATTTTACGTAATTAAGTCATTTTTGGTTAAATGCTTAAAATGATGACATAAGGGTGGAATCCATAAAAGGGAGTAGGTACTCCATTTGGCATCTTTTTTGATTTATGATGCACTTGTGTTGAGTGCGTTCACTCACACTACTCATCGTGTATATCGATTCGATACTCTTAGGAATTTTCAAGTCATATTATAAATATTTTATCGATCACGAAATTTCAAATGTAAGATCATAGAACAAAACTAAAAACTTGGGATCAAAATTACCAACCGAACAAAATGGACAAAGAAAGCACTGGACAGTGGAGATACTCAAAACGAACTCAACCTCAATCCACTATACCTCAACAATTAACTTATGGTTCAGGTTAATAAGTCCACAGGTCAAAACGTTTTCCATAGACATTTGACCAATTTAGGTAGGCCAACAAATGAATTGTGAAATTTAAACCCACCTTATAGGTTAAAAGTACACATGGAACTCTTGTGGATTTCTATCCCATCAATGTTGGTCCCATGAGTCACTTAGATGAGTCAAAAGTCTAAAATTATTCACTGCTTTCATTTTTCTTCTAACTATATAAATAAGTTTCATTGGATTTTCTCTAATGCACGCTGTTTCTTTTCAAAATATCTGTACGTAATTTGAGAACAAATTGTTAAAATGTTTTATAGTCCAGTAACCTTGCCGTTTGTATGAAAGGCACCGCTTGCGTCAAATCTGGTATCTCTGATTTTTTGCTGAGTTTTTCAAGATATTGGCCTAGTAAATAACTTAAGTTTTCGACCTCGAGGGGCGATCGATTCATTGTCAAAAATAAAAAAAAACGTAGGTTACTTTGGAGTCGTAGTAGTAGGTTACTTACTAGGCCAATATCCTGAACAACTCAACGAAAAATGTATAAAGTTACTGTACTATTAGAAAAATTGCAGAGGAGTAGTTTCCAACAAAAATTATTTGGACTCTGAAAAATTCTTAGAAAAATTATTTTTGCGAAATGAAAATTTTAATAATAATTAATTTTGAAATATCGAAAAGTAATATTAAAAGTGTTTAAAAAAATGTCGGAGTTTTAAAATTTTCAAATTTTATAAAGTATTCAATTAAAAAAAAAGAGCGCGTGTAACTTAATACTCGTGGCAAAATTGAAACTTCTTTGGCGATCTAAAAATCTCGATATGTATAGGGACATTAAGCTTATATGCGTTATGTGTTCTATAGCAAAATGACCGATGTGTTGGGGTTGTAAACTTGAAAATTAAATAATAATGGTGAAAATTTAAACTAAAAAAGGTGAATATTTAAAAGATATAAATCGGTTTATTTGAGTAGGTTTTCCGACTACTTCCAAAAAATCCTATACTCAAAATCTCTGCAAAATCAAAAATTTGTATATGACAACTTTAATTTGGTTTTATTTATTTTGCAACCATATATAATTCAAATTTTTAGCGGACTATCCTGATTTAATTAAATTTTTTGAAATTAGCCCATTTTGAGATAAAATACCAGTAGGAGATAGATAAAAATTTTAAACTAGTAAGATTCTTAGAATTTCATTATCTATTCACCAACAAAAAAATTTTAAACTCTAGCATTCTAATTAAAGAAATTAGAAAAAAGACATAAAAGGACATTTTCCCTTTTATCTGCTACAATAATATAGATTATCAAACAATCCAAACTTATTGCACTATAAAATATAGTAGCCTATCAATACAAATTTTTACTTGTACTCTACCTTCCACCACTTAGCTAATCAATGATCTCAGCGTTGCACATGTGGCGTTACATTTTTTCGTTTCACAAAAATTCAACCTTGAAATTTCACTCTAAAGACGCGCAAAGAAGTTTCACTTCAAAAATAAGCGAACATTTAAAACTGTGTACCTATACTTCATTTAAAAGATGGACATGAGTTTAAAATAATAATAAATTAAAAAAAAAAAAAAAACATCGCATAGGTACTGATTTATAATTTAAAGACAAACTTCAACCTTCTGATTTTAAACAAAATTATCGCTCTTTTTGTATCAACATCATTGTCATTATCAGAATTTATGTTGTTCCTACAACAAAATAAATTGAAATATAAGCACCATTAAAATATAATCCTATTGTCTGGAGTTCCTTTTTGAGGAAAAGTTCAATACAAATAAAATTTCATATATATTTGAATAAATTCTTTTGCAAATAAATCAATTAAACCGACAGATATGGTAAATAAGTAAATCATTTTTCTTTTTTAAGTAAATCAGGAATTTGCAATAAATGAGCAATAAATAATTTGATTCACAAGCCAATAGTCACGATGTGTGCAATCATATAGAGGTTAAGGAAGGTGTTAAACTTTCAAAGGTTCACGGTCGAACATAGCACAATTTTTAAAATTCTCTGTAAGACTCAATTTTCCATGAGTTGTGTTTTCCTCGAAATAATTCAGAAATAGTTGTTCATTGTTTTACAGCAAATGTATTCAAATTAAAATAATATGAGTTGAAATTCTCACTAAAACGATAAATATGAATTAGGTATGGGGTGTTATTTAATGAACTTCAAAAGATGGTCTAAAAGTTGTATAATGCACTATTTCCATTAATACCACTATTCTATTCACTATCTATTCACAAATCTTCTTAAAAAAGCATTACCTACAACTTCTAATAAATAGACCGCATATTTCTTTATTACTGACTCATCAATACATGGTTGGATTACAATATTGCAATGACGAGATGAGAAATATTATAAACTCAGTCATAAGACTCAACGTTATAGCCTATCGAAAACAAAATGTCCCCATGTTACCAATCAATCAGATTAAAAAGTGAAATGAACAATTTTTTTTTTCATTAAAAATTATTGAAAGTGATCTAAAAATGTTAGATGTCAAAGAAATGTTCAGGCACGATTAGTGACATTTATTTTGTGTGCCCCACCTTAGTATTGTTTGCAGTTTTGTTTTGCACATACATAAATTTGTATGTACATATTTTTATGAATGTTACTCTTGTTTTTTTTTTTACAAGTTCGATTTTATTACTATTTGTTAAGTTGGAAATATGACAATAGACAAAATAATTTCGCTTTTGTAACTTTCACCGATTCTGGCCAACTTCTCATTGAATACAAACAAAAAAATATCATGAACTTGCAGAACACATCAGTGATCGATTATCCGGAAGTTCGGAAGACAATTATTCGCAATTAACATGACTTAATGTTTGCGGTGTTAATACATTCGCGAGTTTTCTAGCTTTGTACACTCCGATTCACTTGATTGTAGTTAGGTATGTTTTCTTTAAATCAATATAATGAAATTTGTTAACAAAACATTTTGGAATTTCACCAATGAAGCTGAAAATGCCCATGTTTTGAAATTCAATTCTCAACTTTTCGACAACCAAGCTCTGAATTTGATGAATGAAACGTCCATCTAAGTTGTATTGAAATCGAATTGAATTTTTTGAACGACTTTTTATTTTGTTTTAAGAAAGAAAGAACATCCTTACAAAATTGTAACCTTAATAATATATCCCAAATTAATTTAAGTTTTATAATGGATTAAGTCACTATTCAGAATATAGGGAGTATTTTCTGATCTTAGATTTTGCCATTAATATAGAAAAACATCCCAAAATCTGATGCACCAGTACTCATTATTTAAATCAAGTGACACGAGCTGTAAGTTATCATTTCTTGAGTTTTTCGTTAACCTAGCACGTAGACCAAATCTTATACCTACTAATTATCTAAAAGTTGTCGTGTGTGTGTTCCGCAAGAACCACCACCGCAAATGTACTTACTTCTTACCCACAGCAGCGCAGTTAAAATTACTAGCTGTGAATTTCATTTCATTCGTTTTAGCACTTCACGAAGAATAAATAATCTTTATCTAGTTAGATTTATGTGATGGTTAAAAATGGTGGTGGTAAGTTGGCAATGGTTCGCAGAAAATAACGGTTCTTAAGGAAGTAAAATCTAATGTGGGTAAACGTATACTTTACTCATATGTATTTATTTTCATACCTACTTTAAAAAAATAATAAAAAAAATTAACAACTCAAATGAGATAAACTCAACGAGCAGTGAACGGAACGCAATTAAACGAAAGTATCTTTTGCATTGTATCTGCAGAATATGAGGACGACCATCCACTGAAGATGGCAGTTAAAGAATCTGTGAAAGAATAGGCAACACAAAAAAAAAAATAAAGTAAAATAAATTGTACAAACTTTGAGCCAGAACTTAGTGTTGGAATCGTTTAAGATCTTTTTCTCTGTTTGCCACTTAACTTCATATCCAACGCGGTCAATGACTTTTCCTCGCTAATTGGACTTATCTTAATACTAAAAAAAGCGACGGCCGAGAATTTATTTTTTTTTTTTTTTCAAGTGGAATTGCTACAATAATTGTACCATTTTGATTATTCCAACTTTCAACTGATGGAACAAATGTCCACTCATCTTGTGAAAAAAATTTTATTTGGTTTATTATGCTTTTGAATTAATGATAAACACAGAACCAAGATTTGTGTTCTTTGAAATCTTGTATGTTTTTGCATTAAGATGAAAATTTCTTCAGTCACCATTTGCCGTTATGTTACGCAAGAAGAATGGATATTAAGATTTATCTGTGCATGATTTGCATAGCGAAATAAAACTCTTAGAGTAGTCAAACTTCATACTCTAAGGAAGGGGAAAAATATAATCTAACTATAAATACAAACTTGGTGAATTTTATATATTCCCTCATCTAATTATCTGTTATTTTTATACTACCCAAAAAAAAAGTTCAGTAAAAGGTGAGCTATTAAGGACCAGCTGAAAAATAAAGAAGCTTTTAAAAAATAAAATACGAGATCAAAATGGCTGACTTCGAATATCTGATAACCAATTATATGTACATACAAATATAAAACTATGCATTCTTTTGCGAATTGGCATGTGAAAGATCAACAATATTAGAAACTTTTAAAATGCATTTTTTGCACATTTGGTTATAATTTTTCACTTGCATTTCTTAATTTTCTTTCAAAATGAGGGTTGCAACAAATTTATTTTTAACGGGATGCACTATTGTTCATCAAGGCCTAACGAAAATAATATTACAGGACCAAACTTTTTAAAATTATTTTTAATACCTATAATGAAGAAGTCAAATACCCACTTAAAAAATAACAGGGTCAGCAGTTTAAATTGCATAAATTTGATGCTTGAAAATGATAACTTATATGAGAAAGGAAAAATCAAATATCTATGTACATAAATATACGAAAATGGGATAAGTTGAGCTGAAACAATAAATAGCAACATTTTAATTTTGATGTTCTTTCCCATTAGTGAAAACTATAAGAACATTAAGGAACCTCATTAAACATTTTGTAAGAAATTCTAGCCGTAGTAATTATTATCATTTCAAAGCATTATAATTTAAGAACTTGGTCATGCTCAATTTATATGAATGAGACAGTAATTATTTATGTTTGCATAGGTAGCATTTGTTTGATTATTTTTTTAGATATCAGAATGCTTGATTGAAATAATAGAATGATCCAGTGAATCACCCAGTTTCATAGTTCCAAGATGAATCTCAAAGCACAAAAACTACGAAGGGGTTGAATCTGAGTCTTTGAAACTCTGGGTGAAATATTAATCTCGGAAATTGACGCAACAAATATTGAAAAACGTTATGCTTTTGGATTTTTTGATCAATTTATATGTTATTGATCTCATTTCCAAGACTTCTTTGCCTTTAAGTTACGAATTTCAAAAGTTAAACACACTTTCCAAGGCAACAAAAGAACACAATTTTTGTTCAGTTTTTTTTTTTCTATACTGTTTTTTGAAGATCTTTGCGGTAAATGGTCGTATTGTTATACGAATTTTTGTTTGCTATATCCGACTTCAAATGAAAAAAAAAAAATCTTTTGTCTTTGATCACCAATTTTTCAGGAAATAATGTTGGCAATACAATTTAACGTCTAGTTAATAAAGTCTTTAATTATTATTCTGAAAAAAAACTTTTTTTTGTTATTCCATTCTGCTTTAAAAATAATATTTATTGTAAGGCTAATGTTGGTGAGAGATATTTTAAATAAATAAACTACTTATACCTCTGTTAATTTTCAAAATGATATATTTAACCATTTTTCTACACTAAATGCACACAATTTTATTAATCTAAGCTATGCTTCTATGGTCAGTGAAACTGAGCGTCGCGTTTAGTAAAAAATCTATTGATCACGGTCTCACGGACCATCTGCTGTTCTTAAATTGAAAACATGGCAGAAATATTTAAAATCGAGCATAGAAATCAATCGAACTGGATCGCAAAATTTTGGCCTTATGATGAATATGTGGCTTTGGCCCGTTTGCTGATACAAAGCATAAATGCTTTAGTTCAACATAAACGCTTAAGTAACACATATTGCTTTGCACAAAATGTAAACTAAAACATAAATATCCTTAAGTTCAACATAACTTAGGTGGCAGAAGAAATACATTTATGTTTTTTTTTTTTTGGCGAAGCGACAGCGTCAAAATTAATATAAAATTTTATAAAAATGCACGATGGACTGTCCAAAGAGATTCTAGATGCTTAATACACTCACAAATATTCAAGGAAATGACACATATTTTTGTTATTCTAAAGCAGCAGATTCACAACAACAAAACTTTACAATATCACTTTTTGCAGAAACACAAAAAAACAACCTGGGACAGTTTTTTAATTGTCAAGTTTCACTGAAAAATCCTATTTAAAACCAAATATTTAGTTAAACTGTTAACCAAAAAACGCCACAGAATGCAAAATACTAGAAAAAGATTTGACTTTTCACACAAAATTGACGTTTTGACAGCGATTTCTCCCATGAGAGTTATGCATAGCTAAATAGATAATAAATATTTTCTAGCAACAGAAAATAAATTAAGTACAGCATACAAAATATGATGAACTTAGTTATGATGTAGATTTATGTTTCGTATTAGCAAACGGGCCTTAGTATTGTAAACAATCCGCTGGCCCGGACAGTATCCCTCCCATTGTTCTGAAGAGGTGTTCTTCAACGCTGGCAAAACCACTGCGTAAGCTTTTCCATCTGTCCTATTCTACTGGTCTCTTTCCGAGTGGATAGAAAACAGCATTTGTCCAGCCTGTCCGTTAAAAAGGCGTATTCACCCTCAAACTAGCGTCCAATTGCACTTACGTCCCTTCTTTCCAAGGTCATGGAAACGCTGATAAATTTTCAGCTCAAGAAATATCTCGAGGAACGAAAGCTTCTCAATGACCGGCAGTACAGCTTTCGTAGCAATAGGTCCACTGGTGATCTGATGGTATATCTCACCGAACAGTGGAACAAATCTTTACATTGTTTTGGAGAAAGTAAGATTATTGCGCTTGATATTTCAAAAGCGTTTGATAGAGTTTGGCATCAAGCTCTCTTATCGAAAATGCGCGCATTTGGTATCGATGAATCTCTTCTTCGTTGGATTAGAAATTACCTTTCGGACCGCTCAATACAAGTTGTATTGGACGGTTTCATGTCTGAAACCCACAAAATAAATGCTGGTATGCTCAGGGCTCCGTTTTGTCGCCGACTCTCTTCCTCATATTCATTAATGATATGCTGTCTGAAACTTCTAATCCATTAAACTGTTTTGCTGATGACAGTACCCTCAGCTTTTCCTATTCGTTTTTAGATTCACATCCATGTCCTTCGGATGTGCAACTTGAACGGCAGCGTATGATAAGCTCATTAAATTCTGATCTCGACAGCATTGTCCAATGGGGAATCAAAAATCGCGTAGAATTTAATGCTTCAAAAACCCAATGCTGTCTACTGTCGTTAAAACGAACCCCACCCCCCATGCCACTATCCATGAGTGGCACTTGCATTGAGGAATCCGAAAAGCTTTCTGTCCTCGGTATGTGTATCAAAGACCAACTTATGTGGAACGATCACATATTTGATGTAGCCAAAAATGCTGCTAAGTGCTTAGGTTTTCTTCGGCGATGCTGATCTGGCTGTTATCTATAAAGCCTTTATTCGTCCAAAACTCGAGTACAGTTCTCATGTTTGGGCAGGTGCTCCAAAAACCCACTTGAGTCTATTGGATAGAATTCAAAGAAGAGCCATAAAAATGATAGGTGATAGAAATATAATGGAAGCAATTGCACCTCTAGAACACCGCCGCAATGTTTCATGTCTCTCGTTATTTTACGGTTATTTTCACAAACAGTGCTCTAGTGAAATAGCCAGTTGCATTCCTCCCCTTAAACAATTCAACCATAATACTCGTGCTTCTAGTAATGCCCATCAGTTTACCCTTGAGCCCAACTTCGGACGTACTGTTAAGCATAGAGATTCTTTCTATAGTCTCACTACAAGAATGTGGAATGCTCTACCTGACACTATTTTTCCCTGCCATTTCGATATTCAGAGGTTCAAAACCAATCATCGGTATCTCCTCTTAAATCCTTTCCTATTTTCCTAACGCTCGCACTGTGTCTAAACATTTTAAGGGCAGTAAAAACCCCTTTAGTGCGCGCTTCATATAAAAAAAAACATAAAAACGTAGTAGTATATTTCAACAATTGGATTGTTATAGAAATGTGTGAAAATGTCAAATGTACTAAAACATTTTTTTTTGTTTTACATTTATTTCTGTTAAATTTTGCAACGTTATATTTTGTGTACTTTAAAAAGCTACCTGTTTGAATAATTGGCTTAGACTTTTACAAACTTTGCAGGAACACAATAGAGCAAATTACTTAAAAACCGACAAAAACTGTTTCCGTGTTTAGTTAATGCTGGAAAAAAAAATCGAACATTATAGTTAAAGTCGTTTTCAACAAAATTTGAAAAACGATAATCATTGTATGACAGCTATCCATTATAGAAGAGTTAAACAAAACTTCGCATGTTCCCTCTAGAAAATCAAATAATCATAGTACGAAATATTTTTGAAGCAAATTGGTCCTCCTCGATGTACCAATGGATGTACAGACGCATTCAGCCGTGGACTTCTCCATCATGAATTTGTTAATTGAGACCTTAAATCCTTAGTTTTATTCAATAAATCGTTTTCAAAGAAGTGAATTTCAAAAAAATGTAATGCTTTTAAAATTCCGTAGAAAATTAATAAAAAGTATTTACTTAAACAACTTGATGTACCTACACACAAAAGAACGGATTCCCGACCAGGGGGAAGGTAAATGTAAATATAATGAGCTTAAATCTTACAGGATTTTTTGTTTATTTATTTAGAACAAATGAGTGGGGTGCGTCGTGCAAAATAAGACAGTGACCTTTATGAGGAACACCCTAGTATGAACATTGTAGGTATACATATGAACCAAGTTCAAAGATTTTTCCATGAACTTTTAAACTGTTTGTTTCCATATTTCTTGAGCGAAATACTGAAAATGTAGGTGTATTTTGTATGGGAAATTTGAACTGCTTGATGATGGCATAGATAAATATTGCACAGTTTTTTCTTTTGTCATGATCACTTTTAAGGTGAGGGACGAACAAAATTTGCAAAATATGTCAATTGCATATTGTCAATTCCTCGCAAGAGGCAGTAGCCCTGAAAAAAAACTTTTTAGTTTTTTAGGTGGACGAGGCAGGGAAGCTTTCCCAGACCTCCAGCGTGACAGTCGAACGCCCTAACCATTACGCTACGGGCTACTACCTGTCGTTGGTTGCACTAAATAAACTAAAATAGAATTTGTCAGTTGATAAATTTTAGATGAAAATAGTACTGATTTCAAAATTTGAATCAAGACTACAAAATATCATTCTGTGAATATATTTCTTTTGTTGAATTTTTCACAAAAGACGTTTATTTAAATATTTCTTTTTTGCTTGTCACTTACGACCCACGATATTCGAACATTTTCGATACACAACAATTAATTAAACTTTTTTGACACAATTCGTAACGACAGATGAAATTTAATTTATTATCACAATCTGTCTGCCTACCTCCAACTTAACTACACTTATATTTTCTCTCGGGACCTCCTCTTTGGCCTAAACACACACGCACAAAAACAGTCCATGCCTGAATGTCGGAAGTGATTTACTCCAGTGTAACAAAAAAAGGATAATCAATTAAATGGCCTGCAATTAATCTAATTGCATGAGTTGCATTCTACCATCAAATCCAGAAAAAAAGTTTAATTCTCAAAAAAAAAAAAAAAAAAAAACACACACATAACTGGCTCCATTGACCACAAGAATGAGACCACTGACCAGGGAACTGGTACAAGAAGGAGGCAAGCTTCTCAACTATCAAATCCGTAGAGATGATTTGTATAATTGATACAAAAAAAATAAAAAAAATAAGATGATCAAGCTCTGGATGTAGATTAACACAAGAAAATATCAAAAACTTGCCTTTATAGATGCGGTGATGCTGGTTCTTCTGCTGCTGCAGCTGATGCTGGATGGTCTCTCGTTGGTTAGTTGGATGAGACGATGTTTTGTTGTTGCGAAAGGGAAGAAGAATATACTCTTCGGCTGGATGATGTTAATGTTTCTTCAGCTACCGACAGCAATGCTGCTCTCCAGAGATGATGGCTATAATGATGGTAATTATTATGTTCTTGTTGATGATGACGCTAATGCTATCTGATATAGGAAGCCAGCTGGGATTTCTGGTTCAAACAGCTAGCAAACTTGTGCACCACCGTCAGGCAAAAGTAACTGAAACGCGTTTTTATTTTTCATTGACCGAACAAGAAGCAGGGGGGTCAGGCGGCGCGTGGTGAGGTGCGGGGCTGAATAGAATATCTATATATATATTTGGATGTCCGTTCTTTGCCTCTTTTCTTTCTCTTTGGAAAAATTCCAAATGCAATTTATGTTTATTGTTGCTTTTTATTTTTATTTCTATCCAATCGAAATGCCTTTGGTTAATGATTTTGTGGCTTTCCTATAGACCAGCCTACTGATAGAGGAAAAAGTTTTCCCAAAGGTCATTTCTTTGAGAATGCGCGGTGTTTTGTAATTACTTCCGGTTTTCTTAAGAATCTCGATTTCTCTGTAGATACGCTTTTTTTTAATAGCTAGCAGCAGTTTGAAAGTTATTCTTCACTTGGACACACTTATTGGTCGTCGAGTTGAGAATCACCATAATAATTGGGACACATTTAGCAGTAGCAACAGCGCGCATGCATAAATTCAACGATGAAAACAAAGCAAATATACGACGACTTATCCACAAGCCCGATGTGGAGTAGATTCGAAAGCAAAAGAACACCACGAAAGAACCAAAAACAAAAAATACAAAAAACGAAAGAATATATAAAAAAAGAAAGTTGGGGCAAATGTGCGATGGTAAACCGAAAAAAAAAAAATAAAAAGATAAACTAAAATAATAAAACCTCCTCTTGAATACCACAAAGTTAACACGAGCTACGATCAAGAGTGAGTGAGCCCGAGCGCGGCAGCAACAGTCCAAGATGGTATGGCGAAAGGCAAAAAAAGAAAATATTACACACAACCACTTGGATTCTTATACACAAAACGGACTATCGGACACACTATAACGGTTCTGATTAAGGCCAGTATTCAAAATACATCACCATTGAACATGTACAAAGCGAGCTAGCTGATGAAGACATTTGTTTTTATAATTTTGCTTAAAATTTTAAAATGATCTACTCTGAAGGATTTTATTCTTTGATCTTCTTTAATTAGCAACAAGAAAAATTATAGTTTTTGTCAAACTTTGTTAAGGACTTTGAGAAAGGAAGACACAACCGACGAAGCAAGGTTCTTGGTTTTATTTATTTTTACTCTCTCTACTTCCTCTTTAACTGCTTCGGTGCAGAACCTTGAGACCTTGACAGTGAAGATGATCTTCACGAACTGAAATCACCGCAACGACCAGCCAAGTTCCTTGGCCATTTCCATTCTTTAGTTGATGAAATTGCTTTGGTTGGGTTGATGGTATTCCGTTTTGTGTTTTTGCTGCTCACTCGCTCTGGTGCTGGGCTAGTGCTGGTGCTGGTGCTTGCGCCTTGTCGGGGGTATTTTTCTTGTTCGGCGTTTTCTAATTTACCTGTTGTAACACTGGTGAACAGGTACAAGAAGAAAGAGTATTGGAATGGTTGGATTGTGTGAGTTTTGGTTGGGTTTTCTTTTTTTTTCAATTGGATATCCAAAGAGACACGAAATTGCATTTAAGAGAGTTTTATGCTGCAGTTTTTACTGGAAGTAAGAGAGACAGAGAATGATCTAATTTATGTCTGTCAGATTTCATGGATTTTTTGGTGCTGTTGTTTTAAATGCAAGAAGCAGGATTTCTAGTGGCAAGTAAGTACTACCCTTTGTGCGATAATGACCTCAAGTGGAATACTTGTTTTATTTAACTTATAAGATAGCACGTGCTATTAGCTCTTATGTTAAACAAGAAGTCATTGTTTGTCACCTCAAAAGGAATTTCCAAACATTACATTCTCATTAGACAGTGATAATTCAGGTTTTATTTTGTGTTGTTTTACAACCTTCGTTGTTGTCTATAGAGGCGCTTGATTAGAATGGGTTGAAAGCACTTTTGAGGGGGTGATGTCAACTTCGAGTTCCTTGTACTTTTATTCTCTGTTTTTATATACTCAGATATTCTTTTGTGTCTATTTTTATTAATTACTTCATGCAAAACGTGACAAGAAAATGACAATACAAACATTTTATTTTGTTTAAAAAAAAGTTCGAGCATCAGCTCTTTCGTTTATATTGGAAAAAAAGAGTGCAAATTTATTTGTTTGGAGAAAGATATATAGAATTCGGATTAATTTTATTAACAGCTATTCCCATGTGTTGTTCCCATTACATTTATTTAAAATAATAATATTGAGGTCCCGCTATAGATTGGTTAGCAGAGAGTGTGTGTCTGATATGTATTAAGATTTATGTTAAGTATGCATGTTTGTTTTCATTATATTCTTTTTACTTTAAGCTAGTGATAAATATTTGTAGGTCAGATTAATCAAAGACTATATGGATTAAGTGACTTAGTAAAAACTGTTAGAATAGAGATAAACATGTCAGACTATTATGTGGTACTACTTATAATTTAAATAATTGGAAACATGGTGTTAAGAGTGGGGCAAATGTTTTATATAATATCATCATTGTTCTGTGAAGGCAGCACTAGTAAGAAGAAAAATAAAGATAATGTTGAACTTTTGACGGTACCATAAAAAAAGGTCGTGTTCATTATCTCATCGAATATTGTTGGTTTGCATCCAGTATGTATTCAACAAGTTTGTTCTAGAGAACTCGTAGTAAAGCTTCTTAAAAAATTAATTCCTCAAAAACTGTTCACTCAGACAATAGTACAGTAACTATGTATATGTATATACATTCACGTATGCGTCAAATCTGGTATTTATGATTTTTTTCTGAGTTGTTTAGAATATTGGCCTAGTAAATAACCCTAGCTTTCGACCTCGAGATGGTTAAAAATAAAAAAAAACGCGATTTTTTCGCACTTTTTTCAGTTATTCGCGATTTTCCAAAGAAGAAATTTTAAATAAAAACATTGTTCTACGATTTCAAAGTAACCTACTTTGCTCCAGTTTGAGGCCAAAACCATCTCTGTAGACCGATTGGTTTCCAAAATGCAGCATTTCAAAATTTAGCGATGAAAAAAATTACAAGTAGTATTATCAAACAATATAATAAAGTAAAATAAAGAATGGTTGACATAAATGCATCAAAGCACTGGAACGTATAGGTTGAGTCAAAATAATAGGAGAATCATACCGGAATGGGGAATGGGAGAAGTATAATTTGTTCTATTCTTTCGGCCTAACCTACACACTCCGGCGCTTTGATGCATTTATGTCAAGTATTCTTTATTTTCCATTATGCTGTTTGATAACACTACTTTTTATAATAATTTTTTTATCGCAAAATTTTGAATTGTTGTGTTTTGCAAACCTTTGGGTCTACAGAGTTGGCTTTGGTCTCAAGTTGAAGCAAATTAAGCTACTTTGAAATCGTAGAACAATGCTTTTATTTAAAATCAATTATTTAGGCGGTTGCCGCTCGAGGTCGAAAACTTAGGTTATTAACTAGGCCAATATCCTGAACAACTCAGCAAAAAATCAGAAATACCAGATTTGACCCTAACGGTGCTTTCCATACAAACGACAAGGTTATACTCTGGACTACAAGTTATTTAAAAAGAAAATCAAAGGGGTTTCTGGCTTTACAAAAAAAAATCCAATAGGGCATTAATACAAATTTTGTAAGTGATACCTGTTTTTAAATTTTTTTCTGTTTTAAGTCTATTTTGTAGGAAATTTCTCCTCCAATCTGAACGGGGGGGGGGGGGGGGCACAGACTACCTCCTCCTATCCTCTGTTTTTATTTTCTCCACCCAACATACACGCATCACCGGCCTTTTTTCGAACTTTATGCGAACAACCCTGAATAATTTGCTTTGAGATCTTGTACGATACTGGATTAAGGTGTTTTATAACTTTTTGCGATTTTCTTTTTATATTGTTATATTAAAAACCAAAGATTTACATTTTTCGGAAAACCTTAGAGTTAAAACAAAAATTATTCAATCTCTTACTTTATAAAATTAGCGAATAAACCACTCCAAACTGTGTATCTCTGAACCTGAATTATGTAAGCTAAAGAGACCATTCATTTTTTAAATCCATAAAAGTTAATAAGAAAATGAAAGAAAATTCAAGAAAATCAGCCTCATAAACATAAAATTTCTTTTAACTTTTTGAGATCTTGGGTAAGGTCATACACCCATGACCTACCCCTCTATACCCCATAAACCAGGGAAGTGACTGCTTTTATTATTATTGAAATATGTCAACCAATCCAAATCGTCAGGTTAGGTTCTGTTGTAGCGATAGAAAATTGTAGGTGATATTCGATGATATTGACCTTGAATTTATTCTTCACCATCTTAGTTTGGCAACAAGGCAATTGGTCTACTTTAAATATTAATTTTAAGGTCATGAACGCAAAAATAATCTCAAGCTCTTTTCATAAAAGTGATTGTCTATATCAAAGATTCAAGTATATTTTGTTTTTGCAGTTTTGAATCAATATTTCTTGTAGTTCCAAATATCGCATGGACTTTGGCTTAGCTTCGATAGGATTTATGTTTACTAAGAATTTCTACTCATTTCTTATTTTGAGAACAATATTTGCTAAGCACTCTGCATGTCTAATCAAACATTTTTCAATTAACATATAAAAAAAAAAATTTAAACATGATGATAAATCCATTAAATAGCTTAAACCTTCAATATCATTCTGAGTTCATCTCTTATATATCTTTTTGTAAAAAAAAAAAAAAAACATAAACAACAAAATTACATCACGGAAGTAATCCATCATGTTATTTATGAAGTATAAATGAAATGAAAAGTAAGTATTGAAGGATTATTTTTATTTTTAATGTGTTTTAAATTTTTGTGGAAAATAAGTTTTGATAAGCATTTTATTTGAGATCATTACTAATAAAATACTAATTTGCTATTCATATTTTGAAAAAAAAAAAAGATTTTAATAGAATGGTTTGTGCTTTTATTGTTTGTTTTTTTGTAAGTAGTATTTAATTTAAATACCATCTTTGTGTTCTTAGTCGCGCTTATCTGATATTTGAACTTTTTTATAGAAAATTATAATAAATCCAATAAATACAAATAGTAGAACGTATTAACAATATAGAAGTCTTGTACTCAGCTCTTTTGTATAAATCCATCTATATTCAAAGAACACAACTTTGTAAATATAACAACTTTGCAAATGGAATGACTTTTAGAGTGACATGTAGTAGACCATCTTTCAGAAATCAATTTTACTTACTTTCGTGTGAGTAAAATTAAATGCCTTTCAACTGGTCGAATATTTTCTCACGGTTTCTCCAGTTGTAAACTGGCAATGGATAGAAAATTATCGATAAGACATACCCGAAACATCGCGCGACTTTCAACACAAACTAAAAAAAAATATGAAATTCTATTAAGACAACAGTACTTTTGACTACGGATTCAAACCTTGTAGACTATGTCTAATTAGCCCAATTTAATTATGTAGTTCAAAATATTTAAACTTCAAAATATAAAAAAAATTAAAGATTCCAAATTATTATTCAAGAGTATCTGTTGAATTAAAACCACGTTTTTAAACTGTCATCTATTTAAGGGTTTTTATTATACTTTATACAAGAAATCAATTAATTTAAAGGTCATACGACTTTCCTCAAAAAGATCAAAGACATATTGAAGTGATGAAGAATTCATTTATTTGATGCACATTTTTATAAAACTCGTTTCATTATTTATTTAATGGTTGCTTCATTGTCACACACAAAACTCAACAACCAAAATTTGTATCTTTTATTTTCTATTTATAAACCTTCCTAAAATACCCAAGGAATACGTAAGGATGCGGCATTTTTGTAAGAACAGGTTCTTCGATATCCTTTATTATGATCAACAGGAAGCAACCAAATAAAAATAAACATTCACCCACAAAAGTGAAACGTGATAAGAAACAATAACTAACACTCACAATAATAACATTAACCACCGTTCAAAATATTTTAACACCAAATTTATCTTGACTGACGTATGATGGTGGTTTGAGGTTCTCTTAGTTATAATTTCTTTTAAAATTATGCTAATTAAGTAAATGAGGAAAAAACAAGTTTTCGCTAAAATTGATGATTTTTTCTTCTCTCTTTTGGATTAGCAAGAAAAGCAATTAAAAATTTTGTTGCTGATAATATGTACCTACATACATATTCATATAAATGGATCTTTTTCTTAGTAGAACAGTTCGAATTTGTATTATTAATTATATACCTAACCCCATTTTTCATTACAAAAAAAAAAACTCTATATATTTTATCCTAATAAGGGAAGGATTTCCAACACCTATCAGATACCTTTTATGTGACGTGATTTTCTTTACAAATAAAAAACAAAAAAAAATTTAGTTGAATGACCTCCTTAATTTGTTTTGATTTTTTTTTTCTCCGAAGAGTATTGTGGGCCAGTCATAGTTTTAATATCCACCATTCGACACTTCACCAACAGTAAATCACTTAAATTAAGACGAGTCAAGGTCTTTAAGAGAAAACACCTTAACACTGATAAACTTATAATCAATTCTCTTATGCCGTGACAGTTTTCAGTTTTATATATATGGTTCTTGTCTTTGATAAATGTTTTTTTTTTTTTTAAATTTTTGTTGCATAGTTTGTGGGCATTGTTTAAGATTTATGCTAGTTAAATTGAAAGAATAAAATTTAAAAATATTTGTATATGCGTTGAATAATGCTACTACTACTACGAATAGATCTATTTGATTTATGATTTAAAGTCCTTTGGTAGCTGTGCTACAAAGAATTACTTTCAAACTCAAAATTAAAATAAAAAAACTTTTACAATTTTGTTTTTGGATTTTTTTTTTTAAATTGTGAATAGGATACTGAATTGGCTTTTATTTTTCACTTCCCTTATTAGTTCTTTATTCGAAACTGAAAACTAAATGGATTTATGTCTCCTAGTTTTCCAGAAAACCGAAAGTTAAGACGACGATTTGTTTGATTTTTTTTGTATTATTTTTTATTATTATCATACTGTGTTTAGTTTAGGAAAATAAGATACTCACTTCCAAAAAATGCCGACAAAGCTGAATTTTGGCGGAGAGCTCCATTTTCACGTCTTAAGTACACTGAATTTGGAATGGAAAACTATAGGCTTTTTTCGAAAAATAAAGTACACATTTACCCCTATAACTGATGTCGTAAACGGCAGCGAAATATACGACGCGAAACAATCTGCATTCCATAAGTCGTTTTCCAAATTTTGTCAGTATATTTGCAGTTGAAATTAACATTTCAAAGGAAGAAGTAAATGCAACTGGGGAGGTCCAAACCAGTTGCAAGCCTTATCTCACTAGCAAATTTGCTAAATTACAAAAAGTGGTTGAACCCATGTGGAAATCCCATTGGTGTATACCAGGCCAATTTGCTTTAAACCCCTTCCCAATTGCATCCGGGCGTGCAACAACACAAAACTCAGGCAGATGCAGACATTTCACTTCAGTATTTAGAAGCAATCGCTTTAAAAACGGTAATTAGCTTGGCAAAATTTAAGGCTCTCCCAAACCAACGCAGAACTTTCGGCGTGGTGGAAAGACATTTGCCATTTCACCATGTAAATAAATTTTGATAGGCGAATGTTTTTCCACCGCGTTTGGTGTGGGCACTCTCATTTATCTCCATGTAAATACATTTTGACTGGTGAATGTTTCTCCACCACCACGCCGAATGTTTCGCGTTGGTTTCGGAGAGTCTTTAAAGGTGAAGTTTCGGAGCAACAACAACAATATCAGGAACAACATCAAGAACACCAACATGAAATTGAAGAGCCAGCAGAAAAAAAACGCCACGCTTTCGCTTTTAAAACAGAAAGCATTTCCGCATTCATCCTTCTTCATCATCGCTACTTGTGTTATAAAACAATTCACTTATCACTTATTATTTTAATTGCAAATAATTTAATATAATTGTTAATAAATTACTAGTAAAAACACATTTGTTCTTTAATTGTACGTACATCGAGCAATAATTTTGTATGTCAATATTAGACTTTTTCTTGATTTTGACAGATGTTTGTTACTATTTCATCGGTTAAAAAACTGTTACAAAAATGGTCACGACTGGATCGCACAAAACTTGCTCTCGTAGCTTACAACTTTAACGTAGCTTGAAATAGACATGTACATATTTATTGGTTCCATAACATTATGATATCATTAAACAAAAAGTTTTAAAAACAATTTAAAATATAAATGATTACTATGAATTATTATAAATTAGTAATTTTAATAGCTAAAATAGATAGAGCTCAAAAAAAGTATGCCATCTGATTTGTTTAATAAATATGAATTTATGAAAAAAAAATTCAAAAATCGTTAAAGCGGTTTTTTTTTTTAAATTAATTTTTTATATAAAAAAATCGTGAACATATTTTAAAATAAAATTTGTTATGCCAACTTTTAGTATTAAATAAAACACAATTTTTCACGAAATTAAAAAAAAAATCATTGGCCCGATTTCAAGATATTGAATTTTCAAAAAAAAAAAAATTTCAATATTTTTTTAAAAATCCAAAAATTATTTTTTCGAAAAATTTTTATATGCAAATTTGTTAAAAATATAAGCGACCTTTCGTATAAAACTTTTGGTTGAAATCGGTGTAGTAGTTAACGAGAAATTTGAAAACCAAAAAATCGGTTGTGTGTCAGGTACCGTTAATAACCGTTAAAAAATTTTTCTGTCTGTCTGTACCTCGACCTGCAGCCTTAACCACTGAAGCGATTTTCTTCAAACTTTGGAATTAAGGTTCTTAGGTAATTGAATTTTTTTTTGCTTAAAAAATAACGGTACCTGTCATACAACCAATATACAAAAATTGATTTATCTCAAAAACGGCTCCAACGATTTTCAAAAAAAAATTACGAGTTACTAAAATTACTAAAATAAATATTTTGATAGACAATTTTTTTTATAACGGTTATTAACGGTACCTTGTCGCTGTCATACAACCGATTTTTTGGTTTTCAAATTTCTCGTTAACTACTGGACCGATTTCAAGCAAAATTTGTATACAAAAGGTCACTTATAATTTTTAACAATTTTGCATATAAAAATTTTCAAAAAAAAAAATGGATTTTTAAAAAAATATTGAATTTTTTTTTTGAAAATTCAATATCTTCAATACCAATTATATTTTGTAAAAAATTGTGTTTTATTAAATACTTGAAGTTGGCATACCAAATTTAATTTTAAAAAATGTTCAAGATTTTTTATATATAAAAAATTAATTAAAAAAAACCGCTCTAACGATTTTTAATTTTTTTTTTATAAATTCGTATTTATTAAGCAAATCAGATGGCAAACTTTTTTTTGAGCTCTATCTGTTAAGCTATTAAAGTAACTAATTTATAAAAATTCATAGTAATCATTTATATTTTAAATTGTTTTTAAAACTTTTTTAATGACATCATAATGTTATACAACCACTACATATGCACATTGTCAATTTTAAGCTACGTTCAAGTTGTTAGCTACGAGAGCGAGTTTGTGCGATCCAGTCATGCCCATTTTTGTATATGGTGGGGGTAACCGCCAGATATAACAAACTCAAAGTCCGTAGCACAGGGCCGCGACGGGGTATTATAAAAGTAAACTAATTAACACATTAAATTTTTAAGGAAATAAAATGTTTTTTTTTTTTTAATTTTTTTTTCGATATTTCTACTCTCGCATCTCTATTTACTTCCGTCAAAACTATGAGCATATCTATTTTCTTTCACTTTGTCATATTGACTTTTCCTCTATTACGCTTAGTTTTCCAAATATTGAAGAAAAACTACAAAAAGGGACATTTACGCCCCTCTCCTGCCCAAAGCTTGTGGCCCTGGGCTGGAGACTTTGAGTATGTTGTACCTAAGGGTCAGCTCTACCACTCACTCAGTACCATGGGTGGCTTGTTTCACATGTTCAAAGAATTTATTCATTCTTTAACCTCAAGCTCAAAGAAACACTACTCTCACATATGTACTACACACTATAATAATAATACAAATTATAAAAAGAAAACATAAACAAAATTGTCGTCTTAACTTTTAATTTTCTGAAAAACTAGGATACATAGAACCATTAAGTTATCAGTTTTAAATTAAGAATTATTATGGGTAGTGAATAATAAAAGCCAATTGAGCATCTTATTTTCCAATTAAAAAAAAAAGAAAGAACCCCCTCTATGGCAAATATATTTTGTATTGTGTTCCTTAAAAAAAAACGTTATAATTTTTTGGCACCATATGAAAACAACCCTTGCTATTTAAATGTTGCCTAATTTAGTATACGTCAAGTTTTCCGTATTGTTTCGTATGTATAGATATATAGCATCAGCAACTGGATTGCTCAGTGGCAACACTTGTTCACATATGATTTTGACATTTCTTCTCTGTACAATTATCTAAGTTTTGCTTTCTTGTGAATTCTCACCACATGGTTAACCTCACTTTGAATTCTGCCTTCCGCCTTAGAGGTTATCCAAGTTAATTTAAATCTTATAATTAAATTGAATTAGTTAAAAGAAACAGAGTCTTTTAATTTATAATCTAACGTTGAAAACTCAACAGTATACGTCAAGTTTTTCGTATTGTTTCGTATGTATAGATGTATAGCTTCGCGACATGATGGAATAACATTGAATGAATGTGTATTAACGCTTTTTTTTTTAGGTAAATTGGTCAGAAAACAATCAATATCTAAGACAATAACAGGTTTTTCATATTTGTTGAATTTTCTACCGCCCGCATCTCCTTTATTATTGACCCTAGAAAAAATGTAAATATATATTTTTTTAGATAATTTAATTGTCTCTAATTAAGACGCATAGACTTTTCCGCTAACATGCTAGGTTGTGCCAAGATTCACGAAAATCTAAAAAAGGGTACCTTTAACCCCCCTCCTGAGTTTAGCTCGCGGCCCTGGGCTAGGGACTTTGGGTATGTTATACCTGGGGGTTACCTCTACCATATAAAAAAATAATCCAGAGGGCCTTATTTTTTGCAAGCAAAATTCCTACGATAACTTTACTATAACACAATGTTTGAAATTTTGAAAAATTTAAGGTTGCATTTTTTTTTTTCAAAATTATGATATTAGTTTTTCATAAACTGTTGACAAAAATAACTTTATTTAAAAAGACAATAAAAGAAGGTATTTCTGGCCTTACAAAAGAAAATTGCCTCTCCTGCCGACGGGGGGAGATAGAACCCACCGATTTTTTTCTTGTCTTGACTTGACTCAACCTTCACGCTCTATCTTTTTGTCAAACCTTAGATGAATCAACCTGTATAAATGTATACAAAATAGAAGCCAGAGATCTCATAACTAAAATCTTTTTTTTTGTAATAATTCCAACAGTATAACAATTGTTGTATTCAGGTAATATAAGATCATCCCTTTAGTGCACCAAGGCAACATTTTAAGAAATCAAACATTATAATCAAAATAAAATATAAAATGTTCTGCCCCCCCCCGTTCTTTTCAAAATTGAAAATCAGACACCTGTTCCAATTGCAGATTCATCCATATTTCAATAGCAAACATACTCATATGCAGGGCCCGGATTCTCATGCTCCAAAAAACACAAAATATGCGCCTAAAATATGCACTTAAAATTACTAAATATGCCATACAAAATACGAAATACGCCATGAAAAATCCAAAATATGCTGCAGAAATATTCAAAAAATGAAAAACCATTTAAAGCCTAGTACTCAGTTGAAGTGAAAATGAAATTTCTATATAAAAGTGACACTTATTTCACAGCGAGGAAATTCATAACGAGAGCCTGAGTACCCAAATGTGAGAGCGAAATATGAACCGGTTCAAAATTAATTTCATTGCATAATTTTCATTTCCTAACATACGTCACTAGGAAAAAATAATACAAGTGTGGAAAAGTGTGACATTTGTCAATAAATTAAAATAAAAATTGTTATAATTGAATAAAAAAGCCTAAAGAAGATTCTCCACGTGAATTTTCAGTCCTCAGTTTTCTAATATTTGATACTGACTTTGAATGAAAAAATATATTGATTTTTATGACTGTCAATTTGGAAGAATTTTTAATAATAAAATAACGAAAACTGTTTTGACCTCACAGTTTGTTGATTTTGGCCTGTCGGTAGCACAAGCGATTCCAAAATATATTATTGTTAGATCTAAAATAATTTTATTATCAGCAAAAAAAAATTAATAGACAAATGTCAAACTTTTCCACACTTTTATTTGTTTTTCCTAGTGGTCGCACATTGGGAAATAAAAATTAAGTAATGAAATTGATTTTAAACCGGTTCACATTTCATTTTCAAATTTGGGTACTCACCTCTCGCTTTGAATTCCATCGCCACTTTTATATAGAAATTTCATTTACACTCGAGCTGAGAACTAGGCTTAAAGTGTTACCGACAAGCCAAAAACTAACTATGGAATTAAAATAGTCTTTTCAAACATTTTAAGATTCTGTTAAACTGTCATTCAAATCAAATTATTTTTTTCATTCAAAGTGAGTACTAAAAATATTCAAACTGAGAACTGAAATTTCACGTAGATAATCAATTATGGTTTCACAATGCTTATTCACGTGAATTTCAAACCAATTTTGTTTTTCATTTCACTCAGAGGTGAGTACTAGGCTTAAATAAAAAAATAACTAAATACAGTCTGTTATCCATAGAAAGTTTTCACAGCAAAAAGTAAATAAAATAAACATAAAACATAAAATTCATAGGTTTAACATAAAATAAATAGTATTTTTAATAATATGTGCATTATTTTCGTAAGAAGGTTTTGTTAGCATGAATCGTGAAATTTTTTCTGAAAATTTCAAAAACTTTTGTACATGGAAAATTACCTCTCCATGTTAACAGACGTTAGTGGAGCATTTTTCAATGAAACAATCATATTTATTGAATATCGAAGCACTGTTCTTCATTCCCATTTTTCCCATTTCCTTCGTTTTTGTTAAGAACATTTTCTAGTTTTTTTACAAATATTGACCCATTGGAGACTCTACTGCATTCATTTTTGAAACTGCTTCGTCCATTAAATTTATTTATTTTTTAAGCGAGTTCCAACCCTCTAATTTTACTATAGTCTCACTGAGAAACCCATAGTTTAAACTTAGGAAAGCCATGTTTATTTTCTTGAAATATACAGGAAAAATATGCATTTATTGTTAAAATATGCTCAATAAGCCAAAATATGCATTTATATCAAAATATGCAAACATATGCACTAACGATTGAATGTCATTTTAAGGCAAATTTCTTAATTCGAAAAACTATCAGATTCTTTTGCTTCTAAGGCTTTCCAAAAAAATATGCATCTGCATAGAAATCCGGGCCCTGCTAATATGAAATAAAATGTTCTAGACCCAAAATACATTTCCTTTGATATTACATGCAAATTTTATTATTCGCCCCATTTGATTTAAACGATCTAAAATTTAACACAGGGTGTAAGTATTCTATTAAAAAAATAAAAATCTATAATATACAGGTAATTTTTTATAAATAATTTATTAAGGCATCTATTATTAATCGCGAGAATCTGACTTTTTGCATTACCGTTTATGGTTCACATAGCTATATTCAGCTAAAATGTCTAAAATGTGTTGAATTGAGATGTTGCTCTATTCGAACGCCGCACCGCAGTTTGAATTTCTTAAAACCACAACATCAGTGATTTTAAAAACTTTTGACTTGAGTCGACTCGCGAGTCATAATAGGGCCCTGAAAAAATGCTTATGAAAACTATGCAGATGAGATCCAGTATTTATAAACGAGTTCCCTGTTGCTCCAGGGTTCTTCTAAACGTTTCCAAGTTTCGTTTTGTAAAATTGATTTGTTGAACTGAACTATGAAATGATGAATGATTATATTTGAAAATTAAAAAAAATAAATTGAAACCATTTTCTCTAAATTTTAATATTTACAAGAACAAACTTTTTTTTTCGATGTTCAACTTAATGCTATAACACATTGCTCATCTATACTGCAATTTGTATTTAAAGAACTAAATTCATCTTAAGTCTAAAAGTTATAATAGAATAAATTAAAAACAAATGTTAACAACAATTGCATTAGAAAGTATAAAAATAAGAAATACATGAAATGATCCTTAAACACTAACACCCGAGTTAGGAAGTATCACTTTGGCCAACACGCTTATGCCACGCACGCACCATCTCACACGTCATCATACATAGCTTACGTGCTTTCGTTGGCCAGTACTTTGTTAATCCAAGGCACAAATCTTTGAATGTTCGTATAAACACCGGGTAGATGCTCTCGCCCACAACCAATACCCCAAGACACAAGACCAACTAGAGTTTTCCTACCCTCTAGTGTAAGTGTAAGAGGTCCACCGGAGTCACCTTGGCAAGAATCACGCCCACCTTCCTTATAGCCCGCACAAAGGAAGACATCGTGAATGGTTTCTCGGCGACCTGCCGCCCTAAACCATCGCTGACAGCGATCGTTTGAAAGGACTTCTACATCAACTTCCTAGAAATAAAAATACATGAAGGCATAAATGGAAGAGAGTTAAATGCAAATTTGTATGAACTTACCTGAAGAACTGAAGGTACTGTGCTCTGACCATGTCTCGTACGACCCCATCCCGCCACAGTTGCCATCTTTCCAACCAATTTCGTTGTTGCTGGAGGCAAGCAAACTGGAACTATGTGCTGCTTGTACTGAACTGTTCGGTCTAACCTTACTAGGGCTAGATCGTTTTTGAAATCCGCCGGATTGTACTGTGGGTGCACCTCTTTCCTCTCAATACCGTATTCCTCATGACCAAGGCGCTCTTCCTGACCCCGAACATCCCACTCTCCAAGACGAATCTTCATATTCGAGTTCGTTGTCCTGAAAGAAGAAAAGTTTAGAAATTTTCCAGGTAAGAGCTTGATTGAAGAGAACTTGCGTTGCAACACAATGGGCCGCAGTCACAACCCATCGACTTGAGATCAGTGCACCTCCACAACTAAGCTTCCTCGACAAGAATCCAGATTTTATAAGGGCCACCTGCCATGGATGGGATCCAAAGCCAGTTGAGTGGCCTCCAACAATTCGATTCGAGCGAGTAAAAACTTCTCCGCAACCTGAAAATGATGAAACAAATTGTGATAATAGATTATTGCGATTGATAGTAAGTTGAATATTATCGAAAAGAAGAAAATCCCAAAGCCAAAAAAGAGGGCAGAGATGATAAGTTGTGCATAATAAAGGGTGAGAAGGCATAGTGAAGGGAAGTTCAATGCTAAAATAGTTTTGGCAAGAAACTCAATTCAACTAAATACAATAATTCAATTCCCTGCCAAAACAAAAATTAGTTGAGAAGATTTTAAAGAATTTAGTCCAAAAAGTCTAGTTTTAGGTACCCGGCACTGGACGATAGCTTCCATCTTGATAAGCATCACCACCATCAGCTGAATTTCCACCAATATCAATCCCATTGCCCACACCGAACTGTTGCGGCTGTTGCGGATGATCCAGAAGCGTGTCATCAATGCCAAAATGATTGTCCAGATGATTTGTTATACCAGGATGGCTGACGCTGCTTATGTGATTTGTTTCGTGCTCCCAGGTTTGCGGCCGTGTCAGAGGCTTGTAGGGGTAGGATGTCGGACGTTTGGTTGGATACAAAATGGGAGGTGTTGATGGGTATTTGTCGTTCATGAGATTCGGATAATGAGGTCGATTAACATGAAGATGTGGTTTATTGGTGTTGGCGAGATCTGGATAAATGTCATGCAAATGAATGATATCACCTGTGAAACAATTATTTTTTTTTTCGTTCATAGAAAATGTAAGGATAAATAAATTTGTGTGTTGGTGGGTGTCATTGATGTTACAAAATTGTGAAAAGGAGAATGCCCAAGAAATGTATTAGCGAAAAATCCAGAGTCGATTAAGAAAAGTAATACATGGTTTGAAAGCACATTAATTGTAGATAACAAATATGCAATCATTTTCTTAAAAAGTTATCCCCGCGGGACTGGATATGATAATTAAAATTTTTTAAGAACACAGTGTTTCTTCATGTAAAAATAAGTACAAATTGGCACATCTTCATATTGTGGTTGATTCATCTTATTAAATAGGTTGCCACAAGTCCCTTAAATATGCAGGCACAAGATGATTCTGTCTTCATTCATAAAATGGCGGTTATCACCCATACCGTCACTCAACTGTTTGGAAAAAAGTAGTTACCTATCTAAGCATACCGGACAATAGCTTGAGGAAATAGTATGTGTGTAAGAATTTAGAAAAAACTTATAAATCATTTGCATACTGTTTGCTAATTAATCCTTTTCCTTACTATGTAACTTTAGAACTCCGAAATAAAAACCAAAATGGGAAAACAAAGAATTTTTCAACGGAAGTGGTTAAGTTCCGAAATGCTTGTTTTCATAATTTATTCCGGAATTTGTTAATTGATTTCTTTGATAAGAGTACTTTTAATACATTGGCGAGACTAGTAATGTACCAATTTATAACAGTTAACACATTTTCGCATTAATCGAATGCATCATTCAAGGAATATATATTTTCTCCTATACCTTCCTATACTGTAAAAAAAAAATAAATCGGGTGGCACAACGGCTCATGAAGAACCAGGGCCTAGTGACTAACAACTCGCAACCATTCCTGTGTGCGCCTTTCGACAGGAATGGAAGGGACCTACAATTTTATGCCGAATCCGAACGGCTAGACGAGAAGCACTTATTCGTGACAAGTGATACTCTTGGAGGATTTGTCAATTCCTCGCAAGAGGCAGTAGCCCTGAAAAAAAACTTTTTTAGTTTTTAGGTGGACGAGTCTGGGAAGCGATCCCAGACCTCCAGCGTGACAGTCGAACGCACTAACCATCACGCTACGGGCTACTACTTTCCTATACTGTTGCTACCTCAAATTCCAAAAAAAAAATATAGTGGCGCTTGTAACAATTTCTTTTTCTAAACCTTGTATTTCTGAGAATTGCTGTCTGAAAATCAGTTTTTTTCGAAAAATAGTACTGATGATAGATAGATAGATAGATAGATAGATGTTTATTATTCAATTCAATTTACAAAGTAAAGTTAACAATTTTCACAAATTCTTGAATAAGTATAATAAGTATAATAAACACATGGTCTCGCATGACTAGACCGAGACGAGGCTGCCTTTTAAGCAACCGAGACGAGACCGAGTCGAGAGTGTATATTTAGACCGAAATTAACAGAGAGTCTAATAAATTAAAAAATCCAATTTCAGTTAAATATTTATTTTCTTCTGCACATATGCAAACGATTATCGAAAATATTTCGTTCCAATAATCAACAGTTTGTCCGGAAATCGTAATTTTCGGAGGCGAGACCGAGACTTAATTATACAAGACCGAGACGAGACTGAAGATTTTAACGAGACCGAGACGAGAATTAGAAAAGTCTCGCAGAGTCTCGTCTCGTGGCCAGCCCTTAAATAAACAGGACTTTTAGTTTAGTGAAAACAAAATTTTGTGAGACTTTCAGATTAGTTAAATCAAAATTAATTTTTTTTTTACGGACTTTTAGTTTAGTTAAAACAAAATATATACATTTTTTCGTGTTACAAAATAACAAAAAGAAAACATGATTAAAAGATTTCGGCGTAGATTCGGGTCCTATATAACAAGGCTTCCTTTCAGAACTTGTATAGTTGCATCCAGTTGGAACCATTCAAATATCTTGTTAAGTCATCAGCTTCCAGCGTACTTTTTCCGAAGTGTTCCCGCCTTATCTCTGACAGCATCGGGCATACACAAATGAATTGTTTGATATCTTCCCTCTCCCGCAAATTACAGATGCTGCAAATATCGGATCTCTCGCTGTGGTGTGGTACAAAATTCAGTTTTACCAACTCTCCTCTTATTTTGAATATGGTTCCTATGATGTGACTATTGTAAGAACTGCTAAAATAGTTGTTCTCGTTCAGATTATAGATACAAGTTTAATAGAACCTTCTTTCTATAGATGACCTGGCTTTTGCAATAAAGGCATATCTCTCGTTCTCATCGGTGACTGCTATAACTTCATAGAAATGTCGTTTGCACTGATTTCCACTCATTACCGACCAATTCAATCCGCAGCTAACGAAATCCATTCTTTTGCCAATAATATTTGTTGCCGTATCGCATACTCCATAATTTGTCTAGGTAGCCTTGATTTATCCATGTTTAGTACTCTCACAATATAGTCTGCATTCAGCTTAAGGGTCGAAATAAACATTGTTGGCAGGCCTGTTTCTAAGTAATACATGTATTTTGGTGTATTTATCGGCAAAAAGAATATTCTTCTGAGGAAGAAACGCAGCAAATACTCCACTTGTTCAAACTTTTGTACTCCCCATACTTGAGCCCCATAAAACAAGATTGCTTGTGCCGTCGCATTATGTGTTTCAGGTTTACTGCAATTAGACGGTAACTTAAAATTCCTTGCCAATTAGCACATATAGCGGCTTTAGCTTTATCTAATTTTAGCTTAAGATGCCGTTCTAGCTTCAGGTTGAACGTCAATTCCATTCCCAAGTATGTATACGTTTTTACTACTTCTAGAGCTTCTCCCTCAAATTTCCAATGCTCGTCTTTTGAAGTTTTTCCAGACCCATTCTTGAAGACCATGACTTTTGATTTTTCAGTGTTTACCCCCAGATTCCACTTTTTGCAATATCTTTCCAGCTTATTGATCATCATTTGAAGTGCCACTGGGGATTCAGCCAGAATAACGATGTCATCTGCATACATTATGACTTTTATCCGTAAATTACCAATGTCCACCCCACAAGTCAGCCATCCAACAAGATCATACAGAAAAAGAGCAAATAGTAGTGGTCTAAGATTACAGCCTTGCCTTACACCTTGATTAACTTCAAACCTTTCTGATCGGTCTTTGCCGTTATAAATAAAAGCTGTTGTTTGTTGGTATAACTTTTCATTAGTACGCACAAACTATGTTGAGACCCCTAGATTGTACAGCTTATAGAACAAGGACTTCCTATTAATCGAAAAAAGCATATAATTTTTTGTTTTGCTGCAGTTTCCATCACGCGAGAGACAAAGATGTTGTCGACTGTCGAGTATCCTTTGCGTGAAACATAGTGTACTCATAATTTGCAACAGAACTGCTGCCGGAACTGATCGGAGTAAGTAACATCTCCAACCACAAAATCTTTTACCAAAGAGCACCAATCTCCTCCAATAACTCCGTAATCTATTACCGAGCACCCCTGCTTTCATAAAAAAGTAAACTCACCACCTTTATCCCCTTCAGTACAGCCATTCAAAATACTCAAACCGAAATCTTCACAGAGATCAAGTAATTTGAAGCCTTCGTTGTTGACTTTAGTATCTTTGCTCTTCCGCTGAAAATGTTCAAAAGAATTATCCGTTTCCAAAGCTTCAACTCTAGCGTTAAATCACCAACTATCATTATGTTTTGGGTCTTAAGCGTACATAAAAAATCATACAATTTATCATAATCTTGTTGTCAGAAAAATAGTACTGTCCTCACCAATGTTGTATACATGAAAAAACACCTTGCTATTAAAAATAAATAAATTGTCATAGCCAGTCCCGGGGATAACTTGGAAAGAAAATAATTTCATATTTGATATCTACAGTCAATGCCCTTTCAAACCATATATGTTTTTTTCTTATCGACTCTGGTTTTTTTTGGGGTACTTTTCTTTTAAAAAAGCTTTATAATCCTTGGAGTTCTTCAAAACCTAGGATCTTTGAAAATGTCCTATCTTTTAAAAACTTAAAAAAAGAAGGACTATAACTGCTTTATGCTTTTGATCGTTTAGTGATAAAAATTGTCAGTAAAGCTAGGTAAAGTGCACTTAAAATAGGCAAGCAAGCTAAGGTGAAGTAGTGATTTGTTTGAGAGAAATTCTCTTTTGTAATAAAAGTGCATACTCTATCTTTATAACCCTATATTACTACCAATCTTGAATGGATATTTTGTACTGGAGAATAGAGGAGTAAAAACAACCACCGCGCACTCTATTTAGGCCAGTCAAAAATTAGATATAGGGTTTCGAATTTCCTTGCACTTTGTGGATAGCCGCCAGCTAGAATTTAAGGTACATAAATTGGTTAAGATATTTTCCATTTCTTTTCGCAAAATTTTGATTTTGAAATCATTTTTTCTAAAGGAATCCATTACTTTTTTCGCCACCTGAGTTATCGTACTTTCAGAAGGCAAAAAGTTTTTTGAAAGTTTCCTGAAAGCTTTCTGCTTTCAGAAACTGTTTGAGAATCTTTTTCGCTTTCTTGAAAGTAAACGTATGTTTTTCAACCGAACTGCTCTTCTATCAGCTGCATTTTGTGAGATCATATCGTTTGATCGGGTAACGTTTTGCTGATTTTTAAAGTACATTTCTTTCTTTTTCAAACTCGATTTGCGGCAAAACTGTACGTTCTAGACCCTTCAAAGCTTACACTTTTTTTTCCTTAAATACGATTATTTGCGAATTTTCATATTTGTGACATTTTAATCGATGTATCGCAAGGTACGAATCTTTTGTATTTCATATTCACATTTATATATTTTTTTTTTAGAAAACACTTTCAGAAATTGCTTTTGCTTTAATAGTGTGACGAAGTACGACCGAGTGTTTTCAGCGAATTTGCTTTCTTGAAAGTAAAAAGACTCTTTCAGAAAGCACTTGAGTCATTCCATATGAAACGTCTAATCGAAAAGCCATCGCATTTTTGATTTTTTTCAAACTTTGTGGGAATCATCTCTAGGTTCAAAAAAATGGAAATCCAGCTGAATTTAATTTTCGCATTCACTGTTCCCCCTTTACCTCCCTTTGAAAAATTTAAATATCATCATTTTAATGTTTTTTTATTTTATTTTTAGAAATGATATTTTAAAAGATATCAATACGTTTGAGGTGTCATTTTAAAATTAAAAAAAGGTAGTTTTTGAAAAAAATACTTTAATTTACAAAATCATAGCCAAACAGTATCAACCACGGTGCTGAAAGAACGTATTTTTTACTGTTTTTTCTTGATTTTTAACTGCCTCCCGTTTGCCGACTGTTAAATTTAACGCGCTAATATTTCTCAAATACTTAGAACATTTACTTTAAAAGAAACAAAATTAAAAATTGACTCATTTTTCTCACCCTTTATATAAAAAATATCGCTGCTTTAAAAATCCATATTTTGAAAAATTGCATTTTAAGGCCATAATATCACTTTGTTTGACAAACAGTATCGTGATAAAATTTTTAGCATTACTTAGCTTGTAGTTTTAGCTTTAATTTCTGAAAGTTTTGCTTTGTTATTTTTATCCATAGTGTGAGCGCACTGATTTAAAGAAAGCCCTATTTTTCACATTATAACAAAAGTGATAATAGAATTTGAGAACCGTTATAAGCAATATTCTGGATTTCAGACTTAAAACCGTCCAATACAACTTGTATTCAACGGTCCGAAAGGTAACTTCTAATCCAACGAAGAAGAGATTCATCGATACCAAATGTGCGCATTTTCTATAAGAGAGCTTGATGCCAAACTCTATTAAAAACGCTTTTGAAATATCAAGCGCAATAATCTTACTTTCTCCAAAACAATGTAATGATTTATTCCACTGTTCAGTGAGATATAAACTAAAAGAAAGGCAGTGTAGGGGGGGGGGGGGGCAACTATTTTCCTCGTTTACTTGGAAGGGACAATTTTCTTTAAAATATTTAATTTTTATAAGTTCAAATTTTCCTACACACCTAAATAAGATAGGAAACTATGTACATAATGTATGTTAAGTTCACAACACTTTGACTTATTTTAAATTTAACCTAAGTTACAACCGCCAAAGATTTTTTTAGCGTATATTCAGTGAGTTTATTGAGGCTTATAAATAGCAAGTAAAAATACTCACTTACAGTACATAAATATAAAAAGATTTCTTTACATAATTAAATACTAGATTTTTATTTAATTGAGCCAAATATTGTGTAATATAAATAAATTATTATTACACCTAAAAAAATTGGCTGACCGCAAAGTGGCTTTAATGAAAAAAAAAAATTACTACTATCTTATGTGAAGTCGAAAAATAAGTGAAAGGGTTTTCACTTTTTAACACAAACTAAATAAATATAAAACTTCGTCACGCTTATATAACTTTGCACTTGAGTACCATCTTAAAGCTAACCAAACCGAAGATTTTTTCTCCCAAACATCTTTTCGTAGCGTCAAAGGTCATGGAAAAAAAAAGCATTTCGATGGAAAGTGAAATTTATTTAATTCAGGTTTTTATTTTTATTTCATTGAATAAAACTAGCTGCCTAACTTTCAGAATAAAAAAAAAGTTTTCCAACAAAGTTAACTAACGAATCTTTTTGATTATTAGAGCATAAACGACACAAGTATCTATAAGACGTGCCATGCGCTAGCGATGAAATGTAATTTTTATTGTCTGCTGAATAACATATTCCCATGGTTTGTCAACAGAGAAAATAGCTCTTGAACAGAAAACGATAAATTGAGCAGCCTTTGCAATTTTGCCAAGTAATTTTCCAAATTAAACCAAGATGGGATGAGGTTTAAATTTAATATACGACCTCCATCAATTCATTGGGAAGGGAAGTTATGTTGGTTCAAGAAATATGCAATTGTTTGAAATATTACGTCAAAATAAAGACGGGGTTTGGTAATAGTCAATTATTTTAATTCTATGTTGATACTCACTTGTATTTTGAGCTACGGCAGCATTTTGATCTTTTTCCGAGTCTAATTCTCTGTCCACGCAACATGACCATATCATGCCGCCAGAACATAAATCAACTGGCTTACCACCGCCAAGAACACATGATATAGAAAGACCGCACTCGAATTTGTGACCACGAAACCGGCACGTTTGTGGGATCACTGGAAAGAAAAAAATGAGGAAAAGTATTATTATTATGATGTAATGAAATTGTTTGCATAAAACTACAATTGCTTATCATAATTTGCATGTCGATAATGCGTTTAAGGAAATTATCTAAAGACTTGCGTTTTTTTTTTATAAAACAGAAAAATTAGTTTTGCCAAGACGTTAGCATCAAGAAGAAGTAGAAAGTTTAATGAGATGTGTCCATTCAATTTCAAATAATAAAATTTAATAAATAATTATCGTGAGGATGACCGTATGGTATAATTTTTCTGAAAAACCCATAACAGATATATTATTTCAAAAATCGTTTTTTCGGAAATGTCTTGAGTTTTTTTCTGGGGTATAAATCAGTCAATAATGACCCAGGTCATCAGAAAAACAAAAGTTCAGTAAGAAGTTGTCAGAAATGTGACAGAAACCTCAGTGTCGTAGCCAATAATAAGCCTCCCTTATATTTCAGACAAAATATTGGTTTGAGTATTTAGAATTTCTCAGTTAGTGTGTAGGTACTGTCAAATAATATAGATTATGATGCAGAGAAAAAACACCTATTAAAATATTATTTAAAAAAGGGCAATATTTTAGTAGATTTAGTACGACGTAAAATCATTTTTAGTACGATACTACACCGACGAGCAAAAAAACGGAATCACTCAAGTTTTCCTTCTAAAAACAACAATCGCGAATGAAACAATATCTATAATTAATTGTCGATACGCTCGTTTTAAAGCTTGAACTTTAACTTTAAATTAAGAGTAAATTTATAAAAATCCATTTGGTTAGTTTTCGCCATAATAACAAAAATAACAAATTATACTTGTTAAATTTGGCAAGACTTTGAAACATTGATACCCAATCAAATCGCCCATAGTTGGTCCTTGGCTTTGAGTGTGCTGTTAAAAGTAAATTAAAATACATCTTGACCCATTTGGCCTCCTTATCTTAACAAAAAAATGGATACCAAACCTGTAGAAGTAAGTCAAGTTGATGCACTACTGCAACAAAGAATAAACCAATGTACTATGGCCCATCAGCTCGGTCTAAGCCAATCTTGCATATCAAAGATCTACGGAAGGTTTAGACAAACTCGTAGGTAAGTGTAAAGGCCAGGATCTGTGTGCCACCGGCTGTTATGACTGTTTCGTCGTGATGACGTTTCTCCGAAATTGTGTTTTGACTAGCATTGACGTCCAACAATAGCAGAGACAGGTACGATAAAGACGCATAAGTTAGTGGACAGTTAGGAGACGACTTAAGCACGCAGACCTTACCCGAAAATGTCCCGCCACCGCCACGGGACCAAAATTAACTGCAACTCATCGACAAATTCGAGTACGATTTTCACTATGCACTACAATTGGGAAGTTAGTAGTTCAAGTTTTAAGTTCAAGCTTTAAAATGAGCCTATTAACAATTTATTATAGATATTGTATCCATCGCGATTTTTGTTTTTTTAGAAGGCAAACTTGAGTGATTCCGTTTCTTTGCTCGCAAGTGTAGGTGAAACATTTTATTGAAGTAATTTTAAACGGGCTTAGCATCGTACCTAACATTTTACTAAAGTTAAAATCACAAGACGGCTATATTATCTTCTTAGTATAGTACTAAATCCATGACAATTTGACTTTTAAAAAATGTCAAAATTAGGTATGTTTGTGAATTTTTTGGCAGTCACTTTTTTTAAGGGCACTGTTTTAGTATGCTAGTTGTTAAAAAGTATTTAAAATTTTGAAAATCTTAGTAGGTACACTGTTTTAAAATTAGAAATTTTTTTTAGCAGTATCATACATCATACTAAAACCTTGTATATCTTTTAAGCTGTTTAAAATTGTGCGCCTTTATATTTAAAATATTTTTATATCAATTCATCCATTAATACAAATTTAAAAAATAAGAAAAATGATTACACTTGCAGCCATATTATTGACCTGTTTCAAAACATAGTTTTACGACAAAACTAGTTCAGCAGAAATTTCGAGTCTCAAGTTTTGGACAAATTGGTATTATTCACTACAGTTTTAGTATTTTAAACTCAAAATGTTGAAACTGGGATACCAAAAATTACATAAATAATACCGATTTGTACAAAACTTGCAATTTGAAACATCAATAAAACTAATTTTGCTGTAAGACTAGTTTTGAAAAAAGTCAAAAATATAAATATAAATATATAAATATTTTAAAGAAGTGTTGATTTTTTACTTGCTCTATAGGGCAAGTAACGGTTTCGTGTCAGAAAAAAAAAATTGTGGTGTCAGAAAAAAAGTTGAGGTTTCAAGACGTCCGTCACGTGTCGGTCTGTTTCTCTGTGCGTCCTGATGTACATCGAGCTAGAAGTTAAACGGATGGAAGGATTTGCTTTAAATGTGTAGTATTCTTATGTGATTCCCTAAAGGAGAAATTCGAATTTTTGTTTGAGCTCATCTAAAACGGGGAGCTTCCATACAACGTTTTCGGTTTTATCAAGTTTTCTCGAAAACGGCTCTAACGATTTTGATTGAACATGTTATTTCACTGTTTATCACGATTTTACCAAAAATGCGAATAATGGAAATAAAGTACTGCTGCTTTTTTTTATACTTATACCTCTTATTTCGATATTGGCTTCGTTGATTTTATCATTATTTTGTGATTCAGTACTTCGAAGTTAGTCAAATATTGCACTTAAAATTTGTAAAAATAATATTCTTCTACGAAAAAATAAAATGAAGGAAAAAATATTTTTTTTTTTAACTTTTTTCCAATTTAATTTTTGTATTAAATCAAAAAAATTCGAAATTGCTATTCTTACTTGTGTTTATTATTTTTTTGTTAACGACATACAGATATTTCAATATCTACACCGTCAATTTCTAGCTATATTCTAGTTATTAGCTATGAGAGCAAATTTGTGCGATACAGTCGTGAATATTTTTTTTATTATAATCGTTGGAGCTATAACTTTTCTAAATGGAATTTTACGTTTCCAGTACCTACCTACCTATCGTTAATTTTCGTTCTACATAGGAACATATTTTTATTTAATATTCAGGAAAGTGTTACAAAAATGTTCTGGTCATAAAGTCAAGTACAGGGATTCTTTTTTTAGCCGCACAACACGAATGTGGAATGGTATACCATACTCTATTTTTCCCTCTCATTATGATATTCAGAAATTCAAAACCAATGTGCATCGGCATCTCCTTCTTAACCCTATCCTATTTTCCTAACGTTCGCACTGTGTTTTACATGTTAAGGGTAGTAACAACCCCTTGAGTGTGCGTCGATTATAAAAAAAAAGTTATTTTCGATTATCTTAAACAAGAAATTTATTATGAGGAAACTAGTTGCAGTTATCCAAAGATCGGTTAATTGAAAAGTTCGGTTAACTGACAAAAATGTTCTGCAATACATGTACCTACATCACTCAATCTATATAAGTATGATACATTTAAGACAAAGAAATTGGATAATTTAATATTTTAGTCATTGACTAGAAGCAAGCTATTTTCTTATAATGAGAATTTATTTTTACGTTTCATTCATCTCTTTATTTAAATAATTATTTAAGTTTTCATATCCCTGCCATAATATTGGGCGGTACAAAACTTCCTTTGTGCTTTGACATCCTTATTAAAGGACTCAGACTTGCAAAGGACTGTTCCAAAGTTGGTTTTTTGTGAAATGCGCAATGAAAATTGTGTATTCCACCATTCACAATAAATATAAAATCAGTTTATTTCAATAACTTTTTGCACCAAATAGATTAAACCAGTAACAGCGGGCGCTATTATTTTAGAAAGATTATAAGTTATATACGAATTTGGGGTCTAATCAAAAGATTGAATGATTTCTTGTTACAATTTAGTGCCCTGATGATGTTCTACTAAATCACCAGAAATTCGATTGATACAAAATTCTTCTCAAAAATGGTTTTGAACAATTTCTTAATTAGTATAAGTCAATTCTGGAAAGCCCAAAGCCTCTCAAATAATGTTACAATATAGGTAGATTACAGTATGCAAACCTAAATATTCTATTCTCAAATTTGTCAACTCACTTGTGTGTGGTTGGTATGCAAAGGAAATTCCAATACAAGATTTGTTATTTTGAATTACAGGTAAAAGTTTGTTTTGTAATTGCAACTTGTTTATATATTTACGTATATCGAGCCTCATCCTTTTTTCACTTTAATTCAGTTTTTCAGAAAGTTTCCCCTCCTGACTAAATGTGTCAATCGGCATCCCTGAAATAAGATTTTGTTACGTTCACTTAACCTATTGCCTCTCATCATGCAAATCATCCTATACGTTATCAGCCTTATGCATAAAAGAATTATAGCGAGTGCATATCGCTCTGCACTCTTTATAATGCCTCTGAAAGCAAAAACCTTATTCATAAACTTATGCAACGTTGAAAAGAAGTAACATAAGCTAAACGTGTTTGGAGGTTGTATTGAGCCTACATAAGGGTTGTTTAGTATCGGAAACAATAATGTAGATAGATATTAGGGGGTCGCTTATTTTTGCATCCTTTGAGGTGTTGAAATCTCACTTTCAAAATATTTAAAAAAATTCAATACAACAATTAATATTGTTGGTTTTTTTAATTAACTGTACTTTTTTGTTGGGATATTGTTTAAGAAAATAAAGAATATTTTTTTGTATACTTTATTTTATAGAAGCTGCTTAATAAACGTGCAAAATTTAAAGATTTTCCATCAAATCTTATAACTTTTGCAAATACTCGATGGCATGGGTGATTTAAATAAAATTATACAAAGAATCGATTTCATCACTTTCACGAGAAAATAAAAATTAATTTTAAGCATTACAAAATAAGCACCACCCTTTTATTTTTCTCCTCAACAAGAAAATCACGATGTGAGTAAATGTAACAATTCATGGAATAAATCAAAAACGACGTATTTTTTGTTTCTTTTTATATTTAATTTTATTTGCGAACACAAAAAACCAACAAAGTAACTGGATTATTATAATAATATTAAAAGAAGTTAATGAAAAACCAAAGTGAATCCAATCACCAGCAGAATTACTTCTATTGATTTTTCACACAGCACATGCACAGTTGGGTTTCCTTTGTCAGTTTTGAAAGTAAAACATAATAGATCTCTCCTTTATGGTACTAATTTTCACACAAGCTCATTATAACTATCTAAAATGGGTTGAAAAATATTGTATGCATAACATATTATGCAACTTTGTATAGTGGCTACATATATCCTTATGCAGTGCATAACTATTCATCTGTTCAGCGGATTCTAATGAATACGGCTGTATATCTTTTTCTTATCGGAAATCCTTTTGAGATCAATAAGTTGCTTACATTTTTTTTTTCTGTTTAACGAAAAATGCATTGTATTTTCGGTCGAAATATTGTCCAATCGCAAAAAATACAATACATGCATTTAGTTGTCATAAATTATCGCACATGATATTAATAAATCATGCCATGTTGCTTATAGTACATACATACTATTTACCTACACTATACGCACTCAAATTACTAGATAACTATGGCTCAATTGTTGAAACGAAACGTAAGCATTTAAGTTCAATACACACAGTATGCACCGATGTGAAAATTTTACGCTGCACATAAGCTTTTAACTTAAGTTTAAATATTAAAGCTTTGTATTAAAAAACGGGTCTTAATGTCGTGCAGCCCATTCATGCATTACACAAATTAAACAAACATTGCAGAAACATGGCTTCAACTATTTTTATAATTAATAAAAATTGCTATTTTTTCTTTTTTTTTTTGTTCGATGAAAATTCATTAGACCATTTTTTGCTATTGTAGGATTCCTTAATGTTGATGATGATTAACGAAGAGATTTTTGTCCCGCTCGCAATCTCAATTTTTAAAAACCTTTAAATCAAAATTAAATTAAAAAAAAAACATTTTACTTCTCCCAAGCATATCCATAACTGATTCCTCCATTCCATAGTAGCTGGGCGAGTTCCTCCTTGACAAAGCTTCCAACAGTAGAAGATCATGCTCCTGTTGCTCTGTTGGTAATCCAGTTGTTGCTGCTGCTAAAACGCATGCTATAAAAACACTCCCGGTAAATAGATTTCTTGTATCCTTAATAGTACTTCCACAACACATATTTATTTTTAAACTTTAAATTAACACACTTTGATATTAAACGTTTACTCTCAATCGTCGTTGAAAAGATTTCTTTAAGAAAAAATTGTAAAAAAAACCTTGCTTCATTTACATGACTTCGGCAATAATTTGCGTTACAATATTACACCAAAGTGAAAGGATTTTTTTTTTATTTAAAACTTCTCACACAATTAACCACAGTCGCATCAGACGTTAACAGTTATAAACTCAAGTTTCACTCTTCTTCGGTGGCATAAATTAGTAGCGAAGGGAAGGGGGAGAAAATCAACCTTAAGTGGTCAACTTGATGGCGGTGCAGTTGTTGCAGTTAAAATACGGAGGCGGTTAGGAAAACTTTATTTTTTCCAAGACGTCTTGGCCAACTTAAAGGAAAGGCGGTGGAACCAACTTGCGGTTACCGACGTCGACAATGTCTCTGATCGAAATAAAGAAAGAAAATTCAAATTGAAGACCACGAGCGCATCCAAAAAAGCGCATCCAGTTCGGGGGAATAGTATCTCAGAACTAAACTCACTAAAAGTGCCTAACTTCAGTTTAACTACATACCATCACCATCATTCACAACAACTGATGATGACGATGGTAAAGATGATGAAGATGATGATGATGACGATGATGGTGCAGATATACTTACAAACGTGCAGTAGTGTGACGGCGAGATGGTCTGATTATATACCAAGCCGCAGAAGACAGACAAGAAATCAAGAAAAGAAATGCTAACTAAAACCAAAGCACAAAAGAAATGCTTTTTTTCTGCCTTTTCTTGCCTTCTTGCTTCCCTGGCATTAACTTTGGCCCACTGTTGCTCGCTGATTGAAGAAACATAAAAAACAGAAACAGCTGGATTTAATGAACGGATCGCTGAGCTTATAGTTAAGTTGGTTTAAGTGGTGTTTCACTTTTATTCATCTCTAATAGTTTTTGGGATTTAATTTGATTTTTTTGTTGTTGGTTTTAATGTGAGTCTGAACATGGGAATAACTCTTTGGGTGCATTATGTGAATGTACAACTTCCCGTACGTGGAAAGTGCAGAAAACTTGCATGATGGGTCGTAAATTAAGACTTTTTAACATGGAGACTGATGATGATGATGACCTAAACAACACATACCACACAGGTTGTTTGAGTTAATTAAACGAATAGCTAGATTGGAATGTGTTACTTTTTTATTAATTAAGTAAAGAAGTGTTTTGAAAGGAAAAGTAGAAGTGAAAATTCAACAAAATATTTATACATTGTGTAAAAGAAAGATTTTTCTGATAAAAATTAGACTGGCACTTAAAAAAGAAGCTACGCCTTAGAATCGCAAAATAGCACGAATTTAAACAAAAATTCAGATTATTTAGTTCAAGTCCCTAGTCTCGCTATTAAGATTGGAAACAGGATAATGGTTTATATTTGTTGTTACTATAAGTGTATGTTTCTACCTACGTTCAACCAAAAACCAATTTATTTGATCAAGAAAAGAAAAAAAATTGACTGGAAGGGGTCTATTTCTCCCATGTTAACGAGGGAGGTTAACTAAAAAATTGACTAATAATAATAAAGCTGTAGTTTTTTTTTTAAAGCCAGGAACGCCTTCTTACTTTCTATATAAAGGCACTATTTGGCAAGTTAAAACAAATGTATCTAACTTAATTTTTAATTAATTAATTAAGGTTTCGTTTTTGTTTTTTGATTGAGTAGTAGCCCGTACCGTTACGATAAGTACGTTGGAGGTCTGGATTCACTTCCCAGCCTCGTCCACCTAAAAACTAAAAAGTTTTTTTCAGGGCTACTGCCTCTTGCTAGGAATTGACAAATCCTCCAGGAGTATCATTTGTCATGAATAAGTGCCTCTCGTCTAGCCGTTCGGATTCGGCATTAAATTGTAGGTCCCTTTCATTCCTGTCGACAGGCGCACACAGGAATGGTGAGTTGTTAGTCTAGTGACCTAAAGCCCACTAGAGGGAAATCTAATTTAGCAATCCAAAATGTCACGAAAAAAGGAAATAGTTCATAGTGGCAGTGCAAAAACAAAAGTTGAAGTTGAAAAGGTTGAATACTTTTTGAGAAAATGATACTACAAAATTTTATGAAGGCTATTTGTACATACTAGTATCGCCAGTAGCCGAATATTCGGCCAGTGAAACAAACTCCGTTTTGTCTCCGACTCTCTTCCTTATTATTATAAATGATCTTTTGTCTGAAACTTCTAATCCTTTAAACTGTTTTGCTGAAGATAGTACCCTCAGCTTCTCATATTCGTTTACAGATTCTCATCCATGTCCTCCGGATGTGGAACTTAAACGGGAGCGTATGATAAGCTCATTAAATTCTGATCTCGACAGCATTGTCCAATGGGGAATCAAAAACCGCGTAGAATTTAATGCTTCTAAAACTCAATGTTGTCTCCTGTTGTTAAAGCGAAACCCACCCCCAATGCCGCTATCCATGGGCGGCACTTGCATCGAGGAAATCGAACAGCTCTTAGTTCTCGGTATGTGTGTCACAGACTACCTTTTGTGGAATGACCACATATTTGATGTCGCCAAAAACGCTGCTAAGTGTTTAGGTTTTCTCCGTAGATGCAAGAAGTTTTTTCCCGCTTCTGATCTGGCTGTGATCTACAAAGCCTTTATTCGTCCAAAACTTGAGTACAATTCTCATGTTTGGGCAGGAGCTCCAAAAACTCACTTGAGTTTGTTGGACAGAATTCAAAAGAGAGCTTTAAAAATGATAGGCGAAAGATCTATAACAGAAACAATTACATCTCTCGAACACTGCCGTAATGTTTCATGTCTTTCTCTATTTTATCGCTATTATTATAATCAGTGTTCTAGTAAAATAGCCAGTTGCATTCCTCCCCTTAAAAAAATCAACCGTAATACTCGCGCTTCTAGGAATGCCCATCAGTTCACCCTCGAGCCCAACTTCGGACGTACTGTAATGTACAGAGATTCTTTCTTCAGTCGAACCACACGAATGTGGAATGCTTTACCTGACTCGACTTTCCCCTCCCATTTCGATGTGCAAACGTTAAAAACAAATGTGCATCGGTATCTCCTTCTAAATCTTCTCCTACTTACCTAATCGCTCGTGCTGTGTTAAAAACATTTTAAGGGTAGCCATAACCAGTAGCGGATCTAGGATTTGGCTGTGGGGGGGGGCTTGGAGTTTGGAGATCTAGTTTGTACATATGAAGTTATATAACAGAAAACGAATTTTGACATTATCACTTTCCTTCTTTAATAATAGCCGTGTTTTTGTGCCTTTATATCCGCTCCTATAAATATCCACGCCTTAAAATATTTTCAATATAAAGAAGAATAACAAGTTTTTGGAATTGATATGTGTTTAACATAGGAATTATTTTTATGCAGAGCTAGAAGCCAATATAAAGGCTCAGTAAAACATGGCAGTATAACTAATTTTATAAATTACATTTTTAGTCAAATTCGTTTATTTATATTGCTTAGTAATAATTGATTAGGTAGTAGGTAGCTATCTACATTATGTAAGTGTTTGTTTAAATTAGCTGAAGGTTGCTTTGAACTTCACATTTTTGATTAAATTTCAAAACTGTTTGTAATTGGGTAGTTCAGAAAAATTATATTTAAGTGGTCTTACTGGCAAAAGCCCATAGCGCCACTCTTCTGAGATCTTATTTTCCTGTACTATAGCCAAAAAAGAGTAAAGTACCTACTTGTTTTGTTCAAACTGCCAATGGAAAGCACAGAAAATAATATTTTGCGAATCGAAAACTTAATATTAAAACTTCAAGTCTTTTATTCTGGCGTAAGATTCAGCTGCTCTGAAAAATAACCTTCACGGCCCAATTCTGCAAATGTGAATGAATTTTTGTGTACGCTGCAAACCTATAGTTTTTATTCCTGCTCAATAAATGTGTCGATAAATTTGCACGTCACTCTAGAGTCTATAGGGATCGTAAAAATTCTCACGCTTTTTGAAATAGGCTCCTTGACTGCAGAATTGCTTAGTCCAAAAATATTTTGTATGTACAATTGCCTTGGACCTTTGAAATTTTGAAAACTAAGTCCCAAAATTATCTAACCCCAGCCAAAGCCGTAAGAAGCAATTTCTGTTGTATTCAACATTTCACTAAGCTCTACACCCCGTTGCTCTCCAATTGTTTAAGCCTCAATTGCGTTTCTTTCGTCAACTTAGCTAAGTTTTAAGCGTAAAAAGTTGTTGAATTTGACATGTTTATGTTAAGCCCCGACTACGTTTTTTTTTAAATTATATCTTCAAGCTTTAGTCCCAACTTCGGACTGACAGTCCCTAGACTTAAGCCCTCTGGAATAAGGTTAGTTTTTAGGGAGTTATTTGTTTAACCCTGACTACGTTTTTTGTCCAATATTCTCAGACCATATTAACCACAAGCTGTCATTGCATGAAACATGTCCATTATTCATAGCCCCCACTTGCTTTTTGTCGAATTCGCTTCAGGCTTTGGCTTAGGGCTTAAGGCTTATGAAAAAATTACAACATGTATATTGTTCAGCCCCAACCACGTTATTTTGTCCATTGAATTTCACACCTTAACAATATTTTAGACGAAAATAAAACTCCACACGTTGTAAAACTTTGCTTTCCTTATTTCATATTATTTTAGTTATCGGCTGTGGGGGGGGGGCTTAAGCCCCTATAGCCACCCCCCTGGATCCGCCACTGGCCATAACCCCTTTTACGCGCGTGGAATAAAAAAAAAAAAAAACACACACCAAATTCACGGATACGTCTTAGATTTTCTTTTTACTAAACTTTATATAAGATCCAAGACAATTTTGAAAATTTTAGCAAAGCAAAATTCATTAAAAAAAAACACAAACAAAATTTACGGAAACGAACATTCCTTTAGCATTCGTTCAAATTTTGTCTTGAACTTAAAAACAAACAAAAATGTTGTTTCTTATTTTTTTAAATATTTTGTTGATTAACTATTCAATAGTAAACCTTAATTCATCTATAAAGCACATATAACACTATTTTATTTTTTTAGTTAAACCAAATTTAGTTCTTCTTAAACTATGAAAACATAAATTTCTAAATTGAAATTCGAAATAACGTGGTGTATACGTAATTTTGTAAATTTGTAAATTAAATAAGTGCCCAAATGTATAGCTTTAAAAGAAGTAAGTTCAAAATGGACGGATATTATTCGCCTAATTGTTTGCCTTTTTAAAAGTACTCAATCTAACATTACTCTTAACTTAAGTTAAACCTATCTTTGTCCTAGATATGAATTTTTTTGGCGAGTAAACACATTCCAAAAATTCAAACAAACATTGGTCTTTTTAATGCCTGAGCAAGACAGAGGACAAAAGGAGTTAAAATCGTCGGAACCCTTGAAGCGGGCCACCTAAGGTACTGATGCCCAAAAAAAAAAGTTGTAAAATTTCATACTTTTATCAATTTTACTGGCTTTACCGGTAAATTCTAGAATTAACTTATTTTGGAGATTAAGAATAACAATTTTTGCAGGTCTCGATTTCAAATAAGGTTTTTAAAATAACTCATCCCGAGTTCGTAAAAGTAAACATCCTGAATCACTGCCACACTCGAGCCCTATTTATAAATGGTACTCTTTTAAAAGTGTTGATGTTTGCTTTCAGAAATGATATCAAAGTTTAGCAAAAATGTACATTAATAGTAAAATTAGTTCGCGATTGTCTTAACATTGATTCTGAATGTTTACTTTTATGAAGTCGGAGGTAGTCTTGCAACACAAGGTGTATCTAGTGGCAGGGAAATAGAGAAATAAAAACTGGTTTATATTGAGAAATACGATAACAAATAAACTTTAATTTCACACAAACTCACTTTTTTCAAATACTGTCACACATTATGTATGTACATTAGGGTGATCCTTATAAAGGTCATTGTCTTATTTTGAATGATGCACCCCCTAATTTGTTCTTAATAATAAAAAAAAAATCCTGTAAAATGTACGCTCATTTTATTAACGTTAACCCGGCCCCCAAGTTTAAAAATTCATAACTTTAGTAATGATTGTTAAGAAAATTGAATTTTTGCACACATGTAGTAACTTTTGTCATGTTTAAACAAATTTATTAAAAAGAATGTTATTTGCACTTTAACTTTGTTTTTTTCTTTAACAAAAGGAGGGCAGTTCACTTTTCTTACAAGTTTGTTATGAAATGTACGGAGTTCTTAGAAAACAATGAATATTAAAAAAATAACACATTTGTAAAAGAGACAATTTCTTTTGCGTTTACAGAAACTTGTATGTAGTGAGTTTCACAAAAAATTCACCCTCTTCCAAACTAAATTAAATCGTATGCAAATTAAATTCACCTTATGCCAAACGAAGTTCATATGCAAATAAGGTAAACTAAGTTTTCCAAAGGATTACAAATATATATACAAATGGGTGAATTTAAAAACACAAATTGTATGAAATATTGTGATCTTTTAATTTAAATCTTAATTATAAATTGTGGATTGGATCATTGATCTCCCCCGGCTGTGCCTACAAGCGGTCATTCTTTTGGTGAAATTTTTATTTATGTTTTCGCATAGTTGTGAAATTTCACTATTTCACTATGTTATGTTACTACCGTGTATATCGATACATAATACATAAACACCTTCAAGTTTTTACATATTAAGGCCCAACTATAATAGAATTTAGCTCTCTTATGCACGCATAAGCAACGAGCGAATACACACAATCCCTGTTCATAAACCATAATGCAATTCAGGTGCGATTCATTAAGTTCCGTTAAAATTTATCAAGAGCGATTTCATTCGCTCGGCACTTTATTGAATTTACCAGCCAAAGAAACAAAAAAAAAAAAATTCGCAAACGTAAGCAAATTTCTGCTGGATTGTTGACTTATGTTGGCTTAAGCTATTATAGTTAGGCCTTTAGACCTTGCAGTGACAGTTAAATGTTGACAATTTAAAACGAAACCTCTGGGAGTTGGAGGACTCATTATTACATGCTTCCATTTGTTGAGGGACAAAGAAGTACTTACTTCATCATTCCGAATCCATAATCCTAAATTTTGTGTTTCGGGACTTTAAAGGCCATTCATTTTTTTCAGGTTCTTCTTTCTACTTCGGTTGGCCTTATATGGCATTCAAAATTGTTCAAAAACTTTGAAATTTTAAGCTTAACCACCCAAAATAATAACTATCGACCAAAAGTAGATCATCAATATACTGAAAATCAAAAACTCTTTAAACGTTCTTGTTTTAATTACAAAATAAAACTTTTTTTTATATTTTAAGGGTCGTAGGTCTATACTGGACCTCACCAGTTACTATGTATATAGTTATAATGTACATATGCATTAGGGTGGGTCACTTTACTATGAAATTTTTTTGTTTGCTGTTCGTAAAAGGTTCTGAAAGTTTCATCTCTTTCGGATAACATCTTCTGCCCCCAATTTTACCCTAAATATTTGGGAAAATAAAATTTTAAGTCGTATTTTTCTAAAGTACGAATATTTTTTTTTTTGTAAATAAAATACAACGAAACTGATTGTTTTATACTTTATTAATTTTTTTTTTTTTTTAAATAAGGATTTCATATTACTCGAAAATCTATCTTGCTGTCAAATTTTGGCACCAATTTGCGAGATAAAAGCTTGGATTAAATAAATCCTTCGCGTGCTGATTTTGTGCATAAGGTTGCAGAAGCTTCCGTCACGGTTTTAACTGCCCTCTCCACTGCCTGAGTGTGACAAGGTAATTTCAAAAAATTTATTTCGTTTTCTTCTTGACCAATAAAGAATTTTAGTTCTTCATTAGAAACGCTTTTCAGCAGAGGTGGTTCAAAAACATCCTTTTGCCAGTCAATGAGATCGTAGTAGACTCTGGCTTCCATTTTTATTTTTGGGACCTCAAAAACTCTAAGCTGCTCATATTTCGAAGTACGGGCTTTTAAAATACGACGCAGAGCCAACTCCCTTATGTATTTGCTTGAGTCGGTCAACATTGCCAGCAGTAAATTTTCAGAATGTGCAAAAAACTGTTACGTTTTATGACTGGATCAATAACAGCTTTGAGGTCAAAGGTAAGGTAGCGAGATGTCGAGATTAAGTGCCATAAATGCCGAGCTCCATCTTTGCAAGTTGGGTGGTTTTTAATGAAGAACCAAGTTAAAGCGTACACTTTGACAACATAAGTTGCCAACGTTGTTAGTTTTTCATCAGGATCTGTTGTTGCAATGTAGAGACGAAGAACTCGATTAGCTCGTGTGAGCCACCTAGCATGAGACATTTTCCAAGGTGACTTGTTGGCAAGGCCTTCTGGGCAGCTACCAGTCATAACCACTGATACAATTCTATACAAATAAAGTTGGTCAGAGCTTAAATTTTGTGTGTGCATCTCCGGTAGTGGGACGCCTTATATAATTTTGAAGTCAACGACGGTCTTTTCTTCGCAATTTTCCAGTTTTTTCCCAATAACACCTGAAAATGTTCTTGGCCCAGAAGTTTGGTGGTGAGTGAAAAGATGACGCATTGGGAGTTCATTCATATGCAGCATACAAACTATCCACTGCAATGGTCTGTTCAAGGATTTTTCAAGTAGACGGATAATCCCTCAACATTTTCCGACATCGACGTTTGTACCATCGCATCCAATAGCCATCAAATCTTCTAATGATATATTTTTTGTCACAAAAAAGTTAGTTATCTCTTGCTCAATACACTTAGCCGTGCCTGTGGGTGGAGCAATATAACCCAAATATTTTGAGTCTGGTTCACTAATTAACGAAATGTGTTCTTCAACTATTATCTCACGGTAATATTTATCATTTGTTTTTTTGTTCACCAAGGTTTTGTCTTTTCGACCATCAAAATACAACGCACTGATTTCCGAAACGACATCTTTCTTTTCAACACTTTCTCTAGCTTTTTTTCGTTCCCTTCTTAATTCACTTTTGTCAATGATGGGCAAATCAGATTCTTGTAAGACAACGAAGGCGATTACGGCTGCAGCTCTGTCTGACACACCATATCGGTCACAGGTGTGAGACAATGCGGAATAGTTCACGGAAGGCTGTATTTTCTTTTTCTTTACAGTGGCTACGCTAGCCCAATCTTCATTATCAGTATCTTCTAGTGAATCGGTTGATTCGTCCAATGAGCTGTTATGATGAGAATCAGAATTTACCGAAACATTAGTTACTGTTCCCTTGGGACAACTTGATAACTTTTCCCTATTAATCTTCCTTTTCAGACTACTTTGAATCTTTCTTGTTGTTGGGACATCTGTGTTTCCTATCATCATTTTTCTTGTCGTTCTTTGGTCAATAAGAAACTCTCGTTCATTAAAAGGCACTTTTCTTTCTCTTATGCAAGTACATTTTGAAAAGTCGGAACACTTACAGGACGAAATATCGAACAAAGCCTTATTCGAAGCACTGGATACTTCCAGCTTCTTTTTTGGAATTCTTGGGTGAAATTTAAGTAGCTGTTTGCACTCACCATGATAGCATTGAAGCATTTGCATCATTCTGTTATGGGAAACAATCGGAAGTGATGCTTCTCCAAATATTATCCACTTTTTCGCCCACAATTTCACTTATTTCTTTGAAAGTTGGTTCTTTTTTGTTTGTTTTTAAATTGTACCTTATCCACTCGTAACTTTTTATAATTTCTTCATAAGTAGGTAGCGTATTGCTTTTAAGATCACATGATTCACCAAATAAAGGACATTTCAAGGAGTTTCTAGTACGTTCCATCGCGATTAATAAATTATGTAAACGTTCACAACAATATCTCTTATTTTCAAAAATCACAATAAAAGTAAAACTGAGAAAAAAGAAATTTACTAAGAAAATTCATTTGAGTGCCGGGCTAAGCAGATTATTTTTTTTTTGGAAAATTCAATACAAATAATATATTATAAGAAATAAAAAGACAAAGCTTGCTATGTTATTTGAAAATTTTGACAAATAAAAATAAAATTTAAAATTTAAATGTACCTACCGAAAATTATAAATTCATCAAATCTTTGAATGCAAATTAGAGGCAGTTAATCTCGATGGATTTAAAAAAAACTTACGTTATAAGGATCCTAATTAGCCAATTCTTATTGCTATTACAAACCAAAATTCGCCAAATGAAAAAAACGACCCACCCTAATATGCATCTAGATTTGTTTCTATTTATTTGTCTCATTTTTAAATCATCACCATTTCTAATTATATTCTAAGCAAGTTAGTTCTTTATCTTAGGGGCCAGTTATAGCTATCATTGAAAACCTTCATTGAAAAAGTAAGCTGTTGATTTTGAGACCCTTCGAAAGTTTAATCATTGATTCTTTTAATGCAGAAATATGGCTTACGACTGCAAAATTATTTCTGCTCCAAAAAGAAATTCATTTTGACCCATATCTTCCCCATGACGTAACTTTTAATTTTTTCAATGATCATTGGTAAGGCAGTTCATAATTGAAAAAATAGAAGTAGTTTTATGAGAAAAGTTGTGCCAAATTCAATTTTGTTTTACCTAGAAATAATTATTATGACAATTTGCTTTACTTTGGCATCAAAATAATCATTTATTTTCTCTTCAAAATCTCTCAAAATTGACAATTAATATTTTCAATTATGTTTTTGCAATGATAGCTATAACTGGCGCCTTACCAAATGCTAATCAAGAACAATCTGTTTAAGATTGTTTGGTTCTTTAGTTTGCTTTAAGTTAAATGTAAATTTTAAATGGAAGATTTAAGTCACCTTCTTCCTGATTTTTATTAATGAGAGAATGTACTTTCAAATGATTTATTTGTTTTTAACTTCTCTGGTCGAAAATTCGTGTTCAAAGAGGAATGTTAATTAGTTATAATTTTCGGAGTCTGTTCTTTTCACTTAAACTCTTGTTCTTACATCTTTTATGGTGTTTCAGTTTCTTTTGAATCTTCAATTTAAAACCAACATTGTTTTACTTACTGTTGGTCATAAATTTATTTTAATAGCATAGTGTATATATTTTTTTTAAATGAATGAAAGAAAGTGTTTGGTATCCGATACCCCACCGGGAATCCCTTTCTTTCTCGAAAATGATGGTCGCTTTAAAAAATCATGATTCAGCCTAAATTGGTTGCTTACCAGTTTGAACTACATATTTATCATTTAATCTTGTTTGAAATTCAAGTAAAGCGTGGATATTGTGCATTGGAGCATTAAGAGATGCACATGACAAGAATGTAATTAGGTATTCAAAAATATTAAATTTAATATCATTCAGTTAATTCAAGCTATTATTTTCTATATATGTTACTGTAAGAATCCAAAATAAGGAAATTTTAGTATTTCCCGGTAAACCTAAACATTTTTTTTTTAGTTTGGTGAGAGTCCAATTTATTTTGTTATCATTATTCGTTCTGAACTTTTGATCAATATGTTTTTTTGGACAGCAATACCTTGGATGGGTCGCTTTGCGAGTTGCTCTGCCTCCGCTAAGAGTATTTTCAGTGGACCGGCATGCGCGAATATCAAGAGATTCCTAAGAGATCATTACCTTGGCTTGCTCGTTTAGAGGCCGGTTTTAGCGATCAGGAAAACGCATGAATACAAAATTTCTTTTTGATAATTTTATTTGTTAAGAGACGATTTTGAAAATAAAAGGGGTACAAATCTATAAACAATTACCTAAAATAATTCATTCATAAAAAAAACTGTTTAAAACAAATATTTGTGTCTTAAAAAAGCATTTTTTAATTTTCCTGATGTAAATTCCGTACGGAAAAAAATCTGTACGGAATTTACATCAGGAAAATTAAAAAATGCTTTTTAGTCCAGGCAAATTAGGATAAAATTGAAGCATATGTGGATGTAACATATAGCATCTTAGATTTTTATGGGATTCGATCAGAAAATATGTAAACAACGAGAATATGAGGTTGCTCCCTCTCAAAAAGGTGTGCTTTTCGCAGGGAAAATCAAAACACGCAAGAAAGTGCATTATTCACTCCCTGTTTTTTGTTATTTTCCTATATAACTTTGGAAATATGCATCTGAGGAAAAAAAAAACATTGATACAAAATTAGTTTTTTATAAAATTCTCCATAAGATAACATTTATACAAAACTTTTCGGTTTTATATTTTTGTTGCTTTACAGCGTTGAAGTCAGAAAAAAGCTACAAAAAAAACAGAGTAGTTTTGAAGCGCTAAACTGACAGATACAAAATGGTCCAATTCTGCTATGAATATGGAATCAGATCCTCTAGGGAATTACAAAATGGAATATTGAAACACGATTCAAATCGGTCTGATAGGTTCGGCATGAGAGGTAATGTTAAATAAGTGCACCGCGAAATCTTTGCATCAATGCTGTGGTCAAAGTTAGACATTCAAGCTGGCGGATACTTGGAACCCTTAACTATCGTAAGGTATCGTTGTAATATTTATTTTATTATTTTCCCTAGAGGATCTGAGTCCACATTTATAGTAGAATTGGACCATTTTGTATCTGTCAATTTAGCGCTTCTGACTTCAACTCTGTATAGCAACAAAAATATAACACCAGAATTTATTATATAAATGTTATCTTGTGGAGAATTTTATAACAAACAAATTTTGTATCAATGTTTTTTTTCTTAAGATGCATATTTCCAAAGTTATATAGGAAAATAACAAAAAACAGGAAATGAATAATGCACTTTCTTGCATGTTTTGATTTTCCTGCAAAAAACACATCTTTTTGAGCGGGAGCAACCTCATAATTTCTTTGATTATATTATTTCTGATGGAATACCACAAAAATTTAAGATACTATATGTTACATACATGCCAAAATCTAATTTGCCTGGACTACTTCGTAGACACAAATATCTGTTTCAAATATTTTTTTTGTATGAATAAACTATTTCAGGTAATTGTTTGTTGATTTCTATACTTTATTCCAAATCGTATCTTAACAAATAAAATTATCAAAAAGAAATTTTTTATTGATTCGTATTCCTGATCGCCATAACCGGCCAATTAGAAAAGTGGCTGAAATAAATTATTAAAACAAAACATGTCGAACTTTTACCAATCTTGCTGAAAATTCTTGAATTTCCTAATTTGTAGTTTAACTGTATCTGTAACATTATACATAGGCATAAACGTATAATATCAAAAAACAATTGGTTTGTCATTAAAACAAAGGCGAAGCGATTTTTAAAAATAGCAACAAATCAAAAAAATATAATTAGTTGACACACATACACACATAAATATTTCCATAGATGATGTGAAAAAATAAAAACAGAAACAATAAATGTAGGTATTATAAAATAGTTTAAATAAACTTTACTGTCTGTTTGTTAATAAGCTACAGCCCAAATGGATGTGCTGATTTTTCATACACTTAAGGTCAATTTTTAAAGCATTTCCCCTAATTATTGTTATATTGGTACCTGCGAAAAATTATTGATTTGTAAAAAAAATTGAAATCGAGACTTTGAACGATCTTAAAACTCTGTCTGTTCTCGCTTCAGCAGTCTTAAAGGTTAGGCGGATTTTCTTCTTTGTAAAACTATATAATATTTTTGTACCCGGCGGTTTTTGGATAGTATGGCCACATTTTTTTTTTTTTTAGGATCAAAAATAACGGTACCACAATTTTTTTAATCAAAAGGAACATCTTTTATTTCTCAAAAACGGCTACAATGATTTTGATATACAAAATTCAGGTTATTAATATACAGAAAGGCTACTTTTGGGGTATTTTTTTTTTCTTCCAATACTTTTGGTTCTACTGCGATTAGAACCTTTTTATTGTTTTTGATTTAATCGAAAACGGTTTAGTTGATTTTTCAAATTTTGTATTAGTTCCTAAAATTTTAGTAAAAATAATATTGTATACAAAATTTTTAAAAACTTATTTCTAAATATTGAAACAGTTTTTTTTTTTTGAAAACTTAATAGATACATTTAGAAAACGATAAGGTACATTTTTTTGAAGTTTCATTTAAAATAAAAATTCAATTCGATTTAAGATAATATTTCAATAATTCAGAATAATTAAAAAAATTGTGTCCAAAGAACCAAAATCAACGGTACCTACCATACAAATGTTGAAAAACTGTTAGGAAAAATCTGATTTTTTTTTTGAAAATTCGATTGATATGATTCAATTTTTCAAAAATTGAATTTAAACTAAATTTGTATCTGCATATGTTAGTTTAGTAAAACGTTCGGGCTCCATCATCTTGAAGAAACAGCAATTTTGTGTCCGTCTAATTTTTTTTATATCTCCTTATTATGAACTTTTTTATTTTTTAACTATCTAATTTTTGAAATCAATACAAAATTTGTATCTCTTATACCTTCTTTCCGAGATAGAGATTTTTTGAGACATTCCTGCCTGTTTTTGAGTTTATATAATAATTATACTTTTTTTTAAATTGTCACAATTTTTAAAACTATAATAATCTTTTTCTTCAAAATTCAGCTTAAATTTGTCCAATACCCATATTTTTAATTTTCAAGAAATCGTAAGCTAGTTAATATTATAATAGTATAAAAAAAGATTTAAAGAAGAGATGTCTTTAAGAGTAAAAGAGATATTGGAAATATTAAATCTGAATTATGAATCAGTAGCCGGCATTCTATATAAAATAAACAAAAATTGACTTTGGTTCCAATACATATTTAAATATTTGAAATACTTACACGCATTGAATTCATCAAAAAATTTCGCCTCTTTTGGTAAATCCTTTTGTATTGCATTTTTTAACTCTGGGCTAACTACAGTGTTATAATTCGAATTATAATTAACTCCTTCACATAAATGTGTTAATTCAGTTAAAACCAAAAAACCAACAATGGACACCAAAAACTCATTGATGCTCATTTTCTTATTGCAATTCGCTTGCTGATGGGAACTTTCGATTTCTTTAATTAGCGTTTAATTTTTGTATTTTCCCACTAAATAATATTAACGCACACACCACAATAAACCTTCCGTGTTAATTTGGATTTTGGATTTTTTTTTTAATTGACAAAATTAACATTTTATTAAAAATAATTGATTATGCAACACAGAGCGTAATAAGACAAACAATTTAAAAGAAAGCTATAATTACTGGGAAAAGATAAAAAATAATATTCTTCCCAAACGACATAACCGACGCGACGAAGACAACGACAAACGATGGACGTTGGACGGCCAATCAAATAATTACACACACCTCTTTTTACTCGAATTATAGGTACAATTTTGCGCTCCCACAGTGACCGAAGGCTTTTAATGTTATGCTGATGGGATTTTTTCAGAAGCGGCTTACACCGCTAAACACCACAAGCCACAAGCAAACGATCAGCGCAGCGCGACAACAACCCAAACGAAATGGAAAGTAAAAATATCTAGATACACCGTAGTACAAAAAGCCAAACTGACAAAAAAAGATAACTTATACATTTTTATGCTTTACAATTTTTGTAAAGCATTTTTATAACTCGCAACAGTGTCCCGCGTCTCACTTTTGTCATTTACCATCATTTACCATACAAAAGCTTGTCCTATACCATCATCGCAACCAATACAAATGTATATTGAATTTTGAAAACAAAAACAACAAAAAATATTGTTCCGTAATCCCAGGCCCAGCAGAGCAAAAGAGCTTTACCAAAACGTAAATATAGAAGACGAAGAAGTAAACAGACCGTTATATGACAACAGTGAATGCAGAAATGTCTATACGAAGCGGCAGTAGACATGCATTTCCGATTCTCGCAAAAATTGTTGTCTTTCTGAAAGTCGTCGGCATCGTGGGCGTTTGTGATAAAAAGCCAGAGTGCGTGAAATTCCTGTTTCTGGTTGTTTTACTTGGGTTTTTCATAAAAGTGAATTTTTCATTTGAAGTTGAAGTCACAAAAGAGAAAACCAGCTATTAGCACCAGGTTCCTATAAAACAAATTAAATACACGCAATGCAACAATTGTTGTAGCGTTTTTTTTTTGCTGACTTATTTTACCTCAAGTATTTAACTTCTGGGGCTTTGCTCTGTGGAAAAATATAGAAAAAAACCTAAGAAGAGAAGTGTATCAGTTGCGTCTAATAGTGCTGTTGCTACTGCTGCTATAAGATACAAGCAGATACCACAACCAACTACACAGTAACTGAATATCTAACTTCTGCACAAAATCCATATAACTATAAAGCTATGGCAATGAGAGAGATATGTATATATGTTTGTATATAAACCCGGGTTTGCACTTCCATTTTACACAAGATCACGGTCATGGCTAACGACAGGGAAAGTGATTAATTGTCGTCGTCTTATATAAACACACAGATGTTATTGGTAATAATAATACGCTATGATGACCGACCATATCTAAGCAAAACGTGTTTACTTTAAGGTTAGTTATTTACGTTCAACTATAGTCAAATGGAGAATATGTGTATTTCTGCAGTTCAATGAATTGTTTTTAAAAGTTTTTATGGTCAATATAATTCTGTTTTTTTTTTGTTTTGTATTATTTCTTGCAGAAATCGATTATGGTAAGCATATGGTATTAGAGTTCGTCATCAAAGGTCAATGATTTGCTCTATCAATGGATTGATAAGTGCAAATGCACTTAATTGATTGGATTTTCCTTGTATGAATATAAAAGAGCTGAGTAAAAAACCAAAATTTCAGTATTTGTTTCAGAATGAATGTTTTTAAAGTTTGTATTTGTATACATTGATTTTATTTGTGACAAAATGCACAATAAGAGGAAAACAATCGAAAGATATTTTACCAAAAAGGTTCTTGTTAGATTATGAGATTATACAGTGTGTCCAGTAATTCGTGTGCCTTTGGGATGTGATTCTTGGTCATATTCTAAGAAAAATACTGTTCTACACTAAAGTCCGATTTTGAACTTTGACATCACTTTTTGACGATTGTACCCTGACCTATGTTAAGGTCAATTTCTCTGTCAGTACTAACGGTGTGGACCTCATTTCGGACTTTTTGTTAAGAAGAAATACTAGCCTTTAAAACTACGTTTAAATTGAGCTGATGTGTTTTTATGGTTGCCAGATATTCAATTTTAAATTTCTTCTTTCGGTGAGTGTTTAATCTAGTTTCTTAGTTTTTTTAGAAAGTTAAATGTGACCATTTAAAAAACTTTTATTACAGTCCGATAAAAAAAATTCGTCATATTATTGAGCGAAGTACATTTCTCCAGAAAATTCTTCTGCAAACGTCATTTTAAATCTTAGATCTTGTCTTGGAGTTGCCTTTATATTTTGTATGAACTTTCAAACACAAAAAATGTCATGTTTTCAACGTTTTTCTAAAGATAAAATACTGAATGTGCTTGTAGCTTAAGTTGAGTTAAGATCTTTCGACAAATGCCAACAAAAAATCATACTGCTCAAAATTTCTGACTGAACTGTTAAAAATCGTAAAAAATTAAGAATTGTCAAATCGCCCAAAAAATTAAATGATTTTTCACAATTTAAAAAACTGATTTATTATATCGCGTGTAAGTCTAACTCTTGTTTGCAATTTGCCATTAATACTATGCTCTTACTGAAATTAAAATGGTGACAAAAGTGGTGGAACTATTAAAATTCGGGTCCAAGTTCGTGGGCGCGGATATTATGTGCATCCCAGTGGCCAAATATGGACCAAAATTTTAACAGTTGCATTTTTATCTATTATTTTTATTAACTAAAAATTAATATCATTAATATTTTTAGGCGATTCTTCAGAATTTTATTTCAATTTTTAAAACAACCTATGAAAACTTAAGTTTTGTGTATTTCGACTTATATAATTTCATTTAAGCAAAAAAAAAAAAAAAAATAAATCGGGTGGCACAACGGCTCATGAAGAACCAGGGCCTAGTGACTAACAACTCGCAACCATTCCTGTGTGCGCCTTTCGACAGGAATGGAAGGGACCTACAATTTTATGCCGAATCCGAACGGCTAGACGAGAAGCACTTATTCGTGACAAGTAATACTCTTGGAGGATTTGTCAATTCCTCGCAAGAGGCAGTAGCCCTGAAAAAAAAATTTTTAGTTTTTAGGTGGACGAGGTGGTTTCAATTAAGCAAACGAAAGGGTAAAAATCATCCAAATCTGTTTCGGGAAATGGAAATGAAACACATTCGGGAAAATTAAAACAAAAAAAAGAGCCAGCTTCATTGGTCATTATTTATATTGCTGTTTTCAAAGCATATTTAATACAAAATAATAAAATCCTTCAAGGAAAAAGTAACAAAAACAAACAAATAAACATTACTTTGGGTTGCCCTCTCGTGGGTTCAAGTATTTTAATTCGCTTTTTGGGGTGTCTGTCCTGCTGAAGTGACTCCATTGCTCCGCTTAGGATTTTGTCCAGTCGTCTAGCAGGCACCTATGTTATCAAGCAGTGATTTGAGTAAAAGCATTCATGAATCATATGCATGAAGTGTGGGTTTAAATGCCAATCCTTAAAAGCGTGTCTTGGTTCTTTTTTGTGGTGGGCCTTATTACCACTTTAAAGAGAAACTAACTTCCGCGGGTGTTATTTCTTTTTTTTTGAGAAATAATACCCGCGAGGGTTAGTACCGTGGGTGTTTATGCACTGCACCTACAAATTGCCAAAAAATATATTCCCTATACTAATGTTGGGTTGGAGAAAACAACAACGGTTTACTACCTAAAAGTTACCATTACAATTCTTTCTGTCTGTCAGTCTATCCATGGTCCTCCAGCCTAAACAGCTTTAGTACCTATAGTGTCGTTTGGGTAATATGTCAAAACATTTTTTGATTATCTTTGATGGACCTAAAATAACGGTACCTGCTGTACAATTTCATCTACGCAGGAATGAAAATCTTTCATTTTTCTCAAAACGTCTAATTTTAAGTAATTTTTATTATTAAAAAATTATAATGGAACCATTTTTTTGGTTTTTGAATTTCTTGAAAAAATTAAAATTGAAAAAAAATTCGAATATGTCAAAATGTAGACTTAATCGACTTTTTTCAAATTTAAAATGCAGTAATTTTTTTAATCAACTTAAAAAAAGTATAAATAATATTGCATTTCAAAATTTTCAAAATACATAAAATGTTTTTTTTTTTTTAATTATTACAAACAATTTCAATTCTTTTTTTGGAAAATGAATTTTTGAAAAAACCGGTGAAATTCTTTGAAACTAATTTTTGATCTGCATATGAATAAATATAAGTTGTATATGAATAATTACATTAAATTGATGTTCCAAATTTGTTGCCTTAAATTATTTTAAATTTTTTTAAATAAGATTAAAAAAACATTTCAACGGTTTTAAATTTTGTTTGCATAAATAATGTTTATTCAAAAAATCAAATCAAATGGCATCTTTTTTGTTTAGCTCAATGTTCTATAGCTTAAAATTTTCTCTGGAAAAAATAAAAATTCCGGATGTATTAATAATTACTTACTTTTAAAAATTAAAAGGAAAGATAAACTCCTTCTAATTACGTTAGATTATATTTTGGCTACACAAGTAGTTCTATTTTTCCTGGATTTTTAATATACAGCCAGGGATTTTGTTTCTCGGTTATAATTATCTATCAAATTTCAGCTTCAATAAGAATCTTATTAGCCCCGAAATCTGACGTATCTGAAAATAACTGATATTCAAAAAAGTAAGTTGTGAAGATTCGGAATTTCTTAAATTATAAAAACAAAAGAGCTGAGGTTCAAACTTTTTTTTTTAATTGTGCAATTTTTGTCATGTAACCTTGACTTTTGTATGCATTTAACCACACACAAGTCTTAGTCTTAGATATCATTCGAGTTTTTGCACTTTTCAATGTCAATACAGAAGAGTAATTAATTTAAAGTGGTAAAACATATTTTTGTTTATCTTTCATCATAAATACTCTTAAGTATTTTCATTTTGGCAAAAATAATATGAAGACAAATAATTGTAATCATAAAAACCCAGACCAAAAGGCCCAATTTAGATAAATCATACCTTTAAACGTTAAACCAATTATTCAATATGTCTTCACCTACTTACGAGTATGTCAACAAAAAATTCCACTTATTGCAGCCATAATGTCACTCATCACATACTTAATAGGAAGTGACCCATTTAAATCACTTGGCATTGAACCAAAAGAGGTGAATCATCATTATTGTTTGCAAACACACTTAAAATTCAATAACAATTTGTATTATGTAGGTGTGTGTTTCAAGTCAGAGCACAGCCGGCTGAAACATATAATAATCAATTCGATTGCATAAAACCTGGCCAAAATCACAATTCCAATAGTTCACCGATTACGGAAGCCAAAAACAAAATAACGCGTGATATGACCAAGACAATCAAAGTCAATAGAGTTTGTTTCTCAATACACCACATTCGCTGCAGAGTTGGTGTTGTGTGTGAATTGTAACCATCAGATGTCATTACTTGCCCCATTAGTCAGCAGGTGGTTTCAAAAGTTAAAGTTGTTCATTCAATTACAAGTTTTTTTTTTTTTGAAGACCCCCGCGTGTGAATGAAGAAAAAGACAAAGAAAATAAAAATGGAAGAAAAATGAAGATTTTACGTAATGACATCGAGTTTGTCACAAAGTTTCCCATAAATTGGGAGGGGGAACTAGATTGTTTGTCATCTGTTATTACTTCGGATTTATCGTCTTCATAAATTTATCAAGCTTACCCATATAAACGTCGTTCATTACCACTACAATATTCTTCGAAATAAAAGTGAAAGTGAAAGCTTTTTTCTTTTTTATTATTTGTTAAATCTGAAATCAAAGAAAAATAATGGAAGTGGAAATTGTTGTCTTCGGCATTGGCAGAGCGTTGGGCAGTGTCATTGCTGATGGTATTATTGTTGCAGATGCACGAGGGAAACCGACAACACAAAAGTAAAAAAAATAAAATTGATTGCTCTGCTTACGTGCTAGGCAGTGCTTTGTTGCAAGTTTTGTGCAACAAATGTTCATCTATTGCTCTTTACGTACATACATATATGTTCCTTCCATAATTATCATTAGCAGCTATCAAAGTTTAATTATGGTTTCACACAAAAAACGTTGAAAAATTACAAAGCTGATGATTATTTCAAATTCGAGGTATATTTACTAAAATAAAATAATTATGGTGTAAAGTTTAACTGGATTTTATAGTGGATGATGGAGGTATAGTTAAAAATTATTTATTATTTTATATTATTGATGGGCAATTCGACTTTCTCCTTTATAAACTGATTTTTATAATAAGAAAGTATTTATTTTGATTTGTGTCGAAGAAACCCACTGTGTCTCTCGAATTTCTTCAGGGATATTGACAAAATCTACTGATACACAGGACATGAAAATTCATACAAAATAGTTTTTCATTGATAAATGTTTTATTTATAATATAAAATCCTTAATATTAACCTGAACTTAATTTAAATAATTTAAATTTTACAAAACTACATTTATGTTTTGAAAAGAAATTGTTTTTCTATATTTATATCACGACATAATAATAATGATTTAAATTCATACATATAATCTTCCACGCATTTGGTCTCATGAATTTCTTAGTATAACTTCTTGTATCCATTTGCTGGTCTTTTGTATGTTGTGATAAATTCCAGGCTGATGGTCAACACCACAACCAAAACCAGCACTTGTTATGCCAACCAATGTATAACGCCCGCGATCTTTTATTATTAATGGACCACCCGAATCACCTAAAAATATGCAACAGAATTGTATTATTGACAATGAAATTCGATCTTTAGAAAAATGAAGTATGTAGGTATGTATGTTTTCTTAAAAGTATGCAAATACAAAATACAATAGGGTAAATAAGCGGGCAAAAGTTTATGAATGACAAAAAACTGTTAATTTGGAACTATGCAGTATTGATGGTAGAGGAAAACTCGGGAGACGAAACGAGACGTTAAGTTTTGACGGAGAAGATTAAAAATAAACAAAATTGTTTGGAAATTATTAAATTCAATAGATAAATAATTGCTGTACTAAACAGCTTTTAGATTCACTACTCTAGTTTAATATTTCTTCAACAAACAAAATGTGACGAGAAAGAGATGAAACCCAGATATAGTCGATATTGAATTCAATTGCATTTTCGATTTTAACAAGACCGATAAGGCGAGAGACTCGAAAATTTTCTCTAAGCCATTTACGTCCATTTTTGTATACACTCGCATTATGTTATAGAATTAATGCTGCCAACAAATTTTAAATGTTTGTTTTTGGTATATTTCATTGAGAAATAAAGTAACAACAGATTCTGCATTCGCTAACAGAACTTACATTTTTGATGTTTTTATAAGAAAAGGCGTTTAGAAAGAAATGGACTAGCAGAGTTTTCATTGAATGGCGACGATATAAAAAAAATTGTGTGAAGTTAAAATCAAACAAACTTGCTATTACGATTATAGTGCAGACGAAAAAAGTGGGTCTCGCAATTCCTTCTGTCTGTGTTAGCAGCTCCAGGAATGCAAGAGGACGATCAGCCACTAAATGCAGGAACACGATGACACAGCTTGTAGCCAGCAAAAACGTAAGATACTTGGGAATACAGTTTAACGAACTGCTGCGGTTCAATCCACACGCAGAAACTGTCCTAAAAAAAGCAAACTTCGCCTACCGTATTCATCCGCTAATGCGAAAGCAGAACGGACTTTGTCAGAAGACGAAGCTCCTCCTGTATCACAAACAGCTAATAAGGCCGATCATCACCTATTGCTTCCCTATCTGATATACGGAGACAAAATCCCATATCAAAAAACTGGCAGTACTCGAGAGGAAGATCTTGCGGCTATGTACAGGCTTGCATTACAACAGGATACGGAGGAAACACGTGAGCAACTTGCGACTCTATGAAGAGACAAGATAATTCAACTGGACAGATACCTCATCCAATCCAGCCGAAGATGCCTGCTGAATACAACCAACCGCCTGAACCCTCTGATAGAAAGAGTGATAAACCAACAGAGACATCCTGACCAGCGGTACCTTACAGCTATGGAACTTCTGGATGAGGATCTGATGTCGACAAACGACGAAGGGAACATCCCCTTCTACGCTGACCCAGGGTCAGCTCAATACCGTGGCTGAAAACCACATCCCCCCCAACCATCCACCAAAACGACAATCGGACCCGAACAACCCGAGACAAGTAGCTGCCAATATATCCTTAAATGTATTATTAAAACAACATATTATTAAGAAAAACCAATGTAAGCTCTAAGATAACTAGCGTTAAGCAGATTGTAAATACTAAATTTTTGTTCAATAAAAAAATCGTTAAAAACCGTTCAGACAGATCTTATTTTTCTCGAAAACGACTACAACAATTTTCATAAAAAATGATTCCTGTTATTTTAATATTTCAGTCCACTTTTAAGAAAAAAAACTATTTTATTTTACGTAGTCGTTAGTACTTCTTCCCATACAACCATTTTTCACGATTTCTAATTTCTCACTATTGGATGAACCGATTCAAAATAGCTTTGAAGAAATAATAATAATAAATAATATTGAATGTCAAAGTTTTGAAGAAAATATTTTGTTTTTTGCTTAAAAATAAACTTTAATTTTTTAAAACTACTTCGCGGTACTTTTATGTTATTTTCAAAAATACTTTTTGAAAATAAAATTATAGTGTTATTTCCGTTTCAAGCGACCCAAAATTAGTGTCAAAATATTTTTTTTTAATTGTCACAGTACAGAAATGTCAAAAATACGAATGATAGAATGTGAAAAGGTAAAATAAAAGTATTTTGCACTTTAGTTTACCGATTATTAATATTTCAATAAAAAACTTACCCAAACAGGCATCTTGATGGCCATCGGAGTGTCCAGCACAAAACATTTCTCCAAACAGCTCAACGCTGATTTTCTTAATTTCATGCCATCGAACGCAGTCAAGGGGATCTTAAATAAAAAATAAATTATATAAAAAAACTGTATTTGAAATAAAATTCAGGTATAATTTGTTTAAAGCAACAATATTTACCAATAATAGGCACTGATGCAACTTGGAGTATATTTGTTCCAGAATATCCCATATTAGCTTCAGTCTTTCCCCATCCAGCGATGATTCCTTTCCTTCCTGTCAGATTGATTGGTGCAATGGGAAGACAAATTGGCAAGATATGGTCACTAAAAGAGACATATTGCAGAATGTTTTAATTTTAGGACCCGGGAATTTACCACACCTAATCAATCCCCTTTTTAAAATCGTACAAATTATACACTCATAACAATTCAAGCCCTTAGGAGTGAAAACTCTAATTCTGGCCTTCGAACTAAAATCCTTATTAAAAAAAAAAAAATATTACCTGTAACCAGTTGGCTTAGCAAGCTTCAGCAAAGCTAAATCATACCGATCTGGTTGTGTCATTCGAAATTTAAATCTTGGATGAATGATCTTCTGTATAACTCTATGTTTCTCCACTGGCATTGGTTCTATTATTTTCCCCGAATTTTGAGTATCCAATTCGCCTAAGAAAACCGATATGTCTTGCAATCGGGCCTGTTGTATACAATGTGCAGCAGTGGCAATCATATTCGTTGACACCAAAACTCCACCACATTGAAATTCAGCGATGCGTATATGCGCTTGCCAAGGGTATTCAGCGAACCTCGATGGTCTTCCACCAATGATACGCTTTTGCAGGGTACTTTGAAAAGTTCTAGGTAAACCACATTCAACCTATATGCATAAAAAAAGAAAACAGTTGCTTGAAAATGAATACGGCTTAAGTACACGTTGTGTTTATTCCTTACCATTGGAAATAATTCATTATCATCATCATCCCTCCGCTTCAGCATGACCCTCTTTGATAAATCGTTCATTTTCATGAGATTGAATCCGAAATTGGCGGGAGTTATTTCATTTTCGGAAATACAACACGAAAACAACCACTTATTGTTGCCACATCCTTTGGCATGTTTGCCACCTTGTATCCAGCAGGAAAATGACAGCTTGCAAGGCCAAATACCATTTTGATGGAAACACTCCGATGGTACACCCAGAATACTGTTAAGGATACCTTGAATTAGAAAAAAAAACGTAATGCTGTTTAAGTGACTTAGTTTAATACTTCTTTTAAATGCTTATCTTTAAACCTTGTTATGATTTGAAAAAGGATTTATAGCTTCAATTTTTAACAAGCTATCTCTTAACTGGCAGCCTTTTAGGTATATTTTCTTTCCTAATTTTCTTAATTATGTTAACAGAAATCCTTCAAACAGAATTATTGCGAATATAACATTACTTTAACCGACACCAGATGCTCAAATGCTTTTAGTACCGATCTACAGCAATATAATTGAAAGAATCGTTAAACACGAGAGTACTAAATGCGACTTAAAACAAATTAAAGTCTTAACATTAACTTATATTCGTGTCATGAAAGGCCTTAAATGTCAGAAAATATTTACAGATTTTACTATGAATTTCGAGTCATGTCGAAGTGTTTCAACAAAAAATCTTCTAACCCTGGCATCAAGTGATCTAAAAATTTATGTTGATCAGCAAAAATAACAATCTCCCCAGGGTACCTAAATAAAAGATCTAAACAATTTGACATTAAAAATTACAAAGTTAATATTGTCTTGATTTAAATGACTTCTCAGAATTATAAGTTCAAATCGTGCTTCTTAAGTTTTGAAGTTTTTAAATATTCCACAAAGCATTTATGTAGGTGTGCGTTTCATAGTCAACGTTAAAGGAAATCATTTGCATTGGTAAGTAAATATATGGCATTGTTGGCCATTCATTTAACAGAAAACCCTGAGAGACCAAAGTTTAGATTTAACCTGTTGCATATCTTGATCATGGCTCTTAATTGAAAACGAATCTCATGCTTGGGAGTCACGAAAAGTTGTAACTTTTTGAAATAAGTTTCCCACTTAGTAAGATATTATAAATACGTAATAAAAACCGCAACAAGTTTGTTTTTGCTTTTTTTGGCTCAAAAGTAAACGTTATGTATATTGTAGTGACCAGATTTTGGATAATGATCTACATAATTATGTATGTATATATTTTACTGTAACAATACAAAATAAGTAAATCCTGGAATTTAAAAGTCTAAGAACATACTGGCTTTGTTTATTTATTCAAACAATTATTGTTGTTTATTCCAAAAGAATTCGACATAAAATAAGATTGGTGTCAATTTCGACTTATTTTAATTCTCAGCGAATACCCATTCATTAACTCAAAACTATTGCGATACATTGATAGAAAAGTTAAGAAAGAAGTTAAACATAGTATAGAATTATTAAAATTGTACTACTTGATGAAATCTAAGTTATAAAGGTGATCGTATTTTTAGTAAAATTCCGACACGTTTTATTTTTATAATATGTACTATGTTCATTTTCTGGAATTTTCAATTCAACTATTTTTACTTGCGATATACGTAGTATAGGGCAAGTTTAGCATTCGTGCAAAATAAAAATTCGAGATAATAATTTTCCCTAACATTACGATGATACAGAACGCGAAAAAAGTGGCTCTCGCAATTCTGTTTGTCTGTCCGTCTGTCTGTACCTCAACCTGCAGCTTAAGCGGCTGAAGCGATTTTCTTCAAACATTGGAATTAAGGTTTTTATGTAATTCCCTAGACAGAAGGCAAATTGAAATTTTTTTTAACTCAAAAAATAACGGTACCTGGCATGCAACCAATATACAAAAATTGATTTATTTCAAAAACCGCTCTAACGATTTTCAAAAAAAAATTATGAGTTACTAAAATTACTAAAATAAATACTTTGGTAGACATTTTTTTTTTATAACGGTTATTAACGGTACCTGTCATACAACCGATTTTTTGATTTTCAAATTTCTCGTTAACTTTTGGACCGATTTCAACCAAAATTTGTACACAAGAATTCGCTTACAATTATAACAATTTTGCATATAAAAATTTTCGAAAAAATAATTTTTTGATTTTTAAAAAAATATTGAATTTTTTTTTTTTGAAAATCCAATATCTTGAACACTGGCTGATGATTTTTTTTTAATTTTGTGAAAAATTGTATTTTATTGAATACTAAAAGTTAGCACACCAAATTTTATTTAAAAAAAAATGTTCAATATTTTTTATATATACTTTAAAAAAAAACCGCTCGAAAGATTTTTGATTTTTTTTTGTAAATTCATATTTATTAAGGAAATCAGATGGCATACTTTTTTCTGAGCTTTATCTGTTTTAGCTATTAAAATAACTAATTTATAATAATTTAAAGTAATCATTTATTTTTTAAATTGTTTTTAAAACTTTTTTTTAATGATATCATAATGTTATGGAACCAATAAATGGGTTGGCTACGAAATCTCGCAAGCTAAAATCTCGCAATACGAAATCTCGCAATTACAGAAACCCGCAAACTAAAATCTCGAAAACTTAAATCTCGCATTGAAAAACATAAAGGACTTGTATAAATTACGTTATACTAGGTCTTTCGTTTGTGTATGTTGTCAGTTGGTGTGCTTTCTGTTTATGTACAATAAACAGTAGATTGGGTGGCCCGCTTCGCGGGTTCAAGGATTTTAACTCCCTTTTCGGGTCCTCTGTCGCACTCACGAGACTCCGTCGCTCCGCTCAAGGTATGCTCAGTCGCCAGACAGGCGCCTATGTTGTCAGTTGGTGTTTTTTCAGTTTATTTGTAATAAAAAGTACCTTGGGTGGCCGGCATATCGGGTTCAAGGATTTTATCTCCCTTTTTAGGCCTCTGATTTTTCATTTTCTATTTGCAGGATTTTATTTTTCAGTTCGGAATTTTCCAACTTCACGTGTTAATGCGAAATTTTAGTTTGCGAGATTTTAGTTGAAATTTGAGAGATTTTTGGCTGTGAAATGTAAATGCTAGATTGTTAAAAGCGAGATTTGTTATTGCTAGTTTATGAAAAGCGGGTTTATGAGTTTGCGAGATTTCGTATTTCGAGATTTATAAAAAAAATGCGAGATTTCGTTATTCGAGATTTTAGTTTGCGGGCTATCGTAGCGCTCCCCCAATAAATATGTACATTGTCTATTTCAAGCTAAGTTAAAGTTGTTAGCTACGAGAGATAGTTTTGTGCGATCCAGTTTTGTGTACAAAAACAGTGCCTTGGGTTGACATTTTACCAAATGCATGGTGGTAAAACTCGGTAATGAATTCTGAAAACATAATATTTCGGAATTTTACTAATGCCGGTGAAAAATATACCGGTAAATTCTTAAACTTCTCAATTTCAGTGTTCTTCGCTGACATTTATTATACCAACAAATACACGTAACAGAACGAATGTAAAACCTTTTAGGTGCATAGTGACATTTTTGAAATGTGTAAACATTTATCTTCTTAAATGTTTAAGATTTCAAAAATATGCTTTAATTTATATTGAGCAGTACCTACAATTTGTACGTGCTCTAGAGGGCAAGTATTGGTTTAACTCTAACAATATTGATTAAACTTGGCATAGCACTAGGATTTTTGCCAACAAGTTCGATTAACGGAATTAAAATGTTGGTGTTTTTTGATCAAATTGCGTTTACTTGGGATAAACTCGAACATCTCGTCATTGGATTGGTGAATTTCGTCATAATTTTGCAAGTCAGTAGGCACTTCAAACTTAGTATACAAATTATGCACGACTGGATCGCACAAACCTGCTCTCGTAGCTATAACAACCAGTATGTAGCTAGACATGATTCTTACTTTGTGTTTGTTTTTTCGTAAGAAATAATTAATCATACAAATTTTATCATCAGGACGCACAGACGTACAGACAAAAAGTCCTAAGGACGTCATAAAGACTTCTCCATCATCCTTATGTTAGTTTTGATTAAAATCTCGATCTTTTTTTAGACACAAAACCAATACTTGCTCTATAGAGCAGGTAAAAATATTTAATTTAAAATTTGCATGAACTATATTTTGTATGCAAAAATTAAATCAAAGAACAAATATTTTTTTTTTTCTTTTAACTTTTTTTTACATTGTTTTTGTATCTAATCAAAAACTTTCGAAATCGCTATTTCAACTTGTTTGTATAATTTTCTCGTTAGCGTTAAGAAAATTGAAAGAATATGAAGAAATATTGAAATTACTTCTGTTTCAAGTGGAGTGAATGAATATAATTCAATTAAAAAGTACAAGTGACCTCAACTCCAGAAATAATTGTGTTTCGCCCAGGTATAACTGACTGAAGAACCCACTGTTATATCAGGGCGAAACACAATTATTTCTGGAGTTGAGGTCACTTGTACTTTTTAATTGAGTTAAGAAAATTGTATCGAATGGTCTGCCTTCATTCTAGTTATTAGATCTAGATGGATAAGCAAGTAAGTGCGAGCTAGTCGTGATTTTAATTTTATTTTATAGTGCATTAAATAAAGGTACAAGCACTTAAATATGGAATGGTTTTCATTATTTTTTGCAATTGTCTTTAGAAAATAAATTTTGTCTAAGAAAACTTTATTAGAAAAAATGTGCACATTTCTCTTTTATATGTTTGAAAATTTTTTTATTTATTTTTTTTATTAAAAATTATCTTAAATGTTTTCTTAGGAACACAAACCAAGTTCTTAACAATTCTAATGATGGTTTTAGATTTTTTTTTAAGTTTGAGTTACAGTGGGAGAAAGTAATTTCTGATCACTTCTCATTCAAATCATTACAATGTCTGAAAATTGCTTCAAAATCGTTTTTCGGGACAGGTTCTTATGGAGTTTTTTCCATTGTGTTTTAAAGGGTGAAAGAATTTACTTAAAATTTGGTTCATAACATTTTTATCTGATTCCTTAAAAAAAATCTGAGTTTTGTTGATTTGATTTATTTTGTTTGGATCTTATTTAAGTGTTTTTAGGGCCTCATTTCCTTCAATCCAAATACCGGCTGTCTTATATGCGAAAAGTTCAAACTATTAATTTAGGTACCTTCTTTAATTCATCACTCAACAGATCACAATATATTTTTCACAAATATTGCTTACAACTTCAAGTCCTTGCAGGGAAAGCTGCTTCTCACGAATATTAAATTTAAATGACCTTGAAAATTAAACTGAAATTTCATATAAGAATGAGTCTGAAATGCTTTCCCATCTTCTTCCAACTTTCCTTTCAAAACACAATCAATCAATATCTACCGCACTCAAAATTACAGTTAGAATTATATTTTGAATAAAAAGTAAAATCATATCTAATAGAAAAAAGTACAAACCTCCGTCAGCTGAATGATGTTGCAGATGCATCAGAAGCAAAAGAATCCCAAGGAACACAAAAGTAACATTTGATTGATGAAATTTCCATGACAGCATCGTTCATGTTTGTCTATTCATACATTTTATGTATTGAGATACAATATCTAACACTTTTTACAAAAGAAAATAATTTATACCACAAAAAAACAAAAAAAACACATCAATATCTCTTTCTCTCTCCCCAATTATAGACCTTTACAAAAATATACAAATTTCACAAATAAAAAAAAAAAAAAACATTAAAAAAAATAATTCAACAAGAATCGTTATCGGAACACACGCTCGCTATAATACCAACTACACACAGAGGAGCTCCCATTTCTAGGGCACTAGGTCTGCGGCGAATTAATCTTTATATTTTTTTTTATTACGACTATTTCACTCTTCCTTAACAAATTAGATTGCTGAAGCTGAAGCTGTGTTACTGATGTTGTGCTTCATCATCTATTCTGACTTTAATAACACTATTTAGACAAATCAAACTGCGCGTAGCTCGGATCAAGACACAAAGATACAAATACGAAATATATGAATACGACAACAAATTTCGCTCTCGAGCTCTAAAACTAATTTTTCAAAATTGAATAGCTTAACAGTTTTCCGCTTGAAGAAGCAATCTACTTTCCACTGCCATGGCAGAGCCCCGAGTGTACACGTTTTATGTTGTCAAATGCCACAAGAGATGGGTGGTAAGATGGTGAAGTTGATGTTGATGGCGGTGTGTGGTTTAGATGATAATGGTTGCTTAGAAGTGGAAAAGTTTCTTCTTGTTCCCAGCTCAGCACAGCGCCGCGTCTGGTTCGTCGCGTTTGCCACTTTTTATTTCGCGCGCTCGTTACTCGTGAATTTGCTGGTTAAAAGATTATGATGTGATCGGTTTGGATGGCAGAATCAAACTGGTAGTATAGAAAAGATATTTCTCCGCAAGTCAACAACACAGCAACAACAGATTTAGATTCAGTCTTCATCATCAGCATCCATGCAGCGAACATCAGGGTTGGATTGGATATGGAAATAACATTTGAGTTGGTCATAAAAAGTTTTAAGAATTTTTAATAATAATTTTAACTACGTGCCTATATGTCTTATAAGACCTTTAAGATCTTTTAAATGCTAACCTGAATTGGATAGGACTGGAAATAGACATAAGGATAGGACAGAATTTATGTTGATACAGGGGATTTAGAATAAGATGTTGATTACCTCATCAAATTCCACAGGAGGTATCGCGTTAAAATTAGGGTAATATACATACGCTCAAACCCACACCTCTAAGTAAGTTTATGAAGCACTTCTTCCACTGTTTTAAAATGTTTAAAAATGTCAGCACTAAACTAGATTAAGAGGAAAATATTAATAAAAATTAATGTTAAACACTAGAAGCTAACGAACTGATTTAATTTTAAAAAACAGTTTTGGTGTTGAAATGCTTAAGAAAATTTTGAATGTCTTAAAGCAACGATAGTTAATGGACCGAAGATAATTGAATTTTTAAAAGTGAAGGGAAATGTATCTTTACATGGAGACATTTTAGTCTTTTAATAGATCTATTCAAGATAACTTAAAACACGTTTCTTGCATGGTAAAGCCTCAGCGCTAAAATGAAGGCCTTGGAAAATGTAAAATACCAAATGACACGCTATAAGCTATCAAAATATGACCGCTAGATATAGAATGTTCGTTCCACTACATAACTCTTATATATACAATATTCAAAAATACATAACCTCAATCAAATCTTAATCTAGGAATGAAAAAAACAATTTTAAAAATGTATTTTTTATATGAAATATAGAAAATTTAAGTAAAAACAATGGTGTACGCTTATCTTAAGTTCTACAGTTAAAATATGAATCCCAAAAATGTACTAGTCCATTTTTTTTAAATACTGAACTTTTAGTAAATAATTATCTTAAAATCCAAAAACGAATATTTTTTGGAAAGAAAGAAAGTGGCATGTGTTTTACATAAGTGAGAACATTGAAAGTAAACGATCATTAGGTACATTTTTTTTGTTAAATTGTTTTCTAATTTTTATACATGAAGTTAAATAAAATGTTTTATATTTTATTTTTTAAAAAAGATTATCGGACTTTTATTAAGACATTTGTCTACCGGAATCAACTTAAGACTGACTTACAAAATTATTTCAAAGTGATGAAGTGCTCAAAAGACTGTCGATTCAATATTGTAAACATTCCCATGTCTGTGAATCAGATCAGCGGATATGATCTCATTCCAAATGTTTTATGTTCAGTATTGAATCGAAGATAAATTATTTAGTATAAACAAAAAATATGAAACATGATATCTTTTTAGTTTGCAAAATCAATAAGTGATTTTGCCTTACAGTCAAATGACAATAAAAGATTAACAGGAAGTGTGTAATATAATATGCACTTAACTATGAATATTTTTTTTCAAAAGCCTTTTTTTTTTTTAGTTGAGCGCGCACTTAAGGAATTTTGGCAGCCCTTAAAATGTTTAAACACAGTGCGAGCGTTGGGGAAAATAATGTTTTGCTCTAAGTTTTTTCATTAACATTTTTTGTAACAGATAAGAACAATACGAAAAGAAATTTAAATAATGCAATAATATATATAGAATTGATTCTGGCTTTGTTGTGAAGCTCAATTTATGCAATTATGTAGGGAATAGCAAATCATTCAAAAGTCCGCCTCAGATTTGCAGCGGTCGGTCCAATCCTTGATGACTCGTTCCAATATGAAGCGACTCGAGCTCGTTCAAAGTAGTAGGCTTCCTTACACTAAGGACTTGGCTTAATAATCGAGTGGTGTCAAGTCACATAATTGCGGCGGCCAATTGATGAACGCTAGCAGTGATCGTTGCGTCGCTTCTTGGAACCACAGCTCGGAAATATCGGTGTTGTCAAGCTTAGGGCTGGCCACGAGACGAGAAAAGTCTCGATCTCGTTCTCGCATAACGAGACAGAGACGAGACGAGAATGGCTTTTAATCATCCGAAACGAGACTGTATATTTGGACCGAAATTTACAGAGACTCTAATAAATTAAAAAATCCAATTTTAGTTTAATATTTATTTTCTTCTGCACGTATTCAAACTATAATCGAAAATATTTCGTTCTAATAATCAACAAGTTGGCCGGAAATCGTATTCTTCGGAGACGAGACCGAGACGAGACTTAATTATACGAGACCGACACGAGAGAGACGAGACTGAAAATATTCGATTTCAACGAGACCGAGACGATACTTATACAAAATTCTCGCAGAGTCTCGTCTTGTGGCACAGAAAGTCGGTTAACATTGCACGGATGACACGATGCAATAAAACACACCAAAAACGGCAACTTTGCTTGTTGATATAGATTCTGAACTAAAAATAGGGCTTGTCCGAGAAGATGCATTTTTGGCCTAAATCCAGAACTTCTGATTTACATAACTGAGCAAACTTTTTTTCGCAAACTTTTTCACGTTCGGTAAGAGTAATTCGATGCATGATAAAATGACAAAAATAAATAAATATATAAAAATAAATTGGGTGGCGCAATTAATTGGTAGGGTCGTGAAGAACCAGTGCAGGGCCAAGTGACTCACAACTCGCAACCATTCCTGTGTGCGTGTTTCGACAGGAATGGAAGGACCTACAATTTTATGCCGAATCCGAACTGCTAGCCGAGAAGCACTTATTCATGACAAGTGATACTCTAGGAGGATATGTCAATTCCTCGCCAGAGGCAGTAGCCCTGAAAAAAAACTTTTTAGTTTTTAGGTGGACGAGGTTGGGAAGTGAACCCAGATCTCCAGCGTGATAGTACAACGCACTAACCATTACGCTACGGGCTACTACAAACGATGAAATGACAAACCTTGCTGATATTTTGGGTCATTGGTAACTTTAACAGCTGCTGAAGTATACCAATTGGAAAAACTATATCATTGCTATATGGTCACCTTGTACCGTTATTTTTACTTCAAGGACCAATTAAAAAAAATTAGAACATGTTTCAAAAATATTGAATTTTCAATCAAATAATTAAGATTTTTGTTTTAATGCAAAATAATATTTTTGTAAATATTTTAGTATACAAAACTATTTAAAACTTTTAGAAGCTCCTTCACAAAAATTTCATCGTTTTTGATAAAACTGATAAGTAAAAAGCTCTTAAAAACAAATTACTTCATAAAGAGTTATAGACATAGGTATTCAGTTTAAAACAAAAAAAAACATTTTACTTTTTTTGCAAATTTAAAAAACAATTTTTCAAAAATGTTGTTATACAAAGCTATTGAAACTTTTGAGAAGCTTATACATATACATAAAAACATTATAAAATTAAATGAAATTTTTTGATATGATCAAAAACCAAAACCAAAAAAGGTTCTACTTAGAGGTACCAATAATAACCATATTTGAAAAAAAAACTTTTTCTTATAACTATTATAAATTAAACATAAATATTTTTATCAAAATCGTAGAAGCCATATTTGGGAAAAATAATATTTTCCTTAGCGGATAAGAATTTTGTATGACAGGTCCCGTTATTTTTGGTGCTAACATAAAAATAAAAATATTGTGTGGTACAAAATATGGAACCAAGTTTAAAGAAAATCCATTTAGACATTTAAATTAATTCCCTGTTTTCGCCTTGGGTCTCCGACATCTTGGTTTTCAAAATATGCAATTTTTTTCATATACAGTCAAAATCGGTTAAAACGACATCGGTTATTGCGAACTAATCTCGAAGTCCCGGCCGAGGTTCATACAAATTGTACTAACTAAATATCGGTTTTAACGATATCGCCTATAGTGAAAAATCGCTTATAACGAACAGTTTTAAATGGAAACGCTTATAACGAATTAAAAAAAAAAAATAACTCTAGGTATTGGAAATTTCGTGCATTTAAAATGATAAAATATGGGCATTTCCATTTTTCTCTTTTTTATACGCGAATTTCTGTTTCTGAGAGGAACTGGAATATTCATATTTTATATAAAGAAAGGTTAAATGTGGAACATTTTTGAATGAAACAATAAGAAAAAGTTCGATGCAGTCAACATCCCGACATAGATGAGAGGCTTCGCTCAGTTGGTTCAAAGCCCAAAGAAGCTTGAATACTCCACTAAGCAAAAGTCGAAGAATCAGGTTTATTCTACAAAACGACACCATATAAATTCAATAGTGAAAAAATGGAATATCGGTTATAGCGAAATACCGGATATAACGAACAAATTCTCTAGTCCCAACGAGTTCGTTATAACCGATTTTGACTGTATGTTATGTTGAATGAGTTATGACCTATTACAAACAAAATAGGGTTGACATTTTCTTAATCAAATATTTCTTCTTATAATTTAGTAATTTCGCAAAATATTAAAAAATGTTATGTATGCAATTTTGTACAACTTATTCTCATTGTTCAAGTCTACTTGTTTGGTTTGTCTTCTCGATAAAATCGAAAATACGGATGTTAATCGCGTACAACGAACTCAACTTTAAATAATAATGGTGGCAATCCTACAATAGAATGATGGCAATAAATTTTGTATTTATAGGCCTTTTGTTTTATTTGTATATAAAAAAAACAAAAAAATAATACCTGCGCTATTTTATCGTAATAGCAAGTCTGGTCAAAAACTAGATTTAAATTTTCTTATGAATCCGTGACTTTTAAGTATATATTATTTTGAGGTATTCAATCGAGTATTTTTTTAAGTATTATTTTGAAGGGGCTGTGATAGGGCTGCATTATATGTAACTATTTATAATAAAAACTAACAATCTCTTTTCTTTTGCTTTATCCAACGACACGATGCCTCACATAAATTCAAATACATCCCTGAACTTCATTTAGTACAAATATGAAGAAGAGAACATTGTTAAATGTTCGATAATGAGGTGGTTGAAGTATAGGGTTGTCGTCAAAGACTAACTTAAATACCTCAATGCACCTCGAGGTTGGTACTGACCATGTAATTGCCACGCGACTGGTAGATGTAACATCTCTCGCAAATTCTGTAATACATGTTAAATCCAAAAAGGCGAGTTTTTTTTATTAACACCATAAAGAAGCATTCTAGCTTCTGGGCATCCAACGGTATCAATTTGATACAGAGAGCAGAAAAGAAGTCGATGTGTTGTCAGACCGACTTTAAGGTCGTGATGTTGAGCTACTTGGTTTATAATCGAAAGAAACACAGCTAGATAGTTATCCTACCTATAAATTTTTACTTATGCTGTTCTTTTTGATTTTATATTTTGCTTTGCTTTATAACTTACCTTGGCAGGCTCTGTTATGGAAAGACCCGGTCCGGTCATGGCATATGGTTGTTTACCTGATGTTTTTATAACATGGATTTTTTATTTTGTGAGAAATTGAATTAATTGGTAAGGAGATTTTTGGTGTAGCTTGTTGCCTTGGTTGGTGGTAGCTTGATTTTTTTTTCTGTTTATAATGCAATTGCATTGCAAAGATATAATGATTCGTGCAAACAATGAGTTGCATAATAAATTGCGCTGCACCATAGTTAAATTCGCACGTTTGACACAGATGTCTTATTGGGAAAATTAAAATATTCAGGGCATTGGTGTTGGTCGCTTTGGACAGGTGGGTTTGCTTTTTTCTTGTAAATTATAAGTTAGGTATGCTTGATTACTTGCTTGTAAGTTTATTATTTTTTATTGTAATAATATTAAGAGAACTTTATTTTTGTTTAAGTTACGAATCAAAAACTCAAGTAAAAAATTTTTAACAAAATTATGATTTTTCTTCGTGTACACAAAAATTTCTGGATGAGATCTTAGAGATTTTGGTCCGTCGCATTAGTTTGACTGAGACGAATGAGAAAGCTTAACAAGATTTGCCCGTAGGCAGCTGTCTCCATGACTCATTTTTATAAATTTATTAACTGCCTACGAATCCAAGAAAATTAGTGAGCAAAATTTTTTATATTGCTGAGATGTCATTTAAAATTCATACAATTTTTGAATTATCAACTGTTATTGGGATGACGTTTGATAATTTAAAACTGAACAATTATGGCGGAAATATATAATAAAGTTCGTACTGCTTTTGATCAGCTCCAACTCGTATTCGTTTGGCAAGGTCAGCAAAAATATGTATATCCACCACCACAATCTGCAGTTGAGAGTCTGACTCAGAAATTTTTAACATACTGATAGATATAACTTTTTGTGGGCTATAGGTCAATAAATTAAAGATGTTATTTTATGTGCAACGTTTCGAGCATGTTTATGCTCTTCATCAGGCAAACAATATTTAAGGAATTTATGTTAAGGGAATAACCCACTGATTATAGGTACACAATAATCTCATGAAATAAAATTGGCGGACAGGAAACCTCCATTTATCAACACAATCACCTATACTTTAACCTTGTGTTGATAAATGGAGGTTTTTTTCCTGTCCAACAATTTTATTTCATGAGATTATTGTGTACTAGTCCAGTCATTTGGTAGTTTTGCCTGGAAAGTTTTGGAGTAGTTTTGAAAACTTTTCATTTTAATAGATTTTGAGATGCTCTTTCCGATTTTTCATTTTGCCACCTCGCACCTTTGTCGCTAACGCCGCCATTTTGAAAGTTTCTCGCCAAACTGTTTTTGGTCGCCTTTTTTTCCAAATGACGTTAGCGGCAAAGGTACGAGGTGGCAAAATGAAAATTCGGAAAGAACATTCCAAAATCTATTAAAACGGAAAGTTTTCAAAACTGCTTCAAAACTTTCCAGGCAAAACAATATTTTTTTTGAATTTTTTGTATTCAAAAAACCTGTTTTCGAAATTTGACCATTTTTGAAGTCGCAATATCTTGCAACTGATGTGTTATATGTAAAAAAGTGTCATAATATTTCTTCTAGAGAATATTAAAATCTAACAAATAGGTTCAAAATATTTTCCGTCAAGTTCGTCATTTAAGAGTAAATGGCTAAAAACCGGTATTTTTGAGTTTTTTGTGATTTTTTGAAATAATGATATAATAAAAATTATGGCTGCTAGAAAAAAAATGTTAATGCAGGCTTATATAGGGTTACATTATGTATAAATTCGATAAAACGTGCCGTTTAAAAAATATATGCAAAAAACCTATTTCTTCGACATTTGACGCTATTTAAGTACCAATATCATGCGACTTATCACTTGCATAGAAAAAAGTGTCAACACTATTTTCTAGAGAATATTATGGTCTACAAATTGAGTCTAATTTTTTTGCGACAACTTCGTCATTTAAGAGTAAAAAGCGAAAAACTGGAAATTTAGAATTTTTATTAAACTTTTAAAACAATTATATCTTTAAACCGGTTGTTTTTAAGAAAAGAATAATAGTTTTTTCCTATAGAGGGTCACATTGTGTACAAACCTTGCATTCAGATGTTTTCAAAAATATGAACTGTTTAGGAGTTATACGTGACAAAGTGACATTTTTGACATTTTACTTTTTTTGAGATGTCGATATCTTCTTAACGGTGAGTCGTAGGAAAAAAATTGTCAAAACTTCTTTTCTTCAAATCTACAAAATCTACAAGTTTTGCATGAAATACTTTTCGATAGCATTTACCGTTTCGGAGTTATATGCGAAAACCTGATATTTTCGATATTTAACCTCGAATGGCGGCGGGCGTTAGCGGGAAAAGTGCGAGGTGGCAAAATGAAAATTCGGAAAGAGCACTCCAAAATCTATAAAAATTAAAAGTTTTCAAAACTACTCCAAAACTTTCCAGGCAAACCACTTTTTTCGGCCAAATGACTGGCCTATACCTATAATGAGTGGTTTATTCCCTTAACATAAATTCTTTAAATATTATTTGCCTGATGAAGAGCATAAATATGCTCGAAATGTTGCACATCAAATAACATCTTTAATTTATTGACCTATAGCACACAAAAAGTTATATCTATCTTTATCGATAAAAAGGTCACAGATATTATACAATTTATTTTTTTACATACTAGTGTCGCCCAAGTGGCCGAAATTCGACCACCTTAAACTCATATTCACAGACTCTAGAGTAAAAAAAATTGTTGAAAATTAAATCATAAATACATTTTTTTTAGTTTTTCATTTTTTTAATATACACAGTGATCGGCAGTGCAAAAACAAAAATGACCCACAGTCTGTAAATGCGTGTCTCAGGTATATTCTGCACATCTCCGCACCTATGGCTTTCCCAACATATAAAATTTATCGAAATCGGTTGGATACTTTTTGAGCAAATGGTACCAAAAGATTTTTTAAGGCTATTTACATATAGATTTTTAGAACCCAGATCCTAAAATTTGAGAAAATTGAAAATAATAAAGAAAAGTTTCCCTGAAATTTGAATTAAATCGTTTGACTTAATTACTCCAACAAACCTATTTCTACTTGAGTCCGTAGGTATTGTTAAGTATAGATATTCTTTCTTCAGTCGAACGAAACGAATGTTTCGCTCCGTTTTTCCCTGCCATTGTGATATTCAATGTGCATCGGTATCTCCTTTTAAATCCTCTCCAAACTTCCTAAACTCTCTTTCTGTGTTAGAACATTGTAAGGGTAGTCATAACCCCTTTAGTACGTGCTTTGATTTAATCAAAGAATAAAAGACTAAATGGTTTTTTAGTATCAGAACAAAAAATAATAGATACTTAATTAGTCGTACATTTAATTTTGAACAAAAATTAGTTCAAGAGATACTGTTCATTTACTTTCAAAGTAATGAGTTTGAAAATATATTTTTCAAATAGGTACTATCCATTCAGTTAACTTAAAAAAAAAATTAAAGAGTGTTACCGTTATTTTTAAATAAGTAAATTCGAATTATGAGTCACCCTACCGAAAGTTCAAAATAGGAATTTAAATTCTTCAAGGTTATGTTTTCAAATATCTTTTAATATTAATTTTTTTTAGAAAGTAGGTATTATGTTATTTTCTCATGAATAATGAGATTATTTTGAACTTTCAACTTACATACATAATAAGCAAAAACAATTTTTTTTAGCCAAGTTCAGAATCATATTCAGCTACACATAAAACACAAGGACATACAATATAACCTGTCTATTTTTTCAAATAATTGATAATACGTTCACTTTTAGAAGTAAAACTTTGAATGGCGATCATAAGAAAAGCTTTAAGGCGCTCAAAGGTAGGTATTCCAAATATTATTTCAAAATTAACTGTTTCCATGTGTACAGTTGTCCATAGTCTGCTAAAGCTTGTTTTATTCGTTAATTATTAGCTTCCCGATGCTACCTTGTAAAAATAAAAAATGGGCACGACTGGATCACACAAACTTGCTCTCGTAGCTAACAACTTTAACGTAGCTAGAAATTGATGATGTACAAGTACCTACATAGCTATTGGTTCCAAAATATTATATCATTCACAAAAATTGAATAAATTATTACTTTAAATTAGTATACATTTATTATTTTAATGGAGAGTTAGAGCTCAAAATCAGGTATAAGTTTGGTAAATATGAAATTATGAAAAAAAAAATCGTTGGAGCGGTTTTCTTAAAAATTAATTTCTTATATATAAAATGTTTCCCTCATTTTCAAATATAAAATCTAGTATGCCAACATGCCCGTTTTCAAGATACTGAATTTTCAAAAAAAAAAATTTCAATATTTTTATAAAAATCCAAAAATTATTTTTTTTTGAAAATTTTTATATGCTCTTATTTCGCTCTTATATAAAAATCTTGGTTGAAATTGAAGCAGCTGTCAACGCGAAATTTGACAACAAAAAAATCGCTTCTATGACAGGTACCATTATTAACCGTTATTGGTAAAATTTGTTTTCATCAAAATATTGGCCATACCTTAAGTAGTAAACGCACATCTTCTTATCAAAATTCTTGGAGCCAAAAATATTTATTTTTGAATTTAATAAGATGATTTTTTTAAGTGTTCTACAAAATAATAGAAAACTATCTTACACCTAGTTTCTAAAATATTGACCAAGTCGTTTTCAAAATATTTGGTTTTCAAAAAAAGAAAATTTTAATTTTTTTTTTCAATTTTGGTTGACAATAATGTTAATACTTTTTAGAAATTTTACCAAAAAAAAAATACAAATTTCAAAAACCAAAAAATAAGGTTGTAGTGGAGGTACCCAAAATATGCAATTTATAAAAATAAAAATTTTATTAAAAAGTAGCATTTCCTTACCTAATTTATTTGAATTTTTTTTAACAAATTCCTCGGACCCGTTTTTGAGAAAAATATTATTCTCCATTTTGGTGAAAAAAATTGTATGGCAGGTACCATTATTTTGGTCCTAAACAAAAATTTAAAAAAACATCTGGGCATATTAGTCAAAAAACACTATATACCAAGTTTGAAGAAAATCCTTGCAGCCGTTTAGGCTATATGAGCGAGGACAAACAGACAGATAGAATTGCGGGACCCACTTTTTTGGGATTCTCTACCATCATCGTAATGTTAGGGAAAATTATTATGTCGAGTTCGATTTTTTTACGAATCCATAAATTACCATATAGTATCTACCTATATCGCAAGTAAAAACCTGCATCCAATTATTTTTTTCGGATGATATAAAATCCGATCACAGTTGCTGTAGATATTAAAATTTATTGAGTGAGAATCAGTTTGTCAATTGTGGACAAACAGTTAGAAAAATTCGCAAATAGATTTTTCAACAGTTATTTTGTCAAAAAGCAGCTTTTAAGTGGAGGATGAATGCATACGGACTACCCTACAGCCACACAGAAAAACTAAAGTTCAACATAAAGATCGTATTGTGGGGAAATTATGAGTTGGTATAACGGGAACAGCATCAAATAATGTGTACTTTAAAAACACTTTATATTGAAGATTTAAACGGGTTTAACCTGGCAGGTTAAAATGTCCTGGCCCTTCTTTTAAAGTATTCTAAAGAACGATTTTTACAGAATTATTTTAGCCTAAGAAAGATAGATTGGGGAACACCAATTTAATTCATGCACAGCAGGAGAACGAAATGTCTTTGAAATCCTTGTATTGAATTTTTCTATTGTCGGATTGTAGGAGGTGGAATTTTACCACTTAGGTAAGTACAATCTTAGCATATCGCTCCCTTTAAACCAGATGAATGAATGTGCAAAAATGAAAATTTTGCGATACGACGTTTAAATGTTGGACGTTGGACTTGATAAGAATGAAATCTTAGTTCTGCTTTTTGAAAATTAATATTTTCTTCGAAATCCACATTATTTTAATTGGAATAAAATGGAATAACTTACTAAGGGGCCAGTTATAGCTATCATTGAAAATCATCATTGAAAATATTAATTGTCAATTTTGAGAGATTTTGAAGAAAAAATAAATGATTATTTTGATGCCAAAGTAAAACTAATTGACTTAATAATCATTTGTAGGTTAAACAAAATTCAATTTGGCAAAAATTTTCTCATAAAATGGCTTTTAATTTTTCAATGATGAACTACTTTACCAATGATCATTGAGAAAATTAAAAGTTACTTTCTGGTGAAGATATGGGTGAAAATGATTTTTTTTTGAGGAGAAATAATTTTGAAATCGAAAGCTATATTTCTGCATTTAAATATTCAATGATTATATTTTCGAAGGGTCTGAAAATCAACAGCTAACTTTTTCAATGATAGTATCCAATGATAGCTATAACTGGCACCTAAAATAACCTAAAAAATGGCCCAAAAATATCTCAAAACGGCTTTAACGATTGCGTTAAAAATAAAACGTTAAACAATTTATTCATAAAACTTCAAAAGCAATATTTAACGAAACTAATACTTGGACTACAGAGCAAGTAAAAATACTGTGCACATTGTACACAGAATAGAATATATAGTAAATATTTTGGTAAAAAAATGACGTTATCAAAAACTGGTATTAAAGTAACCTACCCGTTTTTTTGATTAACGGCTTAAACGATTTCAATGAAAATTTTCACAAATTATATCCTTCAAAGTTTTAATACATTACATACAAAAAACTTTCTAAATTTGGGATTTTTCTAAAATATTTTTTTATTTTAAAAATTCGATATCTTGACAACGGTTAAATAATTTTTATTTAAAATTAGAATTTTACTCTATATTATTGAATACTCAAAATTGCCGTACCACTTTTTTAGAAAATATTTAAATTTAATGCCTGAGAAATAGATTTTGAAGAAAACATACGACTTTTTTTTTTTTTTGTAAATACATACCTACTTATTTATGAAATCAATTCCCATCTTTAATTTCGATGTCGTGGTGTCTCAAATGTGTTTTCAACTATTTAAAAAATTAAATTAATACAATTTATAGTACGTTGTAATTAGTATATTAACTTGTCTTAAGCATTTTCTCTTTAACGATTTTATAATTATAATTGAACTAATAACATAAGCCGCCAATTACTAACTACGTTAAGGTATTTAGCGACGAGAGCAAGTTATTCCTAAGAACGAGTTGTGCTTTTATTTTTCTCAGCTTTTGACTGTTGAACTTTATCAGAATTTATTGAGCGTGTTGATGTTATCAATCACACCTGAAAAGTCATCTTTTACCTCTAAGCTCACAAAAATATGCTTATATAGCCATAACAAGTGGTAGGTACCTATACCTACCTATATTCTATAGAATGTATTCTCTTCCATGTAAAATTGAATTAAATTAAACTTAAAACAAAAATATACTAAATTATTAACTTTTTGTTTATATTTACATAAATAAAACTCTTAATTTAAATCGTGACTTTAATAATAATAATAATTGATTTGTGTTTAAAAATAATCGTAGAAAATAATAATAATAATCACAATTAGGATAACATTTCTAAAATCTAGCTTTGAGTATAGGTGTAAAGTTTTTGCGAAGAGAGTGTATTTACAACAAAATCATTATTTAAAATAATTTAAACTTAATGGGTAAGGATAAGTACCATTTTAGTATCAGAAATTCTAAAGTCACAATGGAGAAAGGACACTTTTGGAATAAATATAGAATTAAATTAAATATTTAACAAAATAAATAATAACAAAACATATCTAAGCATCATCTGCTCTCTAGAGCTGTGTTGTCAGTCCAACGACGTACGATATCCAATCGACTGTAAAAGGCACCCGGTGATAGATTCCTGGCTGGCCACGTGATGCACACGAATATCCTGCTGAAACCACACCTGATAGAAAATATTTAAAAAAAGAAAGTGAAGGCATCCATCATACTCATTGAGAAAACAGTCTACTCACCAATTAGATACCATCGACCGTTCTTCTCATGCATCAATGGTCCACCAGAGTCTCCTTGGCAGGAATCCTTGCCACCATTCCGATATCCGGCGCACAGCATCTCAGGATAAATTACCACATTAATCCCATTCTGGCGATGCCATCTTTCACAGATTCTAGGAAGAAAATTGATTTAGATACAGTAATGAACTAAAGACTCACAAACCTATTCTCTATAACCGGGACATCTACGGCTTGCAGTGTTTTTGGCCTGAGCCTGGACCCAGGATTAAGAGCACCCCAACCAGCAGCCCATCCAAACTTCCCCAAGAAGTCTTCGTTTTTCTCTGGCAAGCATATTGGAGCTTTAAGATTTTGTTAAAAAATTGTTTTATTCAAATGAAGCAGGAGCCATTGGTCCAGGAATAAAGAATAATTAATTATTTTACAATTTTACATTTTGTAGACAAGAAAACATAAGAAAAAGAAAACTCAATTAATATACCAATATGCGGCATAAAGTGGACCGGTCTTTCCAGTGTCAATACGGAAACATCGAAGCGGTCCGCTTGCGGCGTAAATTTGAAGTACGGATGAACATCGATGCGTCTCACCCCGAACGTGTAAGCTGGCAACGGCTCAACCGCTGAATTGATCACGTAATCGCCCAGAGTTACATGCACTTGACGTGGTGTGGCACGAGCCACGCAGTGTCCAGCAGTGACGACATGTCTTCGTGATACCAGCGAACCGCCGCATCTGTAAAAGAAGAGCACACAACACAAAGCATAAAATAAGAGTTAATTGTCCATTCCCTGTTGCGGCAATCACCACCGTAATATTATGGTGAGGCATCAAAGAAACGTTTAAGTGATTTGTTTGTTTAATGTTTGTGTCGAGTTAGAGTTAGGATGGGCTCTTGAGACAAGATAAATGGATGCTTATTGCTTATTGGTGCATCAGCATTATTCACGAATATACAAATACATAGAACACCAACATTCAAACTTATGAATTAAACAATTCCAACTACATGGAGTAATTTATTTGAGTAGCGAGGGAGTCTTCAAAATCAACATAGATATAATACCTATTTGAAGTTAATAAATTACAACAATAATCATGAATCTTAAAATGTAGGCTCAGAGAAGGTGCTCTATACAAGGTGATTCACATAAGGAGTAACACAAAAATAAAGCGTATGATTTGGTCGAGACAATAAAAAATCATATGGGAAGGTGGTTTATTACTCATGTAAGCTTGTTTGATAAAATTCAGAAAAGGGCCTTACAAATGATAGGTGATAGAACAATAACGGCAACAATTATATCCCTCAAACACCGCCGCAATGTCACCTGTCCCTAACTGTTCTATCGATATTTTAATAAACAGTGTGCAAGTGAAATAGCCAGTTGCATTCCCCCCTTAAACAATTCATCCGTAATACTCGCGCTTTTAGGAATGCTCATCAGTTTACCCTTGAGTCCAATTTCAGACGTACCGTTAAGTAAAGAGATTCTTTCTTTAGTCGCACAATAAGAATGTGGCATGCTTTACCTGGCCCTATTTCCCCCTCACCCCATTTTGATATTCAGAACTTCAAAACCAATGTGCATCGGTATCTCCTTTTAAATCCTTGTTTTATTTTCCTAACCTTCGCACTATGCTTGTCGTATTAAGGGTGGTAAAAACCCTTTAGTGCGCGACATGCAAAAAAAAAAACATGTCCCTGTTTAGGCGGGAGGGTGTAACCATGCTCTGTTTTATTTATATACTGTCGTCCAACTATGGTTCAAAGTTTTAAATATGTTTTTTTTTTTGTTATTTTGTTTATATTTCTTTCAAACAAAAATATAAAACAAAGTGCCAGTGTTACCAGAGGTTTAATTTTTAATGAGAGGCTCATTTTGAAAAAAAAAGATTAGTCCCAGTAGAAAATTTATTTGAGGTTTATGATAAAACAGAATTAAGTCAAAAAAAAGACAAAAATATTATGTGGAATATACTCTTTTCCCCGCCCCCATAAGAAAGAAGAGGTAATTTTCTAAAAGTTGACTTAAAACAGAAACAAATTATTAAAAAAAATAGTTGCATCACGTTATAGTTTTTATAATTTTCTGTCACAAGAAATATTAAAAATAAAATTATTTTTGAACTAATAATTTGGACAAAAAAAATTGTATGGTTTTTCTTAAAAAACTCATTGAGAATGACGATTAGCTTTGAATATTAAAAAAATAATTAGTTTCTGGTAGCGTTAAAATTTAAAATCTCATACATAATTTTTTTCGAATTGTTTAAAATTTAATATCATAATTTTAAGAACCACATTTTTTGGATATATATTTCCTACGACCAATGTGAAACAAATATTTACTTCAAAAATGGCACTAACGATTTTAATAAGAAATTATGTATTTCTATTAAGAGTAGATAATAGTCAATATTTTGGTAAGAAAACATGTTAAGAATAAACGTTATTAACGGTACCTGTGAAAGATCCGATTTTCAAATTTATCATTAGTGTCAAAATAGTAAAATAGTATTTTAAAAAATTCTAAAAGGTGGCATATCAAATATTATTTTTTAAAATGTTCAAGAAATTTTATATAAACATTAATTTAAAAAAAAAAGCGCTCTGACTACTTTTATTTGTTTTTTTCATAGACTCGCACATTATTATTCAAAAAATCAGATAATATAAGCTTTTTTTTAAAGAACGTGTTTTGTCCATCTTCACAATTTCTCTAATTACGGGCATAATGTGTAATTGCTGTACAAATTAATAAAATACAAATATGCGCATCACTTAAAACGACTGTACTGATTTCAGATTTGTCTTTTGATTAAAGTTTACTGAATAAGGTAAACGAACTGTCAACAGCAAACTGGTACTTAGAATCTTTAAAATTTGATTCCACTTGAAACTGATACTACGTTTTCATTATAGCCGAAATGGGGTAATTTCGGAATTTGGCAAAAAAGTGTTTTCATTATCAAATTTGAAGGGTCCAGGGGAAAAACGGCTTAAGTCCACTCAAATTGATTCCGAGAAAAACGATAATATAAGTTTACTTTCTAAACAAATACTAAATTCTATGGAAAATTGATTTTAATTTTATGAATTGTATATTCTAATAAAATGATATGCGTTAAGGGAGACTTCCATCTCCGGGCTACATGGTAGCCGAAAACTTGAAGATATTTTTTAAAAATTTCTTGCGAAGGAACCAAGCATGATAATTAGAAACGGTTTTTCGCATACATCCTTCAATTTTAAAGATCTAGGTATATTTGAAAACAAAAAAATATAAGGAATCGCGGTGTTACACCGTTTCATGTATTTCAATTTGTTTTGGCATCACTACGAAATATGTATTTGAAATATCGGGTAAGTTTTTGTTTTGAACTATTACTACGTAGATTGTTTCGTTTAAATTTTGTAGCCAAAACAAAACTTTTGAAAAAAAATTTTTTACAAATAGTGTCATTTCGAGAGGTATCCAAAATGTATGGAAATTTTATAATTGCATCAAATACTTCCATCAACATACAGAAACCTACAATAACATTGAATTTTTGAACTACAACAACCACCAATTGTTTGGCTGGAGATATAGCTATTTCGTGCTTTGCCACCTTTAAGTTGTTTTTGTTGTTCAAAAATTCAATGAAATTGACGGAATAAAGAATGGTCAAGCCTAATAAGCTGACATTCTAGTACGAATAGTACAATAATAGAAACCTACAATATTTCAGCATTAGTTTCATTTTTCAAAAAAATGGACTTAAGCCGTTTTTCCCCTGGACCCTTCATTTGCTAATTTCGTTTGATATCTCATTTAATTTTGATTTTGGAATGGCAGTGAAACGTTTGTTTTGTTGTTTTCTCTTACATTTTCATGCAAGAGCTTTTTAAAGCTTTTGGAATCGACTGCTGATGGATGGATTTACCTCATTTAGGAATTGATTTCGTGCAGATTTGATTGAAATTAGGTGTTTTGAGAACGATAATTTGTATAGGAAATGAGGTAATTACGGATCTGATTTGTTAATTTGCAACGAAATTACCTCATTTGGCCCAGTGAAAACGTAGTATAAGACAAAGTTCGTGGTGACCCAGTTGTAAATTAACACGAAAAACTCATCTGTCAAACTTCACCATTAATTCTGACGAACTTGTGCGGCTTTTGTCGAGACATGGGCAATCGTATTTACCATAACATTGAACAAATACATTAGTTTATTCAGTATTTTTGTAGCGGTTATTACAACAGCGTATTGGTAAATTATGACACTGAAGATTGCATTGAAAAAATCACTCGACTTGACTAATGGACAAAATGTTTACCTATTTCCAAAATAATTGTTATTTTTTTTACTTTCCCACTTTATTTTTATCCGATTATGTGTTTCCCAATTTCACCATACATAGTTGATGTAAAATTCAGACAAGTTAAAAATCTCTTCAACTCCCACACAATAATTGCTTTAATTTGACAATTTAAAGATATAATGCGCTACCACAGTCATTCAGGTAAGAAAAAAAATTAATAACGAAATGACACTTTTCTCCACCATCTCTGTCATTTCGACTTAAGTGACATCAGTTAAAGACGATGAATCAAACAAAAAGTTTTGAAACTAAGCGAGACCACTCCCGTCTCGTCTTTCCCAATGACAAAAATTATTAACGAAGAAGATGGTTATCATGTTTCAATGTCAATCAGAGTCCCAACTTCTGTGTTACTTAAGCATGTAAAGTGAAAGTGGTTATATTGTATTCTTACCTTTTTAATGTTTATTACAATGAATAATTTATTACCTTGAAGATCCAATCCGAATGTAAGCTTGCCATGGAAAAGATCCAAATCCAGCATCATCACCACCTACAATGCGTCGTTGGGCTGCTTGTTTAGCCAGTGATATGCCACAACCTGTAAAAATTACCAATTTATATAAAATTTTATATTCTAAAATTATATTCCATACGAGTTAAACACATTTTTTTTTATCACAAGTCTACATGCATATATATAATAATTAAGCTCGAAAAAAAAACACAACTCAAACTAATTCATCTAGAAATTTCCGTTAAAACTCCACCCTTTATATAATCAATGATCAACGATCTTCCAAAAATAACAACAACAACTATAAACCAGTAGTTAGCAAATCCCAGTAGTTAAGCAAAACCAAAATCACATTAAGCCAAAAGTGATAACCATTTTAACAATACAATTTTACTTTCTTAGTGCAAAATTTGACCATGCATTGTAATTTTGGATTTTTGACTAAAATACAAAAAGTTTTTAGTCAAAAATACAAAATTATGAAACACATATAGCTACTCTTTTTAAATAATTATAACGAAGCATGTTTCTTTTGTAAATGAATATGACAAGATTTGAACGTATATTTTCTTTTATGATTGAGAAATTCCCAGGGGGCCTATAGCATAATTCAATACAAATTTAAAAAAAAACTGACAAAAAGTTCATAGATTTTACTTTGTCTTACTAATTTATGATTATTAGAACTGTTATTAAAAAAAAAGTTAATCAATATAAGTCTGCTAGCAATAACTGTTAGAGAAAAATTATTTATTCAACATTTTATTCAAAGCCAAAATCACATTCCTCATACTGAGCACTTTCTTCTAGATCTAAGCATAACGGCACCTACATAATAGCTTAGCTCTCGCTCTCCATAATTAGCAGAATAAAAAATGTCCTCTAAAACATTTAAAAAATTAATTATGGGATCAAAGATTTTCAGTTTTTGACATTCGGGTTTTAGATTCCGAGATTAGATAAGTCCTTAACTTAACTTAAAATACTTTTTGCAGGAAACTAAATTTTCTATCAATATAAATGATGGTTTAAAAAAGAGGGAGCTACTGCCTCTTTTTTAAAGAACTTTTAAAAACTTTTTAGTTTTTAGGTAGCCTTGTCCACCAAAAAACATAAAAGATTTTTTCAGGGGTACTGCCTCTTGCTAGGAATTGAAAAGTCCTCCAAGAGTATCACTTGTCATGAAGAAGTGCTTCTCGTCTAGCCGTTCGGATTCGGCATAAAATTGTAAGTCCTTTCTATTCCTGTCGACACTCGCATACACAGGAATGGTTGCGAGGTGTTAGTCACTAGGCCCTTGTTCTCCACAAGCTGTTGCGCCACCCAATTTATTTATTTAAAAATGTTTCTAAAAATATTAAAGCAGTGAAATTTGACAAAAAGTGACCTTAACAAAAATCGAAAATTAAATTTTAATACTAAATTGCGCATAAGTTTTTTTGAGCAAAAGTTTGCCCAAGATATATAAGAATGAAGCATAGAAGACGCTCCAAACTTTTATATGAAGGATCGAAAATAATAATAATTGGCGAAATATATCCTTTTCAAAATAAATATTTTTTATATTGTTTTTTGCAATTTTTGGTCGTAAGCATCTTTTTGACTTGCAACTCATTCGTCATATAATGGCAAGTTTCCCATTCTTCAAATAACTTGAAGTCGAGATTTTGATCAATTAGGTCATTATGATAATATATAATTCAAAAACAGTGGGTCCCACGGTTTAATCTGTCCGTCTGTCAGATGCATAACCATTTGATTTCTTCTTTAAAATGAAAAGATCAAAAAAATATAAGAAATACGTAGAACTTTTCCAAGGAAAATTATTTTTTGAGGTTATAAAATTTTAAAAATATTTTTAAAAATGTTCTGGACACGTCATATTTTAATAAATATTTTTGTTAACTTAAAAACCCAAATTTAAAATTTAATCATGGATTCCTCTCAAATATAATATAAAATACTATAAAAAAAATTATTTCTCAAATTCAAAAAAGAAAAAAAAAAAAAAAAAAAATTCAAAATTTGTGTGATAACTAAGGTTATTTAAAAGCTAACTTTATAATAAAAACTCATTAAGTTCGATAACGCGGCTAGCTCCAAAGACGGAAATAAAAAAAATGGAAATAGAATTCTATGGAAGCTACCAATGCTTCTGGTCCAAAAATATAAATTTCAATAGTTTTTATAAAACAAAACTAAAAAATATGCATCGACCCATGCGTTCAGTCTGTAGGCCAAGGTGTTGTAAATTGATAGACGGAAAGATAAAACTGTGGGACTCACTGTTTTCGAATTCAAAATCTCGACTTCCAGTTACTTCAAGAATTGGAAACTTGCCATATATTACGAATGAATTGCAAGTTAAAAAGATGCTTACAAGCAAAAAATGCAAACAAATGTTATTTTTAAAAGGATATATTTTCGTCAATTTCGATAAAGTTTTTGTGTTCGATCCGTCATATCAAAGGCTTGAGCGTCTACTTTGTTTCATTTTTATACATATTGGGCAAACCTTTGCTCAAACAAAAGTTATGAGCAATTTAGTAAAAAAAAATTATATTATGCCCATTTTCTTCAATTTCAGTTTTATCTAAACCATTATTCCAGATTTTTTCCAGATTTCGTTTTCTTCACATTCAGTTGAATTTAAAAGGCATTTTCTTGGCAAAACATTAGCGCATGTTTAAATATTTGTCAGTCTGTGAATATTTTATATATACCTGTGTATGAATGTTTATAAAAATCAAACTTATTTTAGCTAAGAAGTGAATTATATCTTGGACAGTTGGTCAAATTCCGGTGAAGAATAACTCGTCGTTGAAAAGAGAATACAAAATATACTTAAATACTTCAAGTCGCCACCCGGTGCCTTTGCTTCAAGCTTTCGAAATACGAACTTATTTGTGTATTTATCTCCGAGGGCTTTTGTTGTTCGACGTCTACAAATTATTTACAGTCGCATTTGATGAACAACGAAGAAGTATATAAAGGGACATGCAGTATTCCTGACTTTTTACAGGAAATTTGGAGGTTTCAATGGAAATTATGGAGGTGTTCTTTAATGGGACTTTAAATATAAGTGCGTTTCAGAAATCATGAAGAAAACCAAATTTTAACTGAAAATTTAAAACAGTTTGTTAAATTTAATTTTTTTTTTTAGCTAACTAATATTTAAAATGAATTTAACTGAGTGTGAAGAAAATGGTCAATAGATATTTTTCGATTTTTTTTGGGTCAGTTTTTATTAAATTGTACTGCTTTAATATTTTAATACAAAAAATTTAAACAATTAACATAGCAATAGCGGATATAATTTCCTACAAAAATGTTTTGATTTAAATTCTTAAATTCGGCTTAGTTTTCGAGTTATATACTAAAGTTTGAAAAATGACCAGTGTGAGCAATATCACAGAAGTGCATGAGTGAATTTAAGCGAATTGTATGTTTTAAGTAAATTTAAGTTCCACAAAAACATATAAAATATTAAAAACCCATGAACGCAATTGTTCCTTATTAAAGTCTAGTACGCGTACGCTGCTGATGTGAAACGAAAAATCCCATACAAAAATGCCATGCCGAAATCATAAACGAAAAATTTTGTTGTCGTTTTCGGTCTGTGGTACGCTGTTCGACAAGCCAAATTGATGATTACACCAGATTGTTTTGACATGTCTCCACTCTCTTGAGTGGACATTTAGATTTATTCGTGCTTTTATTAGCAGTTTCTTTCATTACAGCATGGCTTTTCTTTGATTTTTTCCTCAAATTTTATTTTGTTTATTTGCAATTTGTAAAACTTTCCCTGAATATTTTTCCGCTGTGTTTTCGTAAGCATTTCATTGTCTTTTTGGAGACCACAGGAAAATTTCGTTTTGCACCAGCAGCGTACTAGGCTTAAAAGGTATCATATTATCATTTGTCTTCTAGTTTAACATGTTGCTATCCCAATGGCCAGTTTCACAGTCAAAGGAGAGGTATTTAAGTGCGCTATATAGGATACACAATGCCAATTTCCACAGTGCACTTAAGTGCCACTAATTCAAAAATTACCAAAAAGTACCAAAATGCAAAACATATCTGCAACTTATTCCGGTAAGTGTTCACTGTAAGACTGGCCCTAAAAGTTCAAGTAATATAAATAATTTTATTGTTTTGTTTATGCAGTTTGCTTTTTTCATTTTTGTTAAGCCCTTTTGAGATATAATTTTCTTTTTTTATTAAAATAGTATAATGTGCAAAAGACAGTACATTTATATTAAAAAATAGATATTCATTTTAAAGATGATTTGTTATTTTATGTATAAGTATCTGGCAACGAAAATAATATGAGTAAATGAGTGCAATTTGTTGTTAAAACAGTAAACATAAAATTAAAATTATTCGTGTTATAACATTGCAAAAGCTAATTAAATTGTTTATTTCATTCATGTACGGAACTTGGTGGATATTTAAAAATTATTATTTCATCCTTACGAACATAAAAATGATCACTTTCCTGACAAATTTCAACTTGGTGTTAAGTTCCTGTTAATAAATGTATGAACATGCAATATAATAAATTTGTTCGTTTTTCTTATTCAAATGCACATAATTGCTTTCACTTTTCTTTGAAGGAAGGAAAGGTGAAGTCATAATAGTCGAAGACAACCATCGCCATCACTGCCTGGCAATATATTTAAGTCTTAATGATTATTACTATTTAAAGGGTACTTTTTTGTGGAATTGTGTGCAATTAAGACAGTTATATGGCGCGGCGGCGTTTTATGATATGGTAAATTAAGTTTTGGAATTCAACTTCAAATTTTTGCCATTCTAGTAGGTACATATATTTCATAATGAGCATCTTCGAGCGCAATAAAAAATCATTTTGCAAATATGTATGTACAATTGTACATGTATGTACATGTACCTTGTACATATTAACGTTAACCCGGCCCCTAAGATGTCTGAAGTTTTATATGGGAAATCACATGATATTTTTGTACATCCAACTTTAAAAATTCGTAACTTAAGTAATGATTGATAAAGAAAATTGAATTTTTGCACACATGTAGTAACTTCTGTCAAGTTTAAAAAAATGTGTTAAAAAAAAATTATAAAATTTATTAAAACTAAAATTAAATAAAAAATATTTTTTTTGTTTAAATGGCTATAAGTATTTACTCTTGTAAATTTTTTTCAGATGTATTTTTACAAACATAACAAAAGTGACTACATGTGTTCCAAAATTCAATTTTTTTTTATCAATCTTTACCAAAGTTATAATTTTTCAAATTTGGATTTACAAAAATACAAGGGATTTTCCATATAAAACTTCAGTCGTCTTGGGGCCGTGTTAACGTTAATATAATGAGCTAAAATTTTACAGCCTTTTTTTTTTTAATTATTTAGAACAAATTAGGGGGTGCGTTCAATATAAGACAATGACTTTTATAAGGACCACCCTAATGTACATGAACATACAAGTACCTACATATACATTTTTGTGAAGTTAACTCTTGGAAGAAATTAGGTGTGTTTCTTAGTGCCCTCTATGTTAGGTTAAAATTTTCCATGTAAAATACAACAACAAATATGCTTAGTTCACGGCAATAAACATCTCTGCTTAAGAATTAAGCTAAAATAAAAACAGTAACACTATTTCTTACGTTTATCCGATGACTTCTCAACAAATGCCAAAGATTCTTTCAAAAAGTCATTAATTTGGCAGATGGATCTTGAAGCATGAGTCGACTGATCGAGAAAAAGATGACTAAAATCAGTTCTGGATCCTCAAACTATCCGGATATCCGGATTGGATCCAAAAATGCGAATCAGATCCGGATCCAGGATCCGATATCCGGATAATCCGGATTTCCGGATCCAAATATTGGATCCGAGATCCAAAACTATCCGGATAGTGTCGGATCCTCGGATCCAGATCCGGATCGGGATACAAGGATCCGAACCTATCCGGATATTTCGGATATCGGGTCCGGATCTGATTCGCATTTTCGGATCCGATTCGTATATCCGAAATATCCAGATACTTTCAAAGCACTAGTAAAAACGAAACATTTTTTTACTTCTTAAAATAAAATTTTTAATTTAAAATAAATAGCGCAAAATTTTAAACTGCCTATTATTAAGGATTTAGTATGATACTACTAAACATTTTACTAATTCTTTAACAGTTTACTAAAATTTTCTAAATTTTAAATACTTTTTAACTAGTATCATACTAAACTAATTTCCTTCATAAAATTCAGCTGAACACGTCCAAAAAAGTGACAGCTCGTGCAAAAAATTCAAAAAACACCCCTGATTTTGACAATTTTAAACGTCAAAGTGTCATATGGATTTAGTACGATACTAAAAAGATAAAATAGCCACTTGGTGATTTTAACTTTAGTAAAATGTTAGGAGATAGTATGATGCTAAACTCGTTTAAAATTAGCAAAATACACTTTTTAATCTAGTATTAACTAAAAATGATTTAACATCGTACTAAATCGACTAAAATTTTGCGCCAATGTGACTTTCCAATAAATAAAAATAAATGAAAAACCTGGTCCAGGGCGGAGACGTTTCTTTTAATTCATCAACATTTTAACGATATTTATTTTAATTTTATTTGTTGACAAACAGTTGACAGCCAAAATGTCAGAAAATGTCATTATAACACCAGTGCTGTAAAATTATTTTCTGAAGCGACGATGAGCATTTTTGTGTGACATTATTTCTTAAGCTAACACAGGGGGCACAAAAAAACACACCTATTCTCACTTGGGCTAAGATTTAAACTTGGGATGTTATAAATGTTTCGCTTTATTTTAAGAGGGTGTTTTGAGCAAAAACTCTTGAATACGTATTATTTTTATATAATTATGAAAAGAAAAAAACGCTGCATTGGGGAAGAAATTGCATATTAAACTGCTTTCAGTAAACAGGTGTTGCATGATTGAATTTATTTCAGTTTTCAACTAGACTCAGTAGCAGGTACAAACCTTATTCCAATTAAAAGTCTATAGTATATTGTTTGGATTGCTAGGTTTGCATTAGCGCAAATCCGTTGTACGTATATACGTTTTAAAATTTCGACCAACAACACGTAGCGTGATTTTCACTATTTTAAATTGAAAACTGAATTAGTTTTTTGTTCGCAAACTACAACAACCATAATTTTGATTAAGTTCCACAATTTTTAAAATGATAATAAAATCAAAAGGATTGAAAATTCAAACATATTTTGCGTTTATCACAATTTAATGCATTTTTAACTTGGTTAAAAACCGTTAAACGCGTGCAAAATGATTCCCGATATACGAACTTAACCTAAATTCAAGATAGCGTCCATCACTCCGGGTACCTTAAGAACAAAAATTAGCAGCGGGCGGGTTAAAATATTGCTCGAAATTCTAACATCACACAAACAAATTCTGAATATAAGATTTCCTTAACATTTAAGAAAAAGGTATACCATTTTTTAGCGTTTTAAACTGTGCACTCAAAAACAAAATTAAAACAAAAAAAAAACATCAATATTTTTTTGAAAAAAATGGATAATTCACTATATTGCAATACTACAGGTACCGTTTATAACATTTCCCGCAAATTTAATTTTTTTAAAGCTTTCTTAAAATTAAAAAAAAAAGTAATGGTGTGTTCAGGATCCACAAAATCTGGCCTTGATATAAAAATATGTTAAGAGTTTAATTAAAAACTTTTTTTCTGAAAAAAAAAAAGCACCCAAAGATTTTTCTAAAAAAAATTCAGCTATATTGTTATATAATTTTTTTTTTTCCCAAAAACAATAGTTGGTAAATTCTATGACCATACAATCTTTTCTTTGATTTCAACATTTTCGAAAACTGATTTTGATACAAAAGTTTCTAGTTATGTCGTTTTCGATTGGTCGTCCGGAGTTACTCCCTTTTCACTTTTCTGTTTCATATTCCTATCGACATCTAGAAGGAGAAGGAAGTAGAAGGAGTAACTCCGAAATGTCCATTCGAAACTGATATTATATTAATCGTATTTATTATTATTTATATTAATCGTTGTTAATACTAAAATGTTCAATAATCAATTTTATGGATTAAAATTGTTTTGAAATTAAAGTATTTTGAGAACGACCTTACATCCAATCACATATAACATATTTTGACTGAACAACTACCTTTGACGTAGTCATTAATTTTATCATATTTTGGGTCTGACGGGCGGCTACTGAAAAAAGAACGTTCAACTAGCACTTGAAAGTTTGCTGAAAAGTTGAAAATGTTAAAAATGTTTGTTTCCGGTTTTAAAAAGTAACGTTTAAATGTGGAATTAAGGTCCCAAGAATAAATTTAATTTAATTTTGTCGAATACTTCAAGGGAAACGGGTGATTTTCAACAAATATGCAAGGGTATCTAAAATTCAAGCATTTAAACCCTGAAATGTTCAATATCATTAAGAGATATTTTTTCATTGAAGGAATAACAGGTCATTAATTTAAATTTTTTGCAGATCGACTATATTATGTTATCAGCGATTGAGGATTTTGAACATAAAATATTCAAAGCCAGTTCAAGGACGTTTTACTTCTGATTTATTTTCGAAGCTGAAAGTTTATTATATGTATTTTTTACTAAGCTAAAAATTTAATTTAAAAAATGTTACGTTTCTAATGTCAATAAACACTTTGAATCTCAGCGTTTCCTCAATATCAATATCACTAAAAAATAAATTATTCCTTGCATTGTACCTTTAAAGAAATTATTATCAACAACAGAAACATGCTTAGTATTGTATAATAACATCAAAACCTTAAGAAAAAGAACAGAACTACCAAGTGACCACTATAGTACTCAAATTTAATTCTCTTGCCAACACTCACTGGGATCATTCAAAACTGGTCCATAGTTTCTGTTTGGGAGATTTGTCAGATCAACAGTTTCACTAACATATTCGGAGGTTTTCAAATTTGTCGACTTGGCTGTCCGATGACAGCATCCACGTAATAATCCGTCGCAGGTCCCTTGCAATAGACCACCTGTCATCCAACAACCCAAAAAGAACTCACAAGAGCCACCGCGGCCTTGACATTCTAATTCAGTAGTCGTATCAACTGTAAATGATTTCAAAGCAACACATTTTTTGAAGAAACATTTTCACGAAAGCAAACAAGAATGTGGTCGATAGCAGAAGATGATGATAATTATGTTAGGTAAGAAAAAGTGATGAAAAGAGATGAAGTGAAGAAAAAGCGCAAATACATAAACTTTAATCCTCCTACCTTTCTCCTTAAAAGTGCTCGCCGATTGCGCTCCAGTATTTTCGCTGTCCACACTAGCTCCATCTATTTCTTGGAGCCCGAACTCATTGCGCACCTCTTGAATTGCCGACAACTCATTCAAGCCAAAGTTTTGATCTCTACACGGGGTAAGAAGAATAACGCAAGTAAATGATTCTATGAGTGACGAAAAGTATACGTCAAGTGATTATGGTTTTACCTAAAAGCCACGTTGTCGCTAAAGTATGCTCCACTGCCACTCGATGTGCTCGTCGTTCCGAGATTATCATTCACGGGGAACACCACCCGGGGAGATCGCGACGACTTGAAGGGAAAGTAACGGGACTTCCGCGATCCCGCATAATCATTACCGAAGTCATTGTACTCGGTGAATATCTTTGGCGGAGCAAAGGGATGCGGTCCCGTCCTATGGTCTCGCTCACTATCACCGAAGAAAACACCCCTCTGAGGTCGCGGCGCGGCTGCTATGGGGCCATTGACGTCCCCGAACTTTGTGACTTCATCACGGTATAACTTGCCGGAATAGGGCTTTGAATTAGCACTCAAGCCTGGAAATTCTACGGAATGACCGCTAATGCTAGTGCCATCGAGGGATTCTTCGCTGTAAGGCCGCTCGTATGATCCACTGTCAGTGAAAATGGGATTATCTTCGCGATAGCCTTGTGGATGGAATGGGAAGTCTGTATTAAGGCTATAGCTGTTGGGGAATTGGAAGCCTATTCGACGCCCTGACAAGTCATCAACGTCGATCTTATCTTCGGATTGGGGACTTCGTTCCGTTCTATCGTTGGCAAACAACTCACCGTTGTAACCTTCTCCTCCTGGGACCTGGCCATCCATCATCGGTGGGCGGATCTGCCCAAAAGTGATATTCCGCTTCGGCAAAGCCTCATTAGTACCACCTTGCAATAGTGGAATGTACACGTAGCTTCTTCCGGTTTTCGTGTGATTCTCTGGCGATTGTTGGAAGACAGTCTGAGATACATCGTCAGACCTCCTTTGGGCATTTCTTCCATTTCGGTAGGCTCCGAATGACTTGACAACACTTCCGTCTGATCTGCGATGCACACGAGGGAAGCTCACGTCATCCAATTTGGGGAAGACATTAAACGGAGCATAGAGATTCCTGGCTGTTCGGTGGGTGCTAGCAGCTAGCCAAGGATGACTTTGGGACTGGACACTGGCAGTTCGGTGGACCTGACTGTGGTCGGCAAGAGAATGAATTTGGCCTGTCCTCACGGGACTGTCAATTGCATTGGTTAGTATCAAACCGGCAACAATTGTTAGGAAACGCCATTTGTTGGATTCTAACATCTTACATTGAGGTCGATTGAGGAATTTTGTAAAGTAGTATTAAATCGTGTGGTGGGACGGTTGGAGTCAGTTTTGTAAGAATTTAAGTATTGTAAGCGATGTCGCACACCAGTTCATAACGTTTCCGCTTATTCGTGCCCAAGAACTCCTTCCTCGAAGCTCGTCATAGTTTCATGCCCCAACCGGTAACAGAGGAAAAAACCAATGATTAGTGGCAGCACTTGTTTGGATATCGTGATATTGATCTTGATCTTAAGCTGGCTCTGGCCAAGAGCACTGCAAAGTCAATGGACTTGACTTGTGCTGTTGATGATGGTGATGATGATGATGATAGCACCCAGTTGAGGTGGTGGTGCAACAAACGTTTCCACTTGCACTGATTTGTACCTGGTCTTGGGGATATCTCGTGCTGGTTGTATGATGGTAAGTCGTGTTCGCGTTTTGATCTTAAGTGAGTTGATCCTCGTCGAAGTCGTCGTCGTCTAAAACTTGTCGTCTGTTCAGTGATTCAGGTTTTATTCATTTATTTTTTTTTTTGTTTTTGTTTTGTTTTGTTGCTGGAGTTGGGTGGTTTTGGTGTTTTGGATTTCTTGATGCAACTACCGATTACACATGCGGAGGTAAAATTGCTATTTTGTTATTGAAATTTGTCGGTGGTTGCAAGTAAAGTGCCGATGGAAAGATTTTGTTGGAAGCGATGCTTTTTGATTTAATTGGTGGTTGTTGTTCGTTGCAATGGAAAATTTCACCTCCAGTGCTATCAAATTGCATACAACATTTAGTGACGGTTAGTGAACCCATATATGTTTGAATGTGGTGTGATTATTTTGCAAAAGATTTCGTTGTGGAATCTGAAATTAGAAAAAAAAAAGAAATAATATCGGTTATTGAATTATTATTGTAAAAGTTGAAACTATAATTAGAGTAAAATTGAACAAAGCACACCGCCAGTTTGTTCTACGGAAAATTTCTAAAGAAAGTCTTAAATAGATTTATAAGCTTTTGGTATAGCTATAATCAAGGCCGTAGCCAGATAAATATTTTGGAGAGGTGTATGGTTTTCAAAAGACTTGTTTAAAATTACCTTAAAACTTACAAAGCTTATTGTTCCGAAGGTGTGTTTAATTTTAACACACTTGAAAAAAATCTTGACTTGTGAGAAATATCAAATCAAAGATTCTCTCAAAGTGATACAAAATTTGCACTATTTTTTTGTGATCACTTTACGCAGATGGAAAATAAAATCTTATCACATGTGACTGTTGCAAATGAGATTATCACAAATCACCTTAAGCGAACTGTTTTTCATTAGGTGGGAGAAGATCACATTTGAAAATTGAAATTGAATTGAATTGAAATTGAAAGAGTTTTGAAAATGACAATTAGTTTACTTTCAGTTAACTTTTTGGAACAAATGAAATATATTATTATACATCTCAAATATAGCAAAAGAGAGTTTTTTTTTTAATTTTTGTTTTGTATGTCTCAAAAACCACGAAATGAGCAACGTTTAGACAGACATACTACACAACATGTTAGTTCTTTCCGTTTGGGGGAAAAATTTGGTCATTGAAACTGAATAGTAAAAGAAATTTTATGGAAATTAGTTGTTCAAACTTAGTTGCTCGAAAGTTTCCAGATTTTTTGCTGTGGAAAACAATTTAATATCATCGAATTTGGTGACAATCACTAAAATAAGATGCTTCTACACTTTTTCAAGAAGAAAGTAGGAGCAAGATATACATTTTGAAAAATTTCGGGGAGGAGGGATCAGACCCCTGTGATCCCCCCTGGTTACGGCCTTGGCTATAATGCTGTTATGTCTAACTCGTTAACTAAAGGATAGAGCGTTAAGATAATTGTATGGGATTAAAGAAAATGGTGTGGTAGATAAACTGATGCTAATTGGTTATGAATACTAGAATTCGATGGTGAAATAGAGCCAATAGAAAATAGAGAGACAGTAGAAATATTATACAAATACATGCATTGTTGAAGTCAAAGAAAATACGGTAGTTACTCCTCAACAGTGATATAAAGGAAGTACCTACATAGTTTAAGTTATAAGAACTTAAGAGTTTTTGAAACTTTGAATTCAAGAATGAATACAAATCAATTGAACATGAAGAGCTTGGATGTTGATCTATAAACGAATATGAGAAGTTGAAGCTGGATCCTGGGGCTAAGAAGTTTTTTCAACCAATCGCTTGATAAATTTTCTTAAACTAGCAAAATCATAATCTTAAGTCAAAGTACTATTGCATATTACGCATTCTTTGGGAGAGCTGAAAGTGGAAATCCATGAAAGTTTTGTTTGAAATATTTTAAATTAATCAGGAAGTCTTCTTTTATCTTCTTATGGGTAATTCGCATAAGATACGATAGAAGAACGTACGAAGTTGCGTCATGAAAAATATTATATAGGAGGGGGGTCTTACATTTTACTCCTCCTGCTTAAATGGGAGAGGAAATTTTCTTTAAAAAAAAAATAATTATCAAAAAATCAGCGGAAGCACTTAAATTGTTTTTTTTAGATGGGAGAGGAAATTTTCTTTAAAAAAAAATAATTATCAAAAAATCAGCGGAAGCACTTAAATTGTGCTATAAAAAAAAACAGCGACACTTACAGTACTATCCCATAGCTTTTTAAAACCAAACATTTATATGTTTTAATTTTATTTTTAAATCAAGGACTGATCTGTGATACAAAGTGATACTAGTTTTAATTTTTGTTGTTTCAATAGTGTTAATGTTAATTTATTTTTATTTGTTAATTTATTGAAATCAAGTAAATAGTAAAATTAAATGTAATGCGTATTAATTTTTCATACAAAATAAATAAAAAAAAAAGCTTGAAGAAGCCGGAAATAAGTCGGTGAAATGTAGGATATACAATTACATCCATTTAAAAGATCATTTAAGCCCAAACAACTACCAAATTCAAGTTGTTTTAGTTAAATCAATGTTTGAATTACTAATTTTCAAGCTCAACATTTTGAAAAATAGCTTTCTCTTACTTTTTGAATATTGTGAGAACCTATCTATAAATTTTGTTAATATTCATTTAAATCAAAATTCATTAACTAACTAACAAACTGACCACTACTTTGCATCGCAAGATTATGATAAGATCAACCAAGTCAGGCACGTGATATTCGCGAATGTCCCAAAATTTGTTAAAAACCCCGTTGTTTGCTATTCCGTTTTTTTTTCGTAGAAACATGGTATGCAGTGTTATAAAAACTGTTCTAGATATTACACGTACGAAGTTTAATCAAAATCGTTAGTCATTTTTGAGAAATCTTAAAAAGACTAAAATCGTTGTATGGCAGCTACCCTAGATAACCTAGAACAAACATTTGATTTTTCCTCTAAGGAATCACATAACTATGCTTCACACCAAATTTCAAGGAAATTCGTCTAACCACTTAGTCTCTAGCTTGGTGTCCATAAGAACGCATAAACTGACGAACCGGACGTTATCGAACTTGTCATATATGTATAGCAGCTTATTGCATTGCAATAGACAATGAGTTTTAAAAAAGGGTTTCCCCTTAAGAAGATTAGTTCGTTGGAGACGGTATATATCTAACGTCAAATTAAAAACAAAATTTCAACCTCTGATAGGATTAGACAACCAGCCACTAACAATCGAAGAACTAACTTCGCCATGAACCAAAATAATTAAAATGGTTCAAGGAGAGCTATTTTCAGATGAAATAAAGGCTCTTAAGGAATAAGGATCAGTGTCGAAAGGAAGTAGCATACTAAATTTAACTCCTTTCCTTGATTCAGATGATGTACCTTCTACGTGTAGATGGGCGACTTCAAAACTTAAGTTAGAGTTATTTATTTATTTATTTTTTTATTTATTTATTTCATCAATCAGATATAAAATATCTTACAGACTACAGTTAACTAACAAACTAAGGTTTAATATATACATACATTACATAAGGAATATAGAGCAATTAACTGTTGATTAAAAAAAATAATGACAATTTATATTTTAAAGTGAATCTACCGTGACACAAATCAAAATCAAGTATTTCTGAAACACGATTTGTTTCCCTGATACAGCGAGTTATCGGTTCATTGAGTGTGTAGTTCACTCTATGTTCGTCTTCACGAAAAAGAACACGCTCCCTTATCTGTCGAGATGGTGCATACAAATTAATCAAAGAACAAAAATGGACAATTAATATGATGAGACAAAATATCACTTACAAACATAATTGAGAAAATTTTACGACGGTTTTCGAGTGATTGGATGTCAATAAGCTGACACCTGGTAGCACAAGAGGGCATTTCAATGTTCCATCCAAGTTTCCAAATGACAAACCTAGTGAACTTGTTTTGAATACTTTCTATTCTAATGGAATGAATGCAATAATATGGATTCCATATTATGCAACAATATTATAACACAGATCCGACATAGGCAAAATACAGCGATTTTAGAGTCTAAGGATCTTTAAAATAATTGGAGTTCCTCTTGATAAAACCTAGCATAGAATTAGCTTTGGAAGCAATGTATTCAACATGCTTAGTAAAATTTAATTTAGGGTTAAACACAACGCCCAGATCCTTTTTTTCAAAAACTCTTTCTAGAACATTATTTCCGATTCTATAATCAAAGTAAATAGGCGAAGAGTTACGGCAAAACGAAAAACATTGACATTTAGAAACATTTAAAAACAAATCATTAATTGTACACCATTCAGTCAGTTTTTTAAGGTCCTCTTGTAGAAGAAAGCACTCCTTAAGAGTTTTAATGCATCTAAAAAAATTGAGATCATCTGCAGATAGAATGGAATTTTGAACAAAATATTTAATGCCAACAAATCTCAAAATTAGAAGTATGAATATTTTGTATATACATACTTTTCGTTTAATCTAAATAAGGATACAGAGATACAGCTCTTCAAGAAAACAATTAGCTAATAAAAAAAAACGGGAGACAAGATTTTTGTTTGTACAGGTTCGACAATATTTCAGATTTCATTCAAAAAATCGTATGTGGCATGTAAGGCTGGAAAGTCATGTTTTAATTCAGAGGAAATGGTTATTTATTTGTTTATAACAATTTTTGCCATTTAAAAATTGTTTTGATTTAATTTAATCGGAGTTTAAACATTATGGTCCTTCAAGCCAAGTTTTTTACTTTTCGTGATAATAGTAGAAGATTTAAAATTTTTCAAACACCCTCCGATTTTTTGTCTGCGTTCTGAAAGTATTAGACTTCCAGTCAAGAAATGCAACAGTATACAGGCAGACAATCGAATTGTTAGACCTAGAAGTACGTGACGTTGAATATAAAATTCTCTATAAAAAAGACTAATAATTTTTTTTCCTACGACCAATTATTAAGAAGGTACAGCTATTTAAGAATATTATAAAATGACGAAAATATTTTTTTTTTAGTATCTATAGCTAACTGTTAAACCATCAATGCTATTGAAAAAAGTCTAGAAACACTGTGTAGACCACAAAATGTTCTATACAAAATGACTAACACATTTTTTTCCTAAGACATATAGTTTAAAAAATATAAATGTTTAAAAAAAAACGACGAAAATATTGTTTTTTTTTGAGTATAACTGTTAAATCGTCAGTGCTATCAAAAAACAATAATTTCGTCAATTTTTTATTTCCCTAATAGCTCTATTTTCTAAATTATAGATCGTAGGAAAAAAATGTGTGAATCTTTTTTATAGGCAATTTTGTGATCTACAAACTACTCCAAGAACTTTTCGATAGCATTTATCATTAAAAAGTTATTTGCTAAAACTGATTTTTCGACACTTGACCATGCGTCAAAAGTTGTGCTCCTGTCGGATCGACGGGGACTTTTCGTTATTACATCGTTATGGTCAGTGGAACGTCCACAGAGAAAAAAACAACGTAAAATCAAAGCAAAAAACTTTGATTCTAATATTTTTCTGAACGATTTGGCGCCAATGCCGAAAATTCTCAAATCAAAGTGGAGCGACTTTATTTCAAAGTAATTTCATACTTAAAAATGAACTAGATTTTACTACGTTTATATGTTGATTTAAAGTGGAATCAAGGTTAAATCAAATTAATCCATCTTTTAAAACAACATTTATCTACTTCGAATCAACGTAGATTGAACTTCGCTTGGTTAGGTATTGATTCAAAATGGCTACCCACGCCACGCTTCTTTGTTTGAATTTATGTAAGACAAAGACAAATGTATATTCATACTCGATGCATTTCATATTTGTGGTGAATCATTTAATTGTGACGACTTAAAATGAATCGTTTAATGCTTTGAGTATTTCATATTAATAAATATAGGAAAAGTAATTAAATATTGTTTTCCGATTATATGAAAGTGAATTTTAAGTGTGCGTTAAATTTGTTCACAAATGTAAGGGGGATACCTCGAAAAACAACAACGCGCTCTCGAAATTCTTTATATTAAGCTTACAAATACAAACAAATTGAGGTTTACTTGACTATGCAACACTATGAAAATACGTTGATGGCACTTTAAATGCCATAAAAGTGGATCGCAATGTAAAATGTGGATTTCAATGTAAATATGAATACGTTTCACTTTGATACAAGGTTGAGCGCACTTTAAATGTGAATCTCAATGTAAAAATGATAACGGTTCACTTTAAAACAACGTTGAACGGAATGTAAATGTACAAAAGTTGATTTCAATGTATAAATAAAAATGTTTTACTTTGAAACTAGGTTGAATCTCTTAAAATTACGTCGCATACTAAAATTAACATTGTTTCAACGTAAAAATAAAAATGCGCCACTTTATTTAAAATACTTTAGATCAATTACGGTCGTATTTAATTTTATATCGCAATTTTTCCCTCGGTGTCCCCACCAAGTTTAAGCGTTATCGGAATGTTGTTTATGTTTTGAGATTTGTGTGTCTATTTGACTGGGGTATCAACATTTCTAGGCTAGGTCGCATTGCACCATTTTGATTTAAAATATTACGTACTTTTAGTAAACCAAAGAGAATACCTACTCATAATATCGAAAACATTTACACCTCTCAAATGAAGAAATTTCACATCATTTAATAAATTAGCTTTTAGCTATCGCAAGCTTTCAATACTTTTAACAGCTATAACATTTTTTCAGCGATTGTCTTACCCCACTATTTGCTTCAGAAAAAAAAAATACCTCTAATTCAACCTCATCTCAAGGCCGTTACTAAATCAATCAAAACACACAATTGTTTTGTGTGTACAGTAGCCCAACATTCCATTGCACCAAGAAAACATTTGCCAAACACAAACATCAACAATCCACATCGGGCATAATTATGTGCTTCCATCACTTTAAGCTTGCGCCTCTAAGTTGCAGCAAATGATGATGATGGTGTTCCATTTAACTCTTTCTCCTCCAACATCGTTTATCGCACCTTTCTTCGTTTATGAGATTTGTATTTGTTTTTTTTTTTCCGTTTTTGTTTTATTATTTCATTGGGGAGTATTAAACTCCGATGACGGTACGGCGATTACGATCATCATCAGCGTAGTGATTGTCGCTTGCCGCTCGATTGTGTGGCCATTGCACCAAAGCCCAAGCGTCATGCAGCAGCATCATGCAGCATCAACTTAAGCCAGCGAACATATTGAAGGAACGAGTTATACGACACTTTGAAATGGCAGGCAGCTTTGATGCGATGAAGTACGATATCAATCAATTACGACATCGGTGCCGTTACTTTATAAGTAACGCAAAGGCACCTTTGCCACATTAGACATTCCAAAATGGAGGAAAGACGTGCACGAGTACTAAACAAGTCGATGATGGTTGATGGTAGGATCGGACGGTAGCAAGCAAAGATCGAAAGAAGAAAAACAAAAAAAAAAAAAAAGGAACTTAATGTGCATAATTATCGGAGCTTCTCTAAATGCCAGTCGTCATGATCGGAGTCGGAGGAAGCGAAGCGTTGTTGGTAGCATCCAGTCATTAAGCAATAAGTGATTGGACCCGGGCAATACAAAGACGTGTGTCTGTGCCTTCTATGCCGCATTTTAGTTACCTTTCTTAGGCATGTTTAATTGAGAAAATACAGAAACTATTAATTCAGCTCCTGTTGTAAAGCTCATGTTTCCAGCACCAGCGCACTCAACTTGTGTCCATTTATGGCTTTTTTTTATAATCACAGAAATAAATAACTCCTCCTTGAGCTACTACCTGATGCTGCTGGAACGAAAGTTGTTATGAAATCGATTCGATACGCGCGTGTTTGTTTTTGCTGAAAATTACCGTCATTCATAGAGAGCACACACTCCAATCCAGCACACTGTGGTTATATTCCGGATTTATATGTGCAACAGCGCACCGCGCACACACACTGAACAATCTATGATCATCCTCTTTCGAGCCATCGATGATTACGATGATGAGTTGTTTATCTCGTGCATCCGATGTCCGTCCATCCGAGTGAGCTGAAAGAAATCGAAAGTGAGTGCATTTCGCGAACGTGAAAAACAGCTTCTTGCATATACATACAAAGTACTACAGTGTGGTTTACTAAGTTAGACCCACTTAGAAAATTATTGCATTAGTATAAAAGCACGAATGTTAGTTGCTTGAAAGTAATGCATGTTGTTGGACTGTCACGCCAGATGTATCGTAGCCCAGACAACCCAGGAGACAAGTTGACTGCGCCTGAAAATAATGTCCACAATTTTTAAACTTGGCACATTTACCTACTAAAAGATGTCTTAACCTGAATTGGTAAAAAGTACCCATGAATGATGAATCCCAGTTGAGCTCTAGCGGCAGTAAAGTACAACATGTGTTTTTTTCGGTTTTCCAAGTTTTTCTTGGGAACTGTTCGTCTTATGAAAAACATTATTTACTTATTTTAGATGGCGCTCACAGTCCAGGGTGGACTACGGCCTCAACCAACAGCTCGGTCCCTAGCTAGCTGCCTCCAGTTACGCACTCAAATGTTGGTTGAGGTCGTTCTCCACTTGTGTGTCCCACCTAAGGTGACCTCTTCCTCTCCTGCGCAGACCATCCGGGGTAGATTCAAAGACTCGTCGCTCTGGTGCATCGGTGTCCATACGCTCTACTTGTCCCAACCATATCAGCCGCTGTTTTTTTAGCTTTTTCACTAGTTGAACGTCGCTGTAAAGCTCATGAAGCTCGTTGTTAAATCTTCTCCTTCATACTCCATCGATACAGACTGGACCGAATATCACCCGAAGAATTTTCCTTTTAAAGCACCTAAGCAGATTCTCATCAGTTTTTGACAGGGTCCATGCTGCTGCCTCATACAGCACTACCGGTCTCCTTGGTTCTTTGAGAGAGGGCTTTACTACTCAAATGGCTTCTTAGCCCGAAGAAATAGCGGTTGGCAAGAGTTATACTTCGTTTGATCTCTGCACTGATGTCATGATGTCATTTTCCGATGTAGTAGTGGAGCCCAGGTAAGCAAAGTCCTTGACGACTTCGAAGTTGTACCTATCCATTGTGACGTTTTGCCCGAGTCGACGATGTTGGGATTCCTTTCACGATGATAGCATATACTTCGTCTTGTTCTCATTAACGGTCAAACCCATTTTAGCCGCCTCCGATTCAATACTTGCAAACGCGCATAAGCAAGTAGTTGAACAGACTTTTGAAAATTGTGTATGCGACGTTGAGGAGACGTATACCCTTGTAGTTGCCACAGGTCAGAGCATCTCCTTTCTTGTGGATGGGGCACAATATACCAAGGTTCCATTCATCGGGCATACTTTCATCCGACCAAATTTTGGAGTTAGGTTGGTGTACACTCCCTACCAAGTCATCTCCCCCTGCTTTTAATAGCTCGGCTGGCAGGCCATCTGCACCAGCAACCTTGTACGCTTTAAGCTTGGCAATCGCTAATGGCAATTCATTTAGGTCGGGTGGACGCAAATGCTGACCATCATCGTCCAGGTTGAACGGAGTGTTCTGTCTAACAGCGGAATTTTAGTCATCTTCGGCGTTTAACAGCCCAGAAAAGTGTTGTTTCCAGATCCTTAGCATCACGTACGTGTCTACCACCATATTCCCACTCTCATTTTGAAAAACATTGCCCATTGGTATGTACAAAAATAAAGCTTAATGAAGTCGCTATACAAAACTTATATTTGTGGCTTCAAGGCCCCTTCCCTTCAAATATTTTTTTAGCATAGAGTAAACATTTTAAATTAAACAAACATTTTTATTTATTTCATTTTTTAAATGGTTACATAAAGAGGGTTATAAGGCGAAGATTAGTATGTTTTACAAAGTTTAAAAAATCCTGTTTTCAAGATAAGACAGTTTTTTAGTTGTTGCTAAGTGTAAGATGCTAAAAACGGGGTTTGAAAAATATTTTGTTTTAAGTCAGTTTTGTGATAAGTGTGAGTGAATTTTACACCCAAGGAAAAACAAATTAAAAAACTAACCATTTGTGTAAGGAATTTCTAAAAAAAATGTTATTCGGTTGGATTTTTCAATACGATAGATTTTTGACGGGTTTGTTTTTCGGGAAATCTGGAAAACCGAATGAGTTTTTAGAATTTAAATTGTGATAGTTGTTAAATCGTCGATGAAAAAAATAATACTAAAAATGTGACTGACGAAAAATATCAGCATGCACCTAACTAATCGATTTGCAATGTAATCACCTCTCAAGTGTATACAAAAAACACTTATACACGCGCATTCAAAACAGAACGAACGCACACAAACACAATTGATTGCAAAGTGCAATGAATTATCAATATATGGCCGATCTCGGAATAGCCAACGAACGAAACCGTTCCGAGCCGAACTGAACCGGTCCGGTCAATGGCAGAAGGCAGTGGCATGGCAGCTGACCAGGTATTACAGCACAACAAAAACATTGCAAATAACATGAAATATTCTGCATGGTAGCTATTTATACCGTGATGTGTTCAAGGCGGCTTCAGTGAAAAGGAAAGTGAAAACTTTTACTTCGTCGTCGTAGTCGTTGTCGTAGAGCAAGTTGGCCTAACGAAACTATGAAAAATGGCGTACGACATTCACGGCTCGCTGCAGATTGGGATGATGCACAAAAATATAACACAGCACAGCGGAAATGGGGGAACATAGTAACAAAATGCAGAGATGAGGATGTTGTGCTTCCAGATTGATTTATCCCAGCAACAATAACATTTTTTTTTGTTAATAACGCATCATTTACACCGACAAATTGACAATTGAACATGGACATAGATAATTTTGCAACGATGACAGGAGGAGGATTTGGTTGTTTCTCGAGATGCGAGAGGGGAAACAGTTCGGAAATTCATAGAGTGGAAATCATCATCATCCAGTGGCGTTCGTTGTAATGAACATTTTATTCGTGGCATTTTTGTTTCCGTCTTTTTATTCGAAATGTCAAAAAGTTCACAACAAAACTTTCAACTTATGCTTCGTGTTTTCACGAACAATGACTTTATGTTCGGAGATGGCATTGATATTTCTTTCATTAATTTTTTTTTAATTTCTTTATTATTTTGATGTTGAGCTTTGACTTTGGTAGTTCCGTGATGAAAATACACGTCGAAGGTAGATATCTACCTGATGTTTAAGAGTTTTTGTTTTCGTTTTCAGAAATATTGTTGGGTTTATGAGCATAGAAGTGATTAAGTCAACTTTTTATGTTTTGCAAGATTATAAACCTCTATGGAAGACCCTTTAAGATCAATTTACGCAGGTACGCATACTTATGGCTAATTTATGTGCGTGAAATCTAGGTCTCATACAATATACTTCCTACATTCACACATAAATTGGAGTTTAATTATGCATGTATCATATTATAACTTCTTCTCAACGGGTGATCAAGTAAATAAATCGGCCTTTGGCTAAAAAAACACAAATTTTATGCAGAACAAATATTTAAAGTACTTTCAATATTTCATTTCCGAAGTTACAATATTTAAAAAAAATAGTTTTACATACAAATTAAGCAGCCAAAACTACTTAACTATACGTATGTATATTGTTTCAGAAGTCATTTTTATTCTGAAGAAAGCAACACTTTATGCACCTCTATTTGCAAATTTATTGTCATTCGATTTGAGAGCCTTTAATTATATTTCCTATTGTCTATGCTTAAAAGATTTGTTTCGAATTTTTACTTGCAATATATGTACGGTACGTAGTATAGATAAGTAAAGGATTCGTGCAAAAAATCGAAATCGAGATAATCACCCCTGTTCTGAATTCCGATCGTTTGAAAAAAGCTTTAATTTTCAAAATCTGGGTGTTCTGAAATACTTTTCGCTTTAAAAACTTGCTGAATCAGTGTGCTTTTATTTTCGACTGGATTTATAATTGACATGCCATTTGAAATGTATTTTAGTTTTGAAGCCTGAATTTAAATTGTGAGAATGGAAATTTTTAAGAACTTATAGTCTAAGAAAGATAGGATCGGACCAGGGACAGATTAATTCATGAGATTTTATTTCTGGTATCGACGCAGAACTTTATCGCCCTCAAAAAAAAAAACACCCTTTCACCACAGATATTTTTGGGGACTCTTTTGATTCTTAGTAAACATGCAAAATGAAACATTTATACCAAATTTAATTAAAATCCCATTATTTTTAAATAGTTTTGAGCAATATATTACTTGTTGTACTTTAAAAAAAGTGATCATTCCATAAAAATGACATTAACTTCCCACAGGATACATGTATCTTTTTAGTTTTGGTCTCTTTAGAATCAGCGTTGAAAAGCACCCTAAAAACATGTGTCATATGACTAGATTATATTACAATCATTTTTTTAGCTTGACAAACTCCCGCCTCCCTCCCCTCTCCAACTCTTTAAATGCGTCTACACAAAAAGTCAATTCAGGGATTTTGGAGGACTTTGGATGTGTTGTTGAGGATACAATTCTGCGTCCCCGGTTGGCCATATTAAATATCCTATCTTTCCTAGACTATTATATTTTACAAGAAATTTTAACTTAAGATCCACAGTGACCCTTAGTTTCGTTTCAATAAATGATGTTTCTTTGTTCTTATTAGGTTTTTTTTGTTAATATGATTTGTTTTAATTTTTGAAAAAAAAAAAATTCAAAAATCGTTAGAGCGGTTTTCTTAAAAATTATTTTTTTATATATAAAAATTCTTGAACATTTTTAAAAATAAAATTTGGTATGCCAACTTTTAGAAATAAATGAAACACAATTTTACACAAAATTAAAAAAATATTCATTGACTCGTTTTCAGGATATTGAACTTAAAAAAAAAATCAATATTTTTTTAAAAATCCAAAAATTATTGTTTCAAAAAATTAAAAAATTGTATATGCAAAATTGTTAAAATTGTTAAGGACCTCTTACATAAAAAATTTAGTTGAAATTGGTGTATCCGTTAAATTTAAAAACCAAAAAACCGGTTCTATGACAGGTAACGTTAATAACCGTTACAATTTTTTTTTTCTACCAAAATATTAATTTTAGTTATTGTAGTAGCTCGTATTTTTTTTTTTTTTTCAAAATCAAGTTTAGGATTCGTGCAAAAAAAATCGAGATATGTAATAATTTTCTCTAATATTATGATGAAAGAGAACACGAAAAAAGTGAGTCTCGCAAATCGCAATCCTGTCTGACTGTCCGTCTGTCTGTCTGTACTCGACCTGCAGGCTGCAGGTCGAGTACATGGCTAAAGCGATTTTCTTCAAACTTTGGACTTAAGGTTCTTATGTGATTTCCTAGAATTTTAAGCTAAAAAAATAACGATACCAATATACAAAAATTAATTTATTTTAAAAAAGGCTCTAACGATTAAAAAAAAAAAAACAAGAGCTACTATAATTACTACAGTTTATATTTACTAACGGTAACTGTCATAGAACCAATTTTTTGGTTTTCAAATTTCTCGGTAACGGCTACACCGAATGCAACCAAATTTTGTATGTAAGTGGTCCTTTATAGTTTTAACAATTTCGTATATTCAATTTATCAAAAAAATAAGTTTCGTACTTAAAAAAAAAATTAATTTTTAAGAAAACCGCTCTAATGAAATATTGTTTTTTCATAAATTCATATTTATCAAATAAATCAGATGGCATACTTTTTCTTTAGCTCTATCTGTTTTATCTATTTAAATGACAAATTTATAGTGTAAGATGTCCTTTGTTTTTAAAAACTTTTTTTAATGGTATCATAATGTTTTGGAACCAATACATATGCACATTTTTAACTTCAAGCTACGTTTAAGTTGTTAGCTACGAGAGCAAATTTGTGCGATCCAGTTTGTTTTTTGCACGAATCCTAAACTTGCCCTATACTACGTATATATATCGTAAGTAAAAAATAGAATGCGTTCGGAATCATTATTCGTTCTTAAAATTCTGATTCTGATTCTTGAGACCTCAAAACGTCTGCGATTTCTGGGTGTATAAGATAAGCTATAGGATAATATTGTTGGTGTTACCATTGTTTTTCAATAGTGTTGTTTCTACTTTAAGTCAATTTGTTCGACAATTACCCCTCCCATCATAACGGTGGTATGTGGACAAGACACGCACCATTCGTTAAAATTCTTCTATTCTTTTGGCCCAACCTACACCCTCCAATATTTTGATGCATTTATATCAACCATTCTTTATTTGCTATTACGATGGTTGATAATATTACTTGTTATAATAAATTTTGTATTTTTTGATTTTGAAATGCTCCATTTTGGAAACTATTGGGCGTACAGAGATAGTTCGAAGCTCAAGTTGTAGCAACTTAAGTTACTTTGAAATCGTAAATAAAATCGCCAATAACTGAAAAAAGGTTTTTTTTTGAAGTGAAACATCTTTGCGCGCGTTGAGAGTGAAATTTCAAGGTGGAATTTTTGTGAAACGAAGATATGTAACGCCACTTGTGCAACGCTGAGATCACTGATTAGCTAAGTGGTGGGAGGTAGAGTAAAAGTAAAAAAAAATTATTGATAGGCTAATATATTTTATAGTGCAATAAGTTTGGATTTTTTGATAATCTATATTACTGTAACAGATAAAAGGGAAAATGTCCTTTTATGCCTATTTTCTAATTTCTGTTATTTTTTATTGGTAAATTTTTATTGGCAATATTTTACACTGGAAACAACAACAAAGGATAAGTGCGGGTACTACATTATGTGCTATTCCTTTATTTTGTGATTTTTAAAAAATATTAGACATTTTTTAAAAATCACAAGACAAAATAATAACACATTATGTGGTATCCGCAGTATTCCTTTGTTGATGTTTCCAGTGAAAAATTTTGCTGCGCTATTTATACATTTACCAATAAAAACCGCCTTTCGTTAAATAGAATACCAGAGTTTTGAATATTGTTTGGTGAATAAATAATGAAATTCTAAGAATCTTACTAATTTAAGTTTTTTATCTATCTCCTATTGGTATGGAGATATAAATTATTTTAAACATATAACCTCCAAACAGGCTTATTTCATAAAATTGAATTTAATCAGGAGCAAAAAAAAAAATCGGGTGGCACAACGGCTCATGAAGAACCAGGGCCTAGTGACTAACAACTCGCAACCATTCCTTTGTGCGCCTTTCGACAGGAATGGAAGGGACCTACAATTTTATGCCGATTCCGAACGGCTAGACGAGAAGCACTTATTCGTGACAAGTGATACTCTTGGAGGATTTGTCAATTCCTCGCAAGAGGCAGTAGCCCTGAAAAAAAACTTTTTAGTTTTTAGGTGGACGAGGCTGGGAAGCGATCCCAGACCTCCAGCGTGCAGCGTGACAGTCAAACGCACTTACCATTACGCTACGGGCTACTAAATCAGGAGAGTCCGCTATAAATTTGAATTATATATGGTTGAAAACTAAATAGAACCAAAAATTAAGTTGCCAACAAATTTTTGATTTTGCAGAGATTTTGCGGGTAGGAATTTTTGGAAATATTCGGAAAACCTACTCTCGTAAACTGATTTATATCTTTCAAATTTTTACCTTTTTTACTTTAAATTTTCACCATTATTATTTAATTTTTAAGTTTACAACCCCAACTCATCGATCATTTTGATATAGAACACATAGCTGAGTCTTACGCATATAAGCTTAATATCCCTATACAAATCGAGATTTTTAGATCGCCAAAGAAGTTTCACTGAATTACACGAGGTTGGAAACTAAGGTTATTTATAAGTTATAGATGTTTGAGAACTTGGAAATATTCTCATTCGGCTGTTTTGGACGTAATGTAAATTAATGAAAATACATTTTAATCTCTTTTCCCTAAGTTTCCACTGTTGTGGCCATCTTCTTCAGGGGATCTTTTATTTAAAATTAAAACAAACATTTCAAACATAAGAACATTTAAAGCAGAACATTAACATGTTGAAAAACTTACATTCAATTGAGGTTTGATTTTATAAGCACGAAGAAATGTAACCTAACAAACTGTTAAGTTAAATATTTTAATATAAAAAAGTGAATGTAAATAAAAATTACTAAAATTACTTTAATATTTATTAGTTTTAGCTTAAACACTTCAAAAACAGAAGATAAGTCATTGTTATTTATAAGTACTACCAGATATGACGCAAACGGCCCCTTCTATACAAACGACAAAGTAACTGGACTATCAATATATTTGAAGCTATTTGTGTATTATAACAAATTAATCAACTTTTAGAAGTATTAATGCAACCATTTTTAATAAAAACGGGCTGTATTCATTTAGCCAAGTTTGTTTTAAACTCTAGTTTAGTAAGTATAACCGTAGATTATTTGTGACTTTGATTAACCCCCCATTAAATTTTAAATTGTTTTTACTATATCACCTAGTTGGTACACAATTTGAGTGGAAATTAAATATTCAAACAAAATTGCCGTGTGAAACTTTAAGCATTAAATTCCGATGCTTTTCGCCGAAACCAAAGTAAGCAGTATGCCCATCAGTTCATCCAAGAGCCTAATCGCGGGTGTACAGTTAAGTACAGAGATTAACTTCTTCAGCCACACTACTCGAATGTGGAACGTTTTACCTAACGCTAATGTACATCGGTAGGTATCTAATCTACTAATTAATCCTATCCTTTTTCCTAATAGTAGCACTGTTTTATTCATAATAAGGGTTGTCATTACCCCTTTAGTGCTTGTTAATAAACTTTAAAAAAAATGCTATTTCTACTTTTAGGACATACTTCAAAATTTAAAATATGGTCATTATAAGATAACAGCTACTAGGGCTGGCCCCGAGACGAGAAAAGTCTCGGTGTCGATCTCGGACGAGACTGGCTTTTAAGCAACCAAGACGCGACCGAGACGAGACTGTATATTTGTACCGAAATTTACAGAGAGTCTTATAAATTAAAGAATCCAATTTCAGTTAAATATTTATTTTCTTCTGCACGTATTCAAACTATAATCGAAAATATTTCGTTCCAATAATCAACAAGTTGACCGGAAATCGTATTTTTCGGAGACGAGACCGAGACGAGACTTAATTATACGAGATCGTTACGAGTACGAAACGAGACTGAACATTTTCGATTTCAACGAGACTTACAAAAGGCTCGCAGAGTCTCGTCTCGTGGCCAGCCCTAACAGCTACCAAAACTTCACTACGTGGGTGACTAGGGGTCACCTTCCTTAATCAGTTATTTATTATATGTACTTATTAGCTACCCTATTCATACCTTTTTAAAACTTTCTTAAAATAAAAAAAAAATTCAATTAATTTTAAAATAAATATCTTGCTTCGTTTATAACATTTAAAGACTTGATACACAACATACCCATTATGTTGCTCTTTATAAAAAAAGTGAGTGATCATATTTAAGAAAAACAAAATTATATTCTTACAATTATACAAAATTAAGATGTTATCCAGAAAAAGTACCTAGATTTCTTTCATTTCTATACAACAAAGACACATTTCTCGGTCTGTGGCGCATTTTTTATTTTCTTCTTATGGAAATCATGTGAATACATACATACACAGCTTTATTGTGCAGATACAAACAAAAAATAGTTTTGATTTATTTTCCCTGCGCGGATTATAAACTTTGAAATTTCTAATAATAAACCACTCAACCTTAAGGTCTCGTCAAAGTTAAGCTGAAGCCATAAAGTTGAAAAAGAAACTCACTGAACAAATCTACCATTATGGCACACTTTTCTCCTGCCATTTTTATTGACAAGGAAAAATTGTTATTAATTTCAGAAGTTTTATCGTTATACTCGTGCCATTAGCCTAGAAATTGAGTAATTTTATTGCAAAAATTGTTCTTTGTTTCGCCACAAAATGTAAAAATAATAATGGAAGGGAATTAAATTGTATGAGTGTCAGATATTTCGAAATAATCAAAACGTTACAGCAATGCAAAAATAAATTACAGTGCAATTGATATGCTAGAATGATCTGTTGTTGAAAAATTAAGAAATTTCATAATGAGGGCTGTCGACTGCAGAGTCTTCAATATATTTGACCGACCACAGTTTAACGACTCTGATTGCTTAATTAAATTGGAAGCCATCCATAGTTGATGTCTCCATGGACATCATGGTCAGATTACCAGAACGACCATGTGTCACATTGTGGCATTAATTAGGTACAATTCGATTTCGAAAATTCGAAGTAATTGATGCTGTCAAAATCGAATGTCATGTATGACAGCTACAACAAGTAAATTAAACTTCACATTCACAGTTCATTTCTCCACGTGTTTTTACATTTAAACATGAAACATATAATAATGTGTTACTGTCTTTTTAAGTTCAAAAACCATTACACTCATTCATATTGGTAATTTGAGAGAAAATATAAAATAAATTTGATTTCACACGCTATTTTGAATGATTTTACGACAAAAATCGTAAAATAAATAAAATTCTTTAAGAGTTTGCCATTTTAAGTGCGCCTTTCCACAATTTAAATAGCGAAACGGAATATTTTGTATTTTAACTATTAAGCGAGCATTCAATTTACGATTACGTCCTAATCACGCTATGAGTGCACCTCAGGGAGCTCGCAGGCAGCGCGCTCAAACGTTTTTCTTTCTTTTTCTTTCCTTAATTGGATGAAGTGCAATGTTACAGTGTTGTTCATAGGATGTTTTTTTTGTTTGTTTGTTGCTTATTGCAAAATGTTGCAAATGCAACATGTGATATTGTGAGAATGGATTTTTATGTTAACAAGAAGTCGTTGGACTTGTTAAATGAACGTGGAACGTGGAGATTGGCGGAGTTTTGTGCACATTTCTCTGAATAATGGCAATGGTAAACATGCACCGCGTTTTGGAGATTGTAAATTGGATGTTCTTACTGTTTTGGATTTCTGTAAATTTAATTTACTGTTTTTCATTGGAAAGTGCAGGATATTAAATAAAAAACATTTTGTGACTATGACTATTAAATAAGAATCTTACTATTTATTAGCCCTGTTTGACCTTCTTTCGCGGCGGAATAATATTTTGCTACTGATTTCGGAAAAATAGATAGTCAAGTAATTTAAAGAGATAAGGTCTTCTGAAAAAAAGAAGAACTACAAATCGAATGTATAATTTTGGTTCTCATTGTATAAGCGAAGCTAATGCTATATTTCATGTGAACTTAAGACAGGATATCATTAAACTTTAAAAAGTTAAGACCGTGAAACTTAAACTTACTATTTATAGCTTAAGTCTTACTGTTATAACAATTTTCAAACTGAATGGTACAATGCTTTAGAGAGGAAGCTTATTTTAGTATCGTAAAGATAAATTCTTCTTCTTCATTTTACCGGCGATCGTCATGATCTCGAGGGAGGGGGGGGCACAACTCTCCCACTAAACTGCTTCGCCTGGGGTTATCGTTATCGTAAAGATAAATTGAAAATAAAATATAACCACAAAACTAAAGGGTGGTCCAACCATAATGCACGAAGTTAATTGTGATTCACACCTTAACGTCAAATTTTGTGCCCGACTTAATTTGACATTTCTTTGTTTCACTGTTTGACAAATTGAACCACGGAGAGGTACACAATTGGCAGCGCGTTAAGATTGTTGAAGCCTTTTACGAAAATGGGCGTTCAAATCAAAATACATTTCGTGATTTTTTTTGGTCAGCACAATCGACCCCAGTGGATTCGTTAACAAGCTGAATTTCCGCATTTGGGCAAATGAGAATCCACGACTGTTTGGTGCGGTTTATGGGCTGGCGGCGGCCGGCGGCTTGGCGTCATCGGGCCGTGCTTTTTCGCAAATGAGGTCGGCCAAGCAGTTACAATAAATGGTGTTCGCTATCGCGAGATGATAACGCACTTCTTGTGGCCAGACATTGAAGATGTGCAACTGGACGATATGTGCTTTCAACAGCATGGTGCCACTTGCCACACAGCCGACGAAACAATGGCTCTTTTGCGCGAAAAATTCAATGGCCGTGTTATCTCACGTTGCCGTGTCGTGGCGCCACGATCATGTGGTTTGACACCGTTGGACTACTCTCTATGGGGATATTTAAAAGAAAAAGTGTACGTCAATAAGCCAAAAAAGAAAAAGTACAATAAATCCCAAAGTATTGACCACTATGTATTAAACAATTATTTTCCTTAAACAAATAGCATCGATTACCGCTTCAATATCATTCTTAATTTCCGAGAATTCGTTAGTTGGCTAGAAATTTTAAGATATAGTAAGTTCGTATAAAATATAGTAAAGTATGTTAAAATTGCAATACACATACATTTCAACAAGAGATTTATCGGAGAATAAAAGAGATATTGGAAAGAGTTAAACTAATTTTTGAAGAAGAAATATGAAAACATGATTACTAATTTCAGGAATCATGACAAGTTAAGCGGACAAGCATTACCTATAGCGTTCGTACATGAACTCAAATATATTGAAACATTGGCGAATACTTAAATTTAACTAACGCTAGCGCTGAAATTAAAAAAAAAATATTGGAAATATTTAAACCAATTTTGACGAAACTTCTTATTAATTAACCTCTAAATTAGCTAAACAAAACTTAAAGTTTTCTCTTGTTCAATTGGAAATATCTTATCAAAAATCTGAGCTGATGACAAAAAGGATGACGACTGAACCATGTATAGGCCTGTTAAATCCAAAGAAATTTTAACTTTTAATAAAATCCTAAAATTCAAAGAGTAATTTATTTTTTAATTTGTGTAAGCTGAATCTTACCGAAAGTCACCGCAATGGATCTTTTTATAAACGCATTTGAAGAGAGATGGATGAAAGGTCAAAGTTTATGAAACTTAAATATTTGTTTTAGTGATTAAGCACACATGAAACACCATGAAAATATTATCCTATAAAAAAAGTAAGCCCTTATTTTCAAAATTTTTATTCTAGTTACCGAAAACTATTTCAAATTATTGTTCCATTTGCAATGGAAACCAAGAATCAGACAAAAGAGTTTTTTTTTAAAGCACGTCCGGGATAATTACCATAAAACCCATGAAACAATTGGAACACTCAATTTTGTAATTATTTATGTGTGTCTATGCCTCGACTGGCAGTCTTTTCCACAAGTTTCTGTAAAACTGGGTCTTAAGGAGATTCTCTAGAGGGCATACAAATCATAAAATCTTTGTTATAAAAAAAACATAATCTACAGTTCAGGTTGCAATTAAAGCACCTTATTTCTTCCATAGGCTTACAGTTAAAATTATTATGCATATTAATGATTACAGATTTTAAAATGAAACTTTCTTTCCTTAAAAATATTATCTTGAATGTTGAATGTAACAACAAAATCCAAAAGTAAATAGGATTAAATAACAATAACTATTCCAATAAAATGTTGTAACTTAAGCTCTATGAAAAACACTCATTAAAACTAATGCAGCAAATAATGTAATACTTAAGTTTCCAAATTTGCTCTCCATAATCATATAATGTGCAATATTCAACTGGTACAATTTGTTTTAAAAGGAATTATTATACAAAACACTGAGCGAAATGAAAATGAAAGTTTAAACGAGTTATGGTTTGAACATCTATAAATGTAAAAATGTTTATTTTAACGAATCTAATACACCTTAATTGGCACAATTGTGCCACACGTTTTATAACACTGACGAAAAACTCTTAAACGACTCATGCGAAAAACATTTAACCAATCAACAATAATTTAGGTATAAACATAGTGCCCTTCAATTGGAGGTATCGTATAGTTTTTTTTCCTTTAAATTGTGTTTTTCTAAATTTTGTTAATTTATAAATAGCAGTTGTTATATAAGTTTCTACCATGATACAAAATGTATAATATTGAATAATGACTTAACGTTTACTAATTCAATTTAAGTACTATTTCAAACATGTGTAAGAAAATTATCCCTCGGTTACATATTTACTTGTGTTCTACAAAGTTAAGTGTTAAAATAATATAACTACATTTATGTTATAGTGTTTTGGAAATGTTTTAATTTCTTCGAAAGTTTTATTTTGACAAACAGAATCGTCCTTGTTGAAGCTTGAAGGATCTTATGGAATTTCACCACTCCTGTTAATTATGGGAGGACAAAAATTGATTTGTTTGGTAGGTTTTGCATTTGCACCACACAATTTCTTTTAGCATGGAAGTTATTTGTTTTGCTTAAAATAGTCGAGGTTGTAAAGGAAAAATTTGTGTACAAAATAGATACAAAATTTATTTTCCTAATTATGTGTTTGTCAAACACCACGACCTTTGTAAGAGAACATTCTTAATACAAAACAACAAAACAAAGTAGGTTTTTTAAAACGAAAATTAAACAAAAAATTATAAGAATAGGTCGCACAAAAAAGAAACAAATTAAACGCATCTCATGAAACACTCTTGAAACTCGTTTATTACTCAGGGCCAACTATTTTAATTTTTTTTAGTAATAGAACATTATTGATAGTTAGATGAAAATCAAGAATCCTAACAATCTGAAACAAACAAAAAAATAGTAGCTCAGCACTCTCACAATTTCTATTATTTTCTGCTTATCTGTGGAACTAAATCCTTTCAAGGATATTTAATTTATGGCCCACCACTTTTTATATATATAACTCTCAAAGCTTAATCAGTCGACGCCACCTATAACGACGTGGCTTATACCTTCATTTGGTTGGTTTTCATATAATTTTTATTAGCTTATCGTTGGTTTTAATGTCTTGACATCGTCGCCTACTTTGTTTCCGCCGCTAACAACGACGGAATGCAGGAAAATACAAACAAAAAGTTATTAACTGAGAATTCAAGCCTGAGCGTGTTCGAAAATACACAAATTCGTTTCTTTGTGAATAAATTTAACTAAGTTCTTATTATTAAGTTCCTAAAATTTATAAGAACATACCTCATGTACTACTGTTTTTGCTTTCCAATCCGCTGGCTATTGCGACCACATTTGGCTGGTCCCTTAGCGATCGCTATAAGCGGCGTCGACTGTACTACAAAACTAATGTTTGCCATTAAATATTTATTTATATACACTCCCTGTCACTTGTTTGAGGCCACTATTTTCATAAAAGTTTTTTCTCGATAAATACCTGTAAGCAATATGTTTCCTGAAAATGTTTGATACGTGTGAGTAGGTATATATGTTTTGCAATAAAAAAGCATAAAGTTAAAGAGTTAACTCGGAAAATTCATAGAAATTTCCCAAATTATGTGAATGGATTGATTGAGGCCATTACAAAAATTGCTTGGCAAAAGTTAAAATCGCCGATTTTTTTCAAACAAAAGTTCAAAATATTTAAGAAAGGATAGAAAACTATATTTTATATGAAATTTCAAGTAAAAATGGGCTCTGGAAACACGTCAACAATAGCAGAAAGAGGATCAATAGATGCTTTAAAGGAACTGGGTTTCTCAGGCCGAGAAAAAGCTAGGAGACCGAACAGAAGTAAGGCCATTGTCAACAACTATCTAGCAGACACCGAAAACTATAGAAAAAAAAAAAAAAGGACGCACAGCTCAAGCAATAACAATCCGATAAAAGCGACTCAATCAGCGAATGGTTTCAAATTCCACACTATCAGAGCCTAAAATAAGGTCAAATATTGGGGTATTTCGACGGTTTTAAGGATAATTAAAACCAGTGGTACATCAAGAGTATGAAAATCAAAAAGAAACCGGTTCTACGGCAGCTACATAAGGAACTACAGATGAATTTTGCCAGGGAGCATGTTGCCTGTAGAAACGCATGGTAAAAGGTTGTCTTTTCAGGTGAAAAAAAATTTGATCTTGACGGACCCGATGATTACAACTTTTATTTTCACGATTAAAGAAAAGAAAAACATATTTTGTGAAGACATCACAGGCACACATCAGGTGTCATGGTGTGGACGCTATCACCTTTTATGGAACATTTGAATTGGAATTTATAGCTACAACAATGAACGGAAATAGTTACAAATCCTGCTCTCTAACGGGTATTTCCAAAGCTATAGAATATTCTGGAACCTCTACCTTGGATATTCCAACAAGACAACACCCCTATCCATACTTTCTGGGTGGCTTGTAGCTGGATTCAGTTGGAAAACTTTGGACTTTTACCATGGCCACCCTATTCACTGGACTTAAACATCATCGAAAACGATTGGGCCTGGCTATCTCGAAAATTTTCTCATGCTGGTAGACAGTTTGGAGATAAGGACATCTTGATCGAAGAAAACTGCGATGCCTGGAGCCAAATTTCACTGGATTATTCCATAAAACTCCAAAAATTACGATTTTACTCATTATTAATTGACAAAAACATAATACATTAATGTTTAATAACAAAAAAAAAAGTAAACATTTTTATAGTTTTGTTCATTTTTTATAAGATTTTTTAAGTGGCATCAATTAAGAGACGCATTTTTTATACCCATTTTTGCAGTCCATTCTTATAATTTCTGAAATTCTTATGGAATTTCAAAGTTCCTCCTTTCAATTTATACTTTTTTATTGCAAAATATAATTACCTACTCACACGAATCAAAAATTTCCAGGAAAAATATTTCCTGCTGGTATTTATCGAGAAAAAACTGTTGTGAAAATAGTGGCCTCATACAATTGACAGGGAGTGTATGTTACCTTTAAAGTCAAAATTTAATTAAGAGGTATGGCCTATCAGTGTATTGAATTTATAAATAATTATATGTTACTGATATTAGGCGTGTTTTTAAGTACCCTCTATGTTAGCTTAAAAAGAAAATTCCATGTAAAATACAACAACAAATATGCTAAATTCGCGGCGATAAACATCTCTGCTTTAGAATTAAGCTAAAATAAAAACAGTGCTTCCATACACTATTTTCTACGTTTATTCGATGAATTTTCAACGAATGGAAAAAAATTCATTAATTTGGCAGATAGATCTTGAAGCACGAGTCGACTGATCGAGAAAAAGATGACAGGATAAATGGGTAAAAACGAAACAATTTTTTATTTGTTAAAATATGATTATTAATCTAAAATAAATGTTAATTTCCGATAAATAATAGAAAGACCTGATGCAGGGAGGACACGTTTCTTTTAAATAATCAAAATTTTAACTCTGAAGCGATGATGATTTTTACTGTCTTAAGCTATTGCAGAGGGCACAAACAAAAAACACGCCTATCAATATGGACTCCCACTCAAACATAAGTTTTTTTTGCATCAAAAAAAAAAAATAAAAAAAAATAAATCGGGTGGCACAACGGCTCATGAAGAACCAGGGCCTAGTGACTAACAACTCGCAACCATTCCTGTGTGCGCCTTTCGACAGGAATGGAAGGGAGCTACAATTTTATGCCGAATCCGAACGGCTAGACGAGAAGCACTTATTCGTGACAAGTGATACTCTTGGACGATTTGTCAATTCCTCGCAAGAGGCAGTAGCCCTGAAAAAAAAACTTTTTAGTTTTTAGGTGGACGAGGCTGGGAAGCGATACCAGACCTCCAGCGTGACAGTCGAACGCACTAACCATTACGCTACGGGCTACTACGGGCTACTACTTTTTGCATCAACTCTTTTGTTAAAAAATAAAAGTATAAAAGTTATTGCAAATCTTGATTGATAGAGATGAAAATATATTTCATGTTATATTGTATGTGTTTGTTTGTTTTAATTCTATAAATTTAATTTCTGTAACTTTGCATTAGACACATTCCTTTGGAAGTGGCAAAGTATGTAGGCTTCGTAAGATCGCTTAAATGTGAGCTCGCCTTTAATGGTGCAACGTGCAAGTGCCTTAATCAGAGATATGAAGACAAAAATGTTTATCTCTAGGAATGGGAATCTTAACACATTCAGTTTTTTTTTTTCTTCAAATTTGCAGATGCAGATTCATGTAAGACCACCATAAAATGTATCTACTTGCACACATTAGAGCATTAGTAGAAATTATACATGTACAAAAATAAAATAAACCTGTTTTATGCTTCTTTATGAAAATTAAAGGCATTAATCTGATTATGCTAATCGTATTTGGGGCATCTCAAAAGATTATTTTCTCCAAATTATTTATGGAACGAGAATTTGAAATTGTTTGAGCTATTGTCTGTTAAATGAACAATTTAGATAAAACAATGGCCTTGAATATCCAAAAATGTTTCTTAAAATAAATTCTTAAACAATTGTGATTAACGATTAGCTTATGTAGGCTTCTCTTTTCCCGCCAACAACTCACACTTAAAACGTCCAGCTTCTTAATTTTACCATTTTAAATACAAGAATGTTATTTGAGGTCAGCGCCAGATCATATATTGACATTGTCCTCCTTAAATTTAGAAATTTAAGTCAAGACCAAATCCACAACCTCATTATCATATTAATTTCTTTGCAGACAAACAAACAAACAAAAAATCCCAAAGAAAATGTGTATTTACATGGTAGTTTTATGTTAATTAAACTTTCCAAAATTATATTATCTCATCATGTTTTAATTAAGTCTGATTGGCTAGATATTGTTACATTATTTTTAATTAAAACAGACAAATTCCTCCCGTGTATAGACACCAAATAAACTAAAATAAAACACGAAAATCTTTAATATTATGCAAGATGCCACTTCCATCAGTGGTCCAATTTATAATTTTAAACAGTCTGTCGTACTAATAAACACCAAAAAATAAATTTATCTTGACTTTAATCTGCTTCTCTTAAATTGAGATTTATTTTGTGTTTTTTTGTTTAAGAAATATTGCGTAAGAAGAGAAATTTCCATTCCATCCGCATATTGCAGCATAACTGACGCATATGCTGGCTCTGCACAAACAAAGCCAGCAGGCAAAACAAAAAAATTAAACAAAAATCAAAACCAAAGAAAGAAGATATTGGTGTAACCACACGGCCTGAGCTTCAACCGGAAATAACAGCCAAACCAATATACACAGTTATATACGAAACAGTGAGCGCTCGGCGCGTCGTGCGTCTCGAAAGAAAGCATAAGTTAATTTTTTGTTTTACCTTCAAGAAGCTGAAGCAGAAAAACCCCGCCAACCGCCATATGCAGACTTTTCTGTTACGTAATATTGCCAACTTAAAAATAATATATTAAAAAAAAACACGTTACAACATCGCAACGGAGCACATTTTTTTTGGATTTGTTTTTGGTAAAAAAAATTCGTCATCCAAAAACAATCGTCAAACTGCGGAGTGCTGGCAGTTGATTGCCAAGAGCCAAGCTAAGACAAACCCATAGCCGCAGAGTCACCATCACCATCAACGCCGGTTGAGTGCATTATTGCGATTGATTGTGTAAGAATAAATGACGGCGATGGCGATGACGCGAACGAAAGAAGTGAATGAAACACAAACAAAAAAGAAGATGAGGCTCTTTAAATGCATTATGAATTATTTAAACGAATATTTACAACCACGTTGATGATGAACTAGTTTTATTCCATTAAACTGTTACATTTGGTTATGCAAATTTGAGAGAAATAAAAAATATTTTTTTTTCCAAATAGCATGGCGTTCAAGTTGGAGTTCTCTTGTAAAATTGTATTAAAATGACGTTCTTCTATGAATTTAACACACTTTACATTATGGAAGACACTTAAACAAACTGTATACTTAATAAAGAAGTAATCACACCAAAAACATAAATGTTAAAAAAGAATCCAACTTCTTTTATATACAAAAACCTTTGCGTAACCAGTCAGCCGTAAAAAGTAGTGAGATCTTAAAGTACGACAAGTTCTAAGTTTATTAATGTTAAATATCAAATATTTTAAGTAGAGTAGGTAATATGGAAGAACCTCAAAATTATCAGGGAAATCTGTTATTTAATGGTTACTGACTTAAATTGACTTGGTTTACTAGTCAAGTTTTCATTTCAAAATTGAGTAATTGGGTAATAAAAGAAAACTTGCCAAGTGAACCAACTCGATTTAAGTCAGTAATCATTAAATATCAGATTTCTCTGATAATTTTGAGGTTCTTTCATATTACACTACCCAAAATATTTGATATTCAACAATGATAAACTTAGAATTTGGCGTACTTTTAGATCTCACTACTTTTTACAGCTGAATGGCAATTTCTGCCATCTTTTATCTCGGGAACCACTGATGATAAAGAATTGAAATTTGGTGAGTTATCGAAAACTGGCGAGCTTACCAAATGCTACGAGTTTGAAGTTTCTGACTTTTTGGTGCTGAAGTAAGAGGGGGTCGAGCATCGCCTGAGTTTAATCCTGTAAAAAGGGTGAAGTGCCAGAAGTTGGCTGCGCACTATACCTTTCTTTTTGTTTAAAATGACGTACTTGCTTGAATTTTATACACTTAACATTATGGTAGACACCTAGACAAACTGTATACTTAATAAAGAAGTAATAAACTCATGTATTCATAGATGAGCATAGTAAAGGAAGTTACTGGTTCAAGAAAAATAATAGCCAAAGTTAGAACCCAAATCAACCGATATGTTTTTGGTCCCAAGATTTCCAACAGATTTCATAATAATGCATAAGCATCTCAAAACTAAATCCATCTGATAACTAAGTTAATAAGAAACTGGATTGGAAAAATTTGCATTCTGAATTACTACCAATCTTCTACGACACAAATAGATTTTTATAATAATTATCCCTTTTTCGTGACCTTTCCTTAAATGTTAAATTCTAAATGGGCTTTAGGTCTATGTTTGTATCTAGGTATCTAAATCAGACGGCGTTTCAAACGAAGTTACGTTTTTCTTCAGGTCTAACTTTTTCTTTTATGAAAATGATATCAAGGTTTAATCCTCTTTTGGTTGTATTTTGGTTTTTGAATTCAATTATTATTCTGTTCAATATTAAGAAATGTCTTGAAAAAGACGTTTTTTAAATCAAAAGTTTGAATAACAATAAATATTGAAATATTTTATTATTATTCAAACTTTTGATTTAAAAAAAATGAATGGAAAAGTACCGGTTGGTATTGGCTATCGCATACCAGCTGTGAAATTCCTTAGGCAAACATTTTTGAATTATAATTTGTATTCAATGATTTTCAACTGGAATTGCATCTCAAACTTCCCCAATGTTTGATATTATTCAGATTTCTTCTTTATTTGAAGTCCAAAAATCAACAAAATGTACTACTTTTATAAACTTCAGAGCTTATTATCATCCCAAACAAATGAGTCAGCTCCTTCTCACACACTTCCTTTTGCTCAAAAGTAAAGAAAATATTTTTTATCAAATGTTTCGAAGAACATTATGCAACACAGCGGAACTTAGAAATGGTTATGCGAAGGTTTTTACTCACACAATCATATACTTTACTGATTTTTTTTTTGTTCTTTGTATGTACCGGTGATGACTTAGATGTAAGTTAAACAAAATTGTTTTATCGAAGACAGTTAAATCAATCCGATTCTGTTTGCTCTATAGATCAGTTTCAAATTGTGAATCAAATGCATGAAAACAAACAAGCATTACACCATTTTCTGTTACTAATTGTAAGGGAAACATCCTTATTTCATATATTTGCCAGGTTGACTTGAAATTTGACTGCTTTTGAATTTATTACATGAGTTTCCAGTACATTTTTGAGTATAGAAAAACTTATGGAAAGAGCATCTGAACAGGGAAGGAACATTAAAAACAATTTCAGCCTTATTCTACCAACCTCGCTGATGCCTCACAGGTCTCAATATGCTCATAACTCGTTGTGAACTCGCCTCATGTAAGCCTCACAAAAACAAACTCACAAAAAATTGTAATCTGTGAGCCTCACAACCGCAGAATAGGGCCACTAAACTGACTGATCTTTGTATTTTATTGTTCCTCAAATTCTAAAGCATACAATTAATATTTAGCTTATAAGTTTTAGATATTAAGGAACAATTCAATATAAAATCCAGTCTGCTAAAAAAATGTTGTGATTTTAAATTATTTAATTCCTTACAATTTTAGAAGGTCCCAAAAATAAATACATTGGTAGGATTGTAGGTTACACATTTTTTGATATTTCAAGGCCAGTTTTAAAGAAATACTTGAAGTTATTTAAGAGCAAACGTTTGTGAAAAATTCAGAGTTGCTTTTCATGCAATTTACCATTTTCTTTTGTATTATAAACTGAAACCATTACTTTAGCAAACTTAATTTTCATTATTTTTCAATTTGATTGTACCTTATGTTTTCGAAAACCACAACAATTCGCACATTAATGGAGCAAATTCGAAATTCAAAAAAAAAAAAGTTATTAGAACTTAAAATCAAGGACGATACTTTAAAAAACAAAATTCATTTAAATGGGCGAGTTATTTGACAAAAATACTTTTCGTTCAAACCCAATACAGCGGTCGAATATGCAATTGATTAAATATTACTAATTCAAAATAAAATTAATATTTTATCTTAAAAATTCATTTTACTATCAGCCCGTAGGTATCATGTAAGAACATACTTCATTTAAAAAAAAACTTTTCGTTGCTCTAAAAAACTTCTAATATAGGGCTCTGATATATTGGCATAAAGTTTACTTGTCATACACCGAGATAATATAGCAAGGATGGGATTCGTAAAAAAATGAACTCCAGATTTGATCAAACTTGACATTGTGATGATAGGAAAATTAAATAGTGTGTCTCACATTTCTCTCTGTTTGTTTATTTGGCTACAGCCTAAACGACTGTATGGATTTTTTCAAACATGTTACCTAGTATTTCTTGGATAATACACCCACATGGTTTGTTGAACGATACATATCGTTCAAATTTGCTTTCCCGCTAAGGAAAATCTTATTTTTGTCAAAACGGATCCTTCGTTTTTATAAAAAAAAATCATTTAATAAGGTAGTTACTTTTTATATTACTTTTTGTTAAAATTTTTTTTTTTTTGAAAAATGGCTTATATTATGCGGTACCGTACGATAAGGAACTATTCTAACACCATTGTTTGTTTAAATATTAATGTTTATAGAATTTTCTAGGAAATTTATGATCTTATTTTTTTTTAAATTTAATTGTGCTGACAAAAAATAAAGGTTCTTGAGTGAGATATATCAAGAGAGAAATCATCATCCGCATGCGCATGCGAAGTTAGCTTTTTCGCTTCCCAGCCTCGTCCACCTAAAAAAAAGTTTTTTCAGGGCTACTGCCTCTTGCGAGGAATTGACAAATCATCCAAGAGTATAACTTGTCACGAATAAGTGCTTCTCGTCTAGCCGTTCGGATTCGGCATAAAATTGTAGGTCCCTTCCATTCCTGTCTAAAGGCGCACACAGGAATGGTTGCGAGTTGTTAGTCACTAGGCCCTGGTTCTTCATGAACCGTTGTGCCAACCGATTTTTTTTTTTTTTAAGTTAGCTTTGTTTTCAAAAGAAGCTAAATTATATCCTACTCTGTACCCACGCCCCTTACTCAAAAAAAAAAAAAAAACAAAAATCGTTAGATCCTTATTATATTTTGTCGATTTTTTGCTTTTACAGAAAGTCTGGAACCAAAAAATCAACATATTATTTGTTGAGGTTTTTCCCCCATTAAGGAATGCAAACCTCGAACGTCCTTATTTTCATACCAAAATTGTAATTTTCAATATTTCCTGAAAACAAAAGAGCTGCCCAGAAAAAACCTCAAGAAATAAAAATTCATTTTTTTTTGTTGCTATTAAATTCTCACTTACATGATAGCAACTTAAATAATAATATTTTAAAATACTTCTACTTACTCACTTTTTGTATATTTAATAAATTATCCAAAAATGTTATCCAATAAAAAGTTTAGTGTATCACATAGCTATCCTGATCACTTGTCGCCGTATACAAAAATATTCTTATCAAATAATCGCACGTTAGATTTTATATTATTTTTCACAACACTTTCGATCTTATTATAAATCTCGTTTGTGCAATTTAAAATAAAGTAACGAGCTTACAAAAATGTATACAAAAAAAAACTGTCCAAACCGGAACAAAAGAAATCCCACACTCCTTTTTCTCTACACACCTGGTTGCTCCAGAAAAGAACGCAAAAATAAAATAAACATCCAAACGTTAAAAAAAATATACCATTACTTTGACATACAAGACAAAAACCACGACTGGTAAAATAAATAAAAGAAGCACACCTCCGGGTAAGACAATGAGGAATATACACACAACAAAAAAAAAAACTACAAACTGACAAAAACGCGAGCACTTTCTCTTTTCTAGGCCAAGATTTCAAAAAAGCCTTACAAAAATGTTTTTGCATAAAAAAATAAAAAAAAAACAAGACCGTGCTTAACACTTTCTGCAAAATCAATTTTTTTCAGTTGAAATTGATCCAAAAAATAAAACGATGATTATCCTTATTCAAGAGCGTGTGACAAAATCGCATTCACCAGATTGTCGTAGGTAAATGATCACGAAATACTTAATTTTTGTTCATAAAATATTCAAACGAAGGAGAGAAAATAACGACGAAAAACATTCGACCTTCTTGAGTAAAAGCTCAAAGAAGTCTGACATGAATGTGGAGCCGATCGCGAAAGACTAAAAGTCGGATACGTTAAAAAAAATTGTTTGCCATCTTACATCGAACAATCTGTTACATGGGGGCTTTGTTGATGTTGTGTTTTTTTTTTTTTTGTTGTTGTCTTTTTTTTGCTGTGGAGCTGCTGCTGTTGTGTGTGCAAAGCCAAACGGACATACGGACGATGAAGCCGACGGTTTGACTGCGAATGTTGTTTTTTTTTTGTTGGTTAAGTTATTGTAAGGGGGTTTGTTTTGATTGTTGGTGTGATTTTTGATTTCGTAAATCATCGTGACATTTTTGCTGTATGATCAAACACAAACACCAAAATAAACAGCTGACAAACTGTTTATAGTTTGCACACACAAAAAAACTATGTCGTCACGAAAACAATCATTTGCATTGATTAGGTTATCGATCTAATGGATTTTCCAGTGCTGCCTGGTTGCTCTTTTTCCGCCATCTAATGGTCAATATTTATCCATCCACCTCTTCGCTAATTCCAATTACGATGCAATGGTGTGGATGAAAGTGAAAGGAAAAAGATGATTAAGCTGTTTGAAAGCGATGCTATGTGATTTTCGTATAAATATGCAAAGACTTCGAGATGATTATTATTTTTGCATTTTGTTTTTTGTTTTGTTTGAGTCTAAATTAATATTCTCCAGTATTGCACTGCAGACATACAAACAATGTTGTATTCAAACAAAGGAAGTATTCAGTTAGCTATTAAAAGAGTTTGTGGTTTGGGGGCATGACTTTAAAAGGTCTGTCAGCATAAATTAGTTAAAGCTAATTTTGGAAAGATATGCTTCTAATTCTTTTATATTTTTTATTTTTCAACAAGAAGGTGGATGATCGTACGTAAATGGTGGAAAATAAAAATGAGTTCCGTGTTCCAAAAATAAGATATTTCCATTTTTTTTTTTACCAAAAATTGAATTAGATAAAAATAAAAACAAAATAAAACAAAAGAGTTGAATAACGAACTTTATTATGAGATTTTTACATTTCTTTCCTTGTATGCAGTGAATTTATGTGGAAAGTTTAGAAATGACATGCTGTCAGTGTACAATTAATATTACTAACAATTTAGGTTGAATACATAATTTTAGAGTTATTCACTAATTGTCAAGGTAATTAGTGGTAATATTATAAATCATTATTGTGAAATGGTTGTTTCGTCTGCGATGCTTTACAAAAATCCAATGATTCAGTGATAAGCCTAGGATTGTTGGGTTTTTTGACACCTATTTCAACTCACTTTATTATAATATTAAATTGATAGTAGTTGTCCTTGATGAATTAGTAGGTAAAACTTTAATGATGCGATGTGTTTTAATTTTATTTATATATCCCATATAAGCATGATAATAATTTGTCTATAGCTTAAATCTATTATTTGAACTTTTTGTAAAAATATTTTTATTTTAGTTTTTAGGAATAGAAACTTCCGTGTATCCATTTATGCTTTTTTTTAAATTAATTGTATGGATTAATATGGTAGTAAGAACATTTCAAGCCGTTTTTCAATTTGTTTGCCTTGAAGTCGGTTATTGACATTATATTTTGCTTGGATAAATATAAAGAGATGTATTTTATAAGACCGTAAAACTTGTCAATATACAATTTCTATTAAGCTTAATTCATTTTTAATGAAATTTTTGACAAAAAATCGGTGAGAACAATGATCCAACAAGATTAAATTTCTTAATCATGAAGCTGATTGATGCTTAAATGTTAGAACTTTAACACGATGTTATGTTTAAATGAACAGACATAGTGCTAAGTTTACCCACGACCAGGTTAAGTTCATCAGCTAAACAATTGTAAAAATAACCATATTTTTATGAACAAGGCAACATAAGAGACCATGCCAAAACAACATGAACTCATGCCAAAATCTATCCAATATTGTATTTACAAGAATTTCGTGTTAAAATAAGATGGTATCTTCAAAATCAACTAAAATTTGAATGACTATATAGTACCCTGTTAATTTACTTATGAATTTAATGCTACTTAAATCGTGTAGAGTTCTGATGTTTATGTATACCTACTTTTATTTAAGTGCACATTGTAAAAAGAAGTTTTTTTTAGAGATTTGTAACCTCATGAATATATTCAATTCATCTTAAATGTTTTTGAAAATTCTTGACACGAAAAAGACACCTAGCTTACTCCTATCCGGTTAATTTTAATTATCTTCTACAGGAATTTCTGAAATATACTGGCTTTTATTAAAAATTGTTGTTGATAATATCTTTATTTAGACGTTCGGACACAGGAGTTCATTTTTTGGGAGGAAGAGAGGAGGTGCTGACCCTTAGTTTGTATGAACAATTATGTTCTTGCTTCAACTTTGCTATAATAGTATTACAGAACCGAAACAAAATAAAAAAACTTCAATATTTAAATTTTAACAAACAATTTTTTTTGATAAGCTCCGTTTTGCACGTTCTGCCCGATTTTTGAACCTCATAAAACATTCCTCAAATTATTTAAATTCTTCTAGACTTTTCTTTGTTTATGCCATTAGACTATGGAACTCCCTGCCCATAATGGTAAGGTAAATTATAGGAACAACTAAGTTTAAAAAAGCATTATTTTTGAATTTTTGTTAAAATATATCTCAACAGCACTTTGAAAAATGAAAACAATAACGTAACCAATTTAGTTTCTTCTTAATTATATACAAGAAAAAAGAAAAAAAAACTACCATTTAAATGTTTAAATCCATTTGCCTTTTGCTTATTTTTAAGTTATTTTTTCTTAAATTCAAACTTGTTATTTTCTAAGTTATTTTTAATATGTAAATATTTTTATTTGTTTTTTTTTTTTTGTTTATTGAATTGAAAAAATTATGTACCTACCTATATATTTTTTTTTTTAACAAAATTATTTTTTTTAAGTTTAAAAAAGTTTTTAAGGATAAAAATTCTTACGTTTTTTTCGAATTAACATTATTGGATTATAAAATTTTGATCGTTCTTTATTAAGAAAACGGTTTGATCTAAAAAAACCTCTTATCAGCATCAATCAAGATTTTATTTTTGCGTAATTCCTGGGTTCAATATTTGAAGATTTATCTTAAAACAATAAATATTAATTTTGTTCGTATTTCTTTGATACAAAAGTTTAATGTTGAAAAAAATTATTTTTTTTTTTAAAGCTGCTATTATTTTTGAAAGTCAGATTTCTCAAGCAATCGAAGAAAGACCAAACTTATTTTAAAGACATTGGGATCAGCCAAAACAAATCTTCATGAAAATTCCACTTAAAAAATATTTATTAGGAAATAAGAACATTTTTGTAAATTTTTGTTATAATACCCAATAACGGTAACTAAAAAACTATTTTCTTAAAAATCTAAAACAAAAAAGTATGGAGCTGAAAAGTGTTTGTAATTAATCTCAGTACGTCCACTTTTTATTGAGATGAGGCTCTTGAAAGACACTAAGCAAAATGGGCACAACTGATCGCACAAACTTGCTCTCGTAGCTTACAACCTGAACGTAGCTTAAAATTGACAATGTGCATATTAGTCCAGTCGAACCGTCATAAAAAAGGGCTTGACCTTGCGTTGATCCGCACGGTCTGTTTTTTTTTCATGAATCGATAGGGGCTTACAAGAAAAGCTTATCCCTAGATTTGCACCACCTGACAACTTTTTTTACAAAAGTTATTCGTAAAAACGTACTTTTTTTGGATTTTTGCAAATATCTCGGCTCCAGTACATTGCACAGTAAAAAACTTAAATAAGTTTTGTTTGTTATAAAATTATCTAGCATGAAGTGTTAAGCTTTTTTTGTTTGATCAAATAAGTAAAAAGTTACCGTTAGTTTTAGTAATTTTCTTTTGGTTTTTAGACGGTTTTTCATTATTATTTCGAAAAAAGCTTATGTTTTGGTTAGTTTTTCTTTTTTGTTTTGTCTAGCTGTTGCTATTCCCTACAATCTAGTGTTTTGAGCTCTTAACTCCAAACGGGAGCCGAGAAATCTATGAAGGAACACAGGCAAGTCGGAGCCCCCCAAAAAAGACATTTTCTGTTTTTTACGAATATCTTGGCTCCAGTATATCGCAAAGTAAAAAATGAGAAAAATATTACTTATTAGAATATTAGCTATTGTTTAAATAAATAAATATTTTTTTTCAAAAATAAATAAAAATTAACAGCTTGTTTTAGTCAGTTTTATAAGTTTTTTTGTTGAACAAATACTTTTGAGTTATAGTTTTGATAAAGGCTTGTGAATCAGCTTAATTAATAACTATTTTAAAAAATAGCTCCCTACGACATACTAGAGCTGAGCAATGAATGAATGAACAAGGGCAAGTCATACAAAAAAAACCTTTTCTGTATGATAAATAAATAGTACAGTAACTATTATGTACATTCACGTACGTCAAATCTGGTATTTCTGATTTTTTGCTGAGTTTTCAGGATATTGGCCTAGTAAACAACTAGTGTTATCAAACAGTATAATGGCAAATAAAGAATGGTTGACATAAATACATCAAAGCACTGGAGCGTGTAGACTGGGCCAAAATAATGGGTCAACCCTACCGGGAGGGGGGTCTATATACCCCCGTTAAAATGGGAGAGGCAATTGTGTACAAAAATGACTTAAGGAAGAAACAACACTATTGAAAAATAATGGTAACACCCACAATATTCTTCTATAGCTTATCTTGAACCCTGAAACCCATTCTTGAATTTTCTGTTTAAATAAAGTTATTTTAATCGATAGTTTTTGAGATATTTATTATTTATTTTATTGTAGGGAATAGCAACAGCTAGACAAAACAAAAAAGAAAAACTAACCAAAACATAATCTTTTTTCGAAATAATAATGAAAAACCGTTTAAAAACCAAAAGAAAATTACTAAAACTAACGGTAACTTTTTACTTATTTGCTCAAACAAAAAAAGCTTAACACTTCATGCTAGATAATTTTATAACAAACAAAACTTATTTAAGTTTTTTACTGTGCAATGTACTGGAGCCGAGATATTTGCAAAAATCCAAAAAAAGTCAAAAAGTACGTTTTTACGAATAACTTTGGTAAAAAAAGTTGTCAGGTGGTGCAAATCTAGGGTTAAGCTTTTCTATCGATTCATGAAAAAAAAACAGACCGTGCGGATCAACGCAAGGTCAAATGACGATTCGACTGGACTATATGTAGTAGTTCTATAACAAAAAAAAGTTTTAAAAAAAAACAATTAAAAATATAAATATATACATAATAACATTTTCAAAAAAAAAATTGACATGCCCACTTTTAGTATTTAATAAAAAATAATTTTATACCAAATTAAAAGAAAAAAATTTCAAGATATTGAATTTTCAAAAAAACAAATTCAATATTTTTTTAAAAATACAAAAATTACTTTTTCGAAAAATTGTATATGGAAAATTGTTAAAATTGGAAAGGAACTCTTATATACAAAATTTTGTTGAAATCGGTGAAGCTTTTAATGAGAAATTTGAAAACCAAAACATCGGTTCTATGACAGGTACCGTTATTAACCATGAGGTTAGACCGCACACAAGTGAAGTGGAACTACACTTCAAGACGCGGCAAAACATTATTTGTATGAAATTATATGAACAACATATATTGCAATAAGCGGCAACTGAACTTCATAAAATTTCATACAAATTATTCTGAATCGCAGTTCCGCTGCAGTGCCTAGTATGGTCTAACCTTTATATCAGGTTTTTCAATAAGGGCTTTACAAAAGTTTTTTTTAAATAAAACAAAAACGGTTTTGGATATCAATGAAATTCTTTATTCCTGTGGAAATACGTTCGATGCCATTATGTCAATTTTCAATTTCTTTTGCATGATCACCACGCGCACGCTTGCAGAAGTCCAGACGCTGCACCCAATTTTCGACGGTTTTCAAGCATAAAGCGGCCGATACTGCCAGTGTTGCCGTTCTAGCGACTTAATCACTAGATCTAGCGACATTTCAATTTCTTCCGCAACAAAAAATATTTTTATGTCGCTAGATTATTTCTAGCGACTTTTGAAGGTAAGAATTTGTGAGTTTCGACACGCAAATCCTTCTTTTTATTATGAAATGCCCTCGTGATTTTTCATTCCTGGCATTTAAGTTTATTTGAAATTTTCTATTTCCATTAATTGGATACTGAAATTCACTACACACAGGCACACACACATCAAAACATATGCAAATTGTAAGGCGAGTGACTGCTTTAAGCAATTCATCTGTTTTAAATTTATTATAATCATAAGTTTTTTTTGTATATTTAAGGCTAAGGTTAATTTAAGTTATTCAAAGAGAATTTTTCTTAACACTTATTTACCAATTTTTGTCTAGCGACTTCTAGCGACTTTTTGGCCCCCTAATTTCAGGGAATCTAGCGACTTTTGGAGGTTGGTCTAGCGACTTATTATTTCAGCTTGCGGCAACACTGGATACTGCTGCAATTTCACGTTCGATATTCGTACGAAGTTCATCAATCGTCGCTGGCTTGTTGGCATAGACCATGGACTTGACGTAGCCCCACAGGAAATAGTCTAACGGCGTCAAATCGCACGACCGAGGCGGCCAAGCGACTGGACCATTTCGTGAGATAACACGTTCTCTAAACTTGGTTTCAAATAAATTGATTGTGACATTCGCTGTGTGGCGCCGTCCTGTTGGAACCAAATGTCCTCCAAGTCAATATCATCCAATTGGGGCCAAAAATATTCGGTTATCATTGAACGGAAACGATCCCCATTCACAGTAACGTGCTGGTCTTGATCATCACGGAAGAAGTACGGTCCAATGACGCGCGCCCATAAACCACAACAAACCGTAATTTTTTCGGGATGCAGTGATAACTCATGGAGTACGTATGGATTGGTGCCTGACCAATACCGCATACTTTGTTTATTGACGAAGCCATTCAGCCAGAAATAAGCCTCATCGCTGAAGATGATTTTTCGATGAAAATCCGAATCATTTTCAAGTTGTTGCTCAGCCCAATTCACGAGCATACGACGCTTCTGGTGGTCAAGCAGCTTCAGTTCTTGCGTCAATTTAATCTTGTAAGGATGTAGGCCAAGAACTTTTCGCAAAATTCGCCACAACGACGTCACCGAGATGCCCAACGCTTGAGAACAACGTGTGAGAGACACATTTGGGCTTTTTTTTCCACCAAAGTATTTAGGTATTATAGTAATAATATTACCTCGTAATTTTTTTTTTTTTTAATCGTTAGAGCCGTTTTTGAAATAAATTAATTTGTATATATTGGTTGCATGGCAGGTACCGTTATTTTTTGAGCTAAAAAAAAATTTCAACTTTCCCTCTAGGGAATCCCCAAAGAACTTTAAGTCCAAAGTTTGAAGAAAACGCTCCAGCAGTTTAGGATGCAGGTCAAGGTACAGACAGACAGACAGAATTGCGAGACCCACTTTTTTCGCGTTCTTTATCATCGTTATTTTAGGGAAAATTATTATCTCGAGTTCGATTTTTTGTACGAACCCTAAACTTGCTACGTATATCGAAAGTTAAAATGGAAAACTTTTTTAGAAACTTATACTAAAGTTTTGGACTAACTTTGATTTTGAAATATCAAGTGACGTCATTATGCCTTTAGCTTTTATAAGTGGCTCCGAGAGTAATAAACCCTTAATTGCATCACGATGTTTCAAAGCAGATTCCCATTCCACTAACCTCTGTTTATCAAAATTGACCTTTTGTTGTTTTTTGTTTAATCAAAAAAGAGGTTGGTTTCCATCACAACACAGCTTTTTATTTAGTTTTAGTTTCTTCATTGTAGAGTTACTTCTGTTTAAATAAATATGTAAATATACAGTTGTACATATATGTATATATAAAGATATCGAATAATTTGGTAAGTTTTTTTCTACTACAACTACATTGCTCTCTAATCCTAAGGTTTGAATATCGGCTCTTTTGTTTTTCATTTAGATCTTATGATGCATATGTATTATTTCTTTGGAATTTAAAGTTTTCAGGATTATGGCAATATATTTACCAAGGGGAAGATGATATTATCCAGACACATGACGTAGGATCAGTCCACGCATAAATATAGTCAGGGTTACTTTAAAAACGAGTATCGTTCGGGCTTAGTAACAATGGATGGGTAGGCTTTAAGCTGGGAATATCTTTACAACTCCTCCAGCATTGAAATTAAATCCTTTTAACTTTTCTGTACAGGTCTTTAACTTTTTGTATGTTACCAAAAACCAAGTATGTAATCCAAGATTATCATTTGAAAAAAAAATGCGTAAATGAATAGATTATTTTGATAAATATCTTTAAACTTTTTTTTTCAAAAACAAACATAATGCGGAGCTACTCAAAAGAATAATAATAAAACGAACTTATTTATTTAGAGCACGAATTGAAGCAATTGCCATTATGAACTACATCGTGGAACCGCTTTACCAAAACGACGCCCTTAAGATGGATGTCTTTTTCGATAAAAATCAAAATGTCTTGATTTACACACAAAAAAATGTAAACACTGCAGTTTTAAGCGTAGTGAAAGCGAAACGTGACGCGATCAATACCACTCAGATTGTAATTGACATTTTTATTTATATCAAATTTTAAACAAAATTTTGGCAATTGCGAATGAGAGCAAGTAAAGAAAGGCACGCAAAAACTATTAAGATGCAATATCAATGTTGGCACACCTACCTACCTCAATACGTTAAGCATTGGATTGGACTTTAAATATATAGGTTTTTTAGTAGATACTTACAGTCTGGGAAGTTTATTATGATGGCGTGATAGATATGCATTTAAGGAAATGAAATTTATCAGACGTCTGTGAGCAAGAGCTTCTGACTATTTACAAATGCCGTCTGAACAAAGAACATAAAATAAAGACGAACATTTTTCTTTTACAACCTCTTATCTGATATTAAAACTTTTTAACAATACTTAAATTGGAAACAATAACATGAAAAGCAATCATTTAACTCAAAAAAAGTGAATGTCACAACAATAAATTATGAACTTCATGCTAACTTATACTACAATCACGTTATCGGTTAATATTACGAAACCTTGGCATAAGTGTGGATTTAAAAAAAAGCAAACATTGAAATGCCAAATCAAAACAACCAACAATCAAGCCACCGATAATTTGATTACACAAACCATTTAGACGCAAGCTCTTCGATTTCGTCTTCCTCTTTGGGATGTTCCATCAGCTGCCAAATATTGTTATACAATATTCTTCTTCAGCAGCACACAATAATATAAAATTCGTGCGTCGACTGCATTAAAGTTATTTAGGTACCGGTGCCTATGCAAGCCATTTAGTATGGAAAGCACATAAAAGTGTCACTGGATCAAGTGTTAATGTTTGAAAGAGTTTGGCGATAATCGATTCAGTCATTTTAGTTGATAACTTATAAACGCACCAAACAAACCTCTTCCAGATGTAGACATGGTAGAGATTAAGCTGATGGATTACTATTATCATAAAGGCGGAATTTGGACGTGATTTGAATATTTAGTGACTAATTAAAATATACTGACCCAGATTAACGAAAGTGGAAGTGAAATAAATAATATTGTATCATCGAAGTGTTTTCGAATAAAATTTTGCAATTGCCAGTATAATCGATTTGAATAAGAGTAGCGTTCCTGGTTTGATAAAGGCACATGTTTATTGGCATCTAATCAGTGAAATTAGCATGATCGCATTGAGTGTTTCTTCATTAAACATGTACTTTTATTGTTTGTGTAATTAATTTTGAAGATGCATATACATAGTTGCTGATATTTTCTTCTATGAATAATGTTTTGTATCAAGTTATAATTATGTATTACCATAGATGCTTGTCTTAGGCGTTAAAGTATGAAAACCTTACCAGGGATTTGACTTGAGTGTGTTTTTCATTTAAACTAAAAAAAAAATATTCTTGTTAGGCTGCAAATATTGATATGCAGCAATTCTTGGCGTATACAGTTTCTAGAAAGCCGTACAATTTTTTTTTTTTTTTAATATTTAGCGCGCGCTAAAGGGATTGAGACCAGTGGCGTATCCAGGGGGGTGGCTATAGGGGCTAAAGCCCCCCCCATAGCCGATTGTTAAAATAATTTGAAATATAGAAATCAATACATTACAACGTGTAAAGTTTTATATTCGTCTAATATATTGTTAAGATGCGAATTTTGATAGACAAAATATCGTGGTTGGGGCTGAACAATTGACATGTTCTGCAACTTATTTTCTTATCCCCTAGGTCGGGGCTTAAGCCTGAAGTGAATTGGAAAAAAAATTGGGGCTATGAATAATGGACATGTTTCATGCAACGACAATTTTCCCTTAAAACAAAACCCAGAAAATTGGAAAAAACACAACTTGGAGCTAATAAGGTCTGAGAATATTGGAAAAAAAAACGTAGTCAGGGTTAACAACTAACTCCCTAAAAACTAACCTTATTCCAGAGAGCTTTTGGGCAGGAGTCTAAGGATTTTCAAAGTCCGAAGTTGGGGCTAAGGCTTGAAGGTATAATTTAAAAAAAACGTGGTCGGGGCTTAACATTTACATGTCAAAAAACAACTGTTTACACTAAAAACTTAGCTAATTTAACGAAAGAAACGCAATTGAGGCTAAAACAATAAGAGAACACCGGGGTGTAAAGCTTAGTGTAAATGTTTTTATACAACGGGAATTGTTCTTACGGCCTTGGCTGGGCTTAGAGCACTTTGGGGCTTAGTTTATAAAATTTCAAAGGTCCAAGGGAATACATACAAAACATTTTTGGGCTTAGCATTTCAATACAAATTCTTAAGTCGAGGAGCCAAATTCCAAGAGAAACTCTGTGAACTCAGAAAAATTTTGCAGGTGGACATGAAAATTTACAATCTCTATATACTCTTGAGTGACTTACAAATTTATCGACACATTTTTTGAGCAGGAATAGAAAGTGTATGTAGGTGCAGTGTAAACGAAAATTCATTGACACTAACTTGCAGAATTGGGCCGTGCAGCTTATTTTTTAGAGCTGCTGTTTCTTATGCCCGACTAAAAGTCTTGAAATTTTGATATTTTATTTTTTGATCCGCAAAATATTATTTTCGTGCTTTCCAGTGACAATTTGAAGATTTGGCTAATTAAAGAAAATGAGATATGAGCTTTTGCCAGTAAGACTACCTAAATATCATTTTTCTGAACTAGCATTACAAACAGTTTTCAAATTTTGTTAAAAAGGTGAACTTCAAAGCATACCTTCAGCTAATTTAAACAAACACTTACATAATGTACATTTGTAGGTGGGCACTTGATACCTAATCAATTATTAAGCAATAAACCTATAAATATACGAATTTGTTCGTGTGGTTTGAGGCTGTAACGTGGCTAGAACTTAAAGTTATAAAATTATTTATACTACCATGTTTTGCTGAGCCTTAAAATTGGCTTTTAAAAATAATTCCCATGCTTAACACATCAATCCCAAATTTTAAAGCGCGGTAGGAGCGGATATAAAGGCTATTATTAAAGGAAAAGTGTTGTCAAAATTCGTTTTCTGTGATATAACTTCATATGTAGGTACAAACTGGATTTCCAAACTCCAAGCCCCCCCCACAGCCAAATCCTAGATCCGCTACTGATTGAGACTACCCTTAACATGATGTACACAGACCGAGCGATTAGGTAGGTTGGAGGTGATTTGTAAGGAGATACCGTTGCACATTGGTTTTGAATGTCTGTAATTCACAATGGGATCTGAGCTGGGTAGAGCATTCCACATTCGTGTAGTGGGACTAAAGAAAGAATCTCTGTACTTAACAGTACGCCCAAAGTTGGGCTGAAGAGTAAACTGATGGGTATTCCTAGAAGAACGTGTATTACGATTGAATTGTTAAGGGGGAGGAATGCAACTGGCTATTTCACTAGAACACTGTTTGTGAAAATATCGGTAAAATAACGAAAGACATGAAACATTGCGACGGTGCTCAAGAGTGTAAATGTTTCCGTTATAGTCCTTTCATTTTGAGAGCTCTCTTTTGTATTTTTTCTAATAGACTTAAGTGGGTTATTGGAGCCCCAGCCCAAATATGGTAGTTTTATACTCAATTTCTGGATGGATAAAGGCACAGCCAGATCGAGGGCGGGGTGACATATCTTGCATCGAAGGAGAAAACCTAAACACCTAACAGCATTTTTGGCCATGTCAAATATGTGGTCTGTTAGTCGCATGGTATTCTAAAATGTCTTCAAGTGATTTCTGAAATCCGAAAATGTATAAAAGAAGAATTTTACTCTCGATGCTGATTGTAAAAGATCACTCTGTCTATTCTGCTCAGTTTCGTCTCTACCCTCACCATACCTCACTTTACCTTCATATAAAAAAAAATACAACAAAATTATAAACAACTCATTTATGTACAGTGGTGTCAAAAACATTCCGGATTTTTTTGGTCAACTGCATTGAGTGTTGGTTTGTGAGATAAAAATGAACAAATCAAATGTTTGTAATTTTTCGCTATTTTTATTAAACAATTGTATCATTTTAAACAAAAAACATGTTAAATTATTCATTAAAACAAAAAATTATGGTCAAAAATTAAAGTTGATTCAGAATTTTAATGTGACAAACTAACCGGATTTTATCTTGTTCAATTAATTATTATTTTGTATTTAATATTTTGTCCAGTAACCCCTATTTTTTATCACAGCTCGACATCGACGAGGCATTGACTGAATTAAATTTTCGAAAATAGAAGCAGCAATATTCTCCCATTCATTTTTCAAGGCTGCAAAAAGAAAAGTTGCTGACGTGTGCTTTTTTTCCCAAACCGCCTTTTTAAAATGGCCCACAAGTTTTCAATCTGGTTTAGATCGGGTGATTGAGACGGCCATTCTAAAACACGAATATTTTTAGTCGCAAACCACTCTTTTAGCAGCTTTGAAGAATGTTTGGGGTCATTATCCTGCTGAAAAACCCAACGCAAAGGCATTTCTTCCTCTACATATGGAAGCATTACTGACTCCAAAATGTCCTTATATTGAAAACGGTCCATAATTCCTGTAATTTGGTGTATTGGACCGCAGCCTGCGCCAGTTAAGATAATTTCTTGCAAATTCAACCCTGAGTTAAATATTTTGATTAGGAATTTAAAGTCTTTTCCAAACACCTTTCATGGCTTACCTTTTTATACGATTTTTAGCTGTAAGAAGAGGTTTCTTCGCTGGTCGAAATGCAAAAAGACCGAAATCTCTTAAACGCTTCCTTACTGTACTTGGCCCTAAAGGTAGATTTAGTTCAACACAAATTATCTTTGAAGTTGCAAAAGGGTCTTTAAGCACAAAATTCTTTATGCGCCTATCAGTTTGAACAGTTGCTTTGCGAGGGCGTCCACCAAAATGATCTGCTTCTACTGATTTCCTGCTTTTAAATTTTGTAATGATGTCACAAACCGTTGACGTTGGAATTTGCAATATTTCAGATATTAAATTTTGTTTTGTACCGGCTTGGAACTTTTCTATTACCTTGTATCGAATAGCGTTGCTATAAAGTGTTTTAGCCATTTTCTGCACTATATAATTTCAACTAACACAGCTCTCAACTTGTAAAGTCTGTTTAATCTACGCCGTGAGTCAAAAGACTCGAAAAAACCGCTGCTTTAACATCGAGACTCGCAATCTCCCTACTATCCGGTTAGTTTTGCACAGGCATGTTATTGAATAACTTTATAAAATATTTTTTTTTATTGTTCTTGTCATCGTAGCATTATTTTTTTAAGGTTATTATTAAATTGTCTCATACCCTTTACAAATTATTGAAAACCTATGGAAAGTTATTAGTTTTCTACTTGATATTAGGGAAAACATTATACTGAGGAAAAATCCGGAATGTTTTTGGCAACACTGTATGTATGTACCTATGTTTGTGGTATATTTTCATCATTCATTTTTTTTTACAGTTAAAGTTTTCCCGATTGTTTTTCGTTTAGGTGTTAAGTCTGCTGTCTTCTTTCGTTTGTTTTAAAAAAAATATATTCCTCAAACTGTATTTGATTTCCCAAAGAGTTCATTTTTGGGTATGTTCGACAAAAATTAACTGGTGGTAGGAATAAAGGGTTACACTAGTTGTAGGAAGGTTAAAAAACGTTTATTATTTGATAACAAATTAGTACCTGCTTTTAAAATAAAAATGGTTTTATCTAGTATGTACTTAACCCAGTAAGTAGGAGGTGATAATATTCGTACTTACAATTTTTAAAATTTTACATTATCCACTTGAACGTGCATTTTGTGTTAATTTTTAATCACATAAATATTAAAATTGATATATTGCTTTCAATATTTTCTGGTTAACAATACACAGACTTTAAGCAAACCATTAGTATACACTGTCAATATCTAGCTCTATTTCAGTTGTTATTACGTGAGCAAGTTCGTGCTATCCGGTCGTACATTTAATTTATTAATTTTAGAAGATAATTGAATATCACCAAAAAGCTTAGCTTATTTTTAATTAAATACATCTTACATAAATTATTGGAAATTCGTTTACAAATTTCAATGATAATTTGTTTTTTTTTTTGTATCTACATATAATCTAAACTTAAATTACGGAAAACCCTTGTTATAGATTGTTAAATAGCCTACAAAAGATTTGTTGTTTAATTTCATTCATCCATTAAATAATATTAATGAAAAACAAATTCATAATAATTGCTATATAAACTAACACTAATATTTATAAACTTCAAAACATAACAAAACAAAAGAGCTGGTTAGCGAACTTCATTTTTCTTCATTTTTCAAATTACAAACATACTCGTATCTTATCATCATAACCATCGAATGTAATTCACTTTGCATGTACAAATTGTAAATGTTTATTCATTCCAAACAAAAGTGCAAGCCGTCTTCGGTGCCAGGCAATGAAATTGCAACAAAAAAAAAAAATAAAAAAAAAAATTACCTCTTTTCATAAACAACAACAACATCAACAACAGAAATAAACCTTTACATATTAAACTTTATTTTATTTCTTTTGTATTTATTAAGCGCAACTTTCCGAGTTTACAATAATTTCTTGCGTTTCCATTTCATGGTGGGACACTTTTCATTAGTCAGTTGTGTGAGTTAGATGGTGAGTATCGAGCGAGTGTGTATGCGATTTTATTGCATAAACAAAAATATATATTCGTCACAATCGACCAACCACTACCATCACCATCATTAACTAACATCATCGAAAAAGAAAGTGAAAATAAAATTCAACCCCCTCCCTTCACTGATGGTCGACAAACTGCAACCCGCCGCACAAAGATATATATTTTTTTTTTTAATATTATTTGCTTATTCAAGGTTTAGTTCAAGTTTAATCTTTCGTTACAGATCTTTAATGGCGGGGCAATAAGACTCTATACCGCGTCCACGTCCATTCGTCCGTCCATTGCACGATTATATTTTTTTATTCAAGTTGTTAAACAAAATGATCTTCTCCTTTCCCTCTTGGATTAATCCACAAAAATAGGAGGAAAAGGCGGCCCAATGAGCTATTGTTTTCATATGCAAAACGCAGAAACATTTTTTGAAACTATATTTCCCCAGAAAATTTCTTTTCTTTTGTTTATATAATGCAAATTTAAGTTTTAATGGAGGGATCTTTGTCCACGACTAACATCAACCATCCGCACAAACTATCTGAGATCATCATCATTTCTCTTTTGTCAAAAAATAAAAAAATATATAAAATGAGGCTTAGAAAAGATACAAAATACAAAAAGATGAAAATTCAGATACAAAAGAAAACAAAAAAGATAAAAAATGATTTATTTTGTCTTCAAATAGACGTTTGTTGATTATGGCTACTGCGAGCTGCATCACACTATAACTTCCTGTTATGGGAAGATATATGGAAAATAGCTGCTGCGCTAAGTGGATATGGGAAATCCCTATTGTCTTTCCTGATTATTATCTTTGGCGCTCTATGGCTCTCTATGATAACTTAATTGCTTAGAAATCATATTTTTGTCCGATTAAATTTATTATGGATAAGGGGAAAAGTTTTGAGGTGCTAATGAGATTATGTGGCTTTTGCGATATTTGTGTCATACGATAACGAGATATACATAAGAGATTCTCCAATTTTGAATATTTTTTGTTTAACGAAGCAATAGTAAATAACTATTTTGGTTAAAACTAAAATGTTTATACAAAAAAGAAGAGAGATTTGTTTTTATTTCATAAGCTGAAATAAATTATTATCAATAAAAATGTAATATACATAAATTCTTTTATGGTCACAATTTATAGTTCAGCGCCATGTTTTGTTTTAATACATGTTCACTCTTAGCGAATCATTTTGTTTCCGTATTTAATTTTGCAACAAGTTGTGTATTACCAAACAGATTAAATAAATACGTGTCTAGAGCTGAATTTTTATGATCTCATGTATTTTTTTATGATTGGGTTATGGTAATGTATTTGAACAAAAGTCTGAGGAAAAACAAACTTGTAGAAAATTATAAGGGACGAAGCTTGCAAAAGGTTATGAATATTTGTAATTGGTTTTAATTTCACTTCAACCACTGAATGTCTTAGTAGACGTAATTTTGCTCCAGGATCTTTGCACGTCATATACTATTATTGCTGGTTTGAGATCTAAAAAGTTGGTTTAAATTTTTCAAAGTAATATGCGATTTCCAGTACCTCATTTTTGGCCTTGTTGTAAAAAATATACAGAGTTAGTAAGGACCTCCAAATCATCAGCACAGCAGCACCCTCAGCTTCTCATATTCGTTTTCAGATTCACATCCATGTCCTTCGGATGTGGAACTAGAACGGCAGCGTATGATTAGCTCATTAAATTCTGATCTCGACAGCATTGTCCAATGGGGAATCAAAAACCGCGTAGAATTTAATGCTTCGAAAACTCAATGCTGTCTTCTGTCATCAAAACGAAACACACCTCCCATGCCGCTATCCATGAGCGGCACTTGTATTGAAGAAACCGAAAAGCTTTCAGTCCTCTGTATGTGTATCACAGACCACCTTCTGTGGAACGAACACATATTCGACGTCGCCAAAAATGCAGCGAAATGCTTAGGCTTTCTTCGGCGATGCAAGAAATTTTTCTCCCCTTCTGATCTGGCTGTAATCTATAAAGCATTTATCCGTCCGAAACTTGAGTACAATTCTCATATTTGGGCAGGTGCCCCAATAACCCACTTGAGTATCTTAGATAGGATTCAAAAAAGAGCTTTGAAAATGATAGGTGACAGAAATATAACAGAAACATTTGCATCCCTCGAACACCGCCGCGATGTTTCATGTCTAACATTATTTTACCGTTACTTTTATAAACACTGTTCTAGTGAAATAGCCAGCTGCATTCCTCCCCTAAGACAATTCAACCGTAATACTCGTACCTCTAGGAATGCACATCAGTTTACCCTCGAGTCCAACTTCGGCAGTACTGTCAAGTATAGAGATTCTTTTCTTAGCCGCACTACCCGAATGTGGAATGCTTTACCCGGCTCTATCTTTCCCGACCATTTTAATATTCAGAGGTTCAAAACCAATGTGCATCGGTATCTCCTCTTAAATCCTTCCCTATTTTCCCAAAGCTCGCACTGTGTTTAAACATTTTAAGGGCAGCCAAATCCCTTTAGTGCGCGCTCAATCAACAAAAAAAAAATCATACAATGTCAAATATTTTTTCAGTAATCTGTCCATGACTTTTAAATTACTTGTCGGTAACATATTTTCATAGTTTTATTTTCTTTGGAAAGTACAGGCGGCACCTCTACTACAATTTAATGTGTATGAAGCTTAATATAAGGGGGATGATGGATATTATTAATTTATAATATGCCCTTAAATGAAAAAATAAAATGAATGAAAAATTACAATGCTTTTAGCTCAGTCAACGAAAAAAAAATAAATTGTGTGGCACAACGGGTCGTGAAGAACCAGGGCGTAGTGACTAACAACTCGCAACCATTCCTGTGTGCGCCTGTCGACAGGAATTTTAGGGACCTGGGAAGCAAACCCAGACCTCCACCGTAACAGTCGAAGGCACTAACCATTACGCTACGGGCTACAACTTAGCCCAGTCAACAAAGACTCAAAATGATAAAATAAATGCAACAAATAGTGCTCTCTGGATTATTTTTTTTATATGGTAGGGGACCTCCAGGTATAACATACCCAAAGTCCCCAGCCCAGGGCCGCGAGCTCTAGGCAGGAGAGGGGGGTAAAGGTCCCCTTTTGGAGTTTTTCTGCAATATTTGGAAAACTAAGCGTAACAGAGGCAAAAGTCAATGTGACAAAGTGAAAGAAAATTATATTCTCATAGTTTTACTGGAAACAATAGAGATGCGAGAGTAGAAATATCAAAAAAAAAAATTTTTATTTCCTTAGAAATTTAATGTTTGTTAATTAGTTTACTTTTACAATACTATGAACATAACTTTTGTTTGTAGGGAATTTAATTTTCTTTCACTTTGTCACTTTGCCTCTATTACGCTTAATTTTCCAAATATTGTAGAAAAACTACAAAAGGGGATCTTTACCCCCTCTCCTGCCTAAAGCTTGCTTCCCTGGGTAGGGCTGGCCACGAGACGAGATTTTTATAAGTCTCGTCTCGGTCTCGTTAAAATCGAAAATATTCAGTCTCGTCTCGGTATCGTGTCGGTTTCGTATAATTAAATCTCGTCTCGGTCTCTTCTCCGAAAAATACGATTTCCTGATAACCTGTTGATTATTGGAACGAAATATTTTCGATTATAGTTTGAATACGTGCAAAAGATAATAAATATTTAACTGAAATTCGAGTTTTTAATTTATTAGCCTCTCTGTAAATTTCTGTCCAAATATACAGTCTCGTCTCGGTCGCTTTAAAGCCAGTCTCGTCTCGGTCTAGTCATGCGAGAGCAAGATCGAGACCGAGACTTTTCTCGTCTCGTGGCCAGCCCTAGCCCTGGGCTGGGGACTTTGGGTATGTTATACCTGGGGGTATCCCCTGCCATATAAAAAAATAATCCAGAGAGCACTATTTTTTGCAAGCAAAATTCCTTCGTTGACTGTACAATCAACCGATCAAAAATCGATTCAATTTTTAAATAAAGTAAAAATTCAACTTAAACACACATTTTTCGAATGCATTTTTTTATTACAATTCAAACATGATTTGAAAAATATTCGTTTATTAAAAACACTGTTGAATGAATTACTCGGCCCATTTAGCCTAGTGAGAAGTTCTCTGATTTCATATATTCGGAAGAATACCTCAAAGCTAAAATTGACAAACTTTTATGAAATACCTTTTCGATCTCGCTAGGGCCAAGTATCTGCCAGTGATTTAAGGACGGCCTCTTCTTGGTTATATGTTAATACAAAAAAACGTATAGATACATATGTAATTGTTTTCTGTTTCAATTTTGAAAGAAATATATGAAGCGGTTTTTAGCAAACTAGTTGCAGAAATAACTGCAATACAACAAAATAATTATTCCTGGTTTGCGATCACGGGTTATAATTTTATAGGTGCGGGAATTTAAAGAAATTCCACTAAAATAATAAAATTCAAAGATTCTTCTTGCTGTGAATTTTATAAAAGTCGGTAAATAATCGACCAAAAGTTGTGTCTTAAAAGGTCATATCTGGGCGAAACAGATTAATTTATGGAGTTCGGGTTACTTGTACTTTTTAATTGATACTATTTTTTTAAAAACTCATTTTAAGCAATCCTTCAACATCTCAATCTAAATTAATCCTTTGTCTTGTTCAAAGCGTTCATTTTATTAACGATTGTTTCTGAATGAGTTCTGTTGAAATTGCAGTTCTTAATATATTTAAGCTTCACTATAACATTATTATTTTTGTTTTACTCAATAATTGAAGCATTGAGTGCGTTAAAGTGTTAAGTCTTGTGCAGAGGGCAAACTTTGTCCCTAAGTAATAATCTTTTCTAGGTTCTAGAGTGCATAGGTTTCATATTTTTTTCTTATCAAATTCCAAACACGGCGATTCCATGATTTTGTTTATTTCTCCATTAATTGTATCGCAGAATTATTACTATAACAAATGCCAATACCTAGAAGGCTTCGATCAACATAATAAAAATAATTACTCCTATCGTGTAAATAATTGCTTTGTTTGATTCTTCAATCAATTTTAAAAACATAAAATGCCTTTCACACTTTCGAAAGCAATTCATTTTAGTTTTTATTCTTTTTTTTTTTAATTTTATCTTTAGCAAATACCAAGAGTAATAGCATGGCGGTGCCTCTTAAGACAGTTTGCTACATTTTTCCTTAAATGTTGTTACTGTAGAATTCCTTGTCCAGCTGGCGATGGTCATAATCTGTCTCCCAATCCCAATGTTGGTCCAATTCCATATGACCAACAAATTAAGACCAAAGGCAGTATAAAACCATTATGATGAACAAAAATAAAAAAAAAACGCAAAGCAAACGTTTTCATGTATCCAGGCTCGCATTCTCTTTAAAAATAAATAAAAAGTGTAACAATCAGCTGTGTTCGTTGAATGTTTTCTTGTCTCTTTGTTGTTTATTTTTTTTTAATTTTTTATTGTTGAATAAATAGAAACTATGTGTTGGCGGTGATGGCGGCGGCGGGCAACGAAGCAGTGCTATGAACTAAAATTAAAAAAAAAACACAACAATCTGTAGCACTTCTTTGTCAGTTGTTACTTATGTTATTTTTAAAATCACCTCCTCCACCCGCTTCCGTTACCAGAGATATTTCTCGAAAAAAAAAAAATATGGAGAAAGGTTGTTTCCGATTGTGAATGAACATCGATATGGTTGGAACAGTGCTGTGCAAACTTTTTTTGTTCAATCTGTCATTTCCATATTGGACTCGGACTAACTCGATAAATTTTGTTTCTCAATCTCAATCAACACCTACATATGTAATGTTGCGTACTTCAAACGAACACAAAATAATTGTTCACATATATTTATTGTATATAAATGAATCTTGGTTTGTGCGGCTGCTTAAAACTTGAAAACGGCTGGACCAAATATGTAAAGAATGCCAGGCCACGGGTAACAAAATTTCCAACAATTCTTGATTAGAAATTCTAATTGGGTTGGATATAGTTCACAATTGATTTTCGCAGTAAAATTGATGTAAGCTGGACTGAACTTAATAAAAATTGCGTCACTGTCAACTGAAGAGTCCAAGTGAGAACACCGGCGCCGCCTGGACGAAACCCCAATTTTTATGGACTAAAGGCCGTTAAAAGCTAAATTGAATCAAATTGGATATATCCATCTGCGGGTTTTTTTGTAATTGTTCCGCGAAGGTTTAGGAAATTTTTTTTTTTAAAGTTCTCAACAGGTGGCGCTGTATGCGCACATTTCGTTTTTCAGCAGTTTAATTCGAGAATGAATCGTTCGATTTTCACGATTTTTGGGTTTGATGGATTTGCATTGACCCAAGGAAGGACGCTATGGAGGAAAGTGACAGCTGTCAAAGTGAAATCTCAATGTGACATCGAAAACTCGACCGAGATATGGATTTGATAGAGTCATTTTGAGCCAAAATGTTCAATGAATTGATGCAAGCACTTGATAACGGAAATGGTGGCATTTTCTTTCTTGATACTTTCAGTGCCTTTTTGTCTCTGTTTTCACTGATTTTGACTACGATTCGTACCAGATCAGAGATTCCTTTGGTATTGGTCTCTTAGGGGAATCTACATTGTAAGAAGGGAGTCGAACCATTCTGCATTGAAATTGACATTGAATGTGCAAGTGGATAAAAAAACCTACATGCAACATTTCAAAGAAGTCTGCGATGGCGAAATTATTGCAACAATGTAAAATTACCACCTACAAAAAGGGCCCAATGGCTGAAAAACGTGCATGGGAAGCCCTGATTCGCATGTTGAAAGATATATATACGAAATTATGACAGACGTTTCAGTGGTGCAATGATTATGCTGTCAGGTTATTTTCTTCATAGGCTACCTGTCATTTCAACATAAAATCTGACAGAAGAAGAAGATGAAATTGAAATCGAATCCTTGATAGATGAAAACGAAGACACAAACTTTATTCCGAAATTTGTCATTCGAGCGACCTGCCATTCGTGTTTAAGCGTCTTGCTTTCGCTATGAGAATTAATAAGTCGCAAGGACAATTACGGGATGTTTGTGGCATTAATCTTGAATTCCCATGTTTCTCACATAGTCAATTGTATGTGGCGTGCTCACGTGTCGGTAAACATCCCGCTTTACCATAAAGCACTTCAGTAAAAAAGCGAATTGGTACGTCAATCAATGTGGTTTGATTCAAACACGTCGACATTGTTATACTTCAGTTATTCCCATTGCATTTTTTCGAATACAGAATATGAATTGACCAAAGCCAGGCTCGGTATTATTATTCTTATTACATTAACAATTTGGGCGGAACGGAGTTCGCTAGGTCAGCTAGTGTATGTATATTTTCAAAACATAGGCTCATGTTTTTATATCTAACATAAGCTTAATATGAAATGGAATAGAACACTTTGGTATTCGTTTATAACCTTTGATTTGCTGCGTTTCTATGTGAATTATAAAGCATGAACCAAAAATGTTCAGCTGGTTTAATAAGCTGCCTCCAGTTTGGTAATTCAGTTAAAGTCTCCTTCCAATTGCGTGCTCCACCTTAGTCGGGGTCTTTTCTTATCACGCCTTACCCCTGGGGTAGGATTCGAAAATTGTCTAAGATTATTTTTTGAAGAATTGGTTTCCAGCATCCTCTCTGTATGGCCCACCTTAGTACATTGTTGGACTTTTACTATCAATTTGTCAAATTGAACAAACATAAATCAGCCCTAAAATTCTAAACGTCACTGTTTAAAATGTGCGAGTATATTGTGTATGTGTCTCCTTTAAACTAGCTATATAGGTATTCACAAAAAAAAAAGAGTTTTCACCTTTCCTTAACAAAGATTTAAAGTCGAAAAAATTAATTTCTCAAACCATATTCCTTAGTATCTTTATAATCCACAAAAATTCGCACTTCAAACAATGAAACCGAGTGTGGGCTGTGCGCGCAATTAGTCTACGGAATGAGCGACAGTGTAGTGTATATAGTGTACGATGGAATTTTCTTTTTTTGCATTTTAATTTCGAACAATAAACCGACATCTTGAATTCAATTTATTAAAAAATAAAAAAAATTCAAAACTCTTTGGTCGGTGAAGATGGTCATTGTTGAGCTTTTAAGACGAGATTTTGTGCCTGGCAGAGCGTGTTGCTTATAAGTAATCATCACATATAATGAGCCATTATATGTTTATGAGCTTCTTGCAAAAAGGTGCTAAGGGAAGAAAGTAAGAGTTGTGAAATAATATAGAAATTGTAGCTTTGAATGGAATTCTTGTAGCATATACAAGAGTTAACATGGTAACTAATACTCTTGATGGGATTTTTAGAGGTTTGATGCAAATATCGTAACTTTTGGAATCAAGAAGTGATAAATATTTTGTTGATTCGACTATAACTATAGCCTAGTTATTTTTTGTGTGTAATCTTTGAAGAGATAAATTTATTATGTATAATTCAATTTTTAAATAATTTACTTTTAAGTGAGTTTTAGTGAATGGGCAGTTGACTGAAATATATCAATTATTGTAAACATAGCGTCAGCGTTTTAAATTTGCTTTGAAGCATTTTTATGTTATTCCCTAATTTTTTTTTAAATCTCAGTTTTTGCATTCGTAACATTTGCCGTTTTTGGCGCCACCTTGGATTTTACTTTTTACTTAATATCTCGGTTCGTATAAGTCCTACAAACAAAATTGAAAGACATTAAAAGCGTAGAATAAAATTTCTTATTTTATGCGTTAAACATTTTTTCGTAATTGATAATATCTAAAAAATTCACAGGCCAACAAAAAAATAAAAATTAGTATTTTCCTAAATTTAGACCATTTTCAATCAAAAATTTGAAAAACTTTCTACGACAAGTTTGTTGGGCTCAAAATTTCAAACAATTTTGTTCTGTTTTTCAATAAATAAAAAAGTTATGAATATTTTTCTATTAAAAAAAATGTTTTATACCAAAACTCATTTTTTTAAATCTCAGATCTTGGCTGAAAATCTTGATTTGGGCTCGCTTTAGTTAGATTTTCTCTTTGCTAAAACCGATTTTAATATTTAAATTTTAGTTTGTCGCTTTTCTTATGCAAAACGGCTTTTCTAATTGGACCCAGAAATTTATTTTTCCCGAGCACCGAATATTGGAAACTTATTTAAGGCTCCATACGCAAATTAGTTTCTCAGGTATATCATTTTGTTTTGGAGTCTGTAATATTTTATTGCACAATTAAAAAAAAAATTAAAGGCGCAACTCAGTGAAGTTTTCCTACCTGATCAACTCTCTCCTGCGACTAATTTTCCGCTGATTCCCCGCATATGAAGCAAAAGTGTTCATAGTGGAGTCCAGAATAAATTATAATCCAATGGCTCTTCCAATTCCAATCCAACGATGGCGACGGTTCTGGTGACAACGTGCCTCTGTCAGTCGCCCTTCCCGACAATACCGAAACTCTACGTAAATCACCATATTTTTTCCGACATGCTACATGGATTTCTGTGCTACTTACATTTCGAAGCATTTCCTCATACTCTTTTAGCCCTTGCCTAATGCTGGCTGTTATAAGAGTTTGTATGATTTTTTTAACATTTTAACATAAAATGGAATGGAGCCTTAAATAAATTTCCAGTATTCGGTACTCGGGAAAAATTGATTGGTGGGTCCAATTAGAAAAGCCGTTTTGCTAAAACAAACCAACAACATTGTCGTAGAAAGTTTTTCAACTTTTTGATTGAAAATGGCCTAAATTTAGGAAAATACAAAATTTTGTTTTTTGTTGGCCTGTAACTTTTTAAATATTATCAATAAAGAAAAAATGTTTAACACATAAAATAGGAAACTCTACGCAGTTTATGCCTTACAATTTTTTTTTGTAGGACTAATATGAACCGACATACCTATTTATTAAAAAGTAAAATTTCAGATGGCTTCAAAACGGTAAATTTAACGAATGCGAAAACTGAGATTCATCGTATTCGATCAACTCTCTATCGAATAAAAAAAAATTGGGGGCGGTACAAACTGCTGGGCAAGATTAAAAATGCACTGGACTAAGAGGAGAAGTTCAAATTTTAGTTTTAGCTCATCTAGAAAGGGTAGCTGTTCAATAGGGTAGTTATGTGCATTCAAGAGGACACAAGCGTCCACAGGTTTTTCTCAAAACCCACCTCTGTCTACCAACTCCTACTCTCACCTCCTAGTGGTGAACATCGGGTGTCTAGTACCTCAGCTGGAGACGGGGTTTAAATCCCCGTGGAAAGCTGTTGGGGACAGCCAACGAGAGAGGGGGGAGGAGTGTTCCCACTAAGACACTTCTCCTTTCATCGAGGCGGCAGCTCTCCAGATGGAATAAACGGTGGCGTCTACAGTTCCAGTAAGGTTGAACTACTTAGTGAACACCGTATATGGGCCACTACGACATATTTGAAGCTCAGGCCTATAAGGAGCGGTTTATCCGGCTCCCTACCCTTGGAGTTATACGAAGGGTCTGGTCTTCCAGGTCGGGGGTTGTGCGTCGGGGTAACTTCCCTACCGCGTAAAAAGAGGTTGTTCCGAAACAACAGCAAGCCTCGGATATGGATGATTTTAAAGTTGACGACCCCAGCAAACGAAAAAAGGACAATGAATTCCGGATCTGCACGTTGAACGTACTGTCCTTATATAGAACACGTGCAGCCGAACAATTAGTGGAGAACCTGGACAGGCTAAAGGCTGACGTAGCAGCCATCCAGGAAGTGCGATGGGATGGAAAGGGCATACGGATACTGAAATTGTGTGACATCTACTACGGCGGGTGCTTGAAGGAACGGGGTCAGCGGCTCTTTGGTTGTGGTTTTGTGATAAGGGGAAGACTTAGGCAAGAAGTCTTGGGCTTCCGAAGTGTAAGCGAGCACCTGGTCACAATCCGCATCAAAGGCAAATTTAGGAACATTTGGCTGATCTGTGTTCACGCCCCCCATGAAAGGAGAGAGGACTCAACCAAAGAAGCATTCTACGATCTCCTGGAGACAACGTATGATATGTGCCCGAAGTACGACGTGAAGATCATTCTTGGTGACTTCAACGCAAAATTCGAAAAGGAGGGCATCTTTGGTTCGATAGTCGGAGGACACACCCTACACGACTAAACTTCCGGCAACGGACACAGGCTGGCAGACTTTGCGGCGGGGCGAAATGTCATCATCTCAAGCACCTACTTCCCACACCTCAATATAAACAAGGGGACTTGGCGGTCGCGTGATCAAGTAACCGTCAACCAAATCGACCACGTTGCGATAGACGCGAGACATGCTTCCAGTATCTTGGACGTCCGAACGTTCCGAGGGGCCAACATTGACTCGGATCACTACCTGGTGGTGGCTAGACTACGTATGCGGATATTCATGACGCGACAACGCGAAAAGATTCGATGTCGAGAAGCTTAAATCGCAAGAGACCGCCAAAACTTTTGCAGACCACGTAACTCTTAATCTCTCAGGAGGTCCGCCACCAGCATCAAGTGCAGAGGACCAGTGGGAACACTGTCAACAAGCCATCAGAAGTGCCGCCTCTTATGTGCTGGGTTCCACTAGGCGAATACAACGAAATCCAAGTTTTTCTTGAAAATCTTTCTTGGAAAAAATAAAACCAAGATAGTATATTATTTAAGTAGTTCATAGGCCGAAAGGCATTAGCATTAAGTTATGGTTTAATTTAGAGCGCCCGTTTAGGGCCAGTAAGTTATTTTTAAGATAATGATAAGTAGGCTAGTTTTTCATGAATTTTTGTCTAGCTTTAAGATAGTTATAAGTAAAATGAAAAATAAAAATGAATTAAAAAAAAAATAAAAAAAAAAAAAAAAAAAAAAAAAAAAAAAACAACGAAACCCCTGGTTCGATGAAGAGTGCCGGCTAGCGCATGCAGCTAAGGACGAGGCATACCAGGCAATGCTGCAGACTCAAACAAGAGCTGCTGAGAGAGTAGCCCGGGAGCTCTACGGGCTGAAACGAAAAGAGGAACGCCGACTTCTCAGGAGGAAAAAGAGAGAGCACGAGAAGAGGGTTGTAGCGATAGGGGAGATGTTCGAAAATATTATCAGAGGGTGAAGCGATCCACCCAAGGATACAAGGCTAGAACGGAAGCCTGCCGAGATGAGAGTGGGAATATGGAAGTAGACACACAGTCAGTGCTGAGGATCTGGAAAGAACACTTCTCTAGACTGCTTAATGGCGAAGTCAGCCAAGATGCTGGTAATAGGCAGAACGCTCCATTCAACTTGGACGATGATGGCCAAGAGTTCTGTCCACCCGACCTAACCGAAGTGCGGCTGGCGATATCCAAACTTAAGTCGTACAAGGCTGCTGGTGCGGATGGCTTACAAGCCGAACTATTTAAATCAGCGGGAGATGAATTGGCTAGGAGCATACCCCAGCTCATCTGCAAAATTTGGTCGGATGAAAGTATGCCCGATGAATGCAACGTCGGTATAGTGTGCCCCATCCATAAAAAGGGAGATGTTCTGAAATGTACCAACTACAGAAGAATTAGTCTCCTAAACGTCGCTTATAAAATATTGTCGGCTATCCTGTGTGACCGCTTAAAACCTTTTGTCAACGATCTGATCGGCCCCTATCAGTGTGGTTTTAGGCCAGGCAAGTCAACCGTCGATCAAATGTTCACACTCCGACAGATTTTAGAAAAATCCCGGTAACTTCAGATCGATACACACCACCCTTTTATCGATTTTAAAGTCGCGTATGATAGCGTGAAAAGGGACGAATTATACAGAGCCATGTCGAGTTTGGCATCCCTGCCAAACTCGTCCACCTGTGCAGGATGACGATGGAGAAATCTCGCTGCTCCGTCAAAATTGGTAAGAACACCACCGATTCCTTTGATGTTGAGAAAGGATTGAGGCAAGGCGACGCGTTATCATGCAACCTATTCAACATCGTTCTTGAAGCCATTGTACACAACGCACATGTCAACACCAGCGGTACAATCTATCAAAAGTCCGTTCAATTGCTTGCATATGCGGATGATATTGACATTGTCGGCAGAACGAAGCGAGCAGTGGCGGGGGCATTTCCGAGCATTGAATCGGAGGCGGCTAGAATGGGATTGGCGGTTAATGAGGACAAGACGAAGTATATGCTATCATCGAGAGAGGAATCTCAACATCGTCGACTCAGACAAAATATCACGATGGACAGATATAACTTCGAAGTTGTCAAGGACTTTGTCTTCCTGTGGGCTCCACTAATACATCGCAAAATGACATCAGTGCAGAGATCAAGCGAAGAATTACTCTTGCCAACCGCTGTTTCTTCGGTCTAAGAAGGCATTTAAGTAGTAAGGCCCTCCCTCAGAGAACCAAGGAGACTTTATACAAGACCCTAATCATCCCGGTCCTGCTTTATGGGTCAGAAGCATGGACACTGAAAGATTCGGATAAAAATCTGGTAGGGTGCTTTGAGAGGAAGATTCTTCGTGTGATTTTCGGTCCGGTGTGTATCGAAGGAGTATGGAGGAGAAGATTCAACGACGAGCTATACGGGCTATACAGCGACGTTGGCCAGATCAAAAAGCTGAAAATACAGCGGCTGAGATGGCTGGGGCACGTGGAGCGTATGGACAGCAACGCACCTGCCCGACAAGTCTTCGAATCCAACCCCGATGGGGTACGCAGCAGAGGAAAAACCCGTAACAGGTAGCGCAAACAAGTGGATGACGTCATCAAAGCACTCGGTGTGCGCAACTGGAAGCGGCTAGCTAGGGACAGAGCTGGCTGGAGGGGCTTGTTAGTTGAGGCCGAAGCCCATCCTGGGCTGTGAGGACCAGCAAAAGTAAAGTAAGTAAGTAAGAATGGGTACCTGAGCTGCTATAAATCAATTTGGGTTTTATCAAGTACGGACATACGATTTTGGAGTTTTTTATAACCAAATTTACTTCATTAGGTTTGTTGATAGCATTTCTTTTTTTTTCTGGAGAAAATTGAACTCAAATTCAAAAAGTTTGTTTGAGCAAATAAATGGAAGTTACATGCTAGAAACTGGATATCTGAAGACTCAAAGGCCTAAACAAATTTTCTATCATTAGAATTAACAGAGGAATTTTTGTTAACATGAGTACAGGATACACTAAGGGTAAGCCTTGAGACAAACACAAAATTTCACGAATAAAGATTACAAAATAGGTTTTTCTTCGACTCTCAAGAGTATCAAAGCTCTAAAATTAATATTTATTATTATAGATTAATATCGCACTTCCTGATATGAAACATTTCTCAAAGAGTACCCCACTAATTTTTTTGGATCCCTGCAATTCAGTTCTTCTTAGTCGGTCAAAAATATTGCATTTAAAATTTTTATGAATAATTTTTTTATTTAAAAAATAAAATCAAATAAAAAAATATTTTTTTTTAATTTTTAACTTTTTCACTAGATTTGTTTGTATTCAATCAAAAAATCTAAATTTGCATTTTAACTTGTTGTTATCATTTTCTCGTTAACGGTGTAGAAATATTATAGAACCATTACTTATACACCAAAAGTAAGTGTTTTTAAAAGTTTTCAATTTTTAACGGTCTTTTAGGCAGGCGACATTTTTCTTGAAACTACCCCGTAAGCTAAGATATTACACATCATAAATTTGGTAAAACAAATGTGTATGCCATTTTGATGTTATATAAATTGATGTTGAGTGTATATTCCAACAGGCCCTCCGATGAACTCTTATGTGTTGTGTTATTAGACAGCCCATAAGAATTCAGATGGCACATAAGAATTCATCGGAGGGGCTGCCGACATGCACTCAACATCAATTTCTATAACATCTAAATAGTTTAAAAATATAAACCCCTGAGGAAACTGGAAAGAAACCAGGTGTAACTTAGGGTACAATATGAATAAAAAAAAAAAAAAAATCGGGTGGCACAACGGCTCATGAAGAACCAGGGCCTAGTGACTAACAACTCGCAACCATTCCTGTGTGCGCCTTTTCGACAGGAATGGAAGGGACCTAAAATTTTATGCCGAATCCGAACGGCTAGACGAGAAGCACTTATTCGTGACAAGTGATACTCCTGGAGGATTTGTCAATTCCTCGCAAGAGGCATTAGCCCTGAAAAAAAACTTTTTAGTTTTTAGGTGGACGAGGCTGGGAAGCGAGCCCAGACCTCCAGCGTGACAGTCGAACGCACTAACCATTACGCTACGAATAAGTTTTCTTATTAATTGAATCCAGTTCATTGATCATAAAAACTCAGGTACCATTAAAAAGCAATATTCAAAAATGAAAAAGTAGCGGATATCACGCTACGAAAAGTGTACCTACTCACAATATTTCAGTGTTTTCAGTTTTTTTTTGTATTTTTAAATATCATTTATATTTAACGAGGTCTCCTATTATATCTCTTTGAGAACAGCAATCTTAAGCTTCATTTTCTCGAGTATTAGAAGTTGTAACACGGCTTGTGTCAGTAGAGAGGTCCGACCAAAATAACAACTCAAGTGTTTTATAAAAAATACAATCAATCAAATCTTTATTTACAAATACATAATTAACAAAACAAAGATGATAGAGTGTGAAACCTTAATAATTGTAGGCGGTAGTGTACATCCGTACAATTTCTAAATGCTCCAAACTCTATGAAGTCTAGAACGATAATGATAAAACAGAATTCAAAGTCGATACTTTTATGCTATTTTAAGAAATATTTTTGTCATATCTAATTTAGATTTTAAATTTCTAATTTTAAAGTTCGAAAAGTTAGTAGAAAAAAGTACTATGATTGAATTGTATTGAATTGCAAGCTCAAGTGACCCTCAAGAAGCTTTTTTATTCAATTATATGCAATCACTCCATTTGAAACAGCAGTAATTTTATTTTATAAATTTCTTCATTTTTCTTTTTAATTTAATTAAGTTTAAACTAACAATCTGACATCTTCTTAAAATTGATCGGAAATTAATTGAAGCCCCCTATATCCTATACCGAAGTAAAAGGTATCATCGTTTATGCAACAAAATAACAACTTAAAGGATGTAGGTTGCATTTGTTCGAAGTGAAGGGTCTATTTAATATTAAACACGGTTTCTTCTTTCAAATATCGATCTGCTGGTGACCCCGCATCGCCATCATGATCATCATCATCATAAACATCGCTATAATCCATTTAACATGCTTCCCAAATAAAGATTAAAACTAAGTTTATAATCTTTCTACTGACCGACGATGCGACGTTGCCGTCACGTCATATCGTTCTTTTCGTCATTTTGGTCTTTGTCTTTTGTATAGATATATCTAAAGCAGCATCATCACCATCTTTGTGCGGTTCGTTGCCGTATTACGGTAATTTAGTTGATTGGTTTTACTAGAGTCTCCACTCCACTCATTGAAGCGCAACATTAAATTTTACTCGCTTTCTTTCTTACGCAACAGTCAGCGCCACGGAACGCGGTACACACAAAAAAAATCGGACTCTATCATCTTAAATGAGTCTATTGGCTATAAAAATAATATACTATATCTACTTCTTCTACATCCATTCCAAGTATAGCGATGGTGGAGGTGGTTTCTTGATCTCAAAAAAAAAAAAAAAAATTAAAAAAAAAAATAAATTCCAAGCTTCGGTTTTCGATTTCTGATTTCTTTTCAGCATTTCTTCAGATAAATTTGAAGAAAAAAAATAAATATAAAAATAAATAAAAACAAAAGTACAACCATGAATCGGAGTCCGGAGCCAATAAGAGTTTTACCCTCATTTGACCAAGTCTATAGAGCTCTCCAGCGTCACAGCATCAATTCTATCTGCTTCATTTGGGTCCATACAAGTGAGTGGCAATCGAGCAGCTGATTCATCCGCCAGGAGGAATGTATCTTAAAATAAATAACAATCTTGAAGTTATTTGTTGTTGTTTTGTTTGTAAGTGTATTTCGGTAGCGTTAAGTCGTAAAATCGTAAATTCGTAAATTACAAAAAAATAACAACAACGACAAGAGAGACACAAATTTATTGTTAACATAGGGAAAGGTCGTTTAGTGATAGTATTTCTTCGAAAATGAAAGTAACCAAGGTCGCCATTCGGACTGACCATTGGACAAACGGACAAGCGATGCGACGCGACAAGAAGGCGCAGCGGCGGCGGCGCGGCGCGGCGTCGGGCGATGAATTCAATGTGGAGAAGTGTTTAATGATTCGGATGGATGGACCGAGCTGAATGGCTGGCAGTGATAGTGGGCGTTTGATGTGATGAGGGACAAAGCAACAACTGTATAGAGACATGATGTGCTGGATCATTTCTCTCTTGGAGCCAACCAAGTAGCCATAGCCATCACGATCGCATACTTGGAGGGCTTATGCAATTCAGTGCGTCTTCGTATCGCATTTCGAATTTCTCTTTTTTTCTGTTTTAATCTTTTTGGCACCTTCGATTGCGAGTAGCAGTATCAGAAGATCAAATCATTCGACTTTTGATTTGATGTTGATTTATTAACTTTGAATGCATTTAAATTTCATTATTTAAAAATCCAAATTTATTACCTTAAAAAGGTTTGAAGCATTTTTTTTAACAAAATGCAATAGGTAACACTGATGTTATTTTTTAAATTAGTTTTTTTTAATTATTTGCAGAAATGTGTAAGAAATGTTTTTTATTTATAATGTATCCAAATTATTATTTTTTTGCTAAAGTGTAGTCTGGTACATCTACTACATCTCTATGTATTTTTTAAAAAACGGGATACATTACTATAAAAATAAATAAATAAATTGGGTGGCGCAACGGCTCGTGAAGAACCAGGGCCTAGTGACTAACAACTCGCAACCATTCCTGTGTGAGTATGTCGAAAGGAATGGAAGGGACCTATAATCTTATGCCGAATCCGAACGGCTAGACGAGAAGCCCTTATTCATGACAAGTGATACTCATGGAGGATTTGTCAATTCCTCACAGTAGCCCTGAAAAAACTTTTTAGTGACAGTCCATCGCACTAACGATTACCCTACGGGCTACTATACATTACTATACGAGTCTCAATTTCAGCTGTCAGTGCCTTTTTTTGTAACAAAAGTAGGTATTATAACCCTTTATTTAAGACTTTGAAAAAATAATAAAATGCATTTGTTGAAGTGTAAGGTCTGCACATGCTGTACTTACTTTTCTCAAGGCTTTTTATATGCATAACCTAAATCTGAGCTTGGATCGTTCCACTAGTTCAGGTTTTTCAGATATTGCTGCTCTAAATTTTGTTTGACTTTTTTTGAGGTTATAGTAAAACATCGTAAAGTCATTTTGTTTAAACAAATTTGGAGTATGATATTGCTCCATCAAGTCAAGGTTGGGTCAAGACAAGAAAAAAATCGTATGGGAGGGAGGAGTCCATTTCTCCATTCCAAAAACATTTTTTTAAATTATACGTTTCTATTATCTATGTTTTGTTGTACTTTCACTTTTGAAAATATTAGAAAATAAAGAAACCAACTTCTTGGTCATGGTAAATAAACTGCATGACTCGATCGCGCAAACTTGCTCTCGAACAATCTTAACGTAGCTAGAAATTGACAATATACGAGTACATAAGTTTAATAATATAATGATGTCGTAAAGAATAATTTGTTAAAAAGTTTAAAAATAAGTAATAATGTATTTTTCTTGCGATATACGATAAACTTTAGGATTTTCATTATATTATCAAAGAAAGGTCACGAAAAAAAGGAAATATGTACTACCAGAAGACCCGTGCGAACATTTCGCACATTAAAAAAGGCTTTAAATTTTCAAATAGAATGTCTGAACAAAATAAATAAATTCTTTTTATTGTTGATATGAACAGAACATATTAGTTTTACAAAACCTCTTTGTAAACAATATTATTTGATGTAAGAATGAAATCTTTTTTAAAGTTTTTGTTTATCATTTTCTTTAATAGATACATACGTATGTATATGTTGTTTTCACTTTTTTATTTAGTTTAATAAGCTTTTTTACTTTTAAGCTTTAATCTCAAAAAGACATTTCTCAAAAACACAGCTAAAAATTCTTTTGGGGGCCCCAGCAATTAGCTATCTCACTGCATTCGGACCCTGTGTGAATGCATTTGATTGTGTAACTCGCACTATTTTGAAAAAAGCCCCAATTTGTCCTCGATATGCCCGTTTCTCTATTTGTTCGCACCATCTAAGAGTTAGGTTGGGTATCACTCACTCCTAGCACATCCCTGCTGCTGGAGTGAGTGACACATATTCAACCACACTTAGCTTCGCGATGCTGTGAAATTTATCGGCTCACGGATGTCGAAGTGTCAACCATTTTGTAAATGGTTGACTCGGTCACTTTTTTATCAACCCTCGTTTTGGCTTGGCGGCTTCTTGTTGTTTCTTTGTTTTCTTTTTCTTTCATTCATGCATGATGTAACTAAAGAATGTTTCTCCCACACTCACTCGAGGTTCAGCGAAAAAAAAAGAGAGTTTTAAATTACAGAAGTAATACATGTCTTTCTCTTTCACTCATTCAATGGGTTAAAAGTGAGGTATTCTTTATGTCAAATTTTTCATTTATTGAATTATTTGAAATTTCCGAAACTTATAGACAATAGTGTGGTATAACATAAAGTTTTTGTGCAATGTCATGAGTATGTGTAAATTCCTATTCAGTGATACCTATTTTAGTGGATTTGACTATTTTATAAATGAGAAAAAAGGAGTTTGACAACAGAAATAATATATATGATTATAATTACTACAATTAATATTTTGGTGGAAAAAAAAATGTAACGGTTATTAACGGTACCGTCATAGAACCGATTTTTTGGTTTTCAAATTTCTTGTTAACGGCTACACCAATTTCAACCAATTTTTGTACGTAAGAGGTCCTTTACAATCTTAACAATTTTACATATAAAATTTTTCAAAAATATAATATTTGGATTTAAAAAAAAAATATTGAAGTTTTTTTTTGAAAATTCAATATCTTGAAAACAAGTCAATGAATATTTTTTAGTTTTGTTTAAAATTGTATTTTATTTAATTCTAAAAGTAAGCATATCAAATTTTATTTTTAAAAATGTTCAAGAATTGTTATATATAAAAAAATATTTTTTAAGAAAACTGCTCTAACGATTTTGTTTTCATAAATTCATATTTATCAAAAAAAAAAATCAGATGGCATACTTTTTTTAAGCTCTATCTGTTTTATCTACTTAAATAACAAAGGAGAATGCTCAAAAGTGTATGGGCGAAAAACCCAGAGTCGATATAGAAAAGTCATAGCTACATGGTTTGAAAGGACATTAATTGTAGATGACAAATATGGAATCATTTTCTTAAAAAGGTATTCCCGGGACTGGATATGACAATTTAAAATTTTTAAAAACACAGTGTTTCTTCATGTAAAAAAAAGTAAAATGTGGCACATCTTCATATTGTGGTTGATTCATGTTACTTACTTACCTACCTAAGCATGTCGGACAACAGTTTTAGGAAATAGTATGTGCGTACGAATAAAGAACAATTTATAAATCATTCGCATACTGTTATACTAATGAATAAATAAGACCTGTCTTTTCGTTACTACATATATATGAAATTTTAAAACTCCAAAAGGAAAACGAAACTGGTAAAACTAAGAATTTTTCACCGGCAGTGGTACAGTTCCGAAATCTTTTGTTTTCGTAATTTATTCCGGAATTTTCTAATTGATTTCTTAAATAAGAGTACTTTTGATATATTGACGAGACTAGTAGGTGATGTACCAATTTGTAACTGTTAACACATTTTCGCATTAAAAGAATGCAATATTCAAGGCACATGTATTTCCTCCTATACCTTCCTATATTGTTGCTACCTCACATTCCAAAAAAAAAAAATATATAGCGGCCGCCACACTTTTAACAATTTTTTTTCTAAACCTTGTATTTTTGAGCATTGCCTTATGAAAATCAGTTTTTTTGGAAAAAATAGTTTTTGAAGCCTTGTCGAAAATATTTTGTTCCAACAATCAACAAGTTGGCCGGAAACCGCATTTTTCGGAGACGAGACCGAGACGAGACTTAATTATACGAGACCGACACGAGACCGAGACGAAACTGAAAATTTTTGATTTTGATGAGACCGAGACGAGACTTACAAAAGTCTCGCAGAGTCTCGTCTCGTAGCCAGCCCTACTCGAAATTACATAAATAAAACGAAGTTTTTAATTACACAATTAAAACATAATTATATTTGTTTAATTTTATATGGCTACAGTTTATCAATCAAGTAAATTCTTTTAAAAGTTAAGACAATTTGAATTTATCTACATAGGTAATCATAAGTATTTTAGTACTTTTTATCTTTTTCTTAACAGATTTTTGTCGGATTTATTCACCAGTTATTGCTAGCACAGCAGTTTTTTAAATACCCTTTTACATTTTCGTTCACTTCGCTTAAAATCAAAAAAAAAACAAAACAAAATAAACATCACTCTAACATTTATAAAAATATTTAAAGTTTCAAACTTTTGACAAACTGTTAAATTTAAAATATTTATAATCCAGTCGAAAAGTAGTTCCTCCCTTAGAGACTGCTTTTAAAGTGGATTAAAAATGAAGTTTGTTTATTGCTTATTCTTATACAACAATTTTGTTTTTCTTAAATAAATAAATATCAAGAGGAAGAGGATTCCTTATCTCGTTCATTTGACGTTGACGACGAACTACTATGTCCACACTTTTTACAGACTTTCTCGCCTCTCTCGGTATTATCATCATCAGAAGATTCAATTGACCAGCCGTCCTTAGACACAATTGTACCTTCTGATTTATCCTCGCTGCATCTGTCTGTTGAAAACCACTTGGTTGTGAACTCACTAATCTTTACCGGTGTCAATGGTGTACCGCCATCTGAGGGTGTTGGTGACGATTCAAATGAACTTCTAATACGATTCCCATGTTCATCGTTGATTCGTAGACGAAATTTTGGAAAACTACTCCCCCGGCGAATTCTTGCTCGATCTCCTCGAAAGTTCGACCTAACCGCCTCCCAGTCGACCGTGCCTGGTGATGGAGTATCGGCTTCAGCTATTCCCGGGAGCATGGTGCAGCCAAAGTAATTCGCACGGAACTGCTGTTGCGTGGTGACCGAAATACCCCGAAAGCCATCGTTGACAAATGCACAATCATCAGGGTTTGCGTCTATCACAGAATCCAAATATCGCTTCCCATGATAGACAATCTCTTCTTGCTGCTTGAACTGCGTCCTAACCGAATTCCTGCCGTCCGAACTATAGAGATAAACATTCTTACGCTTCGATCCACTGTCATCAAGGCTAACTTCAGGAGGACTACACAAACTGCCACTGCTATTACGGGTTGCTTTGGATGCCTTTTGAAAGAACATGCGATTATGGCTGGGTGTAATGAGGGGCGATGGAGTCGCTGACGACATGATCAGAGCACATTGATGAGCAGTCGAATCGGGGGAGATGCCATAACAACTAGTAAATGACATAGAAGTCTCCAAATTATGCATAAAAACTGTATTATCGATAATGTAGCTGTTTCTTGTTGGAAGGGTTAGTGTATTGGGTGGTTTCTTAGTCGGGGCTCGAACCGCATCGAACTGCCTTGCCGGTGGATGCGATGTTTCTGTCGTTAAAGTAGTTGTATTCATTTGGGTCGTCGCCGTCGAGTAGATTTTGTTGTAACTGTTGCTGGGTGTCATAATTAGGGGGGAAATCATCGGTGGTGGAGTTCTTGGTGGGGTTCCCAACGACTCATAAGCTATGGGGGACAAAAGCATAAGTTTTAATCATTTTTTTTTAATTCAACATCTGAACAAACACACAACATGGAAAAACATCGAATTTTTAAATTTTATTTTCTATCATCTACTATAATAAAGCAACGGTTATTTTCTTAACGGCAAAACTATTCAAAAAATAAGTAAAAAGAAAAAGTTACAATTACAACAACAGTGCATCCAATTTTATTGATGAATGAGATGAGTTACGCTACCTGCCCTTCGTACCTTCCCAACCGTCTTCATTGTCCTCGTGTATTGGGTTTGGAGTTTTACTGGAAGTCGTTATGGTTGACGATGTGGTTGATGAATCCAAGCATGTTTGCACGACTATGTCCATGTGAGAATCCAAGGAGAATTGTTTTCCTATATCATAATTTAAGGATTATAGACCTGGTACAAAAACAAATACAGAAGGACTACTCAGACTTACCAGACATTAGAATACCACGTACTCTACGTCTCATAGAAGGTGATTCTTGGTGCTGAAATTAATAATGAAGAATTATCAATAGTCTATATTATTATTTAATTTCTAATCCGGAAAATATTTTAAACTATTAGCTTGAGCAAGCAGAATATTTATATTTGAAAAAAATCTTCTTTATAGCCGGATAGCTGGCAACATATTTTTCGATCTCATCGATACATGGATAAAACTTTGATCATAGAAAGATTGAGGGCCGGCAAACACAGAAACGTCACTCTTACATTCCGAGTCAGAGGCTTAGGTCTTATATTTCTAAAACATTAAAAAGAAAGACCTAATCGATTGAACCGAGGTGCAGACTGCTGTTTTTGTATTTGATGGTCATAAATCTTTCTATGACCAAAGTTTCATCCATGTACCGATGAGGTCGTCGAAAAATATGTTGCCAGCTCTAAGTCCATTAGAGACTTATTGTCTTTTGTTCCAGGTCGAGCCATCAAAACATTGTTTTAGGAGAAATACAACAAAAACCAAAAATAGATCTTTTATAACTCACCGCAATTCTTATGCCAGCATAAGTCTTGGCCAAAAAATCATCAGCATCGAAGAGAGCAGCAAAAGATCCATTGACAATTTTTGGAGACATTGGAGAATTCGCTAGGAGAAGACTTGATCCAAAAGCTTCATTCTTTTCCTTGGTTTCTGTTTTATATATAATAAACATTTAAGGAAGTACATAAATTTATACACATTTGATGAGATGTGAATTTTAAGTGTGATGAACACAACATTAAGCAATACAGAGGAATATATTAGAGCCGTATTTAAGAACTCTAAACATCTAGGCTGGGCCTCAGCATGCAGTTTGCATTCAATAGAAGTTTTCTAACTATATAAAAATTGATTACCTACAATAAGGATACGCGCATATACCCTTATCTTTCTTTTCAAAATGACCTCAATATTTTTTCTGATTGGTGTTTACATAACAATCTTTTTTTTGAATGTTTCAAAATGCCAATCAATGTCCTTCCTTAGAGGAATAAATCCAATATCATTTAATTACAGCATGAACCAATCTGTACTTAATAAAGGAATAACATCATCTGATCTAGGTGTATACTTCTCACACCTTAACACCCCACATTGAGAAAATCGTCAATAAAGCCAATGCAATGCTTGGTTTTATTAAACGTTGGAATAAGGAATTTTCGTGTTGACGTTCGTCCCCACTTAGAATATGTATGTTCACCCCACTAATCTGTACACATTAATCGCATCGAATCTGCCCAGCGTAAATTTGTGCGTTTTTGCATTAAGACATTTTAATTGGAATGATCCGAATCACCTTCCCCTTATAGCAATCGCCTTCTTCTTTTAAATATGACATCCCTGGAAAAACGTCGCAGAGTAACCGGTGTTATGTTTTTATTGGTTGCATTGATTAACCGGTTCATTTTGACAAAATTCATTTGATCGTTATAAGTCATAGTTCTCGGAACTCTGATATTTTTCATCTCAACTTCCATCGTACCAATTATGGTCTCCGTCTGAATGAGCCACTGACTCTTATGAAACATTGTGCGAATATAAACCATAATGTTTTTGACTTGAGTTACTCAAAGCACAAGCTGTATAGTGTATGTGTATGGGCGTACTTGATATTCGCCAGCATCAATTTGCTAATATTATCTGTTTTGTTTTGCATCGTAAAAGTGTTGCCACGCTTTATTTATTTGTTTATTTACAGCCGTATTCATTAGAATCCGCTCAACAGATCAATAGTTATGCACTGCAGAAGGATTTATGTAGCCACTATACAACGTTGCATAAATTGTTATGCATACAATATTTTTCAACCCATTATAGTTATAATGAGCTTGTGTCTTGTGTAGTACAATAAAGGATGAATCTATTACGTTTTACTTTCAAAACCGACAAAGGAGACCCAGCTGTGTGTGTGCTGTGTGAAAAATGAATAGAAGTAATTCTCCTGGTGATTGGATTCTTTTTGGTTTTTTATTAATTTCTTTTAATATTATTATAATTCTCCACTTGCTTTGTTTTTTTTTGTGTTCGCAAATAAAATTAAAAATATTTAAAACAAAAAATACGCCGTTTTTGATTTATTCCATAAATTGTTCCATTCTGTGAGTGATGTTTTTGCTGACCAGAAAAATAAAAGGGTGGTGCTTATTTTGTAATGCTTAAATTTCATTTGTATTTTCCCGTGAAAGTGATGAAGGTGATTCTTTTTATAATTTGATTGAAATCACCCATGCCGTCGAGCATTTGCAAAAGTTGTAAAATTTGATGGAAAATCTATAAATCTTGCACATTTATGAAGCAGATTCTATAAAATAAAGTGTACAAAAAATATTCTTAAATTTATTTAAACAATATCACAACAAAAATGTACAATTAAATAACAAAACCAATATTATTTATTGTTGTATTTAATTTTATAAAATATTTTGATAGTATCAGATTCCAACACCTCAAAGATTACAAAAATAAGCGCCCCCCTAATATCTATCTACATTATTGTTGGGTGTGAGTCAAAGTGACATTCCGATACTAAACAACCCTTATGTAGGCACTATACAACCTCCAAACGCGTTTAGATTATGTTGCCTCTATTCAACGTTGCAAAAGTTAATGAATAAGGTTTTTGCGTTCAGAGGCATTATAAAGAGTGCATAGCGATATGCACTCGCTATAATTCGTTTATGCATAAGGCTGTTAATGTTTAACTTGTAATTACGTATATTTTGTATTATGATCTATGTTGTCTTTAGTAGTGTGTTAGGCTTTATGTATTTTTTAACTAACAACTAACACCACGCTTAATGATGACTGTGACAAGTTGCTACAAATGCTTGCAATAAGCAGTACTGAAGCGTGTAAAATGAAATTCAAAACTAAAACAATAACACCACAACCACTTAAGAAAATAAAGTTGTTTAAAAGAGATTACAATTTATAATCTAAAAGAACTTCTTTTTAATCAGTCGAAGTAGTCTAGGGAAAAAGTGGACTTTTTGGGCCGAAACCAAAAATGTCGGTGTAAACAAAATGTTTTGATGGTATCCATATGGAAAAAGAGTTCTGAATCTGAAAATGCCGGGTAGGTATACCTCTGGAAAACTTGAGGACTTTTACATATGACGTTATCAAGGGAAAAGGTTGTTGCGCATAAAACGGAAACAAAATTACTTTGGTACAATATATGCATATAGCACATGATTTCAAGGTACTTTTTAATGGATAACTGAATGACATTAAAACTAAGACGATAAGTAAGGCCCTCATTATGAATAGCGAATCGAACTTAAAACTTTGCGAATTCGCTAACTTCGTATTAAGAATAGCGATTCGCTTAAGTTAAGTTCACTTCAAATGTCAAAACTTTAGCGAATTTGATTATCACTGTATTACAAATAGTGAGCTTTCGCTAATCTATTCGCTAAAAGAGTCAAAACTTATCGAACTAAAGTTCTATGTGATGACTCTATCGAATTAAAAGTTAAAGAGCTTTAAATTATTTGTTATTGTTTATTTTAAGCAAAGCTTAAAAAATAAATAATTTGATATGTATTTAAAAAACAATGCCAATCCATTTCCAAATTTGTAGGTCTTCCGCGTCGATAAAATGGTCGATTTCTAAGGCAAATTCAGAATCTCAATCTCTCATGTCCGTCTGGTTGAAGCTAGATTTGAGATCTCACTTTCCTGAACTTGCAAAAACCCAATTGATTTGAGGAAGGGACACGGAATCACTCACTAATTTTGTTAGAACAATGAACATGAATGTGGAAATATTATTTTGCCAATTAGAAACACAAATGCGTATTTAGTATATGAGAAGCAAAAGGAAGAAATATGAACCGAAATAGATAATGAACTTATTGGTCAAACAGTTGCGAAATGCAAATGATCTGGGAGCGTAAACTCTAACTCGCGCTGTAGGTATTCTTCTTAATACTGAACTAATTAACCAAATCGTTCTGGAAACATTTCAGGAAAAAAAAATTTATTTTGCAATCTTCACTGTACACACACATACAAGTTACGAATAATATTAAATTATTTTTATTGAAAAGTTTAGCCAGCAATTATACATTATATAAAAAACAAATATATAAATTATACTCCATTCGAATATTGTTTTGTTTTTTAAGAAACAAATAATAACAATTCACAAACAGAAATAAAAAGTCAAGCCATTTGACGTTGAACAAGTGTAAATTCATTTGAAAACTGTTGGCAGCATTGATTTCTGAAGCGAATCTGGAAGCTCGCTAGCGCTAATACCGTGATAAGTGAAATTCGCCAAATCGTTCGCCTTTAAGCGAACGTTCGATTCGCTATTCATAATGAGGATTATATTTTCAGTACGATATATAAATATATAAATATCCCGCTTGTGAAACTTGGTATAACTATTGTATGTCTTCTGAATACAAAGAATAAGTATATTTGACAAAAACATCTATAGTAAAAAGGTGCTTTTCAGTTCAAAATCACACATTTTATTTAACCCTTAAAAATACACTTCCTTCCTAAATATTTGTATAGACTATTTTCATTCTTGATTCTAGTGACACTTTTAAGATTTGCACCAAGTTTCATGGCGTCTATATTTGCACACAAAAAAGTTATGAGTAGTAAAAAAATTAAAATCAATGATTTTTTGATGTTTTTTTTAGGTCAATTTTTATTATTTTTTTGTTTGCTTAGTAAATTTAATAAATATTTTTAAATCATCAATTTTAATAGAAAATTTAATTTCCAACCAAACATAATTTAAGTAAAATTTTCAAATTCGACTTATTTATCGAGTTACACCAAAAATATTGCAAAATGAACAGTGTGACCATTCTCTGAGAAAACCATTGGTGAATTTGGGCAAATTTTGTGTTTTTTCAAATGTCTATTTCACCCTTTTTGACATTTTTTTTGTTATGTACAGTGTTGGACAGAGAATTAGCACATTATGTTTTTTTTCAGTTAACATAGCCGTATACAAGTTGACAAAACCCTTTCTTAAAAACTTTTCACATTATTGTAATCTAGACTGCATCCCCTAATATTCCTGCAATTTTACCGTTATTAACACATGTTTGTGTATTAATTCTATATGAGAAGTGTGCGATTGGTCAATTTTCCGTGGCCACAGAATTAGCACATGAGGTTAAAATTGTGTTTATAGTATAAAATAGCTGCATTTTTGGTCAGATTTAAAAAAAAAAAAAAGTAATCGACAATTTAAAGCAAGTTGTTCTAAAGGATTTTGTTTGCAAATTATTTGAATATTTTTTGACTAGATGGGCTGGCAACTATCCTGTATACCTGAGTTTAAAAAAAATCATTATCATGATAAAAAATAACGGTAAAACAGTTCACGAAATCGCAAATAATGTGGGAAGACCAAGAAAATTAGTGTATAATCACATCAAATTTTATGAAACTCATAATACGACCAATGCCATCCGAAGAAACGCACCTCCAAAAAAGATAAGTTCTGCTGATGATCGTATAATCTCTGCTTATGCAAAGAAAAGTCCGTTTTTGACATCAGCTGAAATTCGGGATGAAGTGAATCAAGTCCATCGCATAGCAGTAAGCAGCATAACAATCGAAAGAACACTCAATGACAAGGATTTGATGGTTGCATAGCTCAGCACACGTCCCTGGTTTCAAAAAAAATATTACAGCGAAATTAACCATAATTTTAACAACAAGAAAGTCGTGAAAAATCATTTTATCTAAATCTAAGCGCATACCTATGTAGTTCTATGTTTATAAAGGCTTTAGGCCCAGTTTCACAGTAACAGTAGTAGCACTTTAGTGCGAAATATAGGACACAAAATTCGCAGTGCACACTTGCCTGCATAAATTGCACTTAAGTGTCGCTAACTCAGACTGCGAAAATTACCATAAAGTACCAATATGCGAAACTTAAGTGCAACTTATTCTAGTAAGTGGTCACTGTGAAACTGGCCAGTTTCAAATACGTATATGTTTAATTAGAGTAGGTTCACTGAATCACTTTACTATGGTTTACTGGTCAATTTTTAAAAATCTTTCAAAGTTTGAGGAATTTAGTAATAAAATGCTAAAATTCCACTTGCCAGTAAACCTTGAAATTATGGTTCAGTAATCAAATCATTAACTAATAAATTACTCACATAATTTTGAGCTGTTTATTTTTTTTTATCCGATTTCACTTCTTTTTTGCTAAGATATTGGGGCATATGAATATGCTCCAGATAGACTGCGAATATGTCGCAGATAGACCCAGGTTTAACTAAATACAGTTTAAGGCAATTTTGGCTGAATGATAGAGACCGATTTTAATTACAAACTGTTGTTTTATATTTTTATAAGATAATTAACTTGGTATACTACACAAACAGCTTCAAATATTTTGAAATGATAAACTTAAAAAATAGAATCAACGTCTGAAAATTCAACTAAACCTTTGATTAACTTAGACACACCCCTAAAATGATTGTTTTTATTCGATGCACTATGAACATGAACACGAGCATCTCTAAAGTCAAAAGGTCATCATTCAACGTCAAAGTACGTAACTATAATTGATACAAAAATCTGAGAAAGTGGGGGGTAGGTTAGGTGCCACTCCACCTGAATGGAAAATCTGCAGTTTTCATTTTTTACCTTTATACTATATGAACTTCAAATCATATCACTCTACCGAATTTCATTTTTTTACAAAAATCGGAAGTGCTTCATAATGGATAACGATTCTAAGAGAGTTGGTGGATAAGATACCACACCCATAAACGGAAGACCTCAAATTTTCGATTTTTCTTTTGTGTAATGCACTTCAAGACCTACCGGTCTACCGTATTTCATAATCCTACAGCAGTCCGAAGAGCTCTTTTAATTGAAGAATGGAATAACTTCCAAAATGTCATAGAAACAAAACATTTTGATAACAAAAAAAGCTATGAGTGCTTTTAAAAAGCATTAGTTGACAGAAGAAAACAACTCCCGGTTTTATTTCCACCCACGTGTTTCAAACTTTTATTTTAAACCAACGCAACGGCGTAAAACCCAGATAAACTTGGTAAACCAGATTATTTTATTTCGGCAGAAATTAACTGTCAACATTTGGATGGGAACAATATTCTGTAAAAAAGATAATTTTATCTCACGAATTTGATGCGGAAAGTGTAGAAATAAACCTGGTACGCTGGGATAAGTCATTTGTGATGTTTAATTTAATTATTTCCCACATTCACGCAAGTATTAATAAAAATGTGTTCATGTAATCATCTTGTGGAAAAGTTTATTTTTCTGCAAAGTGGAAAATTATCTCGTTGCATGAGTACCCTTATTATAAAAATAACGTACCGGGCGTAAGACTAGATACACCTGGTAAATTAGATAATTTTATCTCGTTAGAAATGAACTGTCAAAATTTGTATGGCTAAAATATTCTGCAAAACAGATAATTTTATCTCACCAATTTGTTGCGAAAAGTGCAGCAATAAACCTGATACCTGGGATAAGTCATTTATGACGTTTAATTGGATTATTTCCCACGTTTACGCAAGTATTTTTAAGGGGGTAGTCATGTAAACATTTTGCGGAAAGTTATATTTTTGTGGCAAGGCAGAAAATTATATCGTTGCATGAATACCCTTATTGTTATTATAAATTATTCAACCACTTGTCTATCGGTTGTGGCAGGACTTTTTGGAATGATTTTATTTGTGACATTTAAGTTATTGTTTACATTGTCGACACATTGTCGACACATTGTCGACCAATTGTCTACGTTGAAATGTAGACAACTTAAGTCGACACGTAGAGGAACAACACTGTATACGGCTATGTTAACTGAAAAAAGCATAATGTGCTAATTCTTTGTCCAACACTGTATAACTTTCATGGATTTAAGAAAATTTATCGATTGCAATTTTTATTTATTTATTTTTTTTTATCAATTGCAAACAAAATTTTATCTATAACTTACCCTTAGAAAAAAAGTTCTCGACCTATTAATACGTTAATTCTAATTTAACCTACTGCAAATTAAAAAGTCCCGTATTTGAAAATGGTTCGTATTATATTTTTTTTATAATAACATTATGGCTTTTTAAGGCAACCCATATGCGCAAACTATTTGTTTGGAAAATATCTATGGCGGGCTCCCAGACTATTACGGTTTAGGTTTAAAAAAGTAACTTGTTTGAAACAAATAACAAAATGTAGTAAATTTCCCACTGTTACTTTTTAGTTTTTTTTTTTTCAGAATAATTTTTCCAAAAATTAAAATAAAATAAAATAAAAAAATGGATTTCTATCATCAAAAAGGGTAGGTATAACCTTTCAATGTTGCCTTCGAAGACTGTAAACTAGGCTGAGGTAACTAAGGACATGCCAATTGTTACAATTACTTCTTCGGAGACGTGTTGATTGAAGCAGAACTTTCATGATACAAAACCTTAAAACATGAATCTTATCCTTTTGTTCATATATCATGTATGTATCTCTTAAACTTACCATATACCCCAAGTTTTTTGGTAAATTTTAAATAAATATAAAAAAAATAAAAGTTAGTTTTGTTACTTGTTGAATTTTTTTTTTTCATTAAAAAAAAAATTAAATTTTATTTTTTGTGTAACATTAAAATATAAAACTTATTTAAATTATAAGACTTAAAATAAAAATAAAACAATAACAAAGTCTCTTAACTTATTTCGCCCCTAAAAAAAATAATTCATTAGAAATTAATAGTAGCTAGGTAGTGAAAACTTAAAACAGTTTGCATCAAAAATCAAGACTCAGTTCTCGCCAAAAAAAAATATTGCATTCCTAACTGGCTGCAGCCTTATCAGTCTATACGTAAATACGGCCCTTGACCACACATACTCATATATATTGGCAGTTCCATTACCTTTGAGAGAAACCTTAGCTCTATCTGTTGCAGCAATATCAATTTTCATTTCATCCAAAACAAATCCAGCTACTAAACGAATTTCAGACCAATCATTTAAAATGTCATCCAAAGTGGTGCGACTTGAGGTGACAGTAAAACGTATGACATATTTTCCTTTAATTGAAGCTGGGACACAATGCAAGTTTCCTCGATGGTTGAGACGTTTGAGAAGTCTTTCTGTGATTTCATTTTCTCCTTTGATACGAAAGACAACCATTCCTTTAAAACAAAACAAAAATATAAAAAAAATAATCATTTTAAGAGAAAAGTTACAATAATAATGTACTCATACCTAAATGTCTCTTTGCAGGAATTTCGAAACGATGATCAGCACCAACAAGAGCTTCAAACTTCTGTGCCAAGCGAACGCCTTCTCTGATGTGTTTTTGCAGGCCTTTTATTCCAAACGACCTCAAGACAAACCAAAGCTTGAGAGATCGGAAGCGCTTGCTCAACGGGATCTGCCAATGCATGTAATCGATGGCTGAGCCTGAGTTCTCATGTTGCAGATACAGTGGTTCAACATTGAATGTCCGATGAACTGCTGTGCTGTCTTTTACCCTTTAAAACGAAATAAATTGATATTTTGTTTTTAATGAATAAGAATAAGTCATACAAACTTTTAAAACTTCTTCTTCTCTGTCCCTATACAAACTTATATAAAATCATCCATACGTCCCATGAATCATATATGATACACAAATTTTGTTTTTGTTTGAGTCTCCTACGTCCATGTATTATATATGATTCATAAATATAAATCGGCTTCACTGTCCCCATACAAACTGATTTTAAAACATCTCCACGTCCAATACTTTTTTTCAGAAAAAAGCATTATTGTTTAGTAAGATGCAACATAGAATGGGTTGGTTGCGTAAATAATTGTTCACTACTGTTAGAAAAAGGATTTAGTTTCGTGCTCATATATGATTCATGGACGTAGGCTAGCTCATTTCATATCAATACGTCCAAGGTATCATATATGATTCATTGTAAGGTATGATTATGCTTAAAACTTGAAAACGACTGGACCGAAGTGGAAACTTCTTTCTGCAGGTTTGTTTGAAATTAATACGCGAAGGTTTAGGAAAACAAGAAAAGCCTAAGACCCCTTTCACACAAGGAAACTGAGTTGCCGGCGATTTTTAGTTTGTAGGCGAGAAGGGCGTAAAAGGAAGAAAAAAATCTCCCCTCACACCCTTCTCGCCTGCAAACTAGCCAGTTTCTGGCAACTCAGTTTCCTTGTGTGAAAGCCGTCTAACAATTATCAACAGGTGGCGGTATAGCCGCAAATTTCGTTTTTTTTCAGCAGCATAACTCGAGAATGGATCGTTTGATTTTCACGATTATAGGTTTGATGGATTTGTATTGGCCATAGAAGAACACTATGGAGGAATATCTCGGAAATTTCCAGGAAAATTGGAAATCCGAGAAGATCCGGGTTTCAGTGTATTTCTTCGCATTTAATCGAGAATTGGAGCGAGAAATGGATTTAGACGAATAAAATTGAGTCCTTGTGTTCTATGAATGGGTGGAAGTAGTCGAAAACAGAAATGGTGGCATTTCCTTCCTTGATACATCCAGTGGAATTGAAAAAAGACATTCCTGTTTTCACTGATTGTATATCTGAGATCGCCTTGGTTTCGGTCTCTCAGGGGATTGAGGATACGTTGTTATAAAGGGGTCGAACCATTCTGCATTGAAATTAACATTGAATATGTAAGTGGATGAAAAACCTATGCAAATGCAACACATTTCAAATAAGTCTGAAATTGCGATAATATTGCAGAAATGAAACATTATCACCAAGGACGAGTGCTCAATGGCTCACAAGCACGCATTGGAAGCCTTGAATCGCACGTTGAAAGATATACGAAATGATAAACGTTTTGGTAATGCAATTATTATGCTGTCAGGCTATTACCTTCATACCTTCATGCCTGTCACTGTCATTGCAAGATCAACTCCGGCAAATGAATTGAACATTTGCTTAAAAGCGTCGTAGATGTGTGAAAAAATTGCAGTTGAAAACGAACAGGAGAGTTTCTTTACGAAATTACCAGTCCGCTGCAGATTTCTCCAGGCAATTGTTGGCGGTGGGCAATGGCGTGATTTCAGTCGACTGAGTCACCGGCGTTATTGAATTTCCACCGAATTTTTGCCGAAATCACTATTTTTTACAGTATATGTCTTAGAATTATACTGACCATAATTGGCTGAGCGCACATTCCGGCTGCGAAAAACAAGTATGTCAATCATTTGAATTCGGCATTCAAAATCAAATCGACGAAGAGTTACATTCATTCAAATCCATAGACTCCTTGATGAATGAAAAATGTACATACATATGTACATCACCTTAATAAAACATTAAGTCCTATATACATATATTATATACCTATTCCAAAAATAAAATTGTGCTGTTAATAAAAAAAAACGTTAAAATTTACTTTTTAAAAAGTTTTTTTTTTTCTTAAGCATTTTTCCATTTATTTTTGCAGTTTCCTAAAGTACCTATACGCTAATATGCAAGTTAGGATCCTAGGCAATTTTGTTCATATAAAAAACTTGTTTTTAAAAATACATATTTATGAATCAAATATGATACATGGACGTAGGCGACACAAACACAAAAAAATATTGTGTATCAAATATGATACATGGGACGTTTAGCCGATGTTTTTTTTCTGAGAAAAAATAATGAACGTATTAATGTTTTAAAATCAGTTTGTATTGGGACAGGGAAGCCGAATTCCAAAATGAATCAAATATGATACATGGACGTGGGAGAGACGGGAAAAACTAAATTTTATGTATCAAATATGATACATGGAACAGTGAAGGTGTTAAGGTAAAAAAATAAGTCCAAAAAAATACTTTTCATTACTTAAATCAATGAAAAATTTAGCTGACTTTATTATTTGTTAATTGAAATTGATCCCATAGCTCATTTCGTTGGTTTATATGTCAATAAAACTGTTCACTAAAACAATAAATTTTTAGTTGGCCCACTAAATTATTTCATTGTTCTGGTCGTACAATACTTTTCATTGAGTCAATAAATTTATTTCATTGAGTGATAAAAAATTCATTTTTTTATGAATGTATGTACTTATTTGTTATATTATGCGTTTAAACAGGAGCTTTAAAAATTGATTGCACTTTCTTTCAAACAACCTAGATTTTAAATGAAGTGTTTAATTAAGCTAATGAATTTTTCTTTGAATCAATGAAAACTTAGTTATTGTCAGAAATTTCGTCATTTTACGGAGAATTTTGTTTTTAATAAACAGATAAGCCTGTAAGCAGGCTCACAACCTCCTAGTTGATTGCTATACAAGTATGGACCAACCCCAAACAAAAAAAAAACTCTTTTAATTATCTTACGGAATTGAACAAAAAATATTAATCCCCTTAGTTTTGTTTCCTTTTCAGAACTACTGACTGTGATTTATGAGAACCCACTTACCACAAAGCAGTACAATCAAAATGCACCATCAACCACTTGGATGGATTGAATGCAATTGAATCAGCTCTCTCGACACCCCTTAACCATGACCGATATTCCGGGCAAATGAATGCACTTCCTGCATAAGCAGCATCAATATGAAGCCACAAGTTGAAGTCACGGCAAACGGATCCAACCTATTTATACAAAACAATAAAATATTATTTCCAGTTTTGTTTTTATTTCATTGAGAAGTCATCCTTACCTCATCCAGATTGTCAAAGGCGCATGTCCCTGTTGTTCCCAATGTTGCACAGACCTGTTGATGGAAAAATAAACAAACAAATATAAACCACAAATACCTACACATAAACATAATTAGCAGCAACAAGTGGATTACTTTTTTAAAGTTTCAACAACTGCTACCGCACAACACAACTAATAGATCCCTGCGGGACTATCAGTAACCAATCTTCTTAATGTCACTCAAGAGTGCCAACCAATCTTCCAGAACTATTTCAAAATTAATTTGTTTGTATTTTGTTGTTTAAACTCACCCAAAACGGAATCAACCCCTGTTTGATGTCATCTTCTATTGCTTCGCGAAGAGGTTCACCCCTCATCGAGAGGTTTTCATCGGACTCAATGTACCTCATCCGGACTAATCCTATTATCGGATTTGAATAAAAATAAGGCATTTTTTATTTTGAATAATGACAAAGGCCGAGAGTTACCAATTAGTGCTGCCTTCTCGACACTAGAATGGGATTGGTCGGAGCAATAAGCAACAAGTCGGGCATTAATTTCGGCATCCTGCGATCCGGGACTACGTTCGTGGAAGCTTTGGATAGCCCTGGTCCGTCCGGCTAGCAAGCAAACCAAAGTTGATTCGCTAGCTGTTGTCTGAATGACACCTCCACCTTTGCTATTGTTGTTCAGGTGCAAAAAGTCATCAGGAAGTCCAATCATCTTGCCCAACCAATTCATAACGATTATCTCGAGCTCTGTGCAAGCTGGCGAACTGGCCCATGTAAAACCCAAACAGTTGATGGCATCAGCCAACATGTCACCCAACAGAGATGGAAACGAATTTAACGCCGGAAAGTATGCATGCATGTGTGGACTCTGCCAGTGCGTAACTCCGGGCATGATAACTCGTTCTACGTCATTGAAGATTGCATCCCAGTTCTCACCATCAATTGGAGCTGATTCCGGAATAAGGTTTCTCATGTATCCCGGTTTTACATCCGGATAGACTCGCCGGTCACGAATGTTCTCCAAGTAGTCGGCGATATAGTCGACCATTTGTTTGCCTGTGATGTGGGGAAGAAATGGATATACACATTTAATATAAAACAAATTTTTAAGCCAATTTAGCTTTATATGGACACCAACTGTTTTATGGAAAATAAAAAAAGGATATGTCACAATAAATTAAAGTTGGAAATTGTTAACCCAGAGGGTCTTAGACGAATTCAATAAACGAATTTTATGTGGAAGTCATATATTCTCTCATGGTTTTATGGGGAGAAAGTTGTCGATTAAACTTTTGTTTCGTTTAAAAGAATTTATGAGATAAGGCTTTATTTAAAACTCTTGCAGTGCCCCTGTCCAATTGATTTTCATTTTATTTAATTTTAAGACATAACGTTGGGTTGGAACTTTCAGCAATAATATCAACTGCTTAAAATACTGAGTAGGAAAAAACGTTAGCCCTGATTCCTGATGTGGTAATCAGTCGAATTTTTTTTTAATTCAAGTCGATTCAAAAAGGGTGAGATTTTATTTTTAGATATTGTTTTTATTTTTTTTTTTTTTGAAAATTGTATACATTGTAATCAATGTACCTAACATTACAAAATATTCAATTTATTAGTAAATTTCTGGCTGATTACTTAAACGCTCCATATACATACAAATTATTCCTCAGAACACGAATTTTAAGGTTGCGATATACTATATGGTAAGTTATGGATTAGTAAAAATAATCGAACTCGAGATAATAATTTTCCCTAACATTACGATGATAGAGAACGCGAAAAAATGGGTCTCGCAATTCTGTCTGTCTGTCTGTCCTCACCCGTACAGCCTAAACGCCTGGAGGGATTTCCTTCAAACTTGGTATATAGTGTTTTTTGACTAATATGTCCAGACGCTTTTTAAAATTTTTTTAAGACCAACAATAACGACACCTGCCATACAATTTTTTTTTCGCCAAAAAGGAAAATAATATTTTTCTCAGAAACAGGTCCGAGGATTTTGTTAAACAAAATTCAAATAAATTAAGTAAGGAAATTCTACTTTTTTGTTTTGGGTACCTACAGTACAACCATTGTTTTGGTTTTTGTTTTCTCGAAAACAGTTAAGTTGAAAATTTTATTTTTTTTTTTATGGTAAATCTTCTAAAAAATATAAACATTACTGTAAACCAAAATACATTTTTTTTTTGAAAATTTAAAATAAAAATCATTTTTTTTTTTTTAAACTAAATATTTTGAAAACGACTTGGTCAATATTTTCAAAACTAGGTGTAACATATTTTTGTATTATTTTGTAGAATACTTGAAAAAATCATCTTTCTAAATTAAAAAATAATCGTACCTTCCATACAAATGTTGAAAAACCGTTAAGAAAAAAATTGTTTTTCTCGAAAACGGCTCCGAGAATTTTAATAAAAATATGTGCTTTTAAGGTATGGTGAACATTTTTATGAAAAAAAAAATTACAAATAACGGTTAATAACGGTACCTACCTGTCATAGAACCGATTTTTTTGTTTTCAAATTTCACGTTGACGGTTGCTCCGATTTCAACCAAAAATTTTATATAAGAGCTCCTTCAAGTAATTTTGAAAAAACAAATTTTCAAAAAAATAATTTTTGGATTTTTTAAAAAATACTGATTTTTTTTTTTTAATTCAGTATCTTGCAAACGGGCTAATGAATTTATTTTTTATTTTGTGTAAAATTGTATTTTATTAACCCTTAAACCCTACCCATCCTGGGAGCTACACTAACCCTACCCTGGGGTCTTGGAGACCCCAAAAAGTTTTTGGCCTTCTACACAAAATCAAAACCCAATTTAATAAAAATTATTATTTATTGAGATCATACGAAAGTTAAAATGTTAAATATGTATTAAAGTTTCGAGTCCAGGCACGTTTGGCACACAGAGCGACTATGTTCACCACAAAGAGGATTTCGGCAATATGTTGGGGTGCACCCACACCTTATTTTCGTCTTCCGGTGTTTTCTCGCGTGAACAAATGGCGCATCTATTTTTTACAGCAACAGCAACAGTTGACTCAATCAATGGTCGTTTCATTTTTAAAATATCTCCAATCAATACCCGGAGATTTAAAGGCAAAGTTCGCCAAGTGAACCTCCTCCATTTGGGGTTTGTGAGGTCCAGTGCCAATTTTTTGAGGAAGTTTAATTTATTTTTGATTTGACTCCATTTTCAGGAGAAAATAAGAATTAACACCCACAATTTTCAAAATCCCATAAAATATAGCCAATGGCTATCGTCTGGTCCGTCTTAAAAATTTTCAAAAACTTGCACTAACCCTACCCTGGGGTCTATGGGATCCTGAAGTTTAAATTTCCGAGACTGTACCACTCGAAAATAAATGATAAGGCGGCTAATAAGATAATATGAGTATACCTTGGGTGGCGCCGGCATGGGTTACTTAGTTTTTAAAATATTAAAATAAATATATTTTTTCAATTGCGCTAGACCCCAGGGTATGGTTTAAGGGTTAAATACTAAACGTTGGCGTACTAGATTTTATTTTTAAAAATGAGCGAAAAATTTTATAGACCTAGGTACATACAAAATTAATTTTTAAGGAAACCGCTCCAACGATTTTTTATTTTTTTTCATAAGTTCATATTAATCAAACAAATTAGATGGCATACTTGATTTTGAGCTCTTACTCTTAAAGTTATTAATTTATATTAATAATTTATTTAATTGTTTTTTTTTAATGCTATCATAACATTTGGGAATCTATAGCTTTGTACTTGTACATCATCAATTTGTTGTTAGCTACGAGAACAAGTTTGTGCGATCCAGTCGTGCCCATTTTTACTTGACAATTACGACTTTTGAATTTTTAACCTAATTGAAAATTCCTTTTTTGTATTTTGAAGTCCTGATGTCCAAAAAACGTTACGGGTCTTTAAATAAATAATAAAGTTTGAAAAAAGTCATAGAACCCTCTTCCATATACGAATGCGAATTCTATGAAAACCAAACTTGAAATTTCCTAGGATATAGAACTTCTATGCTTCTATGCACATGGGCATTCAGAAATCAACGAAAGCAAAAATAGTAAATAGAAAATTCCAGCATTATTAATTCTTATAATATTTATTTAAGTGATAAAAACATAAAACAAAAAGTAATATTAATTTAGTAGCTATGCCTTCCTCTATAACATATTGGATTATTTTAAGTCGATTAGACACCTATGAAAATGACAAAGTATTTTAACACTTAATTATGAAAATACTGAACAAGTGAACATATACTTCGGTCCATAAAATTTCCTAGAAAAATACATACAATTTTATTCAGAATTGGGTTTACAAATACTTCAACATTCGTAGGAGTAAGTTTTGGTAATTTGTTTCATACTATGGATTAAATTACATTTTATCTATTTTAGTAAAATATATTGCTTAACTATCATCGATCCCAGCCTCGTCCACCTAAAAACTAAAAAGTTTTTTTTCAGGCGAGGATTTGACAAATCCTCGAAGAGTATCACTTGTCACGAATAAGTGCTTCTCGTCTAGCCGTTCGGATTCGGCATAAAATTGTAGGTCCCTTCCATTCCTATCGAAAGGCGCACACAGGAATAGTTGCAAGTTGTTAGTCACTAGGCCCTGGTTCTTCAGGAGCCGTTGTGCCACCCGATTTTTTTTCACAATATTTAAAAAAAATATTGTTTATCTTTATAGGCACAGTCGATATTAATTTTTCAGCTCTGAAAAATATCCAACCCAGAATTGAAAGGTTGGCATATAATCATTAAATATTGAATTAAAAAACAAATACAGCGCTCTCATCACGTAACTTTTCTGACGACTGTCGTCCAGACGATAGCTAGAAACGATATCGACAATAGTTTGCTTCACTTTACACTTCTACTCTCGTATCTTTTATCGTTCTCGTTTTTGAAAGTTTGAGAGTCTCTGAAAAACACGTTTAAAATATAAAACTTCAGAAAAAATGCACTGTCATCGTGAGAAAATTCGTTGAACCCCCAAAACCTCCCTGCGTTCGCGCCAGGATTCGTTAGTTAGGTTGACAATCGGACAAAAAATCCTTATTATAAACCTAAAAGTTTTTTTTTTATTGGGACGCATATGTTTTTTTACAAATGGCTCATTTTGTCAGACTCTGTGACTCATTAAAAATTAAAGCTGCGGTAACACTGATGAGAATGGACAAAGCGGTTCACCTACGCAACATTAATTTCCCATGAGCGCTGAAAAGGTTACTGCGAGTACTTTTTTTGTTATATAGCCGAGCCGTTAAGCTGGTTCGATAGATAACTCCGCTTCAAAACACCAATAACCTTTCGAACGAAGTATGACACAACATTACTGTTGAATTGGTATACCAGTTAAATAATTGTATTATTATTCTATTTACAAAACAACGTGCTGCATGCAATGACTTCTCCAACGGTGTATGATAAATTACTGTTGTGTAGGTAGACTTGCTTATAATATCATGACACATGCATAAACCCTTATAATTATATTTTGATTATAATATCCATTATCCAGTCACATCTAAAACTAACAAAATACACCAAGACGATAGCTAGATAGGTATCGAGCAGTCGATATCGTCGAGACGATAGTAAATGAGAGCTTTTTTAATTACATGAAGCAAAACTCAAATCGTCAATTCGATATCGTTTGAACGATAGACGTTTTGTATTCTTACGTGAAGCATAGCTATCAATAACGATATCTGACGATAGTCAGAGTTACGTGATGAGAGCCCAGAATTTTTTGAGTTTTTAATTAAAGATTTTATATTATTTATTTACTTAACGAGAGCACGAAACTTACTGAAGTGATCGCGAAAATGTTACTCCTATTTACAATAATTTTCCAGCTGACTGCACTTTTGTCCATGGATATAGAGCACATAAGCACCAACAATCTAACTTTTGTAATATATATTATGAGAACTTAATGCTCTATATCCCATTTGCTGTGGATATGGGCAATCAAGCATTAAGCGTTTATTTTTCAAACTTGTCTACAAAAATTGTCCCACCTGGTACAAATTTTTTTGGATATACGGCAAATATGCATCAAAAGAACTCAAAAGTTTGTGGATTATAGAGCAAAAGTGCTTTCTGTAACTTCGTTAATAATGGAGATATAGCAACGCGGATAGCGCCAAACGATAGAGAAAATTCGAATTAGTATAAACACATCTTTAACTCAGTTTCCCGAAAAAGTGGTCTGTGGGGAACTTAAGTATTCGGCCGGCGAAATTGGTGGGGATGGGTATATTTTCACCAGTTTTTATCAAAAAATCTTTTTCGATACATCAGATGAAAGGCTATTGAGCCTCTTATTCTATCTTAACACAAAATACATTTATGAGCATTTTTTTGATTCTCTTTTGGTCGTTTTTTGTTAAATTTTCCTGCTTACATTAATTTATAAAATTGTATAACCATCTATTTTGATAGAAAATCTTATTTTAAATAAAAAGTATACTAAGTTAAATCCTCAATTTCAGCTTAGTTTTCAAATTATATCAAAAATTATAAAAATTGACTGCTATCACCATTTTCTTAGAAATGCATTAATTTGGGCAAATTGTGTTGTAAAGAAATTGATGTTCTGAATATATTCAACGATGAAAACCCTTGAACGCAATTTTTTTCTATCATCGGGAAGTTAATACGTTAAAAATACTTTAAAAATCTATCACAAAATTCATAAAAAAACATAAATAAACAATTTCAACAAGAAACACAAATAATGTTTTAATTCAGATATACAATCTACCAAAATGGTACATATCTACACAATTTTTGCTGTCACTTGTTTCGTATTTATTGTTAAAATGGGTTGCGCAATATTAAGAAAATATATACAGATTTGCCTAACATCACGAGTTCGAAGGACATTTTTTTTTAAATTGTGATGCGCAAGTGACAACAACAAGGCCTTAAAAAAAAGAAAGAACACGCTTTCGAGTTAAGTTTTAGTTTAAGTTTTGATGTGTTTGATCATAAAGTGAATAATGTAACCGTTAATGTCCGAAATCCATTTAATAAAATAACGTTAATTTGTTAATGTCAGCATTAACTGGTTCGATCAGTTAAAGTCGGGAATTTTCATGCAATTTGCAGGATTCCGGACTTTAACTAGTCAATGTCGACACTAACGTATGCTGACTAGTTAATGTTGACATTAACGTATGTATGCTGTCGGGTTAAAGTGCGGAATTAAGAGTCCCCGTCGGTTTATTCAGTTGTTCTTGGCTTATTTTATTTCTCCATTGCAAACAAGGACGACAAGCCGTATTTAAGAAATGTATCAAAATTGTTCTTTAACCTTTTTTTCAACAAAAAATAATCTATTTTTGAAAAAAAAAAAACAAAAAAAAATCTGAAATATCTATGAATCGCTCGGAGATTAAAATATGGAATAAATTTGAAAGATTAGTTCTTTCAGGAATGGAAACACATTTTGTTGGAAAAATACGCCGCGTTGTTACATTATCTCAAAAACAGCAAATTCGTTTATAAATTTTACAACGTGAATCTCGAAATCATAAATTTATGCAGCAGCCCTTAGTTCGTATTTTAATAATTTAGGGTCTAAAAACTCTTCGAAAAAGTAGAGTGCATTGTACTAAACTCAAACAAAATGGGAAGCTAAGCAAGACGTTCTGTAAATTGAAATTAAATCTAAATGTTTTTTTTAAACAACTGTATATGTGTTTTATATTCGTAACTTAGTTATCGAAAATAATTTAAAATAAAAAAAGCACACTGACTATTATAACAAAATGGCTTCTTTATGATTTGAAGAAATTTGATAGCTTTGATGGTTTCACAGTCAAAAACACATTTGATTTTGTGGACAAAGTAAAAGACATAGAAATTGAAGACGATGAAATCATGATTCCATGCGATTTCACCGCCCTTTTTCCATCAATTCCCATCAATGTAGCTGTTGAAGCGATTAGACAACACCTACTTAAGTTCCATCTTCCACCAGAAAAAGTAATTGCTTATATTGATTGTATCAACATTTGCATGAAACATAATTGTTTTCAATTCCGCAACGTATTTTACCCCAACAATTTCGGATGCAGTATGGGAAACGGCTTGTCACCTTACGTAGCTGAAGCTTTCATGTCCAAATTTGAAACCTCAATAAAATAGGTAAATTACCCCGCATCTGGTATAGGTATGAATATGATACGTTTGCTGTTGTGAAAAAAGTCAGAAGCTGACCAGATACTTAAAATAATAAACAGCCAATTTCCAAGCATTCAATTCACGTTTGAGAAGGAAGACGAAACACTTCACACTATGCCATTTCTCGACTTAGAAATAAAACAAAGGAACAGGAAAATTGAATTTAGTGTCTGCAGAAAATCAACGTCAACAGACCGCTACATAACTAATGATTCATACTGCACATACAGCCAAAAACTCCCGCCTTTCATTCAATGGTGTGCAGACTAAGCCGTCTACCTTTGTCGATTGAAAATTATATGAAGGAATACCAACAAATATTACATGTTGCTGATGTTAATGCATATGATAAATCCATTATTGACCATTTGGTTAAAAAAACACTTGACAAAGATAAAACGGAATAACATCAGTACATTGTTCAAACAAAACATATGTGCACATCAACACCTTGTCCTTGCCTTTCGCCCCGAATGTCACCAACAGTCTGATGCATGTCTTTGCCAAGGCTGAAAACGAACATCGTCCACACCAACAACAACAAATTAAAACTACGCTTGGGATCCACAAAAGACCACATACCAACCAACTAATCGATGCTGCGGCATTTACGAAATCTCTTGTTCTAATTGCAACAAAAAATATATTGGACAAACAAAAAGAGCTGCAGAGATTAGATTCAACGAGCATCTTAGAAAGATCGGTTAAAAAGAAAGAGAAAGATCAAAGTAATGATAAACCACATACCATTACATAAAATTGAATTGACGCATATGAATCATTACATATTCACATAAACGACAACTTGATGAATTGGAAACCAGGACCAATTGACTCTTTCCTGTTCAATGTGCTTAGAAGGAGAAAAAATAAAAACTCTTTACTCTCTTTATTTTGTTGTATTAAAGTCCAACTAGTTTATAGCCAAATCACAATCACGCGTTAGGTCGCTCTGACTTTGGCATATTGAATAGAAACAATGAATTCGTATGAAACAAACCAAAATGTTACCTTTGGCGTTGCGTCACTTCAGATCGTAAATATCGTAAGCGCGAGCTCCAACGCCCGAATAGATCTATTTTCTATTCTGGCTTCGCTTTGATAGTTCACAATTCTCATTTTATTTTTGTTGTGGTTAGATTTAATTTGGGTGCGAAAGTTTTTATTCAATTTAGCATTTCTTATTTAAAAAAAAATCTTTCAATAATTTGTATCAATAAAAAATAAATATTTTATTTATCTGGGTGACTCGATTAATAAATGCAAAAACAGCAGCAGTGAAATTATCTAGTTAATATGAGTTTTTTTTATTGTGGTTCAATATCCAGTACTTCGTATTGATTGAATCAAAATACATATTATTAACATTACCAAAAGCAATAAAATTAATCAATTTCCTGTGAAATCTTTTCTATATTTTGATTCATTTCAAATGAAAAAAAATTGTTGGATTCTTCACAGCTGTTTTGTCAGTACCTACCCTCCTTGGACGTGTTCGATTAAGTATGAATTTAGGTTCCGGAGAGTAAATTCTCTGATGCCAGAGTATTTTTATTTTTCAGTGTACGTTTTCTTAATAGAAATTAAAAGACACTATTTTATTTACTTGCAATGCATACCTTGAGAAATAGTTTTTATTCACTCAAAGTTGACGTTTTCAACTTTTTATTTTCAACTCTAGAGATGATCAACTTTGGATTTTCTCAACTCCCCGAAATAGTAGAAGTTAGCGAGCAAACTTAGGATTTTTCTTCATTTCTGTCTATTCATTCATGCTATTCAGTTCTCGACCCATCACCGAAATCAAGTATCGTCGGGTGAGTTAGTACTAAGATTGAGGACCGCATGAGTTTTTTTTTGTTTCATATTTTTTTTGTAGGTATAATTGCAATTTGTTTATAAAAATGGTGCCTTTGCCCCACCAAAAATAGAACAAGTGTAAAATTTCCATAAGCAGATCACTTCAGTAATGTGTTCCACGTTATATATGGAATGATTTGCTGGTCTTGTGATATTTAAGTAGTGAGCGACGATTTCGCCGGAAAAGTGTAAAAACATACCCATGAACATCGATCCATTCATGATTCCATTTCACAACAACAGTTCTTACGTTTCATGGAGTTGTTGATCTTTGTTTGGCTTTTCCTGTTTGACCCTGCATTATTCTTCTCAAACATTTGACAAATTTCTACACACCAAAAAATAAAATAAAAACAGAGACACTCTTGCTTCTCCATTTTCCGCAAGGAAATTATGAGAAATTAATTTAAAGAAACAGATCTTTTATTCTGTCGAATTCCTATCTTGTCAAAGCCCATAGCCTGACGTGACATTCTGTTTTGCAAATTTTAGGGTCGCGCTTAATGACACATGATATCGTAAAGTCGATACAAAGCCTTTCAAAGTCAGAGCGACCTAACGCGTGATTGTGATTTGGCCATAAATGTACTTGCTATGTACCTAATCTCTTTATGTTTCGTTTGATTGTCGTTCGCTGATGATGGTTCCGCAGCCGAGAACCGAAATGTATACGTGCTGAATAAAAAGTTTAAATTTAAAATAAACGTTTTTTTAGTTTTGTTTTTAATTTTTTAACTTTTTATAACGATTTTTGCGGTCAATAAGGTTTAACAAATTTCAAATTAAAAAAAGCAATTTATTATATATTTTTTTAAAGCAGATATCAACTGAAGCACCAAAGTCAAAACACGATGATCTTTAACGGTAAATAAAAGAAGTCAAGAAAAACTGAAGAAACTGCCAGGCTCTCTTAATTCCGCACTTTAACGGGACATTCCTGACTTTAACGGGTAGAACTAGTTAATGCTGACTTAACTTGTTTATGTCAGCATTAACTCAATTCCCGACTTTAACGGTAACATATGCACTCAATGGATTTATGTGAGTTGTGTAAATTTGCTTCCTTCCCAATATGCACAATATTTGTTTTTGTTGCTAGACAAAATAAAGATCCACTTTATAATCTTAAATTGTATGTTTAAAAATAAATACAGTATGAAACTAAAACTAGTAACTTGCTATAAATACGACAGGAAATGATCTTTCAAGAAAATCCAAACGGGTTTTTAAATATAATGTATTCATAAAATATGACTTAGCGATTATTATTTGCTTTAAATTAATAAATGAAGAGGCAAAATTTATAAATATATAAAAAATATTTCCGTTTTTTCGTGCATTCTGTTTTTTTTTTGTAGAATTTAATTATAATTATAATTGAATCTGAATTCAAAGTGAAACAACAGTTTGTTCTTGAAAATTGCTACACATAGATTTGAATTATTTGAATTCTTACTATCGCAAACTTTGATTTTGATTCGCGTGAGAATTCAAATTGACTTTAAATAAAATATGCATGCGAAGCTCCAAGGATCTATTCTATTCTATCTATTATGATAAAATGCTAAATGATGCGAGTGCGAAGGGCCAAGTTTTTTTTCAACAAAATTTGTCTGCAAGAAAAGAATCAATAACTTTTACTCACCACGACTACGATATTCTTGAAAATCCATGTCAGCCAATTAGATTATATTGTTTATTTTAACAATTAATTCATATATTAATTATGGAAACCATTCACTGAATCACTTTTTTATTATTTTGTTCTAACAAAATTGTAAATGATTCAAGACAAAAACAAAAAGGAACTTTTTTTCTTTTTTTTTTCTTTAAAATAATTAAATATGATTTTAATATAGTTAACGTATTATTTTTGTTTCAGTCACATAGGAGAATTAGATCTGATCTTAAGCACGCCAACAAGCTACCTAGTCTGGCAAAATTTTAGTTATGGAGGCTTAAGATCCGGTTGACAAGCGAACTGATTCAGCTTTCATAGATCCACCTCCAGTTGATGGTTTTACCTTGACCTATACCGAATTAAGAATCCCATTGACGCTTTCATGTGATGATAGTGCTGCTTCTTAAGGGCAAGTTTTGTATTTATAAAATAAATTTAGTTGAGTTTTTAGACATGTGATAGAGAAAATTAACAAACTGGTGTCCGAATTCCGTCTATCAGTATGTAAGTGTGGGTGTATGTTTGTCTTTATATTTTTTCTCAGTATGGTGTACCAAAATATTTACAGTTTGAAGTTAAATTTCTATGACAAAGTGGAAAAAAATAAATTTTTGAATTCAAATTATTTTTAAAACTTTTACTTTTTACAATTTTGTTTTCACTTTCTGTAAGAGTGCTGTATATATTCATTAGAAGATACTAGAAAATGACTTTAAATTTTGCCATAGAAAAATAAAGTAAAGAGTGTTAAGGACTCAATAAAATAAAAAAGTACGTATACGACCTAGTGAACCAATCTATTTTTTGTTTCATTTTGACGGCACTAGACCTCTTGTGTAAGTTGAAGGGGTAATGGAAACCGACCCTGTATTATAAAAGTTATTCATGTGCTTATGAGAATACATCATTTCTTACGATGACAGTTTTCAGCATGGTCCTTTATTAATCTTAGAATTAAAAAGAAAATGAAATGAAGAAATAACTATGAAAAAATTCTTGGTCCACTTAATTTCCACGATTTTTTGCTCGAATCAATTTTAAAAGTCGTTGTTTCAGAAGAATTGAAGAAATACATTTTTTTTACAGTATGCACTTACACTATACTCTGTTCAGTTTGTATTTTTAGTACAGGGAAGATAGGGTGTTTGCCTCTCACCTTTACTTTTATGGATTTCAATAAGCTATCTCTTTTTTTTATAAAGCTTTTGCATTTTCCATGGTTGACGTATCGCACATTATAAATTGGCATATTCCTCTCTTCTCTATCATTCAAATGTCAGTAATGTTACCAACTGCTAATTTCATTTAATAAGCAGACAAAATACATGTATTTATATCCAGGATAATCCCACAGTTTTCTTGAATGTACGCAGGTTAAAACAAAAAAAAGTGTTTTTTTTTTATATTGGGTTTTCCAGATATACTGTTGCGTTTTTTGTATAAATAAAAACCAAACAATGTTTATTGTTCTTTAAAGTCTTCTTGCTTTGTTTGTGTTGTGTATCCTTAATTTTTATGACTTTTAAGGATTAGCTTAGATTAGATTATAAAATTTATTTCAGGAAAAAGGATTAGAAATGACTTATTAGAATTTTAAGAAAGGAAACTTGCTGAAATAGTAATTCAAATATATTATGGCAGCATTTTAACCAAGAAAAAAAAAAACGAAAATATGTAAGCAGAAAAACACGAAGTGACAGCACTTTTTTCCTTAAACATAAAATATATTCCATCAAAAGCTTTTATAAAGCTATAATTCTGAAAGCTACATAGCAAAAACCAAAGAAAAAGGTATTAGAATTTCCATCCCCCGACGTATGGGAACTCTGAATCAATGTGTTGTTTTTAATAAACACATTAAGCGAGCGAGAGGCAAATTGTGTGTATTTTGTTTCAGTCTCCCTCTGCTCATAACCACGGAGCAGACAGGTCATGAAGGGATGTACGTGGGCTTATGGAACATTACAAAAACAATTTCAATGGAAGTCAGAGCTTCTGGTTTTTATTTAACAGGCAATTTATTAAGTTGAGTGCAATGCAAACACCAGCCAGCACGTGTATGTTTGAAAAAGCTCTCCCATAAGGCCTGTACTGAAAATACAAACTGAACAGAGTATAACTCATTATTTATTTATTTTCAAACATCATTGTTCACTATACTATTACAGCTAGTATAAACGACGCAGGTGATGCTTTTAGTTGTTTGCATTTTTAGAGGTCTATAACTCTTATCAATGTCACATTATTCGATATCCAGTCTCCAATGAAAAAGATGAATTTATAAATTTGTTAAATTTGCTTCTATTTTAGTATAGAACAATTATTATTTTAAATCAACAAAATTAAACCATATTAAACAACAACAACAATAGAAATAACAACAATAGAAATAAATTAATAAAATAAAACCACACTATTGCTTGTAAATTATACTGATTATATTATTACAAGGAAAGGTCGGGTGAATGTGCCAAAAATTGAGATCTGTTAAAAATATGTAAATATTTTCACTGCCCAGCTTCTTTTAAGCCTACAAACTCTGCATAATGTCTGCAATATGCTAAATTTGAAGTATATAGACGTCGCCGTCAACGTTTGATTCCTTCAAGATGAACTTGAAAATTTTGATGAATACGAATTAGCTCGTTATTAGAGTTATTAGTTCCATACTTTGATGTAATTGGATCATGATAAACACAAACATTATTTAATATTTGTGTTTAGTTTTCAATGATGTGTAAACAAGTTTTTGAATCTATAAGGTAAATGCTGCCTACATTCAAAAATAAAAAATGTGCCTATTGAAACAGAAATTCGATTTATAAATTATGTACTAGATGTTGTTTAAAAATGTTTGGACTTGACTTTAACCCTATGAAATCAGTTCTCAAACAGATGCAGGGCAGGAAACTAGCAGTTTTATTAAAAAATTATTTTTCATATATAAAGTTTTAAAAACATTTTATGGAACAAAATGTGGAACGCGAATTCAAAGAAATAATCCATATAAATATAAATCTTAAAATAAATTTATACATTTTTGGGAATTCGTATTCTTGGCATGCAATGTTATTAAAACCTTTTAGAAACTCTTTTAGTAATTAAATAGTTTATTTTTTATCAAAACCGTGGTAGCTGTTTTGTGAGAAAAATAATATTTAATTAAAAAAAACTGTGTAAGAAAATCCATACAGGTGGTAGCCACGCGCACAGACATACATCGTAATAACAAGTTTGATCAAAGACTCGAGTTCAGTATTTTGTATGAGTCCACAAGTACAGGGTGATTCACCTAAGGTGTAACAAAACGGCGAAGCGTGTAGGTTGAGCCGAGACAAGAAAAAAAAAAATCGTATGGGAGGGGGGGCCTATTTCCCACGTTTTGGCGGGATGGTCAATTTTCTAAAAAATTTACTTGCCACTTTAAAGTTATTGTCTTTGTAAATAAAATTTTTGTCAACAGTTTTTGAAAAATTAATTTTCAAACTCAAAATGCTGTACTATTTTTGTTGTCAAAATTCAATGCTCTTATCAATTTTTAGTCAAACAGTGAAAACCGTATTATTCTAGAACTTTTAATTTTCAAGATATTAAAAAATAAATGAACCAACTTTCTCATAAAACTAAGAAGCATAATGATCGTTTCGGCAACCAGTTGATTATCATCAACCTCATTTTTTCTTGTTTTTACTAAGACGTTAATAATAATTGACAAACAAAATTTTATGTACAAAGACAATAATAGAAGGTATTTCTGGCCTTATGAAAAGGTATACAATGACATTGAAAGTGTTCCCGTTGTTTTTTAATCATGTTTATTTGTTTTATATCAATTTTTCATAAAATTTCCCTCCCGCCTAAAGAGGGGGAATATACCCCCCCCCTTCCATACGATTTTTTCTTGTCTCGACTCAACCTTTTTTTTCTTCTTGAAATCAGTGGCTATGATGATTGTGCTGGGATACACGAGCGCAAAAAAGAATTAAACGGATGATTTTTAGAAAGAAAGAAAGAAACGGACAAAAATGGCATCCCTTTCTTTCTTCCTTAAAATCATCCCTTCTCTTTCGTGAGTTAATTCTTTTTTGGACTCGTGTGTCCCAGTACATTGGAAACAAAATTATCAAGCCTAACGGCGCTGAGCCTGATGAGTTCGAGAAATCCATTGCTCGAGCCTTATTGGAGCTGGAGATGAATTCCGAGTTGAAACCACAATTGAGGGATCTTCATATAACCCGTGCTTGCGAAATCGTATTCAACAACAAAAAAGCCCAAAAAATCTTAATCCGTTTAGTCCGTGAAAAAAAAATTGGGTGGCGCGACAGCGCGTGAAGAACCAGGGCCTAGTGACTAACAACTCGCAACCATTCCTGTGTGCGCCTGTCGACAGGAATGGTAGGGACCTACAATTTTTATTGGTCCGTGAAATGGAGGAGAAATTCTCCGGCAAACATGTAGAAATCCTTTGAAACAAAACAGGTCACGTTCCCGTACTCTTACCGCAGTGTATGATGTCATCCTTGAAGATTTGGTATTCCCCGCTGATAGGCAAACGCATCCGCGTCAAGCTCGACGGCACACAGTTGATTAAGGCGCATTTGGATAAGAACCAATAGATCACCATCGAACACAAAGTTGACATCTTTACTTCAGTGTACAAGAAATAGAAACGAAGAAATTGGACGAGATGTAACTTTCGAGTTCCCAGAAAACTACTTGTAATTTTATTTTTCAAGATTACGTCAAAGCATTCGAAAGAGGAAAACCTATACGCTCTATCTTTTTGTCATACCTTAGGTGAATCACCCTGTGTATTAAACTGATGAAAGGCAAAGTCATGACCTATCGGAATTTGGTAGTTTGTTCATTCCGAATCATAGGGGTGTTCGAGTAACGGTTATTGTTTGATATTTGTTAATAATTGATTTTTGTTTTTTTTTTACATTTTGTTTCACCAACATATTTGATAAGAGTCTTACTAAATTTATTGAAATTAGTGCTTTCAATTGGCATCAAATAGATGTTTATGAATTTTGACCAAAATTTATTTTTGTTCTCAAATCTTTTGCCCCCGCCCCCCTGAACAAAATTCGTATGACTCAGTAATGGTTTTATTATTTAAAAATATTCTATTTTGTTGCAGTTTCTAAAAAGACACAGAACTTGCAAAAGCGAACTTAAGATGGAAAGGAATAACAATTTCAACACAATCAAACAAAAATAAAACATCTTCGTTCAAATATTTCGATAAAAATAGAATTCCTCTTCAAAATTAACTCCAAATTAAACATTTATTAAGAAATACCATACTAATAAGGACTTTCGATGTTTATTTATTTACAAGTTAACTAATTACTAGCTATAAAAGTTTGATGTACAATTAATGTGTTTGAAAAAAAAAAATTGATTTAAATTTTTTAAGAAAAATTTACATTTTGATTAAACAAATTTATATTATATATTATTGAAATCATTTAATAAATAAAACATTTTGTTTAAAGGAGAAAAACGTTTATAATTGGTCCGATAGTTAGAAATATGTATACATTCGGACAAATTCCTTAAGTTTCTTTGAGGAATATTAAAGTGGACACGGGAAAGAAGGTGCAAAGAGTCTATTAATTTTACAAAAAAGGCAAAACACAAATAAGAACGTCTGCTCTCAAGACTAGGCATGTATAAGTTTCAGTCTATTATGGTAAGGTGGAAGATCGTAAGGATTTACTCAACCTAAGCCTCTGAGCGCAAACCTAAGGAATCTCTTTTGCACCTGTTCTATTCTAGCTTTATGACAGTCGAAATGGGGTGACCAAACTTTACAAGCATATTCAAGAATGGGACGAACAAATGCTACAAAAAGCTGCTTTGTAACAAAAGGATCGGAAAATTGTTTCGACTCTCTTTTTATCCAACCAAGAATTGAATTGGCTTTATTAGTTATAGAATTGATGAGTGGTATAAATTCAAGTTTTTGATCAGACAAGACACCAAGGACGGACATATCGCTTACGCGTGATAAAAGGACACCATTTAACATATAGTTAAAAGAAATAACTGACAACTTTCTTGTAAAACTAATAGTTTTACATTTATCAATGTTAAGATTTAAACAGTTACGGTCACACCAGTCAAAAAACGAATTAAGATCACACTGTAACTTTTCACAATCACGATTATTTGAAATCGTTTTGAAAACTGTAACATCAGCTGCATAAATAAGGCAGTTTGAAATACAGACGGTAAATCATTTATAAATAAGATGGAAAGAACTGGACCCAAATGGCTACCCTATGGTATTCCAGAATTAACAGTACACTTATTTGATTCGAAGTCGTTGAAAATTACAGAGTAAGATCTATCCAGAAAATACGATTGAAGCCACATAACAAAATGTTCGCTAAATCCTAACTTCTTTAATTTTAATAACGCAACTCGAAGTCGGTGAAGACACAATCTATTTGCCTTTTGTTTTTAAATGAGTCAATACAAACTTTCCACCAACTCCATTAAAAAAGTTACCGTAGAGCGGCCCCTTGTGAAACCATGTTGATTTGAAACAATTATAGACTTAACATAAAAACACAGTGATTTACAAATAATTGCCTCGAATAGTTTAGGAATGGCCGATAATCTAGCTATAGGTCTATAGTTTTTGATTTCGTCTTTTTTGCCTTTCTTGTGAAGAGGGATTATAAAAGAATTTTTCCAAATTGATGGAAATATACAAGAAGACAATGAATAGTTAAATAAAACTGAAAAGGAAGGGACAAGTGACTGACACAGTTTTTCAAGATAGAAGAAGGTATCCCATCAGGTCCTGGTATACAACTATCGTCAAGATTAGATATAAACTTTTCAATTTCGTCAGAATTAGTATTTAATTTTATATCATTCAAGTAAGTAAAAAGTTTTAAAAGACCAAAGTTTTTTAGCCTTTTCGTCAAATGTATCACAGTTAGAAATATCACAGTTTAAAATATCACAATTGTGTGTATCACAGTTGAAAGCGCTTTAAAAGAAATCCGAAAATAGATTTGTTATAACCCGAGGGTCATGGCTTGAAATGTCATTTGACTTGAGTATAGACGGGTAAGGACAAGACTTTCTTTTACTATTTATACAGCTCCAAAACTGCTTTGGATTCATTTTGAGATCTCTTTGCACCTTCTGAATATACATAATTCAAATACTTTTAACTTAAGGTTCTATTAAAATCATCTCTTGCTTTACAGTAATTAGGGTCCAGTTATAGCTATCAGTGAAAACCATCCTTGAAAAATTGAGCTGTTGATTTTGAGACCCTTCGAAAGTTTAATCATTGAATATTTTAATGCAGAAATATAGCTTACGACCTCAAAATTATTTCTCCTCCAAAAAAAATTCATTTTGACCCATATCTTCCCCGTAACGTAACTTTTAATTTTTTCAATGATCATTGGTAAGGTAGTTCATCAATGAAAAATTAAAAATCATTTCATGAGTGAAGTTGTGCAAAATTGAATTTTGTTTTAGCTAGAAATAAATATTAAGTCAATAAGCTTTACTTTGGCGTCAAAATAATCACATATTTTTTCTTCAAAATCTCTCAAAGTTGAGAATTAATATTTTCAATGATGGTTTCCAATGATAGCTATAACTGGCACCTTATTGAAATTTGTTTCACTTGGTGAATTTTTGTATGAGTCCCATAATTTGTTTCTTCGATTTTTAAGGCTTTTTACTTCACTATCGCACCGATTTGGAACTTAAGATCTTGATTTTACAATAGCAAGAGGTACAGAATTAAGAAAACAATCAAACAAAATATTATTAGAAGCAAAGACCATAGAGTTAACATTTAAACAATTATTTAGAAAAGACCAGTCTACTTGTGATAACAAGTTATTTAGTTTAACAAAGTCGGTCTTTTTAAAATTAAAAGTATACGAATTATCACAGATTTCATTTTTAAAATTAATTGAGTTCAGAAAAAAAGAGTAAATTAGCGCTGGATGATGATTGTCTTCATTTACTAGAGGTTCAATTGATTTTTCAACTGTAATAGCATCGTCAAAAGAAGTAAATACTAGATCAAGCAACTTTCCATTGGTATTTAAAACGTCGTTGAATTGATGAAGTCCAAGAGAAGTTAAATCATCAATTATTTTTGAATCGTCGGATTTAAGATTTCCAGTTGGCAACATTAAATGTTGGGTGAATTGGGAAATAAACAAACTCATGTTTGCTTTTGAGGTAATTAAGGTTATTATTTTTAATCTTTTAATTAATTTAAAAATTTAACAAAGGTAAATATTTACATTCATATCTCATATTCATGAAAACTTACAGTTCGCGTGCAAAAAATAAATATGTAAAAAGCAAAACAATTTTTCACCTGACATTTTTAAGATTTGGAATTAACCGAACTCAGTTAGTCGGGGTTAGAACAGTGTAACACTGACTCGCTAAATAACTATGATTTACCAACGAGGCTAATTCAAAATTTAAGATTGCTGCTTGGGCAGATATAACACACCGAAAAAACCTGAACAAAAATTTCGTATGCAAATAAATTTTTGTATACAAATAATTTTTCGAGGTGAATAAGGACAAAATCAAAACACAAAGGGGTGTATAAATAGTCATTTTAAACCTGTGTCTAAGTTAAACATAGGTTGAATCTTAGGACGTTGAAACTATTTTTATCATTTCAAAATAATTGAAGCTATTTGTGTAGTATACCAAGTTAATTATCTTATAAAAATATAAAACCAACAATTTGTAATTAAAATTGGTCTGTATTCATTTAGCCAAAATTGTCTTAAGCTGTAGTTTAGTTAAAGCTGGGTCTATCTGCGACTATGAATATGCCCATAGAATTTTAATTGTTTTTCAGGAACTGTTGCTTATGCACATATTTTTAAATTGTTAGAAAATGGGTCACTTACGAGATATATGTATGTAGTTACTGTACATGTGTATGTATGGGAACTATACGCAAAAATAAAAGTATTTTCAAGAAGGTAAAAATCTTATTCAATTTTTTGCCAAAAAACTTAACAAACTAAATTGAGCTCTTTGCTTAGAGCTGCCTAAAATTAAATTACGAAGTAAAATCAGGCTTCTCTTTTGTTTTCACTCGTGAATAAATGGGCCTATGAATAGATGGGCCTATACAAAAATTCTAATTTCTTCTACATTACACAAAAATGCTTTTTACAAAATTTGAATTAAATGCTTTTATCCGCCGTTTATTCTGCAGGTTGGCCCCTTTTGTAGGTATGAGGTATGACGCGACGCGACGGGCAGTTAATAGTCGTTTGTTGAAGATTATAAATTCACCCTGCTTAACACTCAACGCACCAAATATTCAAATATGTACAATTACAATGTTAAGGTCAATGAGTGAAAGAAGATAAATGTTTCTGTAAAAAAATCATAAGTTTATACTCACCACGTCTACGATATTCTCTAAAATCCATGTCTACCACAATCAAATTAATTTATATTGATTTATTGGAAACCTTCACTTAGTCACCTTTTTTTATTTTTGTTTGTTCACAGAATTTGTTGATTTATTTAAATTTGGAAACAAACAATCTATGTTTTTTTAATTAATAAAATAATAAAAAAAAAAAAACACAACGGTATTGGTGGGGTCACTTTTTAAATAAACTAACGAGGAACAAAATTTTCCAATCCTAATTACATGCAAGCATTTTTAACACACTAATTTATTGTGTTTTGTTACCAAATAAATAGTATCTTTTTAGGCTTAATTTCAAAATTTGAAGAAAATGATCGCTATGATCGTGTTTCAACTTAAATTTTAGAAAAACTAGGAACGTAGACTAATTAATTACATAAGCTGAAAAGGTTAAGATGATCAAATTCCTATAACCTTGATGATAGTTGTGCATTTTTTTTTTATATTTTTAAACTTCAACAGATATAGAAGTCTTCCAGTCGTGACGTTAATCTTCAAGGCTTTTTGATAATTTTTAGATTTTTTTTATTTAAAATTTTACTCATTTTGATAAAAGGCGAACAACAACGAAAATCATCACCGCAACACCAATAAACCACGACGAAACTAAATTTCGCAATTGAAGAATCTGAGGCATAGACGAAATTTAAAAAAAGGGTTGTTTATTAGCTGTGGCAAGGTGTCTGTGATGGAGCTAACAAATTGTTATGCACCTTGCCTGTGGTAGATAAAGTTGTAGGGCTTCAATTCATTGGTGGTAATAAACAACAACAACAACGACCAAGCCAAGTGGTAGCAAATTCAACTAAAGTTGTCAATTTTGAAAGTGAACTACGTGTAGGTAGGTAGGTACACAATATTTTAAGCGGTGGAATTCGTGGAAGACTTTTTGTTTTCAAAGCAAATAAGGGCTAGACTTTATGGAAAATTCCTATTTTTATTTCAGTAAATGGTGAAAATAAGTACTAAAAGGTTATTTGGCTTTTTTTTAAAACAACAGTCGCCATTATCGGCTTCACGGAAATAAATTTTATAAACAATTAAAAATAAGTTCAAAACCAAACATCAATCTGTACTGTGAACAATTTATTTACAATTTCAAATAAAATATTTTTAGCGTTAGATATTAAAACAACACACTTAGAATAACCCAAAATAACTGAAGGAACAACCGAAGTCCTTGCTCTTTTATAGGAAGGCAAATCACATTTACCCCCATTCCTTCATTGAATCGAATTTGCAAACAGAAAATAACATCATTAAAGGACACACACAAGTTAGAAGGATAATAAGAATGCAACCACTGTATTGGACGGAGAGACTTTGTGTATGATGCTATGAGGGGGATTCTTCTGCCAATCAGGATGAAGAAGGAACTGTTTCTAATGCGAGTATTTCTTGAAAGGAGAAAAAGGATTTCCAGTAAATCTGATAAAAATCTTTTAGTGATTTAAAAGTTTGACGTCATCAGAAATTAATGAATATAGTCCAGAGGTAAAGAGACCAAATTTATATGATTCAGTTTGCTTAGAGAATATAATATTCTTGGGTGTTGAATACAAAAATTAAAAAATTGTTATTATATATGTATGTATGTTTATGGTCATAATATATAGCTTATTATAACAATAAAATTATGTGTTATTACATTAATACCTACGGATGTGACACTTCCTAGTAATAATAAGTTTCAACAACATTTTATTCACAAAATATTGTTACGATTTATGAAATATAAATAACTATAGTTTTCCATAGTGGAACAGACCTTTAAATAAATAACATTTATTAAGGCTGTGAGTACAATAATGCCGTAACCCACTTTTTTTAATTGGTTTTAAATCGGTCCAAGCCAATCACATTATGCTCTTAAATTTGTATTATTATTATTATTATTATTTATTACAATATAAAATAAATTTACATCATAATATGAGCAATTTACAGCACTAGCTACAAGAGGCTTTGGCTGGAGCCTCTTAAATTTGTAAATATTTCCATTATAACAATACGCATTATTAAATCCAGTGTAATTTTTACTATATAGGGACATTATGGGCAACCCAGGGCGGCAAATTTTGGAGGGCGGCAAATTTTGGGAGGCGCAAATGTTCAACGACGCTGTACAAATCTCTAATAATGTTGATAAAACAGTAAATCGATAATACACGAATGTACATACAACTTTATATCTACACATGAACATGTTTTTCTTTCCCGCATAAACTATCAAAGAAGAAATTCGTCGCCTTCCTCCGACGCAAACAGATGATTCCTTCTTAATACCTGATGACATCCTGCTAAATTCTGAGACGCACCATGAATCAGCAGCTTTGTTTTCATAATTGCGTCAGAACCAATTAGTGTTCATGGTAATTCTTTGGACGCACAAATATTGGAGAAAATCAATCCTACGAATAAATCATAGCAATCCGTCGATATCGATCTCAAAACACTTGCTGATGATTTATACTAATCATTGGGCAAATATTTACAGGCAATTCGCAATGGCAGTTTTACTGATATTTATAAAGCAGTGCTTAAAATGAATTTTCTTATGCATTCAGTCTCAAATGAAACAGGAGAACGTAGTTTGTCTGCCTTAAAACGCATTACAAATTATCTGCGCAGTTCTTTGAGCCAATGGAAGCTCAATAGCCCAGCTGTCATGGGAATTGTAAATGATCGAATCGATGTTGATGCAATAGCAGATCGATCTTCATCTTTAAAAGCACACCTTTTAAAAAAAATATTACCTCCTCTACCTATAAAAAAGTCTGATTATTTTATTAAGTTTTTAAAAATGCCACGTTAAAGTGAATACTGCAAAAATGTACCTAATGAAGCTTTAATGACAGATATTAAATTTTTTTTTTGACTTTATTTTAGATGAAGACTTAAAGCTAACAAAATTTACAATGCATAAGCAATAATTAAATAAGCAACAATAAAATAAGCAAAAGCATTCAACTTCAAATAAAATAGTTAGGAACATCCTGTTGCCCAAATGCAAGAGGCGAATGTATCCTAAGTTACAAAAAAAATGTTAAAAAAAAAAGAGATGGGGATCATTTATAATGTAAGAAAATTAATAATATTATAATAAAGCAAGTAAAAAAACAAAATGAAAAATTCAAGTAAACAACTCAAAAGCAAAATGAAAAATACAAGCAAGGAAACTAAACACATTATTTTTTTTTTTTTTAATTCTCAAATAATTACATGCAATAATGTAACTTTTTCACTGTAGTTCAAAGAAAATTGAAAACGCTTAATATTTCTTAGGAATGTTGGTTCGACTCTCTCGCATCTAATATATTCAGGCAGATTATTTAATAAACGAGGTGCAGTAACTAAATAAAAGTGACAAAAGTGTGCTTTTTTAATGTTAGGTACAGTTACCAAATTCGTGCCGTTGACACGCAAACTATGAGATCCATACAATCTAGCAGCCGTATATCCAGAATTTTCAAAGAATATTTTTAATACTTTATAGAAATATAAGTGCTTTAGTGGCAGAATATTAAGATTCTTGAATAAATCAAAACTTGAGGTTCTACGATTAACCCTAGCAATAATTCTGATAGCATGTTTTTGCTTGATAAGTAAAGGCTCAATTTATGTAGTTATAATGAGTACCGCCCCAACAAGAAAGTCCATATTGAAGCTTAGATTTAAATAAACCATTGTATACCAATTTTAGAATAGGCAGACTACAATATAGACTTAAATGGTAGATTTGCCTAACAACTTTGTTTTGATAATTTTTTAAGTTAGAAGTGTGGTTTAACCAACTTATCTGCAAATCTATCAGAATACCTAGGTATTTGAAACTTTCAACTCTCTCAATTCTAAAACAACCATCAGAGCATGGCAGGTTTTCATTATAGGAAGTAGTGGAATCATGCAAGCAATCATTATTAAGCCGATATCGAAGACAGAAAGGTGAATGATAACTTATTGAATAATCTTCACAGATATTACCCCTTATGTTATAAATCATACATTTTGTTTTGTCACTTATGATAAGTCGATGAATATAAAACCATTTACGCAGTATCCCAAGATCATTATTTATATCAATAAATAATTGGAAATTATTTTTCGAAGAATATGACAAAGCAGTATCATCAGCAAAAGCTGTGATACTGCCTTTAAAAGGTTGAACAAAAAGAGAGTTAACAAAGATTTAAAAAAACGAATGGGCCCAGGACAGATCCTTGGGGAACACCCATATTAATAATCGTATCTGAGCTAAGACTATCCCGAATTTTGACCCTTTGTTTTCTGTTCATTAAATAGGATTCTAACCAATTATAAACGGTACCTCTTAAGCCAGCCCTATACAATAATTCAAGCAACAAAACATGTTCCACCGTATCAAAAGCCTTAGTCATATCTATGAACAGAGATGAAGGTATCTCAGAATTGTTCAGGATGTTTTAAATTTCACCACAGAGTTTTAAAACGGCATCCTCCGTAGACCTTCCAGTCATAAAGCCGTATTGATTGTCACTAAAAAAGTTAGTTTTTTTCAAAAAAGATAGCATTCTGGACTTCATCCCGTTTTCAAAACATTTTTGAAAAAACTGATAGGAGGGATATGGGACGGTAATTTTTTTAGGCTTGAGGTGACACCTGTTTTATGAAGTGGTATAACTAAGGCTTTTTTAAGGGCATCAGGAAAAACTCCTTTTTACAAGCTGAGATTAAAAATGAAGCTTAAAATATCAGAAACGTAAAATGAAATTTTTTTCAGAGTTAATCTGGAAATCAGTAAAAATAGACTTTTTAGCACAAAATCACAGTTTTTGATATTAAAATAGAATCAATTTTTACGGAGCTCAAATTTTCACAAACGTTGCCAACTCTGTTGCTTAACAATATGGAAAATAAAAGATTATTCAAATTCTGTAGGCTGGCTCTTCTCTATAGAATCCAAATTATAAATGAAAGTTTTTAAAAGAATGTATTTTTGTTTCTTAAAATTTGAATATTTTTTACAAATATAAACAGTAGTAATTATTGATAGCTTTGAAGAAAAATTTAATTTCACTTTAATGTATTAATTTTTATGTTTTGTCAACTAGGCAGACGGCAAAAATGCCATGCTTCTTTGTTTTTTTTGTAAACTATGTAATTAATCAATGGTAATTAATTAAAACTAATCTAATCTAATCTACTGGAAATCAAATCATCAGAAGGAGAGTTTGAATTATTTAATGACATTATGATTTTATGGATTTCTTCCGAACTAAAATTGACAAAGAAAAAACTTCTTGGTTGAAAACTTACATCAATGATAGTGTTATTACAACACCACACATTTTCAAAAGTTGGAAAATTTGATAAATTCTCACTAATGTTTGCGAAAAAATAATTAAACAGGTTTGCAACTTGTCATCATCTGTCTCAGTGGAGTTTTCAGTTTCTATTATAATATTCACCACGCCTTTATTTCTGTTCAGAATACCATTTACTATTTCCCATTCTTTTTTCGAGTTACCTAAATTCTCAGCCAGTTTATTACCATAAAAAGTGTCTCTACAAAGGGGAATTTCAGTTTTAAGCTCAAGACAAAGTTTTTTATAGAGAAACTTAAGCCTCGTGTTATTCGGATGTTTTTCAAGACAGCCAGATAGTTTTTTCTTTTTATTTATTTTTTTTAGTAGTGAGAAATTCATCCAAGGCTTATGGCATGTTAGTTTCAAATCTTTCCTTTCCTGAACAAGACTACTATTCGAAATATGAAATTGATGTTTGGCTAGAAAGAGGTCAAAGGCAACTGACGGATTCTCTACTACATAAACTTCATCCCAAAACTCATATGTCAAAGCAGATTTAAGAGAAACAAAATCAATTTTTTTGAATTTTTTCGTGTAAGGCTGTTTGGTCCTGGAAACAAAATTATCAAACTGAAGACTAACTGCAATGAACGGGCTGACGAGCTGGCCAGGCAAGGTTCAGCCCTTCATGGCTCACTTGCGGAAAGAGTCAACATTCCGATTGGAGTTACGAAGAGCAACATTCTCTCAATTTATCTTACTAAAGCAAACCGTAGGTGGAGCAGTTTATCAAACTGTATTATATCTAGGAAGATTTGGCCCACCTATGACAAGAACCGAACAATTGATCTAATACGCAGACCCAGGCAAGACATAGCCAGGGTAGTTGCAACCTGTAGCGGACACTGGCCAATAGGAGAGCATGCAGCGAAGCTGGGCATACCTCACAATACTCACTGTCGGAGCTGTGAGGACCAGCAGGAAAAGGAAACAGTAGTTCATTTCCTCTGCAAATGCCCTGCTCGGGCCAAAGCTAGAAAACAGTCACTTGGAAGAGCATTCTTTGACGACATTAACGAACTTTCTGAAATGACGATCAAAGACTTGATTTCTTTTCTCAACGCGACGAAATGGCTCTAGGACAAATTTCGGCTACTTCTGCATTATACCTTCCGTCGATTCCCTATGATCACAAGATAGTGGACTAGGGTTCTGGTGGGGGTTTGTCGTGCACAGCGGCCGGATGATCTTCCAATCAGATCAGTGGACGCTCCAGTGCCAGCCAACGAACTGCCTAGTGGGCTAACTGTGGATGGTGCGGGTGCTGATCTGGTTGAGTGAGTGATCCACTAAAAGCTACAACAAAATCCTATTCTAAACTTAATAAAAAGGGATGATATCCTGAGGATATGCCCATATTTTCTCTCCTCAATTCCATCCACAGGTTCAAACGAGTTATGGTATCAAAACGGCGCACTTCAGCGCTAATTGGGCTATGGGCTAGACTGCCCGTGGCCGCCATTTCTACCTACCTACCCGAAGACTAACTAAACTATGGTCAGTTATTTTATCGATCGTAGGTTGAAATTCGAAGTTGTATAATCCCGCATTTCAGAATTCAGGATTTCTTAAGTTTATTTTTTTATTTTTATTGACGAATTAAACATAAGAGGCGTATTCATAGTCATTTCTAAGCTAGGTTTAATTGAACTTTCAGACGTTAATTATATTCTTTGAAGTTTATCACTTTAAAATATTTGAAGTTTTTTGTGCAGTTTAACAAGTTAATAAAGTTTGTCACCAATATTTAATTAATGATGAGTAGGTAACTAGTAGGCCGTAGCGTTGTGGTTAGTGCGTTGGAATATCACGCTGGAGGTCAGGGCTCACTTTCCAGCGTCGTCCACCTAAAAACTAAAAAGTTTTTTTTTCAGGGATACTGCCTCTTGCGAGGAATTGATAAATCCTCAAAGAGTATCACGTGTCATAAATAAAATAAGTGCTTCTCGTCTATCCGTTCGGATTGGGAATAAAATTGTAGCTCCCTTCCATTCCTGTCGACACGCGCACGCAGGAATGATTGCGAGTTGTTAGCCACTAGGCCACACGGTTGCAAAAGTCGATACAATTTTATTTTTTTTCGATACACTCGACATAATTGCTAAAGTACACAAATACAATTTTATAAAATTCAGTACACTTTTGCCCTTCCACTTACATAACAGCTATTTACTTCAACAATAAACATTTTATTCAATTTCAAATGTACCCTTCTTGTGTCGATTCAATACAATACAGCTTAAATTAATAAAACGTATTACTTTTTAACCTCTACCTACCTAGTTAATTTGTAAACAAATTTTCATTACACCTACCTTCTTTTAAAAGTTTATTTAATGTAAATTTTTCTTACCTATACAATTTGATTTATCTTCCGTTAAGGGTAAATAGCAGTTAGTTTCTTTTTTACACGAAACACCAGCATTATGGTTGAATTGTTCAAGGGGTGGAATTAGAGATTCGGGATTTAAAAATTTGAATCCCAGGATAATCCCGGAATTTGCAAAATATTTTTAAGAATGTAATTCAGAATATATTTTCATTAAAATTGCTTTGTTTTTTTTCGAATTAAAAACGATTTTCTTAGTATGCAGAGAGGTAAGACTAATTCGGTCTAGAAAAATAACAAACAAGTGGACTTTATAAAGGAAAAATATTGTATATTCGTTGGAATTTGTATTTTATTTTTTTTTTAACCAAAACATTTACATCCAATTAAACTAAGGTAATCAGAAAAACTCTTAAAAACATAAACTTTAACAATAAATTCATTAAAAACTAAAACTGTTAAAAAACAAAACAGAAAAATAAAAATATTAGTGCAGTCAGAATATTCATACTAGTGTATGCGAATATTCAAGATTGGAGGGATTTTCGGGATCCGAAATGGACAAAGTCCCGGGATTGCGGGATACGGGATCCCGGGATTGCAATCACTTGGCACTTGGCTATTTCAAGAACACTTAGGCCGTTTCTGCCATATCTGTTATTCTGCTATGAATTTTCTGTTATGATGTATAACAGATCTCCACCATAAAAGATTCTTAAAATTGGTATTCAAGAGTTCGATCTTTTATAAAAGTCTGTTATGGAACTTCAAAAAAGAAACATTTATACGAACAGACCTTAAATGTGCTGTCAGCTGTAGTAAACAAAACAAAAAATCGACACTGACGAGTGACCAAAATAAAATTAACCCTTGGAATGCTCGTGTTTTGTTTCACGTAGATAAATTATTGTTCTATTTTATTTGTCTATAACAGTTCGTGAATTTAATGTATCCAATTTAAAAAGTTATTTCTTGATAAGTTAAAGTTAAAAAAGTGTTTTATTCTTTGCCCCAGGCAGCTAGGTATTTCATTAGATCGGTTAGTCCATCGAATTCGGTTCGACTCTTTGGCGCATCGGCTTAAGTCAGCCTCGGCAGTCCAGAGCTTCCAAACGCCATAACTGAATGCACCTGTTCCTAGAAACGCGTACAAAGAGCCCCAACCGAAGGCGCGCAGCCCTCTTTCTGCGCGTATATCTTCAGCGTATATCAGAATCATCGTTTATCTTCCACCCTTGGCAATGAAAGCAGCTTCGTCCCTCTTGGCTCGACCTAAAGTTCGGGAGAATCCAAAGAGTGCAGCTACGCCACCGACAAGACCCAAGAAAGCTCCTCCTCGATAGCGATGTTTTCTTCGTTCTTCTTCAGCTGCGGTACTCCGTGCCGACCGGCAAGATAAAGCGACTATTTTATACTTTTCATCCATCAACTGTGTTCTGTGCTTTCGTGTATAAAAATAATTTAGTTTGAAATTACTTATTTGTTATATCTGTCTCTTTTGAAGAACAATTTATTAAAGAAATAAAAGTTTTTACTTCATGTATTGAAAACTTTTATGATAAAAGTCAAACAAATCTGTCTTTTATTCTGTTATTATGGTTTATAAAAGATTTCATAATAGAATTCGAACTACAGAATACGAATTAATAAAAGAATAAAAGGTTTTTTGAAAGTTCGAAAATTTGTATGGAAATTGATGGCAGAATAACAGAATAAAAGAATAAATGATTGCGCCGAATAGGCCTAACTGTTTATAAAATAAGCAGTACTACTAAACAAAGAAAGTAATACTGTAACATTCCTTGATTTTGGAGAATTTAATTAAGTGTACTTAGCTGTTTCCCACTCCAAACACGCGATATGTTTTATTTAAATAAAATTATCCGGTTTATTTTGTATTCTTCATAAACATTGGCCTCGTTCCAAGCAATCCGGATTGGTTTGTGTTGTTGTAATCCCTCGAGAAAAAACAGCCGATGATAAAAGAGCTGTTGTCAAAAAATAAATCTCAACCTATTCCAACAATTCTCGGATATTTAGTTATCTGAAGACAAATGTAAAGAACATGATCAACTGACTTCAAATTTAAATTTGTGTGCTAAGTTGACCTGTCCGGTTCTAGTAGTTCACAAACATATACGGATACTTGAGTATTCGAGATAACATATCTCAGTGCGACGTGAACGAGGCCATTGATCTGTTGAACAAAATCATAAAGTACAATTCGATACACTCTTTTTTAACATTCGATACATTGCTGAAAGACGATTTTTCATCCCTGCTGCCCTGGTTCTTTACGAGCAAGTCCAATTTATTTAATTTTTGTTTGAGTAGGTACCGGTACCTATACCTATTATTTTAAGTAAAAGACATTTTCACATCGCATTATGACGAAGGATTCATAAAAGACACATATGGTCAAGAAAGAGTTTATATAGATCAACTTTTGTATTCTATTGTAAAAATGATTAGACCCAGTTTTTCAGTGGTGAGTTAAACCAGAGTTAGTTAACTCTGGAATTAGATTTGTCTATAGTAACGTCAGAAAGCAGTTTAAACGTGGACAATGAATATGCAGAAAGGCTTAGAAATCACGAAAGATTAAATTTCAAAAGCACTAGTTGACATAATCCAGAGTTAACTCACCAAATTTGTTGAGTTCGGATTTAACTTTAACCTCGCACTGGAAAACTGGCCCTAAGTTATAAATCTTATAGCTGAAGTGGCAAATCTGGCAAAATAATTTATTGTTTCTTAAGCTAGGTTTGAAATTTTGAAAAAAGATTCAACATAAGCCGTGTTTTTTTTTCAGAGAGTGACTAGCAACTCAGTTAAAGTTTTACACGAAAAACTCAAACAAAATTCTCTATAATAATTTGTTTTGTTATTGTTTTGCGTTTAAACATTTTGCTAAGTTTCTAGCTTCTAATTGAAAATTCTGAAAATAGTAAAAGAGAACTTTTATAAAATGTAACAAAAGCAAATGCTTATTTTGAACAATAATGTTTCTACTTTTTCCAAAATGTCTCATCAACCCACATCACATCTAAAACCTTTCATTTTCTCTTGTCTACCAACCCGACCAATAACCTATAGGCTATTGTCCTATCCTAAGTGAATAAACTTTTATAGAAGTGATTTATCAATTTATTCGTGTCTGATTCATGTCGTAAATAGTTGTATGATGAGTGCGTAGTATTTGTTTGTATCAATTTCACAAGTTTGAAAACAATTAGCTTACAACCGGACTGATATTTAAATAACAAATTGTATCTGTGCGTAATGTGTGCAAATATTTCATGGAATTTATTTCGAAGTTTCTAAGCCTAAAAAGACCCATTATTAATTAACATTTCGGAATAACTTCATAAGCCTGTCAATTTCCTAACTATTTATGAGCAATTTATTACTCACAAGTCACAACACCGTTGTGTAACCTGTCTTCCAACCTTTGTTCTATATAGGTAGGTACCTACAATAACACAAAATATTAATTCTTCCCAACACCTCTCGTATTTTGTATTTGTCATTTCTGACAAAACTAACTCACATCAAAAGTCATCAGCATCACAATAGTCCTATTCCCATACACCTATCTCCTCTTTGTCACGCATCTTCATCAATGCTGCCGGTGGATGGCGGTTTGTACTTCTAGAAGTCAATGAACTTTGTCAAATAAAAACGTTTCTAACTGCCGCCGAATTTGTTAGACTCGGCTTCTCAGCCTATAGGGTCAACGTTCGGTAAAAGTGAATACGACAAGTTTCCTCATGCTAAATGATGACGTATCAAAATTCAGAATGAATTCTAAGTTTACAGGTAAAGTCGATAGGTATATTCTTTTTTCCCGTCCGTCAGCAACATGATAACTCACGTTTCAAGTGAATAAATAAAAAAAAAATAACAACAACAATAACAGGTAGGTTAAGGTAAGGTAGGTACATTATTTGGTAAATTATTTCTTTTTAGGTGTATCCGTTGGATTAACTTAACCACGATTGTGTAATGCATGTGTGAGGTCATCTCATGCTCTTGCTCTTCGGTATAGGATAGAAGGGGAGCGGAGAGAGAACATAAATAAACAATTTATGTGATAATAAAGTGATCTTGTTAGACAACAACCGCAACGGTTTTGTTTAAAAAAAAAAGAAATAATGGATAAAGTCGTTGTAATGAAGAAATGGAATTTATGTTAGTTTACTTGGTTTAATGTTCGTTACTCAAGTCACGGAGTCATGAGTCCACGTGATTTCGAAACATTTTAAGCTCGCACAGAATTCTTTGATCTTTTGTTTTTAGTCTTGCAAGAAATCGCGCTTAGTAACAGGACAACTTGAATAAGCGCTAAGCATAATTATCTTCAAATTCCAAGGAGATTACAACATCCACCATCTTTCTGAAATAAAATGGAATTGACTTAAAGACATGCTTAAATTACTCACCAAAGTTTTATTAATTTCAATTTTAGCACGGAAGTTTTCCGAAAGTTCTTATCGTTTCCTGAATTCGAATCTAACCTCAAATCTGTTTAATCGCGTTAGAATTTCAAGCTATTGTAAAATGATGAAATTAAAAAATTGTTAAAACTAATTGGTCAAAATTTGATAGGTTTGTCATAATCTGAGTATCTGACAATACCAAAGTTGACAATTTAAAAATAGGACTGTTCAGGAAAACGAGGTCTTAGAGGGCAATATCTCAGTTGCCTGAAATGGATTCTTTAGCAGAACTTCTCAGTTTGTCTGTCAAAATACTGAGAAAGATAAAAATTTGATTCGCTTGCTCACTTTTTGATGAAGCAAGATCTTTAATTTAAGTAATTAAACAAACGAACTTCTTTTTCTCGCACAAAGTTAAGATCTTTAAGTTCTCATTTTCTTGAACATGCCAAATGGAAATTTGTAACTTCATATATTTCGTGTCAAACTAAAAACTCGAGATATTTATCAAAACTAACATTACGATTATGTTGAAAGTGATTTTCGACAAGACGTCCTTGGTCTTGTTGTCTGTTTGCCTGCATGATGTATGTACTTGTACATAGAAATGGATACCAAATGGTTGAGAGGATTTGCTTCTCTAATATTTCATCATTCGGCCAGTTGATTTTGTGATAGTTTTGCAATCCGGTAGTTTTAAGTTAATCAAAAAATATTTCATGGTATTTTTTTAAATAAAATTAAAGAAAAAATCATTTATTTTAGTCCTAGAAATTTGCCATTTTTTTTTGTTATCAAAGTTTAAAAATTTACTATTTTAACTTGTTTTTATTATTATTTTCTTGTTTACGACAAAGAAATACTATCGAACCATTATTATACACCATCAATGTCTTAATCACCGTCCACGTTATGTTGATTTGTGTATATCAAGAGTGAGGATCAACAAATTTAAGTTGATGTGGACGTGTTGATCAACAAAGTTGGATCAAATGGATAGAAATCAACTCAAATGCAATTGTAAATGAATAAACCTTCATTTGGATAGGCACGATCCATGTGACCACGGTGGTGCAATGTGCAGTGCAACGGCCTCTGAGGTAGGTTGGTCTAGTTTCAAAATATAATGGACGTGGAAGATTGAGTACGTTAATGAGTGTTTCCATAGACACATGACAGTATACACTTCAACACGTACATACTAGAATGTTGATCAACAATGTTGATCGGTATAATGTGGACGCTGCTTTGCGATTATAAAAAGCACTTAAATCCGAAGCTATTTAAATTTGTTGGAGAACTGGCAGCCAGGTTAAATTAATTTTTAATTTTGAAAAATTCGGATGGCAAACTTGCAACCACGGCAACCCTACCAAACTGTGATTTTTAAGTATAAAGTAAGTAAATTAAAGTGGCTGCTAGAGTTATAAGACTTATTCAACCAAAGTAAAAGCTTTTGTATAATTTTAATAGAGGTGAGCTATGTAAGTTCTAGTTTCAATTTTTTTTTTAAACCGCATTATTGCAAACACAATATATACATTGTTGCAATTGGTCACTCGTTCCATAATATGGTCTCGTGTCAATTTGTTTTTTTTCTTTTCAAGCAGCCCCCGTCTAGCTAGTTATAGCTAACTACTTTTGACGAAAAAGGAAACATAAAGCCTTCTGAGAACTTCCCAAAGCAAGAACATTAATTCTAAACGTCAATCAAATACATCGTCCTAATGTCCAGTGTGTGCCAGTGTCTAGAACGGGCCCATCAGCTCCATCCTCTCTCCCATCATTTATCAAAGAAAATATAATAACCCCATCGCGGTGAGTGAGAGACAAGTTAGCTCATCAATACCAGGTCCAGCATCAGAATACAGAAACGACAACAGTTCCATACTTTAAAACGCAACGTTTATTACATTTGACAGGAATTTATGTAACGGTTCGTGGGCATCTGATGTGAGCTGCGATGCTGATGTGATGCACAACAAGCCCAACAGGTTGTCTGGATGTCCTTTTTTCTGCAATATCACATCATCACAGATCAGCTCGCCCCTTTAAGTCCCCTTGTCCCCCCCCCCTCATCGCTCTGGAAGTCCACGTATTTTTTGACCGAACGATCTGTTGTTGCCACTTAAAACAGGCAACAACATCATAGAAACATTCGTACCTGCATACATACGTGAAGCTTGTTTAGTGCTGGCGGTTACTGCTTATTACACCTCACTATTTCCTGGCTAGAATATTGTGCGCCTGGTTTATATGTGCCGTTAGGCACCTGTTCAGGTCTAACCAGTTCGCTGTGTACAACTTAAGGTTATAAAAACAGAATTTACGATTGGCCTACAAAAGTCTTCTATCATCCATCTGCGCTGATGCACCAAAAAACAACAACAAACACGCAAACCTTGTTTCCCTCATTCATAGATTGCGGAGATGCAATATAGAATTTGCAGCTTTGAGCCAAAGACAGAGGCTTATGCAGAGATCGTGTAAGAAAGATATAACTATCCTCCCGCACCAAATAAGGCAACATAGAAAAGACACAACAACATCACACATTTTAAAGAGAAACAACAAACACACAAGAAAAGAGTTATGAAGTATCTACCTACATTTTTAGCTGGTTCTCTTCTTTAAGAACCTGGAACTAACTTCTTGTTTGTTTGTCGTCGTCGCCGTCGCCTTGGTGGAGGAAGAACCAGCTTTACCTTGTTTCTTGGGGGACGGCGACCGACGAGCGAGACGGGAAGAAGATAAACAAACTCACCAGATCGGAGAACTATAAACGAAAAGAAACCTGAATTTACCGCTAGCCATTTAACTCCTGAGGTCAACGAACGTACTTATAGTTATGCTGCATTAACTGTCAACCAATCTTGTATCTATACCTAACTACCTATACCTACCTTTGTGTTGGGGAAAGAGAGAAAGATGTGAAATTACTAATCGAGGTAGGTATGTTATGTGGTATGGTTACGGATTGGAGTGTCCAATTGGGAAAAAGGGAGTAATAAGAAAAAAGCGGGAAGAAGCAGTAAGCAACTAGTTCGAACTAACAAGATTTAAAATTGGAAAAAGTTGCCAGATTATTGTGATTTTTTGTTGCTAAAGAGCTAATGAAGATTATTGTATTTATTTAATTTCAATTTAAAATTTAGAAACTAAGGGGCAAGACTATTTTAGTATGATATTAGAGTCAAGTTAAGCCACGAAATGTGGACGTTATTGTACGTCCACATTTCGACTTTATCATTATAGTTTGGGATTTGTTATTGAAATCACTAACTAACCTATTAGAACTATTTAATTACAAAGTGTGAAAAAACAAATAACAGATTTAACCAGCCGTGGATAAACCGTCCCTTACATAAAAAGATTTTTGTTTTCAAATTTTAATTGATCATTCATTGCGACATCTTTGACATTTTTATTTAAACATGAGTTTGGAATATCTTTTTGATTACTATCTCACTCCATAATTATGATACTTTGACATTAAGGGCGGTTATTATCGAAAGATCTTAAGGATAATAAAAAAAAATTATTGCATACAAAGTCTTTTGGAAACATTTTAAACAAATTTTTAGGGAGAAGTGTTTACGAAAACAGGCAAACTGTTGTGTGGACTCTCTAACGTCAAAGTGACGTCCGATTCCGTCAAAGAGTGATTAAGTAGTGTGATCGTCAGAATACTGTCAATGACGGCTGGATTAACATAAACTAATAGTTACCGACATGAATTTTATGGTCATGGCAATAAGTTTATTTCGATCGCGTTCTGTAACTTCGAGTTAAGTTACTTTCGTTGAATTTCCAGGATATAAAATATTTTAAATATTCACCCCTACGGTTGTCGTTTCACAAAAACGACAGTAAAACGACACGTCTCTGGAGGAGTCAATTGATGTTTAATTCAAACGATTTTCGTCATAATGATGAGATGGTTGGAGATTGGAGAGAATGTCGAAGATTTCGGTTTATTTAAACGCCAACTATCGCCTCTAGAGCCTTGTCGTTTTACTGTCATTTTAGTGATGAGAAAATTGCAAAAGAGGGGATTAACTTTCCGAGAACAAGTAAATCGCGTGCTATTTCTAGTAACATACAAAAAATTAAATTAAATTTAATACATAATATTGAGATACAAAGATATAGACAAATAGAAAGAGATGATTGTCTATGTACATTAGGGTGGTCCATATAAAAGTCATTGTCTTATTTTGAATGACGCACCCCCTCATTTGTTTTAAATAATTTAAAAAAATTCCTGTAAAATTTTAGCTCATTATATTAACGTTTAACCCAGCCCCCAAGACGACTGAGGTCTTATATGGAAAATCCCTTGTATTTTTGTAAATCCAAATTTGAAAAAATTTTAACTTTGGTAATGATTGATAAAAAAATTGAATTTTGGAACACATGTAGTCACTTTTGTTATATTTATAAAAATACATCTGAAAAAAATTTACAACTGTTATTTCCCTACTTATATAGCCATTTAAACAAAAAAAATAGTTTTTTATTTAATTTTAATAAATTTGTTTATTACATTTTTTTCTAACATGACAGAAGTTACAACATGTGTGTAAAAATTCAATTTTCTTTATCAATTATTACTAAAGTTACGAATTTTTAAAGTTTGATGTACAAAAATACCATGGGATTTCCCATATAAAACTTCAGACATCTTGGGGGCCGGGTTAACGTTAACAAAATGAGCTAAAATTTTACAGGATTTTTTTTTAAATTATTTAGAACAAATTATGGGGGTGCGTCATTCAAAATAAGACAATAACCTTTATAAGGAACACCCTAATGTACTTATATTACAATTTCTGATAGGGTTTTCAATTCGTTCAGCGCAAAAGTGACCACTTAAGCCTGGTACGCTGCTGATTTGAAACGAAAACTCCCATACAAAAATGACACGACGAATTCATAAACGAAAAATTTCGTTGTACGCAGTTCGACCAGCGAAATTGATGATTATACCAGATTGTTTTGACAAGTCTCCACTCTCTTTTCGCACAGAATTAATTGTCCCGACCATTAATTGTGTGCGGAAAATGACATTTGGGTTTGTTCGTGTTTTTATTTGTTGTTACTTTCATTACAGCATGGCTTTTGTTTGATTTTTTCGTTAAAATGTATTTTATTTATTTGCAATTTGTGAAACTCTCCATGAAAATTTGTCCGCTGTGTTTTCGTAAGCTTTTAGTTGTCTTTTTGAAGACCACAGGAGAATTTGGTTTGGCATCAGCAGCGTACTAGGCTTCAAGGTGAATACACAAGAGTTAGGACAATTGATTGACGAACACATTTCTTATTTCATTTGACTGTGTAACCTAAATGAAGTTTGGATGCAGTTGGGATACTTACCAATTTGTTGACTGTTTTTCAACGTTGACACAGCATAGTCTTCTATCGTGTCAACGTGGCATGCATTGATCACCATCTTAATCAAGAACTTCGAATTTGTAATGTACTTCAATTGAATTTTACAGGTGGCTTAACAAAATGACAATCATTTTGATGGCTTTTTAAGAATATTTGTTCTAGATGCACCCAGAATGTACTTCAAATAGGATTTCCTTAGAGCAAAATAATATGCATTAAAAATCCATTTTCATCGAAGCCAACCTTCAATGGAATTTGACAGTTTGTGATTTGACAGATATGACAGGTAAGCAGAAAAGTATATTTTGGTCCAAAAACAATATTTAATTTCAAAACATGCCATCCATAAACGCCCTTAAACCAACTTCCGCACATCTGGAGCCAAAAATGTATGTCATTATTGTCAGCAAAAAGTTAATTACGCTAAGGCCTTCCAAACTGCCGCGAAACATTCACTGACGACAACTTGTTGTTGTTATTTAGCATTGTTTACCTATCTGGCAATTTGTTTATCGTTGCGAATGCTTCACTCTGATTACGAGTTGGTTTGAGAGATTTTTTATAATTTCAACGTATCGTTTTGTTGTCCAGCAAATCATAGATTTTTGATCTTGCCAAATCCACATTAAAACTCATCGTGTTTGAATGAGGTAAGGTCGAGTGATTGTTGAAGTATAATAAGCCACTACGTTAAAACCGAAGGGTATAAATAGTGTTTACACAGAGAACTCGTCAGCGGATTTTGGGAAAAAATTTACCAACATAGGTATCAGTGTTGTAATCGTCAATGTTTCATGCGTTTGGGTTAACACAGTTTACGTCGAAAATTTATAGACGATTTTTTTTGTAACGTAAAAGAGTGAACATGTTGGCCATTTATGATGAATTGTTCAGAACAATTCTACCAAACTTCAGCTTGTGAATCATTTTGTCTGTGTCAAAACTTAATCGCTTTGGAATATTATTGATTTGATCAATTCGTACCTTTTAATATTATTGAAACTTAAGCTTGGCAATCCCACTTTAACTTCTCGTTTTTGTGTTGAACTTTATTGATTGATTAAAAAGGTGACGATCTCGTTTGACAGAATTGAAAGCTTCTCAATACGAACCTACGTGCGGTAATGGCCATTTTAATGTTTCGTTTAATTAGGGTTCAACGATTGATTGTTGTGGCCCTTCAATTCAAACGGGACAGTTTACCACAATATCCAGAATTATAACTTCTTCCACTTTCTTTTGCAACGCATTTCCCACACACGCATAATCATTAAAAAAAAAAAACCTTAACTTAAACCCGCCCCGCCCGGCCGCCATGAGAATGAGGAAGTTATGTTACTTACAAAAATTTCGGCAACAACCTGTTTAAGCCACACAAACAACAACAATAAAAATTTAAAAAAAATCTGGAAGTCATGAAAAGAAGCACGAACTCAAAAGTAATCGTCATCGGTCATCGCGCAGCTATCGTTATGGGGAAGCAGGCAGGATGGCGAAAGAATAAAAACGTTTATAACTGTTTTGGCCAAAAATATACTCGTGAGGATCATTGACCCTTGGTCAGTTTTTGGCAGATATTTTTGTAGAAAAGAAAAAGAATATTTCTGTTTTTTCTTTTGTTTTTATTCTTTAATTTGTATTTCTTTGCACGATCAACATCTCTCTACCGCCCCAAGCCCAAGCATGTATGAGAATTGAGAAATGCCTTCCTTCATCAACTACTTTCAAGCTCCAACATAATCAACATCAAGGGGATGAGAGAGATAAACCAAACCAGCAGTGATTTGTAATCAAATGTGGTCACTTTGGATCGTTATTTATTTTTTATTTTTTTTGGCAGTTTTTTGAATAAATATTTGGACTCTGGAAATGGGTCGGTCTCTTTTGCTCTTACACTCAGGGTGCGGGAATAAAATTTGGTGATGATGATCATACTTCAAGCCACACACCAAAAAGCCATGCCAGGTGCCAGGTGCTAGTAGTGTTAATGCTGGTGCTGGTATGGGGCTTGTTTGGATTTGATTTGGTGGTGTGCGGTGCGGCGCGCCGGCGATGGTGGGTGTCATTGACACCGTGCTAACTTTTTTTTTTGTTTTTGGTAGTTACGAACTCTTTATTATGAAATGTGAGACAACTTTGATGTAAATTTTCGTTATTTTCGTTATTCGTTTTGAAACGATTCTTTTTAAGTTTTGTCTTCGTTAAGTTATTTTCAGTGAAATGAACAATCATTTTAGATTATGGAATTTATGTCTTAGGTCAAGAATCTCATCGATGTATAAATTTGAATCATCAAATTCGAATGGAATCACTTATTCGATTTTAGGTGGGTTCCAACCTAATGATACCAAAATACAAAATAATAATCAAGTAAATGATAAAAACGAGTAGGTATAATTCTGTTATTTAGAGATTGGATTTTATTTGTTCAATTGGGATTGGGATTCACATCGATCGTATGGGCGTAGATAATTCAAATGAAACTTATTTTGGGGAACGTCTTATAAGTTTTGAGTGCGTGCTAGGTTCACCCCCAAAGAGGCAATATTTTTTAAATGTAAGGTACATAGGTACACTTACAAAAATATTCAAAAATACATTTTTCCTAGGCGTGCACCGAAATTTAACTTGTATGGCTAGTAGTAGGGCTGGCCACGAGACGAGACGTAATTGGCTTTTAAGCAACCGAGACGAGACCGAGACGAGACTGTATCTGTGGACCAAAATTTACAGAGTCTAATAAATTAAAAAATCCAATTTCAGTTAAATACTTATTTTCTTCTGCACGTATTCAAACTATAATCGAAAATATTTCGTTGCAATAATCAACAAGTTGACCGGAAATCGTATTTTTCGGAGACGAGACCGAGACGAGACTTGATTATTCGAGACCGACACGAGACCGAGACGAGACTGAAAATTTTCGATTTTAAAGAGACCGAGACGAGACTTACAAAAGTCTCGCAGAGTCTCGTCTCGTCGCCAGCGCTAGCTAGAAGAAAAATTCTTAATTAGTAGGTTGCTATCGAAGAACAAATTTATCAAAAAACGACCACAGATTTTGAATAAACTTCGCTAGATCTTAAACGGATCCACCAAATTGCTTCGAATTCGGTGTCAAGCATTCCCTAGTACAGGTGTAAAATATTACACAAAAAATCCTTCGGAAAAAAATTATAAATCCTAACCTCATAAAAAGAGTCTATAAAAATATCTTGTAGGAAAGGATGTTTTTTTCGAGGGGTAGATTGTGCATCAAAAGAATAAAATGACTTTGGTACAATGCATATGGCACATCATTTGTCTTTTTGTTTTGCATATTCTCGAATGTCTCTTCAATGGCTGAGTTGATTTTATCATAATCCTAGATTCCAGTACTGAGTTAGTTAGCAAATTAATATTGAATTTAAAACTTGTATAAACCATTTTTTTTTACGGAAAAATAAAATCAAATAAAAAAACAATTAACTATTTTTATTTTTGTCTTTTAATATCTACATTATATTTTTATTTGCATTAAATCAAAAACTTCAAAATTGTTATTAAATCTTGTTTTTTAATATTTTTTCAGTAAAAGTAAAGAAATATTATGGAACCATTAATATCCCTGCATTAACAAAAATTGTTAACTAAACAATTCATTAATTCAAGTTCTTAATCCTTAAACTCTCCAATAAACTATATTTTGTAGATAATTTGGCATATTCTATATCAACGACTATTAGGAGACTTAAAGAGATATTTGAAAGATGTCAACTGAAATTTAAAGATTATAATTCTTCCTGGAATCACTGCAAATTATGTTGACAAATTACCCTGCGCTGTTATACAGCCTCATAACCATTGCCAAAAAACGTTTTTTTTTTTTTTAATTATCAATTGATAACATCTTGAAAATCAATTGATAATATCTTGAAAATCTGGCCTAATCGTCTGAGTAACTATAAGGTTGGTTTTGAGTTTAGTATTTCAAAAATTCTCAGAAGAATTTAGTCTGATTTCTCTTATAAGTAAGTAAGTAATTCATTATGTTTTCAATTTAATCGAATTCTGAAATTAATAACATTCTATACTTGTAAATATCTTTCAAAAATTTACTTAACGTTTTCCAATCATGCTCGTTTAGGATATTTATAGTCTCTTGCAAAGTAAGAGTATTTTTCCCGAAAAAGAGGCGTCTTTTAGTTTTGAATATTGGACATATACTTATGAAGTGTAGACAATCTTCTTTTGACTTTAAGTTGCAAAGTGTACAGAATTGGTTAAAACTATTATTGTAAGGATTTCCATTTAAATTGAGAACTTCACATCTTGCTTTAAAGATAGGGATATCTCTGCATAGCTCAGTGAATCCTGGAAATAGTTTCTTGTACCAAGATTATAGTTGAGCTGACTGTAGATTATTCTACTGGATGACTCTTGTGCTTCTTCTATCAGTAAAAGCCTCATTGTGTCCTCATTTTTTTCTATGATGCTGTACATTTGTTCTTTCAGATGGTTTATATTGCTGAAATCATCATCCAATCTCACTCCACACTCATTTCCAACAGTTTGCCATCTTGCAAACCACCAGTCCTTGTTTCTCAACTCGAAAGTCTTGTGTTCTGATGATTGCTGCAGACTTTGATGATGTAGTCAGCTTGAGACTTCAGGGTGCTTGTCAGAAGTTTTGGAAGTCCTGTTTCCAAATATATGGCATAATAAGGTGTATTTAGGGGTAGGTTGAAAAGTTTCTTTATGAGACTCCTATAAAATTTTTCGATTTCTTCGTATTCTTCTGATCCCCAAACCTGAGCAGCATAGAAGAGAGTTGATTTCACTACTGAATTAAAGATTTTGTATTTTGTAGATAAATTAATTTGTTTGTTAGAGAATATATTTTTCCATGTTAGATTTATCAAACTTTGCGAGCTTTTGGCTTTCTCTGACAAATGACTTTTGAAATTTAGTGTTGAAGTCAGTTTCAAACCTAGATATTTGATCTCTTTTGTTACTTCTAGTTGCGAATCATTATATTTCCAGCTTCTTCCATTGTTAGCGCTTTGCGTACGTGCAAATATCATTATTTTTGGCTTTGTTGTGTTGATAGACAGTCCCCATCTGTTACAGTATGTAGATAACCGATTGATCATCAATTGTAAACCTTCGAGTGATTCTGAAAGTATGACGAAGTTATCAGCGTATAATAATACATTCACAGTGCAGCTATCTATTCTTACTCCCCCAGGAAGTTCATCAGCAACATCATTTATAAATAACGAGAACAGAAGAGCGCTTAGTGGACATCCTTGCTTAACTCCTGTGCTGGTTCTAAACCATTCTGAGAAGTTCACTCCATCCCAAACAGCCGCCTTCGTGTCAGTGTACATTTCTCTAATTACTTTTAGGAACTTTGTAGATATACCAAGCTGTGTCAACTTATAAAAAAGGGCATTCCTATTGACAAGGTCAAAAGCAGCTTTGAAGTCAACGAAAAATGCCAAGACCTTTTTGTTCCGTGCTTGAAATGCTTTGACAATAGATGATAGTGTAAAAATGTGGTCGGTCGTTGAAAAGTTTTTTCTGAAACCGGCCTGTAGATCAGATAAAATATTATTCTGTTCGATCCATTTTTCAAGCCTTGCAACAAGTATACTGCAGAATATTTTTGCCATTACATTCATGAATGAAATTCCTCTGTAATTTTTAGGAGAGTCTAGCGAGCCTTTTTTATGTATTTCTCTTATTTTCTCTTATAAAAATTCAGCAAATGAATAATAAAGAAAAGTTTCAAAGAGCCTTTTTTTTAATTTTAGAAAGTTTTGTGTAGAATTGTTTAAAATTAATTTTTAAAAAGAAGAATTTAAAAATAATAGGAATGAATTTTGACACAACTCTATACAACATATTTAAAAAATGATTATTTTGAGTTAGTCTGTCTTATTACCAATTTATTCACTTTCCATTAAGTTTAAATTCGATATTAAAACTTAGAAATTGACAGGTTCTTAATATTTCTATTTATTCACCCTCCGTTAGATTTTAAATTACGTCTCCTATTTATTTAAAATTAGCTTTTAAAACGACAAAATAAACCTTTTAAGGAGGATGTTTAGCCTTAAAATAGAGGATAAACAAACTGTTTCTTTTTATTTACTCTCACTAAGCGCTTACAGTTAATTTTTTGTTTGCCTGTCTTTTATCTGTCGGATTTTGTTTTTCACATCGTACTTTCAGATTACAAAAAATTATAAAACACAAAACTGACTGTCTGTTAATTGAATGAGAATAAATAGATACTATGTTATACCTTATATTTAGTGCTTAATTGATAGTTTATATTTTTAAAAAGCATTTAAATTTAAAGAAGCAATTTAAAGCGAGCCATTTATCTAAATGTGAGTGAATGAATCAACAAATTAATGAAATATTCTGAATAACACTATTAGATTAAAAGCGATTTTAGTTAAAACGACACAAAACAGTTTTAAATGTGCCTGTGGAGTGTGAAAAAATCGGTCCTTACATAATTAAGTTTAAAGTTTTCTTAGAATTTCCTGTTTAACTCCTGAGTTCACGGGGGGGGGGAATACGGTCCTCTGCCTCCAGCCCTGCACAAGGCTTTGAGAGATCATGAACTGATGCAGGTGTCCCAGTACCACACAAAATAAAATTCAAAATAATGGTACACTCGGGCGTACTTTTATTATTTTATTAAATTTTTAATATTTTTTTGTGGGCATTTAGCAACTATTCCGAATTCAGTCTTTTATAAATCTAAAGAAATAAATTCTGTATTTAAAAATCACAGAATTTTAAAATACAGAATTTTGTGAACGAAGAATTTTTTGCAACCAGATTTTTGATTTAAAGTTTTTTTTTAAAAAACCAACTCTTTTCGAAACCAACTCTTTATACATTTTTTTTTTTTAATCTAATGAACCGTTTTTAAGGAAAACAAGATTTTGTTCAACTTTCTGGGAGCGTAGCCACATCCTTATTCTCCCCAATGACTATCTACCTTAAACCGGTATAGACAAACCAAAACAGAAATTGCAAAACAATGCGTCAAAAGTCACTTGAAAGTAGGTCAGCGCACAAAACATAGTTAAGTCTGCATCTAAGGTCTAAGCACTTAAAAACTATCGACTGTCAGTATAGGTAACTAACTACACCACAGGCTCCAAAGTTGAATCTTCCCGATGATGCGATGATAAAAACAAAATACAAGTTCCATCTTCCTTTTAAACCTCTAACGACTTCATAAATGCCTACCTATACTTCTAACCGGGATTGCAACTATTTTCTTGGCAAATACAAATAACATGATCCTCCTTAAGCACTCTCCGCAGCCCAGTCAATTCGCCCCACCAGAAGAAGAGAAGTAAGTATAGGTAGGTACCTACTTGGAGTTGGAGTTGACGATTGTGGTGCTGTCGACCGTCCACCATATCCCCGCACAACTTCGTTATTTTGGCCACTGCTAGTTGGCGGCGGCGTGATCATGCGGATCAAACAGATATCTAAATAAATACCAAAAGACGAAAGAAAGAGACAAACAAAATCTCCAGAGAGTCAACAAAAATATTATGTCATACTTTTGCGGTATACTGTAGCGTAGGTTCTGTTCTTAGAGTTTTTTTTTTTTTGTTTGTTTAACTTTAATGACAGATACCTATCTAGATAGGCCAAGATAAGTACCCTCCGCTTTCCCCGGTGCTTACCAACATTCTTTAGCGATGTTTGATCATGGCAGTGGCAGCAGCAGTCAGCAGACGTCATCAAAGTTCGCTCACCTCATATCACCAAAAGTGGCGCCCAAACAAAGTTTTCTTCGGCTCGTGTTAGAGTCTTGATTTGACTATACGGAAAACGGCTCGAACTAAGATTGTCTACCTCGTATGGGTCTCTTCACATTTTGGCCCAATAAATCTTTATCTTGTCTTTTTTTTTCATTTGCGGTAGCCATCACCTCTCTGGGGTGCTATTCTCGCTCTCTCCCTCTTTCAAAATATCTGTTTCTGTTCGGCGGGATCTGGTTTAACTGGACTTTTTCAAACTGCTTCTGCGCGAAAATGATGGCGTGTTTGTAACTGTTGGTGTGAATTGGAGGTTCTTTTCGTCTTCGTCTTCTTCACTTCAACGACTTCGTTCTGTAACTCGTTGACTTTCTGACTTTCTTGAACCTGGTCTGGAGACATGGGCAATAAAACGAAGAAGGTGAGAATCATTTTACCCTTCTTACTGTCACCTGCCTCCGCCTATCAAGCAAGCTACTTCGACAGTTGTTTGTTTTGATTTATTTTTTCTTCCTCTTCGTACTCCTTCGCTCTTAAGTGAGACAACAAATTCGCGATTGGTCTTAGGCTTCGTACTGTGGGCTGAAGCTGTGGCTGCACCTTCATAAGGAAGAGATTCTTATGTTGTTTGGCTTTCTGCTTTCCTTTCCACAGAGATGACGATGAGAAGACTTGGAGAAGACTGGAGAAATGCGGAATCGATTGTTGGTATGAGAAGAACGTATCTCCCGGGATGTTGTGTAGGATTCTTACAACTGACCACACCGACACCATCTTGGGGACAACTCTTCGAATTGTAGATCGGCAGTTAGAAGAATGTATATAATTTGAGGTACGAACAAAATAAAAGAAAGAAGACCCCGATTAACCGTTTGTGTGTTTGTTGGATCTTGTCTTGTGGGTCTTTTAATTCTTGTTGGGGATATTGGTGCTTAGAAAGCCAGAAAAGGGAGTCTGTTTCTCTTTGAATTTGTGTTTGAAGTATTTTTTTTTTGTATGATGGGTGTTTCGTTCTTACTTATACTCGTAGTTGTGGTCTTTGGTGAGGAAAAGAACACTTCTTGATGATGACGAAGATCATATGAGAACTCGACGACGACGAAGACGATGGTGATTATGATGATGATGTTCGGTTGGATCTTACCAATGAAATGTACCATTTTAGTGAGCATCTGATAGTCCGCTTGGCGAGAGGTCAGATACCTTTTTTTCAGTGGGAGATAAAGTTTTGTTTGTTTTTGTGTTTATATTTTGTCTAACGGATTTTCGGGGTCTTGTTTTTGTCGGTTGTAATGTTGTACTATGTTTCACAGCATTCTACGTTGAACTAAAATATATAAATTAAATTTAAGCGCTGTCGTGTATATAGTTTTAAAAACCTTTTGCCATTTCTTACGATTTTTCGTTAACTGTTAAACCCCTCAGTTTTTGGGTTGAAAAATTGAAACAGCTATAATTCGTGTGATGAAAAATAATGTGAAATATTATTTGTAAAAATGAAGAATACATATTAGAAAATATACAAAGTGTCTTAATACGTTAATTTACGTAAAGATTAGTTAAGTGATTATTATGAGATGGTTTGAGTGAAACTTTTGAATTTTTTCGTTCAAAACATTTGTGAGGATATACATATATAGGTTTTTGGAATACTAAGATCAACCACTTGAGAAAAAGGATTATAAGGATATAAAATGCCGAGCACTATAAGAGGTAAGTACCTATGTCTTAAAAGAAAAATGCTACTTGATATACCCAGAAACGGGGAATATTAATAAGGTATTGTTTTGATTTGTTAGGTAGGAAAAGGTTTGTCCAAATCATTTAGAACAATATTAAATTGAAAAAGACATTTTTAAAGAAAATTCCTTAGGCCAATATACACAAAAGAAAACCAATTGTATTTTTTTTTTTACTAAAATTCCAAGGAGAAATCCTAAATAGAAATTTTCAAGTACCCAGTGATCTTATAATCAAGCAATTAAGGGCCAGATTGTTCACAGTGGGTTAAATTTAGTATGTGACTTTCATAGGCTTTAATTAACTAACGCTAATCAACCAAAATTGGCTGATTTGTGAAGTCCATGATTAGCAACTCATACTTTGAGTTTTTTAAACAAAATTTGATCAACAAAAACACTTGAGGATTTCCTAGCTCCACTAATCATGGATTAAAGATAATCAGCTGTGAAAAAACTGGCCCTTAATCGCGCCTGCAATACAAAAACATTTTTATACTCGAATCAAAGTGATGACTAAGAAAGATCATTTCAGTAACTTTAAAAGATTGATCTGTATGGCTTTGGAATTTTGTTTACCCAATAGGTAAAGTTTTACTACGTACCTACCTACTTAATAATATGGCCGCGAATGTTAAAAAGGCGATGGTTAAATTTTAATATGGTTAGCAATAGATAGTTATATAAACCTCTTTATTAGACTGTATTAAAATAATATTAGATATTTAACTTTTAGGTAAAAAAATCAGATTTCAACATATGTAATAAAGAAAATATATGTTAGGAAAATTTGTGGAGATTTGAAGATTCATATATGTATAGCTGCAAGAAAATATTTATTTAAAATTTCGGTTTTGGGGTGTTTTTCCTTACGGATATTCTGTCTAATGAATTTTTGAGAATAGTTCTAATTTTTATGTTTTTGGCGATAAAGTATATTTGCCAATTTAAACCAATAGCGGTGGTCGGGCAGGCTTTTTCGTGTTCCTTATTTGCTTAATTTTTAATTTTCGGTTGTATTTTGGACAAGGTATCCTGCTGGATTCCATTCCATGGATCCCATTCATAAAAATCCCATAAAGAATGGGTACAACAACTTAGACTAAAATGCAACCGAGAAAAATGCAAAAAAAGAAAACAACTTAGACTAAAATGCAACCGAGAAAAGTACACTTTCGAACCAAAGACATGTGCAAAAAGCTTGTCCGACCAGCCGTTTTGGTAATGTTTTGCCTTAAACTATGGATTTTGGTATCAATTTTTAAGAATCGCCATATGAAGTTAAGTAAATTTACAATAAGATCGCCTCTCAGACTATTTTCTTAAATTCTGAAATGAAACTTCAACCTAATTCTTTTAAATTCAGTAATTTAATTCAAAGACATTTTGGAGGTTGGTTTACAAAGTAAAAAAAAAGTTTTGTGATCTACCGTCAGATAAACGATTTAGTTTGTTCTAAAATCATACTTGGTAACACCCTTAATCTAAATCTATTGTATAAGCCCCGAATTGATTTTAAACTTACATTTTAAATAGTTTCTCATATAATTTTAAAATTAAAGTTGACTTTTCATATAGTTTTGTTTCTCCTTATTTAAGTAAAGTTCAATTTTCAGACAGGAAAATATTAAACAAAATTAGGTATCTCCAAGCAATATCTTACACTATTTATACATTAACAATATCAATTCATCCTACAACCAGAAAACAATGTGAAAACAATGGGTATCGCATTTCTCTATAGCAATATAACTAGTTACCGTATTAAATTCACTAATGCAATTCTGAGATAATGGTCATACAGATAATTTGCAATATTATTGGTAGATATAGCTCAGAAGCTAAGCCAAATTTGAGAACTTATTTAGAATTAAAGAAAAAAAAAGAAAGAGACTTTTCGTTGAAAATAAGATTTTCTATAAAAATGGATTGTTTAAAAAAATAAAACTGAGCATGAAAAAATTACAAAAACCGATTTAAAAAAGTTTAAAAATCAGTGTTTAATAAATACAAATAATTATTTTATTAAAAAAGCATTTTTCTACAACGTTTGCTCTTTCAAAATCACTACAAAAGTGACTTAAAAAATAAAATAACTATTATAAGGATTCTTTACGATAGTAAAGGGTTCCAAGTATGTGTACAAAAATTTGCGCCAGCTTAAATGTCTAACTTTGACCACAGCGCTGATGCAAACATTTCGCGGTGCACTTATTTAACATTACCTTTCATGCCGAACCTATCAGACTGAATGTGAATAGGGTTTCAATATTTCATTTTGTAATTCCCTAGAGTATCTGAGTACACATTTATAGTAAAATTGGACCATTTTTTATCTGTCAGTTTAGCGCTTCAAAACTACTCTGTTTTTTGAAGCTTTTTTCTGACGTGAACGCTGTATAGCAACAAAAATATAACAAAAAGTTTTATATAAATGTCATCTTGTGGAGATTTTAATAACAAACAAATTTTGTCTTAATGTTATTTTCAAAAAACAGGGACTGAATAATGTACTTTCTTGCATGTTTTCATTTTGTCTGCAAATAGCACACCCTTTGGAGCGGGAGCAACCTCATATTCTCGTTGTTTATATTATTTCTGATCGAATACCACAAAAATCTAAGATACTATATGTTACATACATGCCAAAATCTAATTTGCCTGGACTATGTATGTTTAAATAAAAAAAGGAAAAAGTCTCAAGTCGTTAATATAATGCATCGAAAAAGATTTTTGAATATGTACTGGCGGACATATACCCTCTAAACAATAACTTTTTACTTGCGATATACGTAGTATAGGGCAAGTTTAGGATTCGTGCAAAAAAAATATTTCGAGGTAATAATTTTCCCTTACATTACGATGATAGAGAAAGCGAAAAAAGTGCAGCCTAAACGGCTAAAGCGATTTTCTTCAAACTTTGGACTTAAGGTTCTTATGTGATTCTCTAGAGGTGAAATTGAAATTTTTTTTTATCTCAAAAAATAACGGTACCTGTCATACAACCAATATACAAAAATTGGTTTATTTCAAAAACGTCTCTAACGATTTAAAACAAAATTACGAGCTACTATAATTACTAAAATAAATATTTTGGTGGAAAAAAAAATTGTAACTTTTATTATACTAACGGTACCTGTCGTAGAACCGATTTTTTGGTTTTCAAATTTCTCGTTAACGGCTACACCGATTTCAACCAATAATTTTGTGATGCTTTTTTGCTGAGGCTGAGGTAGACTCCTCGGTGTCCAGGGTTTTACCCAAAGAAAGCACAAAAACTTGGGTTAAGAGTTTCCAAACTCCGAATCAACGTATTTATTTTATTTAACTCAAAATTCAATTGTTTACAAAAAGTTATAATTCGGTTGACTTATAGGTATAAATAACAAAGTACTTCATATAATCAATTAAATATTTTCCTTACATAACTAACAGATTATTTCATATACAAATAAATGGGAATAGTCCCCGCCTAAAGCGGGTAGTTTACAATTTTAAAAATTTTGCATATAAAATTTTTTGAAAAAAAATTTTTTTTGGATTTTTAAAAATTGAATTTTTTTTTTTGAAAATTCAATATCTTGAAAATGGGTCAATCAATATATTTTAAATTTTGTGAAAAATTGTAAATTATTTAATTCTTGGAATTTTTTTTTCCTAAATTCACATTTATCAAACAACTCAGATGGCACACTTTTTTTTGAGCTGTATTTGTTTAAGCTATTAAAAAAAAAAACAAATCTATAGTAAATTATAGTAATAATTTATATTTTAAAATGTTTTTAATACTTTGTTTTAACGATTTCATAATGTTATAGAACCACATATGCACATTGACAATTTTAAGCTACGTTCAAGTTGTTAGCGACGAGAGCAAGTTTGTGCGATCCAGTCGTGCCCATTTTTTTTTTTATTTTTTTGCTCTTAAGACTAAATATTTTAAGAATGATTTCATATTTTTTTTAAATTTTGTATGGTACCTGTAAAAGAATATATATATTTTAATAAGATGTGTCAAATACTTTTTGGAAAATTTTTTGTGGAGGTAAAATATATTATTTCTTATACCTATCAATATTTAATAAGTTGTTGATACTTTTTATTTCAATATTTTTATTTATTGCTTTACCTACATCAAACTCTAATATTCAAAAAAAAAAAAATCAATAGACCATTATAAAAATATTTTGGCTGCACAGGGTCTGGTAAATTTTTTTGTAACTTTTCAAACTCAGATTTTTTATAAAATTTGAAAACCATCGAATTTAATAGAAATTTGATTTCCAATAAAAGGCTTAAGAGATAAAAACTATATAAAGATACTAGTGTGACCATTCTCTTAGCAATGCATGGTAGAATTTGCAAAAGCTTCGTGTTTTAAGGAAGTCTAGGTTCCATAAAAAAATATATTCAATAGAAAAATTTGTTGACCATAATTGTTCCTTACTAAAAGGTTTGTTTATTAGCCTTAAAAACGATCGACAGGTTTACAAAAATATGTTAATTAAAATACTTTTTTCACCAAAACAAAGCCTTAACCTAGGCTAAGTTTTGGAAAAAAAAGTTTTTTTTTTAAAGAAACCATTTTTTATTTATTTTTTTTTTTTTTTTTTGAAAAGTTTCAGTTTATTTATTTCAATATTTATGAGAACCTTATTAAAATATTAAGTAGAGAAATGTATTTACTTGTTCTAAGGTCAAGGATTGGTCTTATGTCAACAAAAATGTCGAGGTTTTGATAAAAATTAAAATAGAGATGGTGGATACGTCAAAAATAAAACTGATTATCGACAAGACATTCGTCGACCTGTTGGTTTGTGCGGCTGCGCGTCTTGATGTACATCAAACTAGAGCCTCAACGGTAAGATGGATTTGTTTTAAAGTATCCTAGTGGATAAGTTCAAATGATTGTTCTAGTTCATTTAGAGCGAGTAGCTGCCATACAACCATTTCGGTTAAATCAAGTTTTCCTAAAAACTGCTTTAACGATTATAAATAAATTTCTAAAGCGAGTCCATACTGTGTTGATTTGTGTATATCAACAGTGCTGATCAACAATGTTGAGTAAATTCGGACGTGTAGATCAACAGAGTTGATGAACTTTTGTTGATCCGAACGCAACCCGATTCAAATGGATAGAAATCAACAATGTTGAGTCGATCTGAACGTGTTCATAAACACAGCTGTCACTTGTATTGCAGTTGCGGCGTCTGCGTCAATGTTTCGTGTTTTGATCTCTTTAATTAATTATAACTATCTACTATTTTGTTTGCTGTGATTAAAATGAACTGGTCAGATGATACAAAATTGCTTTTTATACAAATGTATAAAGAACGCCAGGTGTTGTGGGACCAAACCATGCCTTGTTATAAAAATAAAAAACACCAGGCATGATTCAATAATGGAACTAGCGGAACCCTTTAATTTGGGCAAGGCGGAAGCAGAAACAATTTTTTTTTTGAGCAAATTGCCTTTTTTGGATTTGGATTTTAGTTCTTCTAAATTAGTCAAAAAACATTGCATTTTAAATTTGTATAAATATTTTTCTTACAAACTTTTTTTTTTTTTTTTTGACTTTTTCACTGTTTCTTGTAGGTATAATTATTTTTTTTTTGTTTAATTGTTATCTAACTTGGTTTTTAATATTTAATAAGAAATATTATTTATAACGTCAATATCTTATTTCATTTAAGCTATTTTTATTTTACCTATAATTTCTTGTTTTTGTTCTCGTTACTTATAAATATTTTTAAGAAACTACTTAGTCAATTTTTTTCAAACTTAGAAAAACATACCCCTGTAACTACAGATTACCTAAGACAAATCTTATTTTCCTTTTTAGCAGCTCCTATGATTTAATTTAAAAAAATTATGAGCTTCACCTTAATAATAATATCACCTATTCAAGTAGAAGCAATAAATTGCTTTGAGGCTCGCGGCATTCACAACACTGTGGGTAATTCCTATAGAACACTTTTTTCTTTTTTTCGTCTTTCTTATCAAATTATCTCTTTTATATCATAGTATACAGAAGCATCTGAACAATTTCAATTATTTTTAAAATACTAATTATTTAAACGCAACATTTCAAATTTTAATATTATACTTTAAGGTGACCATATTTTTGTTTATTATTTCATTTTAAAGATTCTAAATCTGTAGGCTCTTAAGTTAAAATATTTATTTTAAAATTTCTCAGCTTAATGTTAAATACTGAAGAAAAAAGTTTCGGATTTGTCTCAACAATTTTTGACGGAATATTTATAAATATACTTATTTATTATAAATAAATTAACTTGACTTTGAAAGGATAGGCTAGGACCCATTATTTAATGATCTAAAATTTGAAAATCCTTCTCTTTTATATTCACCAACCTTATTATGTTAATAATTCCTTCGATTTCTAAGTCTTTTTAAACGTCTGTTTTAGCATTCGTTGTCGTGTCTGTTCATTAAAGTTTTGATACTTTGATATATTTTGTTATGTGACTCTTCTTCAGATCTTTTGATTTCGTTTTTCCTCTTTTAGACTCGCCTCTTTTCAGACCCTCAGCCTACAAGGCAAAACCAAACCATTATCAATTATTTTAGTAACTGTTAAGAGACAATTAAATTGACATAATTTTCCCAGCAATCAAATGCTCATTGAGTATTTCTCATACCTATACCTGTACCCCCCCGCCCCGGTTTCTCCACCGCGAAAAGTACAAGAATAATAAATTTCTTTAAGTTCGTACTTGAAAAAAAAACGTAGAATATTGCAGCTTCCGGCAATATTTTCCTTCAACATTGTCATCATATCACGAGACACGCATCCTACACACATAAAACTGCAATTTCCACAAATTACAGGCTTACATCTTGTTGCCCCAGACTTAGATACCGTTGGTTTCTACTTTCTTGGAAGTGCAAAAGTCACAATGTTAAGAATGTTCCTTGCTGCAACAGCAGCAGCAGCAGTGTGTTGCAGATCTGCTGCTACTTCATCCCATCCAATCCAAGATCAGCTACTTCGACTTCGTGTTTGTTTTGTCGCATCACTGCACTCGGAGACATATACACTTGGTTTCTCTGCCCAGCCAACTCACTAACAACGACAAGAAACTGAAGAGGGAACACGCCGGAGAATTGTGACTAAGCTTCCCGTGAGCCGCGACCGCACCAAGAAGAGTGGCAAAAGAGCACTCCGCAGTTTACTGTTGCTGCAGCGCTGCGTGCAGTGTACTTAGCCAAGTCAATTGAAAAACAAGGCTAAGTTAATAATGAATCGATGGAAAGTTTGGACTGGAAAATACTCTTCTATAAGACCACCTCCACTAGTCCGCGATCCAACCATCATGCAGGCTTCCTCCCCCACCCACCTCCACCAGAGCGCAACAAGCCGTTTGTGTTTTCTGCCAAGCAATTTTGCATGCCGGTTTGTTGGTATACACTATTGTACATACCGCACGTTGCATGCCTTGCCCGTTTGTTTGGCGAAAAAGTGGAACTTCGTTACGGGACTTTCAGGCTATTATCAAGAACCAAGAATCCAAGTCTCGGGGAATCATGGTTTGGTTATACCGTACGTAGTATCATTGCTGATAGTTGTTTTGGTAAAATGGTTTCGTGCTGCAGTTCTGCCAATGCTTCTGAAGTTTCTGCTTCAGCAGGGGGTGGCGGAATGGAGTGGTAGACTTATTTTCTTTTATATATTTTTGTTTTTTATAGGCTCGTTAAGGCAGCTTGAGCTGGTTCTTCTTTTTCTTCTTGTTGTACATGCGATCGACAGACATCGCTGTCTTCTAGTTGGTCGGTCGATCGGTCGATCGGTCGCTATGGAAGGCAATGATTACTGACATTAAGTGCAAATACGTTATTGGAAGCACTTGATAGAAGTACCTTTGAGCCGTTTGTTGGCCAGCTAATGTTATTGAATGTTTTTTTTCTTACCGCCTTTTCCTTAGTTGTAATGACTTTGCCAAGAGTGTTGGGTAATAAATGATTAATACAAGGTGTTCAAAGAGGAATAACCGATATATTGGCTGGTTGCAGTTTATCAGGCTATTTTGCAATATTGCTATTTTTATGGTGATAGTTTTTCTTTTTAGTTTCGTTAGTTACTTTTTTGTTAGTTTTATTTTTTTTTTCTAGCATTGAGATTCTTGGCCGGTTTCCATCACCATCAGCAAGAATAATGAGGAAGCTATTTAAATGGTTTACGACTTGATATGATGTTTTTATTCTGTTGGTTAGGTGTTAATTGACGTGTAATGGCACAGATAAGAGTTACCAATTACAAATAAATCAGATAAAGTACTATGTATGTATTACAGGGAAGAAGATTCTAAACAAGTTTTTTAAGTGCTTATACCAAAATTTGGCTTTGGACTTTTTTTCATTGGCACCAACATCTATGATAGAAAATGCACTATGCCCCTCTAAGCACGGATCTAGGATAGTAATATTTAATGTTACTGTTACTTGTACTTAAATTTTTCGAAGCAACGCGAGAACTGATCTGATATTTTTGTTTATAAAGCTAAAATAGCCAATTCTTCATTTGTTTTCTTGAAAAAATTTTGGTCCATGGATTCGCCAACCCATATTTGACCCGATCCTTATTAGTACAGTAGCTATATACTTTCACGTATGAGTCAAATCTGGTATTTCTGATTTTTTGCTGAGTTGTTCAGGATATTGGCCTAGTAAATAACCTAAGTTTTCGACCTCGAGCGGCGACCGCTTTTTTTTCGCGTTTTTTTTTTAGTTATTGGTAGTTTTAGTCCCAAATAATTAATTTTATTTAAAAGCATTGTTCTACGAATTCAAAGAAACTTAATTTGCTTCAACTTGAGACCAAAGCCAACTCAGCAAAATACAGCAATTCATAATTTTACCAGATTTGACGCTAACGGTGCCTTCCATTCAAACGACAAGGGTACTGGACTATATAGACAACGTTTGATAACTGGCTACTTGAATACGCTCACATTTCGCAGTCTACAAACGTTCACGTTCAGTCCACAAACGTTTTGTCTTAGGAATTACTCTTCTGGTCTGAATGATCGCATTTGTACTCATTTCCTTATCAAAAACACACCTTTAAATAATAAAATTGAATACGCTGTAGAAACGCTGAGAAACATCCGATATTCAATGTTCAATTCTTTATTCATTGGCTCTTTTGAGATTCCGTTGACTGCACGACCCTTGAAAAACCTATGACCCTAAGTAAGAAGCAAATTTATAGACGAATTTTATTTAGCCTAAAGTCGAGCTAAGTCTATATAAAACGTCAATTAACTAATTTCACTTTTAACTCTTTTATTCCTATAGGGCCATTTTTTTAAACCTATAGTTATCTACGAAAACTTTGACTATTTTATCCACCCACCTACCGTTACATGTAATGATTTTAAACCTGTGCAGGACTAATTCGAAAGTGTATTACCTCGACTGAAACCTTCAATACTACCATTTATTTTTGTTTTATTCATAAAAAAAAAATCGTAAATAAAATTGAAAAATCATCGGATTTTTATGAATTTATAATTGAAATAGCTTGTGGTGAAACAGAATAAAATTCCATTCAATCCTATTCAATTTCTTTATTTTATATTTAAGATGCGTCCTTCTATCGAATACTTAAACCATCAGCCTTAGCTTTTCTATTATACTCTGCCATCCTATTATATAATATTTTCGTTAAAAAGCTTCCACTCTCTCTCTCTCTTTCTCTCTCGTTCTCCAAATTTGTCTCTCTCACTTCCAAATTGAAATCCTGTCTCTTTTTCCAGTGGAAGGCATTCCCTCAACTATGATGCCGTTACATAATTCGACCCATTTTTTAGAACAATCTCAAACTCATCCTACCCGGCTTCCAGCAGACTGCACTTGGCATTTTCCCTATACTCCATTTTCCAATAAACCAGTCCTATATATTGCCTGGAATACTAAGTCGAAATTGTGCCATCGCACTATAAATAGTTGATGGTGTATTTGTTTCCCATTCCTTCTGCAACTAAATCACAACATTCTATACATATCTAAGTTATAGGTTATAGTTTTTCTTCATTCCTCCCCAAAGAATTCTCGACTTTAATAACCGTTACATTCGGGACATGGTTACATTTTATTATAATATTGTTAATCTTGATAAAATAATAAGGGTTCACACGAAGTGTGTACCTACATAAATATGAAAATAGGAAAGGGATGATATTAGTGTTGTCACAGGGGGATAGCATTGGGGGGGGGGTTTGGTGGCTGAGAGAAAAACCAACTATGCGGGGATGATAATTTTCTAGTGCGTGCGCATTGTTTTGTATGCAGGGGCCATAACTTGCACGCAATGGGTTCTTTTTCCGATGCACAGAGGGAATTGTAGTTTTAGTTGTTGTTTTTATTAATTGTTTGGGGACGGGGAGACCTTCTTTATTGTTTTTTGCTGCTAAGGTTTCCAATGGGAAGCTTGGGAAAAAGTTTTGCTAAGGTAATCAAAAAGAATCGATGCAAAAGGGAAATCAGAGAACAGATTTCGGATGAAATTTCAAGCATTGATTGGGCCAATGTAATGTTGTGTTAACATGATATGAACATTATTATTTTATTGGTGTAAATAGGTAGGTACTTTATAAAGATTCTCACTTTTACGAACGTGCAATATAAACATAAATAGGTTCCCAGTATTGATTTAACGAGATAGAACTATATTGTATAAAAAGGTAGCATTTAAGCATATATGAGGTTTAAATGGTTTTCGAAAGGATATTAAATGAGTTTCTACCAACACCTGGGCAATATTGAAATACCTCTGCACCTGTTTTATGCCTTGGATTAGACGGATATCTTACTTGGACTTCTATCAATGCAGTCAGTTTTTGATCGACTTTAGAAAATTTCGACGTTATGACATCTCGACTTGACTCGCCTTAATCCTTGCGGGACGGGATGGTAAAAGACAAAGAACATTTATATAGAATTGTACCACATCCGTACCCAATGGGTTAAAAGTCGAGGAAAATATCGACTTATGGATATTTTTTTGCCAGGGAAATTTAGAACTGGGTAAGATATGTCGACTTTTAAAAAGTCGACTCTATTCGATGGACTTTCATTAAGTCGACAAAAAAATTGTCGACTGGCGAAAATCGCATAACAGGTGCTTGAATGGTAATAAGACGTGCGAGCTTGTTAACATTGTTTTCTTAACGCTTAACCCTACAAAATTGGGTGGCACAACAGCTCGTGAAGAACCAGGGCCTAGTGACTAAAGGCCCATTCACATGTGAGCGACCAACGACCGATGAATGAACAAAAAAATGGGAATTAAAAAATTAATTAACCTTAATATTTCACAAAATCTAGTCAAAATGCTAGAATTCGATTTAAGATTAATTTAAAATTATAAAATCTGAATTTTGTGTTTGCTTAAATATGAGAAATTTGAGAAAATAAATTGGTCGTAACGAATTGTGGCTATTCGCGTCGAACAAATTGTTTTCTTAAAATTCTCTTGTTTAAGCAATTAAAATGAAAATTTTAGTATCTTATAATAATCCTTAATTATATTTCTTCCATTTTGTCTAGATTTTGAAAAGAATTAAGGTTTATTAATGTTTCAAATCCCGTTTGTTCATTCATTCGTCGGTCATTGGTCGCTCTCATGTGTACAGTCTTTAACAACTCGCAAACATTCCTGTGTCGACAGGAGTGGAAGGGACCTATACAGTTTTATTCCGAATCCGATCGGCTAAACGAGAAGCATTTATTAATGACAAGTGATGCTCTTGGAGGAATTTGTCAATTCCTAGCATGAGACAGTAGCCCTGAAAAAAACTTTTTAGCTTTTAGGTGGAAGAGGCTGGAAAGTGAACCTAGACCTCCAGCGTGACAGTTCAATGCACTAACCTTTACGCTACGGGCTACTACGCTTACCCATAATCTGATCAAAATATCGACTGTTAAAATGTTTTAAAATGTCGGCTATCAAAATCTTGATTTTGAAAAAGTCGAAACCATATTATCTTTATTTTGAACAGTCGTTCCTTAACCAATCGACATTTTGTTCTTATCGAGGTATTGAAAGTCGATCTTATAGAGTCGATATTTAAAAAGAGGGCAGTAAAGCACCCAATTCCATATTTTGCTTTATCACTGTGATAACGATTACTTTTTCGAAAAGCTTAATAGGTATACATAGCATATGCATGTATAATTTTACTGTATCAACAATTTCAAGCAAATATTTAAATGGAAATATCAAAAAAGTGCCTAATATTTCAAATGATGATAACTGGATTTAAATACAAAAAATTTGAATGAAACTTAAATTAATTAAATTAGAACGGTTTTGTAAGATTGTATGGTTTTAAATAATGTGTTGGCTTGGCTAATGGCACCCTGCAGACTCCAAATATTTCCAGAACCTTTTTCGAAGTTGTCACATTTTTCGAGCATTATTTGCAACCAAAATTTGGACTACTGTGAAGGTACAATACAAATAGCTTGATAAGATTAGTAATAACAAAAATTGATTTCCGCGTAGCCACGTATAGCTAAAAATCATTCGGGGCCAACCCAAGCAACACATAAACTCTTCAAGAGGTCTTCAAACAAAATGATCATATCTTAACTGCCTTTATAATTCAATCTTTTTTAACCATTCCACTTTACTACATTTAAATTTGCTCTTCAAAAGTGTTTTTTGTTTTAACTATTAAGAAAACGTATTTGAAACATCTTAAAAACCTCTTTTTTGAATATTTGTATATTTTCCCTTTAAATATTTTCTTAAAATCGTCTTTAAATGGACCATATTCACAGCGCATTAAGAGTAGTTCATTTTCCTCTTTCAAATACTAATTGGAGATGTTTTTCAGATGTTTTTTATTAAAACATCTTTATGAAGGCTTAACACTTCATCTTCAGTTAGTATTTACTTTATTTTTAGAGAAAGTATAGAAACATATTTTTTTTTTGTTACAAATTTTATCACCTTTGAGTTTTTATTTGTTCTTTGTTATGTAATTTTTGCGTTATTAAAATTAAAATTATCCAAACATTTTATTGGAAACCTATGAATTGAAAATTAAAAAGGATAAAATAACAAAAAGGTTCTCCACAAACCAACTTACAACTCATTGTTGAAAACATTTTTTTCGTCGGTCATCGCATTTATATGGAAAATTCCATCGCAATCGGGCGTTCTCCTTTATTATCACGTAAATTAATTTTGAAAGGCGTATGTTTGTTGCCGAACCGATTTTTTCACGTTCGTTGGTTGGTTTAAAAGAGCGATAAATGGAAAAAAAATCATCAAATCAGGCAGACACAAATTCTCATTGATAAACAAAATTATTCACAGCTGTTTTTTTTGTTTAACTCTTTGATGACTCTTTATTAAGTTTTAAATTTTGTTGAGAGCTCTTTATTATGAAGTTAATAAGAGGGATTTGGTTCTTAGCAAAAGAGTTATAGGCAAGATGTTTTAATGACTACTTAAAAAACACTTTTAACCATTTTCCAAATAGGTAGTGTATTTATAAAAAATGCAAACGTAAAGGGTGACACTGCTTAATTTAATTTTACATAAAATTTAATTATTAGAAACACACAAATTATTAAACTTAATATTTAAATATTCAAAATTGTCATCCCTTATCAATAATTATCATTAAATGTAACAAACGTTTTTTTCATGTAAGTTTAACTTCAAAAAATTTATAAATTGTAAATGATTAATTTTAAGTTTATTCAGATTTAATAAACTACCCCTGATGAAGTCGTGAAATTACGACGAAACGTAGGAAAAAGTATGGAATACAAAATTTTAATTTGCATATAGAAGAAAGTGACCAAAAAAGCCCGATTTAACATAAACATTCAAATTAATATTTTATTATTATTTAAATCTAATGTACGCAAATTGTGTGGGTAGACTAAAAACCTAGTTAAGGCAGATTATATTGTGTTTTGATTGATCTTAAATAGTGTTATAAAGTAGATATGTTTTTGATTTTCTTAATTTAAGAGGTTCATCAAGGGAGTTTGACGGCGACAAACTAGATTTTCTTATTTAAAAAATGTTCGCTCCAAATTATACCCAAACGCTCTAGAATTGCTTTTTTCGGATAAAACTAAAAATCTGAAACATGCGAGATTTTTTAGAGGTTTAAATCCAGCACTATCGTAGCAATCCTTCAATAGAATTTGGCAGTTATTAGCTTAAGAAATAATTAACAAATTTTATTTTGACAAAGCCCAAAATCGCATTTTTTCGGAACAGAAAATAAAATCTAAAACTCACGACTTTTCACAGATTTATTAATCCATCGACATCATATTGACATGTTTACAATATTTCTTCTTATTTTCTTAAATTTCACAATAAAGTTATACAAAATCCATAAGAAGAAGAAAAAAAAACATTTCGTACACTTCAGAAAATGAGGCACCCTGTAATAATATTTGTACCTAATTCGCACACAAAAAAAATTTCCATGTTTATTATAATTGTATATGGATTTCTTTTTTATCTATTAATTTATTGATTTTAAAGAAACCCAGTTAATTTTCACACTATGCATACACTATTTATGTAAATAACACTTTGTGATTCAGTTCAAATTATATTTCCTTTTTTCGACCGTGTTTGCGATTATTTTTCTTATTATTTATCTGTTAATACTTGTCAAATTAATGGCGCGTTAGTTTTAAGTGGGGTAGAAAATGCAATTTCCAAATAAATCTTGTCCTGCATATCAAATTACTAGTTATTAAAGCTAATAAAATAGGTTTAGTATCCCTTATAAAACAAATTATAAATCAAGGATAAATAAACATTGAGAATTCATGTGTTTATTTTATGTTCATTCCATTTCATTTTAATTGTATTAAATTTGTATTTGTGTAAGAGAGAAAGATATTATTTTTTAATATTTTCTTCTCCCTCCAAGTTCACACTATTCACACAAAATACATTCAACTTCAAGACATCTTAAAAGCCTCTTCAAAAGATCAATAAAAAAGCTATATCTTTATAAGCACTTGCAAGGACTTTAGTAAGAACTCTTTGTGCCCATACAGTTGGCTCCTCCCCTTTGGTCCTTTTTGGGTCTTAATGAACTCTTTCAGATCGTTTGAAGAGTTGAAAGCTCTTGTAAAAGTAATTTTAAAGATGACTTAAAGAGCCGATTGTGTTGCTTGGGAAATGAAAAGAGCGTGATGGCAGCTAGTTGAATTTGCCTCAAGCATGTTGACTAGCGAGGCAGTGGCCCATTGAATGGATAAATCGAATTCCAAGAACACCTGATGGTAGTTTTTAAACATTGCGCCTGGGATTCTAGGAGATTCTCAATGGTATCTCAAAGTCATTCAATGGTTTTGCCTAACTCGATCTTCCTTCCTCATTGTGATGTGCAAAAGATCAAGACCAATGTGCATCAACATCTCCTGTTAAATCCTCTCCACTTACGCTTAACGCTCGCACTGTGCTACATCGTATCATTATAAGGGTAGTCATAATCTCTTGAGTGCGCACAAATTATAAAAACAGAAAATAAATCTTCCCTTCATCATGGCATCTTCCTTATACACGACAGAACCAGCTAAGTTGGTCACGCTGTATTTTGTCCAAGATGGTATTTTTGACGTGTAGGCTTCCTCGGATTTTCTAGAATCTTAAATATGAAAATAAATAAAATAAAGATTAAAGCATCGTTTCTTGGATTTTCTTTTAAGATAAAGTTTAAGATTTGTTCTTAAATGTTTGCTAACCATTTTCGACTTTTAAACAGTCTCATCGCGGTTGTAAGGTTTTCCCTCATTTTATTATCATTAACCTAGAATTTGAAGGTAGCTTTAAAAAAAAAACGATCAACAGCAAAACTAATTATTTTTCGACATCTTCCTGTTGGGAAAAAAAGCGAAAACTGGAGTTATACTTTAAATCGTGATGACTATGTGATCGAAAGCTCAATGATGAACAAACAAATCTACCCCGAAAACGTATTAAATTCCCCTAGAAATTCTAAATATATATATCTCTTGGACTAAAACAAAATTTCGATGGACTTATCATCAAAAAGTCGTAAGATTTGAATGCAAAAAGTTGCTAGAAGTACCCAGAAAATATGTAAAAAAATTAGTTTTTTTTGGAAAAAAAAAAAAATATTTTTGTTTGAAAAAATAGTCAACAAATAAACTTCCGAAAACCTTCATAAATGTTAAGATACCAAAGAACCTTATTTTTGTTCATTGCTTGACAAATTTATCAATGTGTTTTTCACAAAAACTTTACCTTTCACTTAGATTTGTTTGACCAAGATTATCTTTCATTCATCATAAATTATATTTGCTCTAAAAGTCGCTAGAAAAAATATCTAGCAAAACGAACATTTTTTTGTCCGTGATTGAAAACTCCGTTATCCGTTAATAGCGACTAAAAATACTATAAGGGAGGTGGCAATTCTGCCCCGTCCAAGATGAACTTTTGTCTTGCGACCACCCTGATGTACATATAACTACTTTTAATGAAAGTTATGCAAATTCGATATTTACATACAAAATTGAAAGAAAATAATTTTTAATAATTATCCTTCCATAAATTTCAAAGCATTATAATAAAATAATTATACTCCCTCCCTCCTCTTTAATTGTATCTATAGTAATACCAGACCAATAAAAAACGCTAACACTTAGATAATACAAAAAAAAAAGATATTCCTGCACACGTGCTAGCATTATTAAATATTTATACCTATGCCTATCGTTCTATAAACTCATCCCCTTTAATTTTCAAGAAAAAAAAAACCGCATACAAAAAAAAATTGCTATGCGCCTAAGGATTCCCATCCGAAATCAGCTGGTTTCACATCATGATAGATAGAGGAAGTTCACTCCAAAACAGAAAATCGATTCTCAGATGCCATATTTAATTATAATATTCAGAAAATATATAGAAACCTACACAAACACACACACACAATGAGTAGAGGTACATTTCTGCTGACTTAGACCAAATAATATATCATTTCATTCCAACAAAAAAAAAAAAACATAAAAAAAAACTACCCCACCAGCCATGTCGTGTCTTCCTTCACAAACCTTACCCCCTTATCACGCAGAGCATTATGCACTTCCATTGTCAATTCTTGTTTGTGTACTTTTGGATTTCCAACCAAAACTACTGGAATGTATCCCCCATCCCCAAGATTCAACACAAAATTTACCCTGAACCTGAAAACAAATCACCCTAAAAACACACATTCAAAATTCCAAAATATATTTAGATAATTGCAAGCCAATCCTTACAATGACTGCGCAGGATCTCAACTATAACACCGTTTCAGGCATGTTTGAGAGTTAGAGAGCTAGAGTGTCTGTCTCTGTCGACGTGCCTTCCAAAATTCTACATTTTTCATATTGTAGTGCACTTTTGTACTCGACTGCACCCCCCAGGCCCCAGGCGCCCTATCAAGCTATCAACCCGTTCTTCACTTGTTCCACATTCCAGTTCTTATTCTATACGATGATGGGAAAATAATTGTATGTGTCCCCTGGAAAACTGCCGACCGACTGACTGAAATCAACCGTTTTCTGTGTTGTTTTTTTTGTAGTTGCCTGTCTTTAGAGAGGATACACCGACCGACCCGACACTACCGCGAGAGAGAGCGTATAGCGCATTAAAACTGAAGAAACCAAAAATCCGCCATTCGTGTTTTCAACCATCGAGTTTTTTGTTGTGTTCTTTCGGCATCCAACAGTGTATTTTTTACCAATAGAAAATCAAATATTCGCAGTTTTGAACTTCATCTTGTGTCACAGAAATGAATACCGCTCATCCCTGACACCTCAAAAATACCCATAAGTTCCGGTCCCACATACAAATTATACAGTTTTTCGTCTTCTTAATCGTACCGTTATTTTAAAACACATCATCTCCAAACTCGAAAATACCACAAACACACACACACACAGAAAGAAGAAAAAAAAAAAAAACAAAATTATATCGAGTGCGCATTGCATTTCCTTCTTTTCGTATCTAACCAAACCAAGTCCTCAAAAATATATTTCCATCGGAAAAAAGGACTTTTTAACTCTCTATAGCTCATAGCTGCGGTCTCTTGGTTGTGTTGTGGTGGTGGTGCAAGGTGGAATATTATTAACTTCGATATAAAAAAAATTGTAAGAAAAGAAAAAAAGAGAATAAAATTGTTTAATTAAAATAAAAATTAAATAAAAAGTATTCGACAAATCACCAGAGAGCAATATTTTCTAAAAAAAAAAACAACAACAACAGCAACAACATAAGTGCGAAATTGTAATTTTAAAAATTTTATTAATATAAAAAAAATAAATCCTCGACTGAATTTTGTGCCGTTTCTCCCAAACTAAAAAAATAAAAATAATTAAATCGTAATACGTCTTCAAATGCAATTTGGGATAAATTAAAAAAAAAAATATTTTTAACAAAAAAGGCTGATTTTTCTCTTATTTTAATGTCGTACATATTTGTGTGTTAATTTTTTAAATTGTAAAATTAATTTTAGTTTATATACCTTGCGCTGAAAAAATAAAAACAAAAACCCTAAAAAAAATTCGTCAAAACTCCCATAAGTATACTTTATACTTACAAAAAAAAAAACAACAAATCGGAAAGTTTTCTTATATAATTTTACAAAATTTTGTACTTAACTAAAATAAAATAAATAAAATTAAATTTAAAATCGTAAACTTCGCACAAAAATTTGTTCTTAAACAACAAAAAAAAAACAAAATTTAAATATAAGTAGTATCTACCTAAATAACAAAAATAAAAATTGCATATTTCTGAGAGCAAAGAAAAACAACAAAACGATTGAAAAAACACCTTCCCATCCAAACCACCCAACTATACCCATCATCCCACCCACCAAACCCCTTCTTCCAATTTTCCAGTCCAGTTAAGTTCGTCGGTTTATTTGTTAGTTGAGAATTGGATTGGTTTATGTCCTTGCTGTAGTGGTGGGTGCATTGAAATAGTTTTGCGTTTTGCGTTTCGTGTTGGTTAGTTTTGTTCGTTTGATGGTTCGTTGTGTTGGAACGTGGTAATGACATGAATTCTTAAGCACACTCCCTCACTCACGGTGAAGCGCACGCATAAAAGAGGCTACTGGAAAGCTCTCTCTCCGTCTCTATTTATTGGGTGGTAAACTTGAATTGTTTACTATTTAAAAATAAAAAGTACATACATTTGTGTAGAAATTTAAGAGATAATAATTTAGAATTGAAATTTAGAAATTGAAAAACAAATATTTGTGGTGTGTGACTAATTATTGTGAGTGATTATCCAGAATACAAAGTGGCGACTTCTCGTAAAATCCAGTCGTCAACGTCGTCGTCATCGTCGTCGTCATCGTCGTCGTCATCGACATCATCATCCTCATCTTCATCGTCCTCATCAACTTCATCGTCATCATCTGCATCGACACCGTCGTCGTCGCCGCATACATCAGCCGTTCAAGCAGCAAGCAGCCTAGTCACGGACGAAATACAAATTTGCCATCAATCATCGGCGGCAGCCCTCAAAACTGCTGCGAATTTTCGCAATAAAATTCCGTCGATATCGATAATTCCGATACCGCCGTCGTCGTCATCGATAGTTGCTACCTCGTCTAGCTCAACAGTGACAACAGCGAACAAGGCGACATCACCACCCCTAGCGGCAAATAGTGCTACTCGATTTTACATCGGACAGCAGCGCCCTCAACAACAACACCAATCGCAGCAGACGGACAAATGCAGTTCGGCGGTGTTGAAATTTGACGTTCGGGAGCTGGTGCCGAAGTCACATACGAGTACGTCAACTTCGACAGATCAGGGGGTGCCACCGATTATCGTGAAAATCGAACCGACACAGTCGTTCCAGATTGTCGACGAGAACGATACGCGCGTCCTTAGTTTACCGATATCGGACGGCGATCGTGTTGGAGCGAGCTGGATTGATTTGAAGGATATTGCCGGACTGCAGGGCAGCACTTTTGTTGATGTGAATTTGGATGCGTGCGTTGGAACGAGTGGTCACCAACAACAACAACTCCAAACTGTGCAAATTCAAACACAAGAGCCACAGGCTCATCACTCGAAGTCTAATTCAACGACTATTGTGACCACAAGTGTTGGCAGTGGCGGCGGTGGTGGTGGTGGCGTGAGAAATTGCAAGGCTGGCGGAGGATTAGTGGCAACTACAACACAAACAATAACATCAGCTGCGGCAACAACAACACGTGAGGGATTATCTGGTGGGCCAACATCAAGTGGAGCAATGACAGGTAGGTCAATATCAAGGTTTATTATGTTTACTTACCTTGGGTTAATGCCATGCCGACACTATTTGGTCAGAAAATTTAGATTGTATCACATATAGATGTGTCTGTGTGAAATTAAAATTGTTAATCATTTTAGTGCACAAGGGATTATGAAAACTCTGTTATCTGGTTATGATGGGCTATGTGTTGGGTTAAAATTGTGCATTAATTTTTTGAGTAAGAAAGACAAACATTTCTGAAATGAACACCACCATAATACTACATTGTACTAACATTTAGAAAGAGTATAAATCAGTACCCTAGTTACTTGTGTTGCCTGCTTTAACTTATTTTTGCTTGACATCGATGTGAAAGGTTTGTTAGTAAGACATTCGGCTTTTTAACTTTATTTAGATATATATGTACATTACATTTATTAAGTGCATTTGTGGTTTCCGGCTTAATCTATAAAAGATATTTGGTGTTCCATGAGTACTGAGCAGTATCTTCAGTTTAAGAAGCTGAGCAGATGCTCCTGAAAATGCAAAAGATGATCAAGAATTTTACTCATGCATGACCCTTTAGACCCTTAAAACTCTTTTATTGATAGTGAGAGCCCCTGAGGTCTGAGTGTAGGTGTCCTTTAATTAGTCACTCAAAGATTAAAAGCAACCAAATTATCGATTATTTTAATTTTGTTTAATAAAAACTGACTTCATGATGCAACTGGAACGCAAGACTGGCGTTTTTATATTTTTTGATGGCAATAAATCTATCTATAACCGAAGTTGTATCTTGTATCCTTAGGCTAAGAGCCCACATGTAACTTTCAGTCACGAAACTGTTTAGTTGCTAAAAAGAATCATATGCATTTATATGAAAGTGTGCACACACGCCGCCAAAACAATTCAGTCGTGCGTCGGTCAATTGGAGCAATTGAAAAGTTTGTGTTTTGACACAAACTGAACGATCGCCCCAAACAAGTTTCGCAGTTTGTGTCACATAGAATAATATGTAATTGTGGGGATATTCAACCAAAGCGTTGTATTATTTTCTGTTAGTGCAACAGAGAAAATAATGGAATCAATATTACTCTTTCATCAATTACTCTGAGGGAGTATATCAATTTCAATAGTTTTTTCTTTCATCTGTTGATTGCGAAGACTTTATTATTGCTCAAAAAAGTATATCTGTATCCTACATTTCTGGGTGATGTACGTATTAGTGCATTTTATTCGAATGTTGTCTAAAGTGTGACAAGCTAAGTAGTGTACTTCACTGACGGACATACTAAATTATAGGCCACGTTCGGGTTCATCGCCCAAGGTATCTGGATTTGTTCGTGTTGTTGTAATGCGTAAGGAAAAACCAGGTGACGAACCAAACAGCTGATGTCAAAAAGAAACCTAATTGTCTTCTCACACCAAACCCAAACCCCGGTTTTCGCAAAAATATCGGTTTTGGCTGAAAACCTAAATCGAAAACACAACTTTTCCCATACATTTTCGCTAAACCACAAAGATTGATAAACCACAAGTTTTAAATAAAACTTGTCGAAAATATGTTAGATTAGCAAGATGAACTAAACAAGCACACATTGTGAAACATTCAGCGCTCAAATAAACGTCATATAAATTGCTGACGGGTTGCTGCCAGGAAAAAATAATTTTTCTGCTGGAACACAAGAAACGGCGACGTAGTTTCGCGTATCGTTTACTACGAGAAACTGATCGGTTAAGAAATAAATTCAATATAACGAATCAGTATTCATTGCATGGCTGATATGATATGTGTCTGGTTGTGTGCTAAGGCCAATTTTTCAATAATCAGTTAAACTTTAGATAGTAGGGGAAGGTGGCCTAAAATGGCCCATATCTCGTGACATTAAAACTGAAATGTTATGTTCTTTGCAAAGTTTAATCAATAACGCTTACATTTTTCTATCTTACGAGTATAAAAAGTTCCAAAAAGTATTTAAAGTATTTAATTTTCAAAATGCCTCCAAATTCCAACGATCAAAATTGCCCGGGTAAAATGGCATACATAGTATGCAATCTTACCCATGCAAGTAAACCAACCAGGCAAGTTAACCAAACACCATTTTCAATTTAATTTAAACTTTATTTAAAACAAATCAAAGTTCAAAGTTAAATAAACATAAACAATACTCAAGAAAAAAATAAAATCAACAATTCATTTAAAACAACTTCAACTTATATTAGTAAAATAAACATAAACAAACTTAAACACCGAACATTGAACGTTTAGGATGCATTTATGTCTTTTGATAATACGTCCTCAGTCCAGGACTGCCTCTCTATAGCTCCTTCATATTTTCCAACAATTTTCACTATAAGGAAAATAAAAATGTAAGGGTAAGTATAAAATGGCACACTATGCCATTTTACCCGAGAGCTAAGTAGGCCATTTCGCCCGTATAGGATTTTTTTATTTAAGTTTTAATTCCGAACAGACAGAAATAGTTATAGGCCAACGAATTTCAAAAATTTGAAAGAAATACTTTTAGTCTAAGAAAGATAGGATCGGACCGGGAACAAATTAATTCATGAAATTTCACTGCTGGTATATCAACGCAGAATTTTATCCTCAACAAAGTCCCCTAAAATCCCCGCATTGGCAATTTGTATAGACGCATTTTAAGAGGTGGAGAGGTGAGGGAGGCGGGAGTTTATCAAGCTGAAAAATTTGTTATAATACAATCTAATCATATGACACATATTTTTAGGGTGCTTTTCAACGCTGATTCTAAAGAGGCCAAAACTGAAAAGATACATGTATCCCGTGGAAAGTTAATGTCATTTTTATGGAATGATCACATTTTTTTAAAAGTACAACAAGTAATATATTACCCAAAACCATTTTAAAATAATGGGATTTTAATGAAATTTGGTATAAATGTTTCATTTGGCATGTTTACCAATAATCAAAAGAGTCTCAAAACATATCTGTGCTTATAGGGTATTTTTTTTTGACGGAGAGATGCAAGTGAGTGATTATTACCATAACATCCATAAACGAATTTTGACACTTATGAAATTTGCTAAAAATATTAAATTTAAATTTGCACTCAAGGATCAAAAGAGTCCCTACAAATATATAAGGTCCAAGGGTGTTTTGTGGGGGTGTAATGTTTGACCAGCTTAACGGCAAAAAACAGTAATTTTAGCTTTTAAATTAATCTAACTTTTGGTGCTTGTATCATATTATTTTTTCTTTTAATAGATTCAGCGTTAAAAAATACCTTTAAATCATATATCATATGTCATATTTACTATCTCGATTATGCGAAAATACAATTTTTCGTAATACCTAATATTTTGCTCCGTATATGGCAGGTCAAACATAAACTCTCTAAAAAGAACTCTTTGGATCAAGTTATTTTAATGGACTCCTTTGATACTTGGAAACCATGGCTATTTAATATTTTTAGCTTATTTCATCATTGTCAAAACTTATTCATAGAAATGTATGGTAATAATGACGCACTTACATCTCGGCATCAAAAACACACCCTTTCGCCACAGATATTTTTGGGGACTCTTTCGATTCCTTGTGAACATGCGAAATTAATCATTTATACCAAATTTCATTAATATCCCATTATTTTAAAATGATTTTTGGTAATTGGTAATTTGGTAAAAAAAAAGTCATCATTCCATAAAAGGGGCTTTAATTTTCTACAGGATACATGTATCTTTTCAGTTTTGGTCTGTTTAGAATCAGCGTTGAAAGCACCCTAAAAACATGTGTCATATGATTAGATTGTATTATAACAAATTTTTCGGCTTGATAAGCTACCGCCTCCCTCCCCTCTCCACCTCTTAAAATGCGTCTATACAAAAAGCCAATGTGGGAATTTTGGGGGACTTTGGATAATGTAATTGAGGATAAACTTCTGCGTCGATACTTGTAATAAAATTTAATGAATTAATTTGTTCCCGGTTGCCCATATTAAATTTCCTATCTTTCCTAGACTATTGATACTTACATGCATTAACTGCTTTCTCCAAAATTCACTATTTTGTATAAAGTTTTTTGTCAACAAATTTTTCTTAAAATTTTATTGTTTCTACTTTTGGAGATGGCTAGAGACATTTTGGTCTGTCAAATTTCAAATAGTATCTTGAAGTTGCTTACATTTTGTATATGTCGGTGCTGCCAGATAAACTAAAGAATTATGTTCACAAAACCTTCTAATTCTGTTCGATTCTACGATTTCTGGCGAGGGGCCATTTTACCCTGGTGGGCCATTTTAGGCCACCTTCCCCTACTTGTCCTTCGAATAAAACAAATATTTGTTCCTGTTGCTATAATATTTATTCCTCTGATGATAGTTTAACTAAAGATTGAAAAATCGACTCTAAGTGTGAAGCATTTTAATGTGAATTGAAATGTTTATTTTAGCTCATCTAGAACGATTTCGGTTTTATCTATAAAGGAAATAAGGTTTTTGGGTTTTTGATCAAAATATATCATTATTTATAACTTGTGCTAGAATATTCCTGAAAATCTCGCATTGGCTTGGTTGATTTCGCTTAAATGAGAAAAGGGACTATAGTACCTACTTAAGTAGATATATTTTGGAAACGAAATTTCCGTACACAAAAAAAATAAAAAACAATTTTTGCTATGACAGATTGAATTCATAACCTCACCTGCATCGCTTATTTTCTTTAATTATAAAAAGGAAGGATTTTCTTTATAAATATTCTTATAGTAATTCTTTTTCAAGAATATTTCAGAATTTTTTCGATTTATTTATTTCAGAACTGTTCTGAGATGGTCCTTTCAAATTAAAAAAAAAAAATTGTTTTGTTAAAAATGACTTGACTAAAAATAACCCACCAAAAATAAGGCTTTCTTTCAATTTAATAGCCATAACATATCAATTTGCTTAATGCATTTTGTCAAATAAACAAACAAAATTTCTTCACAAAGTTGTAAAAACTAAAAAATCCACGTGAAAGCTGAAAGTCTGATGGGTCTCTCTATATGCAAACAAATCAGCCGCCAAACCCTGAATCCATGTGGAACAAAATGGATCCCTATCTCTGTCACGTCTTGGGTGTTAAACCAAAACAAACAAAAAGTTCCACAAAACCACCTTTGCTGGTGGCAAGGAGATAAAATAATATTTTATGCTTTCTTGGGCTTGGTTTGCTGTTGTTGACGCCGTCAGCCAGCCGCAGGCATATTTTCGCTCACAAAAGTTTCGATTCATACATCTACACCTACCCGCAACCACTTCGCACCGCATTTAGTGACCAGAGACCAGCCAAATAGGTCTAAGTCGTAAAATAGCATTCTTAAGAATGCAAACTGCAATGAGCAATTGCAGTGAAATCATCACATTGACAGCTACATACCGACTTTGTCATGAGAAAAAGTTTTGTGTCGGTTAATTTTATTACCCAGGGAAGATGTACCCAGTCTTTGTACCTATGCTTTAACTCAAGCCATTCATTAGGATAGCAATAAGTTTATGTTTATGATTCCTTAAATTGTACTTCCTCTTAAAATCTTTGAGGTGGAAACCAGTGTATATGAACCTGTTTGATAGAAAAACATCACACACACGTTTTCATGGTTTTCAAGTTAAAACATTTTTTTAATGAAAAGTCATTACAAAAAGGTAAAGGTATGCAGAGAGCAATAAGCTTTTTTGAAACAATCCCGCTACTAGGAAAAAAAGTCTGCAATTTGCCTTATCCTTTCTCAAAAATATGATGAACTTTTTCTTCAGAAATTGGTCTTGAAGCTTACAACTATATAATGTTGCTAGACATTGACGTTGTAAAATAATGGTTAGATAACGAGAAAATAATAAAAAAACATGTTAAAATAGTAATTTTGGACGTTTTTTATTTAATACAAAAATGTTGAAAGAAGTTGGATAGGTTAGGTTGAAGTGGCTACGAGCAAAGAACTGACACACTTAGACTATAAGTTGGTCCGTTGTGATACCACGTGAATCTAGAAACGGAGTTGTGGGATGGTGTAGTCAATTATACTTGGAAGTGATATGTTTGAGTTCAGAATAGCTGAGTGGCATATTTCTCCATTGTGAAGAGGCCTTAAGACGAATTGCCGTACTCGCTGGAAAGAAGTTAAAAATACAAAAAAAAATTATCTTTGCTTTTATTTTATTATTTCGTAAAAAAATTATTCATACAAATTTTAAATGTAGTATTTTTTTAATATAACTTGAAAGCAACGTTATGATAAAATCAACCAGGCCAATATGACGAAATATTCAGGCATATCCGAAAATAAGTAAAGAAAAATGCAATTCGGTCAAAAAACCACAATACTTTATATCAGTTATTCAATTTTTTGTTGGGAGGATCCTGTAATGCAGTATTACATTATTATTAAAACTGTTCTGGAGATTCAATGTACGCAGTTTAATCAAAATTATTATAATTGTTTTCGACATGAAAAATCATGAGCTTAAAAAAAATTTTAAGTTATCATCTAAAAATGCTTCACACCAAAATGAAACCAAACTGTCAATTCATTTAGGTTCTATCCGTGTTACTTAAGAAAGTGTAGGTATTGCAACTCAGCCAATATTTTACACGCAAAACAATAACAAAACTCTAAACTAATTTTTGTCTGTTATTGCTTGCGTGTATACAAATGTTACTAAGTTACTTAAGTTGAGTTCTTTTGGTCGGATTGCCAAGATTATGACGTTTTGACTTAAAGAAAATGGCTGAGCATCGCAGCATATATTTTATAAATTTATTGAAGTGGTAATACCTCTGACAAAATAAATTGGAAAATCGCTGTTGTCAAACCCCCACCCCCGGCAAAGGCTGAAAAAGAAACCTGCCAGACGATTGATTTCGATACCATGATATATGCACCTACAAACCCTGATACTCATATTTTGGTTATCAATCCACTCCCAAAATTTGCTGTGGGCTCTTGGATATTTCGATTATAATTCGAATATGTACAGAAGAAAATAAATATTTAACTGAAATTGAATTTTTTAATTTATCAGACTTTCTGTAAATTTCGATCTAATATACAGTATCGTCTCGGATGCTGAAAAGGCAGTCTCACCTCGTCTCGTCTCGTTCTCGTCATGCGAGCCAGAGGCTTTTCTCGTCTCGTGGCCAGCCCTAACCAGGACTCGAGACAAACAGTGGTCTAGAAGGGTCTATCTCCAATATTTACATAATTTATAGGGTATTTAAGAAAAGACTTACATTGGTGTACTTTGACCCATGATAACGAGGATTGATCTATTATCAAACTAGAAACTTCGTTTGAGCTGTTATTTTTTAAACACTGGCTCTTGTAACTGCTTTTAAATTAATTTGATACCTTGTTTGAAACTTCAGATAGATATCCATTAGTTTTTAATCCATTCTATTTGTCTTGCCATGCTAATTTTTTGCCTTTGAGGTTGGCTTTAAATAATATTGACATTATGCTTCCTTTTTGACGACATACATATACTCTTCTGATGCACTTAAAAAAAAATTTCATCACATAAATATTGGTAATATCTAAATGTGTTTGAAACCCCAAATTTCGACTCAATTCAACTTTGAAGATACAATTTCGAATCATCATCCTTAAATACTCGTAACAAAACAAGTAAAATCTTCTCTAACGCAGCTTCAAGAAATAAAACAGTCTGCTAGAATTTCACTCCCTTTAACTTTCTTAACTACAATCTCAACATTTATGTACATACCACCTACCTTACACATACACCTATAGTTATATATTTTCGTCGGCATACATTTACCACTGAGAGTTTTTTTTAGTGTTTTCACAACCATAAATCCTAAGTCGCAATTATGTACATATGTATGTCCAAGTCCACTCCACCAATAAAATGTTCACTCAAAAACAATTCCTAATGCACATCATCCACGTTCTATCCGATTACTCAACTCAACAACTTACTGGCAAGAAATGAAAATGTAATGTGATAATTTGTATGAATGGCACAAGACGCGATTGACCTCAATCGGTTGGTTCGTCGGTAGTGTTGTTCCTCCGCTGTACTGCACACCAAACCAATATGCATAATGCATATTATGTAGGTACCTATTAAACAAAAACAAAAATTCTACCTTTATAATCCATGGAATTCCATAGTCTCTTTTACATTTGTCGTCGTCCCAGCAGCAGCGAGGAACAACGGCGCAACGGTGTACCTATACTACACGACTCAGTGCAGAAGTGCGGTGCGACAACAGAAAAGTAATCAAACAGAATGTGCAAAAATTCTTTGCCGTACGCTGTGCTGTGCCGCTGATGATCAATAACCGGAGCCGTCATCAGTCAAATTGCCAACTTCTGGAGATTAATTGCTTCCAATAAACCCTCGAAGCGCGTTGTATTAAATCAGCAGAAGCTGAAGCAGCAGCCACGAATCCGCGAAAAGAAATTCTTATGAATTTCCAAGAGATATTAACCATTCGCCAGAGATACGAAACCGGCAAACCGATTATCTGTGTGCTGTGTGACAAGTCAAAAGAATTTCCGTCCGCATGAGCGACCATTTTTACCCAACCAACCAACCCGCCATCATATCTACCTTCCTGTCTAACAAACACACCAGTCTTCCTTCACGAAAACCCATCATAGCTGCATCTGCAGTACAAAAGGAATTTCCAATTCAAAAAGGTCCCTGGTGGGGTGGGCTCTCCACACAACACCCCGAACCCACCAGCCACCACATCAACAAGCAAGAACAACCATCATACCACACTCGTTCACTCATAACTGTATAGTTTGTAGTTGACGTAATTACCGCTAGAGTTCGTCGTACGGTAAAATTATAGAAACAACAAAAGAACATCGCGCAGTGGGAAGAATTATGAGTTTCCCCGGCCACAGTGTGTTTGTGTTACCTTACCATACCATTACCAGCATACCAGCATACAAGAGAGAGCCCCGTTGAATTGAAACTTGGCTAAAAGTAACGAAAGTTGAAGCCAAAAAGGATTGCACGAAAGAACGTTCTTCTTCTTCTTATTGGGCCTTAAAGTAAGCGAGGAGTAATGGGACGATCATAATGGGGGTTTGTTGGAGAAGTATAGGGAAATGAAGTATTGGGGATTGGGGTGAAGCCAAAGCCAAAGCCAGGCCATCAGCAGCCAGCGTTTCTATGTGAGTTAGAGAGCCAAAGTTAGCACAAAGCAAAACTGATGTTAATGTGCCAAAAGCATGAACAAAAGTAGAACGCCGCGTCGTCGATAAACAGTAAAAGAAAGCAAACCCGTATATGAGGCGGCTCTATAGAGCTATATAACAGAACCATAGACTCGTAAAAATAGTAAAAAGAGGTGAATAATAGCCAATAATAAATGGACGTGCTATGGGAATACCAACAACACACAAAAACACAATTTATCTAACTAGATACATGCGAATGAACGACGACGACGCGACGTTCCCACTTCAAAGAACAAGATTTTTTTTTGAAGCTTTAGGGCAAAAATAATATAGCAAGATTTTGTTTTTTTATGAAGTCCCAATGAGGATTGGCAATGATAACCAAATTAGTTCTTTGGCAAAATGATTGATTGAATTTAATGCACACCCTACATACCTACCTAGGTATATAAGCCCTTAAGGCTTTGATATGATTAAATAATGTACGATTGTTCTTTTATGATTTTTGTATCGCTACAAATGTGATCAATAGGGTATAGTTTGTCAATTAGTTTCTTTTGTTCTCAGTTGGAGAATGTAAAGCTGGGAACCCACAATATTAACAGAAATATTGTTTATTATTATCGAGTGGTAGGTTAACCGAATTTTTTAATAAAAATCAAATACTGTTCGTTGATTGAAGCATAATCTAAAAAACAGCACATTCAATTTTTTAGATTCATTTGCGAAATTGGATCCGATATGGCGCTGGAGTAGGGTGACCAGATCTTTAACCCTCATGAAGAGGACGCCAAGAAAAATTAAATTTTTCTCTTATAAAGTTGGGCAAGTTTTATTATTTTTATTTTTAATTTTTTTAATGTACTTTTTGGTTAAGATAAACAAAATTCGCAATGTTTTGAAAAATTTTCCAAATAGGAGTACATCAAATTAATGGGAATGAATAAATAAATCAATTTGGGGTTTAGTGGGATACCTACATTATGGAAATAACACAAAAATAAAGCAAGGTTTTCAAAAAAGATCAAAACCCTATTTCCGTAATGTTAACCTTTCGGACGGAGTTAACAAAATTAACCGACCAGTCTACGATACCAACTTGAACAATTTTAACCATTAATTTTTCATTGATTTATAAATTACTTTATACAGTATTATAATAGCTAAAAGAAAACATTTTGCAGATTTACATAATACATATGTAGATTGCCAAAGAAATGTGGATTTTATGAAATCCTATATATAATAAACTTTCCAACTTATGTTTATTTCGCATGGAACCTTTACCCTGAGGCTACACGAGCCAGCCAGGTGGCTACATAGATTGACTGTCAAGTTCGTATATGTGAATATGCTTTGACGTATGCGGCAGGCAACTTGTAAGCAAGTTGCTTTCAAGTATCTGCGTCCACGTTCAGCTTTTACTAGGACAGCCTATCTAGGATTCTAAATACACAATTTTATTGAATTTGCTTTGGCATCGGACTTCGATTTTTTCCTAAACAAAAAATGACGTCGAAGTCTGCATCAAGTCTTGCGATGGTCAACGCATAATACTGCCAATGCGTTGACGATGCAATGATAGACTTTTCTGTCGCGTCAAATTAACATCGATTGATTTTCATCTAATTCAAAAATTTTGATTTTTTTTAAAATAATTTAAAAAAAAAATGGATTTTTTGGAGGTTTCTTAATCCATCATCATCGAAGCCATCCTTTAATGGAATTTGTAAGTTCATGCGTTGACAGATAGGTAAGAAACTAAATTACGTCGTACGAGGAATATTTCGTTCCAAAATGCCTTTTCCCGCGCAAAAAATTTAATCTCAAAAAAATTAAGTTTTTCAATGCATCATCTCCTCAGCAATATTTCAATTTAATTTGACAGTCTATGGCTTGACAAATCGGTTACAGAATGAAATCCCCAAAGCTCTCATTTTTCCCAAGAAAAAATATACTTTCAAAAAATTAGGATTTTTAAGAGATTTTGTATAATTCATCAGAATCACACCCATCCTTCAATCTTATTTGACAGTTTCCTATTTCGGAAATGTTAAAATTTCTTGGTCCCTCCTCTCATTAAAAGCTGTTGTAGAAAGAATATTTAATTTTTCATTAAATTTTCAACGAAAAGCTATCTATATCGCTATATACAAGTCTGAACGAGGCCACTGTCTTCTCTACTGGCTACCCAACTGGCTTCGAAAATAGCAAGCCAGTTGACGAGCAAGTTGCTCAGGTTTGTATGTGTTAGTAAGAAAATTTAAATGTATTGTATCTTGTAAGCCAGTACTGGCTCGTGTGACCTCAGGGTTACCTAAATTGTAAAAAAAAAAACATATGTACGTTTGAAAAAATATAGAAAAGAGGACAAAATGCAAATTTTTCCAAATATTTTTTGCTCAAAAAGAGGACTTGTCCTCCTAAAAGAGGACGTCTGGTAAGCCTACGCTAGCGTCAAGTTATTAACAAATTTTATATTTACTGATCAAAATGAATAATATTCTCAATAAATATTCCATATTCCAATAGTCCAAAAAGAAAACTACAAATCAATACTATAAATATAGGTGGCGGTATGTGCTGCTATTAAAACTATTCTAAATTTGTATGGAGCAATATGATTCATATTAACAATATTCATATTTATGTGAAAACCTAACTTATGACGGATTATTCAAAAAAGTAAAATCACAAAATCTGGACCCAATAGGTCAATCTGTGGTACGGGTATTAACAAATTCTAAGTTTGTGGTGCAAAATGACTCATGTACCAGTACCTACACAAAATGTGTTGTCAAATAAGCAAAACAATGAATGTGAAACAAATTCACATTAGAGAAACAAACAAGATACAAAATACAATGCCAACAACAGAAGTAACTTTTGTTCTCTCTAAAAACTGCGAATAAACAGTAGTAGGTACACTCGGGCGTTTACGCACTTTTTTATTTATTGATTTTTTTAACAAAATTGAATACATTTTTGTTCGTGCACGTGTAATCCAAAGTATTGCCAATAGAAGCACTCTCGTTAATCTATATTAAATTTAAATCAAATGTAGTTCGTTGCAATCAAAATCGGGTTGGTGGTGCAATCATTCTGTTGGCAGGTAATTTTCCAGGGTTATGGAATTACGTCAAAACACTTCAATTAAATATGAACATGCATGTCGAGTGACAGAACAACCCAAATGGTAAAATATTTTCAAAACGGCGTTAGGCAATAACGCCCTAGGCAAAAGCGCCCAAATCGATTTGGAATTATCGCCCAAAAAAATTCTGAAGAAATTGTTGTTGTACTTTTGTTTCTAGTTTTGAGTGTTTTTTTTAACCAGTTTTTTGCTATATTTATCTAGATGAAACAATGCCAACAATTTGAAGTTGAAATAGACAAACTGCAAAAAATTCCCAAAAATTGGAAATATTGCCAACATTTTCAAAGTAACGCAGATACTCTCAAATGCGAGGATTTATCGCCCAAGACCAAAATCTTGTGAGTGGGTATTTTACTGAAACTATTTTGATGAAGCTTCACGATTATTCGTCTGTTTCTGAAAAAAGACTGGTGTCCAAGAAAACTGTTGACATAGGCGCCTTAGGGGTGGTGTATCTTAAATTTTTGTTTGTCAGATATTCAAATTGGGTGTCGTGTATCTTAAAGAGGATACCCACAATAGTATTTCTACTTCCCGGAAAAAATGATCAAGAAATTCGCGTGTCAACCGTGGTTTCTCCGACTTAAAAAGAATTCGTTTGGCTTTTTAGGGATGTTTTTAATAAAATAGCATAAGTTACTGCCCCTTTTTTACTCGATAAATGGCTGACTCGATAAATGGAAACAAATCGGAATGCTTTTTTTTTTCAAAAAAAATGCACTGATTCATCAAAGTATTGAATTTTGACTCATGTTCACGAATGAATCGGTGTATTTTTTTTTTTTTTTTTTTGAAAAAAAAGCATTTCGCATTTGTACAAAATCTCAAAAAAAGGATAAAAAACGGTTATATTCCATTTTCACACTGGAATATCTCAAAAACTAGAGTCGATGGCGGAAAAATATTGACGGGATTTGAGTTCAGCACACGAAATTACCCCTTATACGAGTCTTACTTGCTCGTTCCTGAATCCGTGTAGGACTTTAAAATCGATGAAAGCTTACAAATCATACGATTTCTTGGAGGGTTTCAGCCATTTATCGAGTAAAAAAGGCATATTATTAAATTTTAAGGGGCAGTTACTAATGCTATTTTATTATAAACATCCCTAGAGTCAAAAGAAATCTTTTTAAGTCGGAGAAACCACGTTTGATACGCGAATTTCTTGATCATTTTTTGAAAAAAAAAAAAAGGTTTTTTTTTACATAAAAAAATGTCTGGGACTTAGAAATACTAGTTTGAGTATCCTCTATAAGATCCACGATACCCATTTTGAATATCTGACAAAGATGGAAATCATCCTGATTTTATTTTAAGAATAAGACTCACACTACATTTTGACATCACAATCACTTTTTAAAAGCCATTTTTTTGTTTCTCAAAGTTTAAAGCATACAAAAATTTTGCATATTTCCCCTACCAGCGTTTCCCCACCAATTAAACATTTTTAACACCACTGAAATGTTGTTGTCTCAGGTCCAAAATTCTATATTATATATATTACAAGCAAAAAATTATTACATTTTTACTTGAGTGGTTTAACGAATTTTTGCTTAAAATTCACTTTATGTAGTATCTGGTAGAATCCGGACATATGAAAACATATTATGCATGTTCGAAATTTGTAGCTGAAAATTTCTTGCCCACAGGATTTTTCTTTCCAAACAATAAGAATTGAAATACAAAGATTTAAAATATGGAGGGTTTGAAATGAGGGGTGGGGTGAAGTGCGGGGAAGAAAATAGAAACTACTTTCAAAAGAAAAAAACGAACCTTAACATCTTAAAAAAATCAGATATTTCAAACGAAAACTCCTTATTCAATTTTTCTTGCGACTTTCAATTCAAAGCAGTTTTTGTATTTCAAATTACAATTAATTTCTTAAAATTGCATAAGTACACATTTCTCAAAGTCACAGTACGTGATACATTTATGACACAATTATCAATACAAAAATTATTTCAAAATAAAAATTCTTCATATAACAACGATGTTAACATATTTTTATTTTTAAAAGATACACCTTGATATTTTGTAATAAAATTTATTTATTTTTTTTTAAATTTTGTCTATTTCGAACTTCATAATATTTTTAACAATCTTTTTGTTACTGCAGAAATAAATTCCATCTTAAATACCAACATATCCAAGGATTAGATTTATAATACCCTCCACAGAACTACCTTATATAATGTCGTAACTTCTCTATTTGAAGTTGTTTACACATAATATTGTTCTTTAAAAATAAAAAAAGAAAAGTGAAATTCATGTCCACAGAAGCGGAAGTAATATCAATACAATATGTGATACATTTATTTACGATATTTTTTTTTTTGTAAACATTGCCACCCAATTTGACGTTATTTTATTGTTGATAGAAAAAAAAATCACTTGTCTGTATTTTAAGGCGGTTATATTGGTTTCTTTCTAGAAATATTTCCAAGAATTCTTTCCTTAATACGTTTTTGTATCAATTTATGTACTTTCCTACACACTTTAGTAACTCCAAATACTAGTCAGCCTATATAGTTACTTTAATCAGCGAGAGACGTCTTATTACCTACAATGCATTGGTTTTTTTTTGTCAGGTTGGAACAAAATCCTTTCGCGTTTTTAATAATAATCATGATTTTAACTCTATGCCTGTTAGACCTAAGGTTTCATAAATGCAATGCAAGCAAGTTAGAAGAAAATGAAATAAGTTTTTATTACACAGTATTTGAAGTATTTTTTTTCTTCTATACTTGGGTACCTATAGCATAAAAAAAGTATTTTACCCACAATTTGAGCAGCTTTGCTTTACATGTGGTATTGCAAAGTGATAGTATACTGATTTAATTATGCCGGGGGATGCTTTCAAATGTAAATTAATTGTCTCCTTGAGTTCCTGTAATTCTTTTATGTATGTACATATACTCAGGTTAAGATAATTATATAAATATCTTTAGATGTATAATCCTAGTTCCCAAAGAAACTTATTTTTCTAACAAATAACATTTACCTAGAAACACAAACCTACGACCACTACGTTTCCCGTTTCCTTTTTATTTACTTAAATTACACCTGAGTTGATTTTCACCTGGCCCTATCGCTAATCACAAATAACACGTCGTACATTTAGGTACTCACACTTAATTCCCCCGTAAATTTTGTCCGAAAAAAAAAAAAATCAAATCCTGCCAACAAGAGCGGATTACTCGCCGAACCTTGCATCATGCGGACCATTTATGCCTCACTCTATACTCGCTCGTTGTCATCGTGTCGAGTAGGGGTGTTGAACGATGTTATTCATCATTTGCCGCTCGGATGAACCAGAAACAAAACACCCGAATGTTTGAGCAATGCCGAAATCCTAGATATTGTACCTCGCATCGATGCGTTTCCCAAATTGATATAAACAAAAAAAAAAAAAAAAAAAAAAACAGAAAAGAATATAATCCACGACAAAAAAAACCGACGAATATTGAATCCTCGAGTCCTATTGTCTCGATCATCGATTAAGGTGGATACGATGGGAATCGAGTTGCATCAGATCAAATGGGAAATCCAAATCACAATATAGAGTACGTATATTCAATGCGGAAAAAACTATCATCACGGTAGAGAAATGGAGGGAGGAATGATTTAATTGAACATTACTTCAGTACTCGTTCTTAAATAAGAACTATTCACGGCGTGGGGTACGGTGGCGGGCGGTGGTGGAGGAAAAGGTTTTTTGACGATACGCTGGTGATGTTAGTAAAATCTCAATGACTATCAATCAATTGTACATGTTTTTGTTTGTAGATTTCTACTACAACTGTGTGTACTGTGTGCATCTGCATAACTGTGATTGAAAATTGAAAAATGAAGAGAGTGAATAACTTTGATTTCCGTTTCCTGACATAGCTAAGGAATTGAATGTACATAATAATATGGCAGCATCATACTGCACGCACACACATTCATACATACTTCGATATCCTTTTCTGAAATGTAACTGTAAGTAGGTTATTCTAGTGACATAAAGTAAAGAAGAGAAAATTTCTTTGCTAGACGACAACCAAGGACACAGAAGAATACAGACGGTAGGTACCTAAGAGATAGGAAAAGAAGCTAAAGGATTTTTGGAGAAACGCCAACTAGGATCAACTAAAATTAGGTATACCTAACCTAGGCAAAGGAAGGGAACGTTTTAAGAAACGTATTGCTTACATTATGTTTATGGAGAAATGTTGACACATTTTTGTTTTCATATTTACTCTGACGATGAAAAGATTCATGTATAAATATTACGTATGATGGGAGAAAATTAATATTTCACAGGAAATGGACAAAGGTCTTTCAATAATAATGTTCCAAATTGTGTATTAATAATAATTATAGATATTAAAATTGAGAAATTTAGTATTATACAATTATTTTTGTAGGTATAGCTACTGCTTGCTTCGAGTGCTGTTGCAGTGTCTTGTATTCTGAGTTCAGACACAACTTGGTGGTGTTTTTTTTTTTTTTGTTTTCAAATGACTTATACCCCATGATATCTATCATTGTTTGGATTTTTTTCTTGAGTTGTGAAAACGAATAGACGCTTTGAACTGTTTTATTAGAATACAACTAGTTTTCAATACAAACGTACATTTCGAAATTTTGACAAGAAAAATCTATTGCTGGTCAAATTTTCCAAGTCGCACTTTTAACTTTTTTGTTATGTATCTTAAATAAAAGTAAAATACACGATTGATTCGCAAAAGAATTTAATTTTATGTTCAAGTTACTTATACAAAATTTCAAAAAATTTACGCTTATAGACATATTATTAACACATTATTTTTTTTTATTCCTTTTTTATTGTAGTTTGTACTTTACAAAAAGGCCGTTTGACTTCTTTAATAAATATGAATTTATGCTAGGAAAACTCTATCTCATTGGGGTTCATAGGAAAAACACGGCAACTTAAAGTTACTTTTTATATTCAGACAAAACTTTGATTAAACAATTATTTCATAAACATGTAAGTTTTTTTTAAAACATACAAATCATTTTTTGGAATACTTTCATAATTAAAGAACATGTTTTTTTTTAATCGTTTTTGTTTTAGAACAAAACAGATTTTTCTGAACAACCGTTTGAACATTTTGGTCCTAGGAACAAGATCTTTTCCAGTGTTTTATAAGGTTTTAAAAAAAATTTACCAATACCGGTTATAAACTTGTCATAAAACCAATTTTTTGGTTTTCAAATGCCTCGTTAACATCTTCACCTATTTGGTGTACAGGAGGTCCTTTACAATTTTAACAATTTTGCATACAAACATTATTTTCGGAATAAAAAAAAAAAAATATTTTTTGAAAATTTAACACCTTTAAGACGGTTCAATTATTTTTTTCTTAAATTTTGTGAAAATTGTATTGTGTTAAATACTAAAAGCTGCATTAATTTAATAGTAGAGATTTTAAACGTGTTTTTTTTATTTTTATAATTAAAGGATTACTCATAACGCATAAAATTGAAGGTTGCTTCCATTCCTGTCGACACGCGCACACAGAAATGTTTTTTTTTTTTTTTATATATATGCGCGCACTAAAGGGGTTGTGACTACCCTTAATATGATTGAACACAGTACGAGATTTAGGAAAATAGGGAAGGATTTAAGAGGAGAAACCGATGCACATTGGTTTCGAAGTTCTGAATATTAAAATGGGAGGGAAAGATAGAGTCGGGTAAAGCATTCCACATTCGCGTGGTGCGGGAAGTTGATGGGCATTCCTAGAAGCACGAGTATAAGAAGGGGAGACAAAGTTCTTGCATCGCGGAAGAAAGCCTAAGCACTTAGCTGCATTTTTGGCGACGTCGAATATGTGATCATTCCACAGAAGGTGGTCTGTGATACACATACCGAGGACTGAAAGCTTTTCGGTTTCTTCAATGCAAGTGCCACTCATGGATAGTGGCATGGGGGGTGGGTTTCGTTTAGACGACAGTAGACAGCATTGAGTTTTTGAAGCATTAAATTCCACGTGGTTTTTAATACCCCATTGGACAATGCTGTCAAGATCAGAATTTAATGAGCTTATCATACGCTGCCGTTCAAGTTCCACATCCGAAGGACATGGATGTGAATCTGAAAACGAATATGAGAAGCTGAGGGTGCTGTCGTCAGCGAAACAGTTTATTAGATTAGACGTTTCAGACAGAAGATCATTTATGAATATAAGGAAGAGAGTCGGAGACAAAACGGAGCCCTGGGGCACATCAGCATTTATTTTGTGGATTTCAGACTTGAAACCGTCCAATTCGACTTGTATTGAACGGTCCGAAAGGTAATTTCTAATCCAACGAAGAAGAGGTTCATTGAAACCAAATGCGCGCATTTTCGATAAGAGAGCTTGGTGCCAAACTCTATCAAACGCTTTTGAAATATCAAGTGCAATAATCTTACTTTCTCCAAAACGATGTAAAGATTTGTTCCACTGTTCGGTGAGATACACCATCAGATCACCAGTGGACCTATTGCTACGAAAGCCGTACTGCCGGTCATTAAGAAGCTTTCATTCTTCGAGATATTTCTTGAGCTGAAAATTAATCAGCGTTTCCATGAACTTGGAAAGAAGGGACGTAAGTGCAAGTTGTTAGTCGCTAGGCCCTGGTTCTTCACGAGCCACCCAATTTATTTATTTGTTTTGAATTTATATTTTAACTTCTTTTTAATATTTTTTAACGACGCGACGTCACAGTATTATAGTATTATTGATCTAATAAATGTCTAGCTACGTTAAAGTTGTTAGCTACGAGAGCAAGATCGTGGGATCCAGTCGTGCTGATCTTATTTTTATCAAAATCAAAAGAACCTTTTATAAGAAAAATAACATTTTCCTTAGTTGATACAAGCTTTGTGTTTATGGTACCATTGTTATTGTTAAAGAGAAAAACAAAAAACACATATTTTGAAAGAGAAACACTAAGTACCTACCTATACCAAGTTTGAAGGAAATCCATCTAGCAGTTCCAGACAGAATTGCAGTACCATCTTTTTCGATATTTGAAAAACCTTTATAATAAACCGAATCTCACTATAATAACAGACATTTTTCATTCCCATCTAAATATAATAAAAATCATATTTTATCAATTTAACATTGAATGGTGTGCTACACCTCTGACACCAACAATATACTATTAGTACAAAACACTGTAACTAATTTTCCATCTAATTGGCTTCATGGCAGAAGAGAAGTTAAATTCATCAGATTCTTGAATACAAAAAAATATTCCCCCTTTTGCAAATGGCCTATATCTTCTTCTCATTTTGTACTTCTTTTTATACTTTGAAGAACGTGCAATATTTTCATTTCGTCTTTAAGAACGAACCGTTGATTATAATCTGCTTATTGTTGCACACAAATTCCACAAATTAAAACTGTAATTACATGCAATTGGCAATACAGAGGTAAGAATAAACATAGACGTTTGTACGCATAACATGCGAGAACTCATATTCCTAATGCATCTTCTCTCGGTTAATGAAATCTTTTTTTCTTCATTTTAACTGTTAAAGCAACTAAGTTGCTTCTAACAAACCATACCTATACCTACAATTACCTACTATAACTTTATCTGCTTCCATCGTTCATTTTCTTGTTTTTTTATTTTTTTTTTTAACCATTTTCTCAAAACTTCAAAGAACATATTAGATACAGGATTGACAAGTCAAACTTAATGCTGTCATAAAACTGAGTTAACAAGAACTTTTTCGTTTAACTGTTAATGACCGAACGAATGGAAGTCTATTGAAATAAATTTGATGAAATGAGAAGACAAGGGTTGCCATAGGTCAGGTTTCGATAAAGCCCATTTCAAATCTGCGTCAGTGAAAAAAATCACATTTAAATATACGTCTTTACGAATTTGAACTTCCTCAACTCTGAGACCACAGGAGCTAGAACTCGTTAGCTAGTTATGCCGGATTTACACGAATGGCAAATTTGCCAATATTTCTGCCAAAAAAATTGTAAAATAATGGCAGAAATAATTTTTTTATGACATGCATTTACACGAGTTCAAATAATGGCAGATTTAAAAATACTGACAACATGCCATAAAAGAATGAGAAAGGTCATTCTTATTCTAGAATGGCATAATTTGGAAAATGGCTTCAATTAAGTGTTTACACATAGCCATATTATTGGCAGCATTTTAATGCCAAATTCTCTCTGCCATTTTTTTTTGGCAAAAATATTGCCAGTATTTAGAGCGTTTACACGACGAAAAGAAAAATGGCTATAATTTGACAGGTATAATGGCATTTTGCCATTCGTTTAAATGCAGCATTATTAATATTATAGACGGTAACACCTCCTTCGCATTTTTTGAAGCCAGTTAAAAGTGAGTAGAGGAGCGAGTGAGTTGACACTTTAGCCATGTTATGAACTCAACTCGCTTGCGTTGCCTCAGTGTAATATGTTAAATATAAAAATGTCGTTTCTCGATCTCACGTTAAAACTATTTCAAATAGATAGATTTAGTATTTCATTATGTGATGGCAACCCTACCATCCAAAACAAATCCTCGCATAAATACCAATCCTCAAAGACAAGTCCCCAATCCCCATATCCCAAACGTTCGCCAAGAATCATCATTATTTTGAAAGGTAGTTTAAAGGTACCTACGTGCGTGAATTACTGTGATTTACGAATTACGGTATTGTAATGATGTAAATGTACGTGACGATGGCCTGACGGGTTCTTAAATTGTTGGTTCTATAGGTATACAGCGAACTAATAGATAGAGTTGCTTTCAAATACAAATTTCGTCACAAGGAGGAGTAAAGTTAGCATTTTGAATTCTATGGCAACAACAAATATCATGTAGGTACTTATTGTGTAATTCTCACATACCGCTATGTAGGTATATGACAGAACGGTTTACATTTAATGGCTCTAACATACTACGTTCATAAATGTGACATGTTTTTTTTTTTAGTAAAATAAAAATAATAATAAAAAGAAATAATAAAAAAAAAATCTTAACTGTCAATATACAAAAATGTTATGCACAGACGAAAGATAAATCACACACACGCGGATGGAACGAAATTATGTATGTTTCATAAGCAGCAAAACGATCAAACGATTGCAGAATATTATAATTAATGCGAAAAGAATTGCATTTGATTAAGTTTGCGTTTAGTGTTTGGATGATAAAACCCAAATACAAAATACAAATACATACATACTCGTACCTAAGGTATAAGGTAACTTTTTAATTTATGTTGATTTTTAAATAAAAAATGCTAAATCGATATTTTTTCGCATCGTTATATTATGTTATGTCTTTATTATGATATTATTCAAATTTTATAATTCAATGACATTGAGCGAAAGTTGCTGAATTTTTGTCAAAAGCTATTCATACTTTCTAAATGGATACACAAAATTCGCAAAGGTTAGGTATATTCGCAGATACAATGAATTTTAGAAGATTTTTTTTTGTAATAATCTGTTGGTTGAACAAACATGGGTTTTTTATTGTTATTCATGGCAATCTTGTTAATAATAAGAAAAAAGCTTTGTCAAGTGCAACCCGTAGCCGTGCACGTAAAATGAAAAAGATTGAACGATATTGTTTGGACGATTGATGTTCATTCCACCAGAATTTGTTGATCGTTCTATCGTTTTGAGTTCTCGGAAATACCTCCAACGAAATGCTCATATTCATTCATGTCGATTACAGAATCAGCATTCAGCAAAACTCGATGTGTAAAATGAGTCTTCTCTATTCCATTCGAAAGTAGTTGAGAAATTAATGCAAAAGCATATTGTACGAAATTTTACCGCAAAAAGTCTCCTCTCATCAAAGCAATCTGGATCATAGAAGTACCACTGCACTCTTAGATGTTATAGAGCATGTTAGGAAAGCCTTAGATGAAGACAAAGTCTCATTTTTGGTTCTTCTTGACTACTCGTAAGCCTTCGATACCATTAACCACAACACTATGTGCCATAAACTGTTAACTGACTTCGGTTTTTCACCTTTAGCAGTCATTTTTTCATATTTAACGGGAAGGAGTCAAGCTGTGGTCTCTGGAACTCAAGCCTCTGAGTTCATTTCAATGTCCCGAGGTGTTCCACAGGGTTCCATTCTTGGACCACTTTTATTCTCTTCTTATGTGAATAACTTACCAAGTATTTTGAGGCATGGTGAAACGAGAATGTTCGCTGATGATGTACAATATCTCGGATGTAGTGCACTGGGTCTAATAGAGAATTGCATTTACAATATCAACACTGACCTGAATGCCTTATTTGACTGGTCTGGCACCAACGGTCTTGTTCTAAATCCGCTTAAGAATAAGTGCCTCGTCATTACAAAGAAAGCTTTAGACTTGAGCTATTTTCTGGTAATATACCTTAACAACATTCCAGTTGAGTACGTTGATACAGCGAAAAATCTAGGAGTGCACTTTAATCGAAATCTGACATGGAACAATCATGTGAATGCTGCGGTAGGTAAAGCTTATGGTGCTCTGAGAACACTATCTGCTACAAGAAAATTCACGCCATTAGAAACTAAAAAAATGCTGGTTCAACATTGATAGTACCAATTTTAACGTATGCGTGTGAAATTTTTTGTAGTTTAGATGCTGTGTCTCAGAGAAAATTGAACGTTGTTTTTAACAATGCGGCTCGATATGTTTTTGGGCTTCAAAGATTTGACCACATTTCGAACTATAAAAAAAGTCTGTATGGATTTAGTCCTCCGAATATATTTAAGTTTAAAACGCTTACAATGTTATTTAAGATTGTCCACACTAAGCAACCACTGGACCTTTATAACCAAATACAGTTTCTAGCTTCTGACAGAACCAACCAAATCTGTATTCCACGCTTTACTTGTCAGATCTCTGAGCGACAGTTTTTCTTTAGTGCAGTTCGTCTTTGGAATTCGTTGCCACGTCAACTAAGAAGAACGGATAATCTGAACCATTTTCAGAGAAACCTAACTGTATATTTTTCTAATTAATTTATGTTTCAAATCATTAAAATTGAATAATGGCTGCAAGTTTTTTGTTGGAGGAGTTGGGTCGATTGTTGTGCAAAAAAATAATAATATAGATATATACATAGGTACCTATATAATGTAAATACATATATTTTACATATAAATTAATTATTTTATAATATAATTTTTTGTAAATAATGTAATTTAATTTATTTATTATTAGGTACTATTATTATAAATTCATTAATTAATGTCCTTAAATAATTCCACCACAAGGCTTAATTTTCTAAAAGATGTTAATCTTAATATTAAGTTCTTTTTCAACAATAAATCTAAATCTAAATCTATAGAGTATGGGAAAGAATACTTGTTTTGCACTTTAGGATAAGGTGTAGCTTAAATTGTTCTGATTTATGAAGCACTTAGATTTAACAAAACAAATAATAGTAGGTTCAGAAAATCATTCATTTTTCGAGAGATCACTTCCTATTCTAAGGTACGAGTGTTCCGGTCTAATTTGATACAAGAGTAAAAGAGACATACATCACGACCCAAATAACATTTTTACTCCTATACTAAGCGATAAAAACTTAAATCGTTTATGGCACTAATATAATGATAATCTCCTGTTGCACCTTTATGGAGTAAATTAAGTTGATTCGAAGAACATTTTTAAGAGTAGTTCGAAAGAAGTGCTTAAGGAGTAAAACCTGCAGTATGGAAAAACCAAAAATCATGTAGGTAAGTCTAGGGATCGAAGTCGGATGCCTCGCACTACTTCTCCAGCTCGCTAACCGTTCGGCCCATCTCATATATGAAATATTAAAACCGATAGACTTTTTGCTTCAAAGAATTTTATTACTTACAATTTATTTAAAAAATTCTGTTGAAGGCGTTTTCGTCTGCCACAGGTGAACTTAAACAAGAGCACTATATTTGCATTGCACATAAATATTTATGCAAGTAATAAAGATACGCACACATTATTTGCAAACATAAAAAATATACGCGTATTACAAATGAATTATTACATTCACTCAATACGACCTACGTTTTACCAAAATTGTAAAATGGCAGCAAAATGGAATCACAGCGTTAACAATATAACCTTACCATCTGTGCTAATGCAACGCTGATGTAATTGCTAATGGAAAAACTAATGGACCAGTTATATAACCATTGACTGCTATAACGATTTGACTTGCCGTTATAAGCATTGCTGGGATGCTAAAGCAGCGAATGACACTTTAATATCTGAAATCGTAAGCAATTTGTTTAGTTGGGGGGTTTCTTATAGAGATGATAAGATGCTTAATTGAGATATCGACGAATTTTTTATTTTATTTAAGAAAACTATCAGTAGCATTATGTGTGAAATACTGCATCGTTTAAACTACCACCCCAGTATTGTATAAAGTGGTACACATTCGAGAGGTCGAATTTCCAATGCCTCTGGTACATATACCAGGCTGAATTAGAGCGATGTTACGGGCTATGTTCACTTTGAGAGCTAAGCGGTAGGGTACTTCATTAAGCTAATAACGAGATATTAGGCAATATGCAAAAAAGGTAATATGCTCAAAAAAAGATTAAATTGAAAGATTTGTTGTGACGAAACGAATTTGGACTAAAAGTCGCAACGAATCTTTCAATTGAATTTTATATAGTCCACTTAAACAAAAACAACACCAATATTTTCTTTTGCTTTCGTTTATCTTCCTCTTGTAAAGTAAGATGACTATTTAAAGGTGGTTGGTCTTTTTATTGATATTGAAAGTTCCAATGTAATTGACAAATATTATTTATAAACAAAAAACAATAGTAATTTTTCAACAAAAATGTCAACTGAATGAAAATTTTGATTATAGTATCACTAAAACTTGTAAATTTCTCCTCTAAACCGATAATTAATTCTCAGTGGGCTTAAAATTCATAATTTTAGTATATTTGTTATTTCCAATATTTCTTTTATATTAAACCGTGTTTTATTAAGCACACAATATTTTCTCATAAATAAATCTTCCATTCAAGAACACACATATAATAAAAGCAACAACAACATCATCATTAAGCATTCAATCATGCAATTGCAACATTAACCAACCATTCTGCCGTTAGATTGCATAAAACTGATAATAATAAGATATGCGAATGCACACGCGCGCATATACACTACACGCCGCGCCGAGCAAAAAAAAACTTAGGTACCTAACTATCTACATAATATTCATGTCCCAATTACGAGATGCTAAACAAAATAAATAAAAAAAGACTCGAGAAGAATTCTTACTTAAGATTAAGATTCTTATATGTTGTGGTTACAAAATCGTACTCATGCCATAATAATCATTTACCACCAGAAATGCATCTTTTAAGAACTCCATCCCAAGAACATTACATTTGTCTTTCCGTGCCGGTCCCAGCTTCATAGCATCTTCGTGATCACCTCCACATATACCAGTTGCATGTATGCACAGCTTCATTCCACACCACCTAAGCCTGCGATGCCTTTCCTAACGCTAAACATGCACCAGCTCAATAACCAGAATGATTGTGGAGAACACTCCATAACCTACATTCGGTTGCAGTATAGGTACAGTTGAAAATTTCATCATCATAGTCGAGTCGGTCGTCGGAGTTTGCTGTATTTTCTTCTTACATTCTGCACAAAGCATATAGTATCTCTATAGAGCTCTAGCCAGCTATTGTATCTGATGTACATGTTTTTTTTTTTGTTGTATCTCATGTTCTAGATAGCAACAATACCGGTAAGAACTCTGGTGAATAAGATGTTTTGGATTGGAATATAACAAAATGTGATCGTTGTTCTGTCTTGGTAGTGTTGGTTTTGGAAGAACAACGTTCCTAAAATCAAAAACCGGAAGAATGCCAAGCCATAAACCTTCTTTTGACTAATTATTACGAAATATACCAAAAGCAATTGAAGTAAATTACCCGATTGTGAAAATGTTGCAATTGCAAGATCATTCTTTCACTATATACCCTGGGATCTTGGAGTACATTGTATAATGAGTGTAAGAATTTTAACTTGTGGCGGTTGATTTATCTTAGACCGTTTGGGTTCTTAAAAAAAATTATCTTGAGATTTGAATTCAAATTGAATGCTAGAAAGAAAACAAAAAATACAATATAAACACCTGTAAAGTAAATCAAAAAAACTTGCAAAAAGCATATTGGGGTTAGTGAAAACCATTTTTTAAATATTGCGTAAAACACATATTCTTTTATTTATAAAGAAAAAATGGTTATTTCAGCTCCCGTGTTTAGGAAAACTACACCATGGAATAAGAATGTTCCGGACTCAAAGGGAGCAGTTAGCAATTGCCTTTAGTTTGAGTCCGGAAAATTCTTATTCCATGGTGTAGTTTTCCTAAACACGGTAGCATAAATAGCTGTTTTTTCTTTATAAATACGGGGGATAATTTTGTTTGAAACATTAAGTAGCTAGGTACATATCGTTGCCCTCAAAGAAAACCGGCATAACCCAAAAATCTTCAATCTTCAGAAAATGAGTTTAAAGTTTTTTCATGATTGGAACAAAAGTCCATCTAGCGGGATTTCGAAGTGCTACAGTTATTCTAGTTTGACAGAAAGATGGAGAATTTTTTTTAGTCGATTGGCATCATTAACTCAAATATCGTGTTTTTTGAGTTATACCGGTTTTCTTAAACAGCGACGATATGTGCATACTCTACTCATACGTATACATATGGGTGATTCTACAAACTACGGAATAAAATGATGATAATTTCGGCACACCACTTTTTGAAGCAAATAATGGCAAAAATTAACTTTAGTCAAACATTAGAACGTCCTTTTACATACTACAAAACGGACAGTCAAAAAATTTTAAATTATCAGTTTTATGAGCATTTTATAAAAATTATGGTTAAGGGACAGTTTTTTTTACGAATACTTATATAAACCACAAAATATCTTATAAATCATTACGTTTTCTTATAAATATTGTGACTTACATAATGTATACACCAGGGACTGTTTTAAGTGGTAGTTGTTATGTTTTCTGGTAGTTGATATTTGAAATTGGTAGCTCTAAATCACGTTTCTGGTAGTTGTTATTAAACGCTTCGCCATTTTTTTCGACCAGTTGAACATAAAGAAATTCCACGAATGTCAATTTTCAATTGAAAGTCAAACAGAAACCTACATTTTGAGCAACGTATTTATGATTTTCCAGCAATTTTTACTTGCGATATACGTAATATAGGGCAAGTTTAGGATTCGTACAAAAAAAAAATTGAGATGATAATTTTCCCTAACATTACGATGATAGGGAACTCGAAAAAAGTGGGTCTCGCAATTCTGTCTGTCCGTCTGTCTGTCTGTCCGTCTGTCCGTCTGTGCGGCTGTCCGTCTGTCCGTCTGTGCGTCTGTCCGTCTGTACGTCTGTCCGTCTGTCTGTACCTCGACCTGCAGCCTAAACGGCTGAAGCGATTTTCTTCATACTTTCGACTTAAGGTTCTTATGTGAACTAACGGTACCTGTAATACAGCCAATATACAAAAATTGATTTATTTCAAAAATGGCTCTAACGATTTTCAAAAAAAAAATTACGATCTATTAAAACTACTAAAATAAATATTTTGGTAAAAAAAAAAAATTATAACGGTTATTAACGGTACCTGTCATATAACCGATTTTTTTGTTTTCAAATTTCTCGTTAACTATTACACCGATTTCAACCAAAATTTTTATACGAAAGGTCGATAACAATTTTAACAATTTTGCATAAAAAAATTTTCGAAAAAATAATTTTGGATTTTTAAAAAAATATTGAATTTTTTTTTTTTTTTGAAAATTCAATATCTTGAAAACGGGCTAATGATTTTTGTTTTTGATTTTGTGAAAAATTGTATTTTATTGAGTACTAAAAGTTGGCATACCAAATTTTATTTTAAAAAATGTTAAAGAATTTTTATATATACAAAATTAATTTAAAAAAAAAACCGCTCTAACGATTTTTGAATTTTTTTTTTCATAAATTCATATTTATTAAACAAATCAGATGGCGTACTTTTTTTTGAGCTGTATGAGTTTAAGCTATTAAAATAACTAATTTATAATAATTCATAGTAATCATTTATTGTTTTTAAAACTTTTTTTTAATTATATCATAATGTTATGGAACCAATACATATGTACGTTGACTATTTCAAGCTACGTTAAAGTTGTTAGCTATGAGAACAAGTTTTGTGCGATCCAGTCGTGCCCATTTTTTTTAATAAATTAACTGCGACAAAAAATAAAGAAAGCAAGCAAATTAAACACATTTCCACAACAGCCTTTTGACACCAGAAGTGAGGAATGTGATGAATGTAAGCAGAGATCAAATTCTAATTGCAAAATATATGAATTTTGTATCACTTTTAGCTCTAATGTTATGATTTCTACGAGAAAAAAAAATCTCATTGAATCGCTTTTCCAAAAATTTTAAAAATTTCAATTCATATTTGGCGCGTTGCGTTGGAAAGTATTTCAGCTAGCGCGGTAAACTTACCCTCGGTATCAACAACAAAATTAAGAGTGTCGATAAAAAAGCCAACCGATACAACGGGCTACGTCTACGAAAAAAACAATTTAAATCGAAAATTTTCTCTTCAATTTCAATAATGACTTGTTGGTAGTTCTGATTTTTTTCTTAAAACAGTCCCTCGTAGACATAAAATACAAAGCAAATCCTTAAGAAAAGTTGCATAAAAGTATCCAGAGTAATTGTTATGTAGGTACCTAACATTATATTTTAGACTTCAGTTTTATCTCTGTAGTTTCTAATAAAGGGTTACTAAAAACCGTGGTAAATAATTTTGTTTGTGTTAAATAATTTATTTTTAGCAACGGTAAATAAAAAAGTAATGATTTTAAAAAAATAGCCTCAATTAAGAACATTTTAATAAAAAAATTGAGGCCAGGGGACTGAGTGTTTTCATAATAGTTTTTGCGCCAAAAAAATAGTATCGTTTTATTTGACATAAGAAAAAAAAAAATGTATGCTGTCTATACAATAGAGTTAAAAAATATGCATGCTTTCATACAAAATGTGTGCGTAAATCCTTGCCAGAGGACAGAGTTAACATAACACGTTTTCTATCACAAATGCTTTCTTCACAACTGGCATACATAACGGACGCAATGGACTTTTACTATTGTGTTAACGAGATTTGAAACTTCAATATACCATATAAGCCCAGTCAAATTCGACAATAAATTCGCAAAGTGCGATGTAGTTCTGAATTTTTGATATGTTGTTGGGGCATGTTACAGTAGTCTGTAGGCTAGGGCTGCCAGACGTCCGGATTTTGCCGGGACAGTCCCGATATTTAAATCCTGTCTCGATATGTGTCCCGATTTACAAAATGTCCCGACTTTCCATTTTTATTGGTATGTATATGTATATATCGAGCTTAAGCCTAAGCGAATCGGTGGATTTGCTTCAAATTTGGTGTGCAAGATTCTATGTTATTCCCTGGGAGTGAGATTCAATTTTTGTTTTAGCTTATCTGTATAGAACGGTCATACAAAAATTTCGGTATTATCAAGTTGTCTAAGAAAATCGGCTGTAATGGTTTTGATTAAACTTAGTACATTAAATCCTTAGAACAGTTTTTATACCACTGCATAAGTTTTTGCCAAAAAAATCAAAGAACTGAAATAAATGTTTAGTGCAAATTACCAGTTACTTGTTTTGCGGTATTCCCGAATTTCTCGTTTTTGGATTTTTTGATTTTTTCAAAATTTTGCAATGCGTTATGTATGCGGTATTAATGTACTTCCAGGTTAATCAAAGAATATTGGGCAACATTTTAAACAGCCTAATATTAATTATGATTCTACTACATATTGGTCTAACTTTAAAACAGTTTAGTAAAATTTTCTAAATTTTAAATATTTTTGAATTTGTAGAACACGTCCAAAAAAGTTCTGTGCAAAAAATCCACAAAATTACTTTTTAAGTAAAGTGTTATGTTATGAGATAGTACGATGCTAAAAATGATTTAACATCGTACTAAATTTTCTTAAATTTTGCGCCATTGTATTTAAGATTTGTATAAATAGATTTTTTTTTAATGTCCCGATTTGTCCCGGTTTTTGGGCCCTGGCGTCCCGATATAAACCAAATTTAATCTAGCAGCCGTATCTGTAGCTAAGTTTGCCACTTGGAAAAACAGTGCTCGCTGCAGAAAAAATGCATCAGTGAAAAAAACGCTAAAATCATCCCATTTTTTCCGACATTTTCCTTTATAACTTTGGAAATATGCAACTAAGGAAAAAACCATCCACTATATTCTTGTTTTTTATAAAATTTTCTAAAAGACCACATTAGTTTAAAATTCATGTATGTTATATTTGAGTTGCTATCTAACAATGAGTTAAAAGAAAAAATCTGAAAAACTAAGTAATTTTGAAGCACTCCAAAATAGGTCAAAAATCGTCCAATTCTGCTCAAAATTTGCAATCAGATAGCCTAGAGTATTATATGACAATATTCGATCCAAATCAGTGTTTGTAAGAAACATGATGCTAACTGAGTGCAACAAGCAATGTTTGCATCATTGCTGTGGTCAAAGTAGGACACCTTAGTTGGCACTGATTTTTGTACAGGTACTTGGAACCTTTAGCTATCCCTATCATTAAATATCTTTATATTATGTATGGTTTTTTTTTTTAAATACCTTGGTAGCGATTTTAAAAGTTGCCAAAATTTTGCACTGTATAAATAAAAAATGATTTTGTGAAGCATTTTTGCGAATTTAAAATCGGTACCAAAGTTACAACAAAAATACAAATAAATATTATAATAATATTTTATGATAGTTAAGAGTTTCAAGTACGTGTACAAAAATCAGTGCAAACTAAGGTGTCCTACTTTGACCACAGGAATGATACAAACATTGCTTGTTGCACTCAGTTAACATCATGTTTCTTACCAAAACTGTTTGGCCGATTCGAATTGAACATTCAAATTTTGTCATATAATACTCTAGGCTATTTGAATGCAAATTTTGAGCAGAATTGGACGATTTTTGAACAATTTTTTGAGCGCTTCAAAACTACTTAGACTTGCAGATTTTTTCTTTTAACTCATGGTTAGATAGCAACTCAAATATAACATACATGAATTTCAAACTAATGTGGTCTTGTAGAAAATTTTATAAAAAACAAGTTAATGGTGGACGGTTTTTTCCTATGTTTGATATTTCCATAGTTATAAAGGAAAATGTCGGAAAAAAATGGGGTGATTTTAGCGTTTTTTTCACTATTGCATTTTTTCTGCAGCGAGCACAGGTTTTTCGAAGTTACAAACATAGCTACAGACTGTTCTAACATGCCCCAACAACAAAAATGCAGAACTACATCGCGCTTTGCGAATTTAGCCCTTATTTTTGTAATTATTGACTGGGCTGTGTCTGAAACTTCGATCGGTACATTAGTTATCGAAATGTTTGATTGTTTCAATCTGCCAGGGGAGTGATAAGAAACAATAAGGGGGACAAAGAGTTTTTTGTAATAAAATAAATAGTAAAGATTTGTACGTAATAATAAGGATTTATTACATAAAGCCATTCATTTATTGTTGGTTTTAGTATGTTACCAAAAATAAAAGAACAGTTATGATTTTTCGTTTAAAAAACAAGCGGGGGACATGTCAGGGGACTGAGAATTAGACACTTTGAAGAATTTTTTGGGTCATGAAAATGTATCAGATCTTGATAATTTTGTTCGTCAATGTGAATATCGACTAGATTGACTGCTGTGAAAAAAATCAGATTGATTGGTTGAACCATTTTCAAAATATCAGCGTGGCTTTAGAAAACTCCATCATTTGTAGAATCACCGATATACCAATAATATTCTAATTTTGATCAATTAAAAAAACAAAACGAAAATTCCGACTTTCATTTGTAAAACACCTTTTTTTTAAATTTCAAATTAAGAAAAAAAAATATTTGAATAGGTTCAGGGTAGCGCACCAATTGTCCTACAATAAGAAATTCAAATAACTTTGTTTTTAATCGATGTATTCATTTAGTTTTTCTTATGGGATAGACAATTAAAATTTATTTTAAACAAATAATTGTTTTTAAAGATGATACACCACAAATGACCTCCACGCTCACCCTCACCATATACGGCACCTGATCAGAAAATTGTTCTTTGCGGCCTGAAGGGTTGAAGTTGGGGTCGCCGCAATTATTGTCTTACTGGACTGCTTTAATTCAGTCAAGTCTGGTGCAGTCAGATCAGTTGACCTTGGGGGTCAGCGAAAATAAGAATTCCTGGAAATTAATTTGTTTTGGAATGTATTTGCTTGTATTTGCTTGTATTGCTGATGCTTATACAGCCGCGATTGTATCCTGAACCTGAACATTGGGATCTCTCGATGGTACGGTTTTCGTGGGTTGCTTCCAAATTCGGCAAACATGTTCACCAGCCTCATAATGGCTATCTATTCGTGGGAGTACCGCCAAACTCCCGCCGAAATGTCCTTTGGATGGAAATAACGGAATGCAAAGCATGGTACCCCTGCACTATATCCTTTTTTTAGTATTCAAGGCATTCATTTTGATAAATCTAAATAGTAACCTGCAAAATAAAAAAAAATAAGCCGATTACTCACACAGAAAAAAAGTTATTATGTTTTATTTTTGTAACACGATTAGTGCGCCATCGCCAGCCACCCTGTACCTAAATTATTTTAAAAAATAAAAAAATATGGATTACAGCGACAGCGAGGACTATTTCAAAAATAAGATATCAAGAAAATCAGTATTCACTATTTATTCAGCAAAGTGGTTGTATGGCATGCTCGTTAGAGTGTGTCAAATCTTACGGAGTCGCTTGTAGCTCAAAAAAATTAAACGGGTTTAAAAGGTTTAGAATTTCCTGATCATCACCATTTTGTTCTGTCCACACAAACTGGGAATGGAAACAAGTGGGAAATATTTTGGAATTGCATAACTTCTTAACCTTAAAACCTGGTTTTCTTAACATATTCAAATAGAAAACTTATTTTTCTTAGAAAAAAAGGCCTTACATTATTTTTAAATAAAATTCACCATTTAAAATTTAATCATCACTTAAGTATAAATTGCACTAATTTTACTCAAAAAAACACTCAAAATAATGGATTAAAACAAAACAAAAATCTAATAAGAGGAGGCTGTTTCCTGTTGTTTAAACAAGGGAGCATTTTTCGTTATTTAATATACATGTTGAGATAACAAAATTGTCCAGTTTTTGATCGATTATGTTGAATAAAAGCTTGTTTTTTTTCAATGCCAAAAGCATTTTAAAATGAGAAAAGACCAAAGAAAAACAATGTATTCATATTGTCAAAACTGACAACAAAAATTACTGAGTTAATAACCCTCAAAAATTGTTTTTAAAAAGTGAACAATTTTCCTGATTTACTCAACAAATAATACAAACTCCTAGGTCTACTTTTTTCTTAATTTTTTGCTAAGTGATTTTAATAATAAAAATATTTTATTTTTACCAAATTTTTCAAAAAAAAAAAATACATTTACATTTTCATTGTAAATTTTAATAAAACAATTTTGTATTTATTTTGTTTTTTCTTTTTATTCTCTTTCACAGGTAAATAATATTAACAAGGGATACATTTGTACTTAAATGTATTTGAACACATACATCCTGGTAAATTGTAAGTTTTATAAAAAAAATAGTAGATCATAATAGTAGAAATAATTATTTTGATACTCATATTTGGAGTTCATAAATTAAATAAATTGAGTGAACATTTAATATTTTAATAATAATATTTTAAATTCTTAATTTAATATTTTAACTTATGATTTAAACTTTATAAGCCCTTTATTCTACTTAAACTATACTGGAAAGTCAATGCAAATTGAGCAAATTTTCTGTGCTCAATTGATTTACCTCTTAGGCTGGTCCATAATTGACACAGAAGTCCTATTATCTTATTTTATTATAAGAACCCACAGGTGTTAAATTTGAAAAATCTATCTTTAGGATACAATGATCCTCATCGAGTCGATTTTTGCAAATTATCTTGAAAACAGAAGTTATTAAGCCAAAACCACTCATACCGGTGCTGAACTTTTATAAAAAAAACTTAGCAACGCTGCAGGAGAAGAAGTAAATTATCATAACTTGTTTTATTTTAATTTCAGTGAACTGTGCTGGAATAATTTAATTTCATTTAATAATTTTCAATTTTCTCAAAAACCGGATCACATAATATAATTTGGTTCTAAGCATTCAATCAAAAATGAATGAGAAAAAATCTAAAATAATTTAATACTTAATTATGTAAGGTTTTGAAAAAAAAAATAAATAAACATTATTCTTATTTATCCAATTTTTTTTTTCTAATTTCAATTTTGAAAATATTCTTTCTTAAAAACTATTGACTAAAATAACTTAAGAATTCAATATATGGTGATATTTCTGGTTCTAAAACAAGCTTTAACATTATTTTGTTCGATTTTTTCATTAGTTTTTTTTTTACAATATTTATAGTCAATTTTTTAGTTAAGGAACTTTCGTTTAAAATGTTGTTCTTTCTTTGACCCATGTAAAAATGCAGTTTTTGTCGCATATTGTGCGAATCAACCCATAAACAGTAACATTATTTTTTAAGATTTTATAGAAAAACTTAAGAAGAGTGAATCATGTAGCATCTTATAGCGTGACATTATCGTCTAGAAGACTAAACAATTTAAATTTTTTCGGACCGCCCTACTATCTATGAATGTTATTTGTTTTAAATTGCTTATAAGTTATTAATTTTATCTGATAAAATATTTTTCACTGTATTGTATAATGTATACCTATTGTTTTTTTGCTAGAAAAAATAGCATAGAATATTGTTTTTTTCAGAGGGGGTCACAAAATGTACAAACTTGGTACTCACATGTTTTCGAAAATATGAACTGTTTAGAAGTTATACGTGAAAAGCGGGTATTTTCGTTATTTTTCGTTTTTTTGAAATGTCGATATCTTATTAACGGTGAGTCTTAACCCTTTCGGTACGGATGTGGTACAGGACAAAGAACATTTATATGGACTTGTACCCACATCCGTACCGAAAGGGTTAAGCAAGTTGGGACCTTTTTTATGGCAGAAAACCTGATCTACAAAGTTTGTATGAAATACTTTTCGATAGCATTTACCATTTCATAGTTATATGTGAAAACTGATATTTTCGACATTCAACCTTGAATACAAATTTTTCCATTTAAGGGATCTTTGGGGACTTTTAACAATTTCATTATAATGATATTTTTAACGTCCATGCAAATTTTGAACTTGTTGGGAATTTATGCAGGGTCAATTTCTAATTTGACCGGACTATATCTTTAATTTCAATTTACGAAATAGTAGGTATGTGTTTTTTTTTGCATTTTTTGATACAAATTATGGAACATTCTTACCTTTGAACCTTTAAATGTGTCAAGTCATGCTTCATTTCGTAAGAGGCTGAACTCAGTAACTTATTATTCTTTAAATCCTGACGAATAGACAAATTATTTGAAGTTGCCCTAATTTCGCTTTTGTTTGTGGATGAATTTATTTCAATTCCTATATTAATGTTGAAGAAAAGTACGTGTAGTCCAAAAATATTCAGCTTGAAATTTTGAACTGTCTAGGTGTGTTATTAAGTTCGACTCTCTATACCTATTTTAAGTAATAGGTAGAAGATAGAAGCTTCAAAAATTACAAAATTTGTTTCATCTGTCAAGAGCTCATCGGAATCCAATATTAGGTATCTATAGGTATCTCAAAACAGAATATCTATTTTAGTAACCCTCTGCCTCTTCCAATAAGCAGTTTTCCCTATTTGAACCATTTTAAAATTATAATTTCGATCTCTATTAAGTTTGAGATAAAGTGGATGATAAGGATAACATAATAAACTTTTGGTGAAAAATGTAACAAATTCAGCCACTTTGTAAGGTCGCGTATTTAGAGAACTAGAACAAATGTTAACAACCTTGTTTCGAGACGAGACTATACGAGACTTGTGTAAGTCTCGTCTCGGTCTCGTTAAAATCGAAATTTGTCAGTCTTTTCTCGGTCTCGTATAATTAAGTCTCGTCTCGGTCTCGTCTTCGAAAAATACGATTTCCGGACAACCTGATGATTATTGGAACGAAATATTTTCGATTATAGTTTGAATATGTGCAGAAGAAAATAAATATTTAACTGAAATTGGATTTTTTAATTTATAAGACTCTCTGTAAATTTCGGTCCAAATATACAGTCTCGTCTCGGTCTCGTCTCGGTTGCTTAAAAGGCAGTCTCGTCTCGCCTCGTCTCGTCATGCGAGACCGTGATCGAGACCGAGATTTTTCTCGTCTCGTGGCCAGCCCTAATAAAAAATGAAAATATGAGCGTGACAAATCTTGATCACATGCACAGAAATTATCTTTGGCTTTACTAGTAGGTACCTATAGTTTTTCGAGTTATGAACAAAAACTGTAGGTATGTGAATGCGAATTTATAACTCCATGGCGCTGACCATATGAAGTTCTAGAAGACATAGAACGCCCTTGAAGTTTATATTTCTCAACTCGAATTTATGGTTTCGTAAATGAAGGTTTTCTATACAGAATCTTTCCTCTGGTTGTATTGCAAGCCCTTCTTCAAAACATTTTATACCTACCTTATCAATCATATCTAAGACTTAACATGCAATCTTGTCAAATTTAAACGATTAATGTGGATAAATTGAGAATTCTTAAGAGAACTAAACAATATTGCCAAAAAATATTGTGCCTGCTTATGTATTCGAATTACTTAACTTTATGTCATCATCAACCATAAGTCATCATAATCAATATGATAATGATGTAGATATACCTAGGTAGGTAGGTACTCGTACATACCTATATTCATTCACAATCAGAAAACTAAAAACAAAATTTTGCGTGTGTTACTTTTTGTGAGTAGGTAGATAGATTGGTAGGTAGAAGTAGATACCTATTTATTCAACAACAAAAAAATACTAAAAGCGAATATATAAAGTCTATGACCGTTAGAATTAAAGTCATTGACCTTAATACGTTTGACATTGAAATTTTTAACGCAATTGAAACAAAACTAGGTAGGTAGGAAAAGATAAATACGCCAAACCACCGAGATAACGAAAAATAGCTCACTATCAAGCACCTGTTCTATATAGTTAGGCACCATAATAATAATAATTTTGACCAACAAAAATAGTGAACATACGTATCTTTGGTATAGTAACGTTAAATAAGAAACATTATACCCCGCGCAGAAAAATATTCTAGTTTTCGATATGGCACTAGAGAGTTTTAAATAGATTGTGGCAAGGCCCTAGCATGGCTGAGTAATGGCCAATAATAGGGCCTTGTCGATTATGAACCCTTTTGCCTCGTCAGAAAAACCACTCTAGGCCCCGGACCAGCAAAAACTATATTTTTGCTAGAAACATTAAAATAGGGTATTTTAGTATCGGTTGTGATCCGATAGTAAAATAACTCAGATCAAAAATAAAAACCTGAATAATAAAAACAATAGCGCAGATTTTTATGAATTTAATACCATATTTAAACTATTTTAGTATGATACCGGGCATTTTTGTAGAATACTCTTATTATGATATTATTTGATTTAGTATCGTGTACAATGCGCTTAATCTAAACTACATCCCACCACAAAAACAACCGATATGAACCACTTGAGATGAACCATCTGAAATTAAGTAAATATAGTTTAAGACAGTAAATTATAATTTTTGATTAACTTTAATGGAAAGTTCAAAAAGCCTTTGGCGGGGGTGTGAAAATAGAGATTCTCGAAAGTAAATACCTATATGATTATCTTGGCAGGATTTGCACGAGCGTGAAGTTTTCAACTATTTTTTTGGAACCAAAACTGATCAGTTATAATTGAATTGAATTATAATAAAAGTTAAAATTTGAATTTTTCGATTCATCGATTCAATTTGTTTAGTTAAAATGTTGCATATGTATCAATAAAGATAGTGCTTCGTCTGATAGGATGCCGAAAACGTCCCACAAGTTGTTACTAGCGAGAACCTCACGAGAGTATGAAACATTTTCCTCTTCTAAATTTTACTTACTGAAAACTTGCTAGGGCTTGACGTATATTTGAAAAGTTTTCTTCGTCTAGATTTTCCCTAAAGAAAACTGACTAGTGCCATGTTGAAACTAGACAGAAACTGGGCATTTTTCCAGCCGGGACCTAGGTAGGAAATATAGGTTTAGCTGGAAGAATTCATAGTAAAGGAGTTTAAAATTCTGGTCAAGGCAGAAATTTTCCTTTACTACTCAAATTGATTTATTCAATGATCAATGCGGCTGAAAGAAAATATGAAGAAAGCTACAATTCTGTATTACTCTTTTCTCCTTTTCTTGTAAGAATATGATCAAGAGAATACCTTGTGTTTTTTGGTTTGTTCGATGAGCAATAGGTATCTACCTAAGGTTTGTATCATATCAGATTAATGTGTTACAGGTTACAGTACGACCACTTGTGCTAGAAGAAATAGGTATAAGATTCATTAAACTGGACAATACGTTCCTACCGGACAATCGCAGTGCTCTAAGGAGTCTTTATCTTCACTCAATTTTGAAATTGAAACCGTAAGTTTGATTTTTTCGGATCAAACATCTGCTCTTTTTGCATGCTAAAATGTGCCTTTTCTTAGCACATTGGTTCCTAACTACATAATGTAAGAGGCTTGTAAATAAGACAAATCCTAATCAAGCATTTTCACCTTCAAAAAGGTAATTTTAATCAGTAGGTAACTGTGCCAATCGGCTATACCTAGATCGTGCCAAAAGATACAAAACTATCTGATACGACTTTATTATCTTTTCCTTTTAGTAATTTATTTTTGGTTAAAACTGTAATGAGCTTCTATTTGCTTCTTCTTCTTTCGGTATACAGCTGCTCCTCTCTCTCTCTGTCTGAATTATAATAAAAAAAGCTCCCGTCCCGTTACTCTTATTTAGTCCATGAACGACGTGCTTCGAATGGGTAAAAGAGCATGTGCGTGCGTTGCAGTCGAAAAGATACAAAAGTGCATTTTACTGCTACCAATAGAGGTACATTTTCGTACACGTGTTGAAGACGAATAAGTTCTTCATTTTTTTTTTTTATAATTTTCTGTTCTTTCAACTTTTCTCATTGCTTCGGTTTTCTTCTTTTCTACGTCACGCATGATGGGAAAACCCATCCTCACTTTACTACCTTCATCACCATTATCTGTGTATTCTACTATTACAGTTCTTTTTCGATTACATAAACTCGCAACCCGAACACAAACTCATACATATGCATTAAAAATGTAGGAAAAAAGCTTTGTGCATTTATGAAGCCATTGACTTTTCGTCAGAAGGCTGTGTGTTCAGTTCATTCTTATCAACATGTTGTTTTTGTTTCTGGTTCCAGAATATACAAATAGAAGATAAATCCATAAGGAACCAAACTTCCAAACACACACACACCAACACAAGAAAAACAATCGATTAAATAATAAAGGAATGATGATGACAGCGCTCTCCTCTGTCACTATTGGTTTTCTTTTTTAGGTGCAACGGTTGTCGTTGCCCCCCTTTTGTGCGTTCACCGTTCAACGAACCCCACCGTAGGATGATGGCTTACTCCAGTGTGCGTGAGCGAGCTCAAATTTTCTCTCTCTTCATTTTAAGAGAAGAATTTCGATATCAAAGCAAAATTACAAAAATAACTCCCCCCAAAAACAGCTGATTTTGTTATTAATTTGCATCTGTGTGCCTTGCTTTTATGCTAGCAGCATGTTGATAACATACTTCGCCAGCAACACACGAAATTAAAGAAGTGATTTTTGAACAAAAAGAAAAAAAAAAGTACCTATGGGAATGAAGGAAGAGAAGAAGGAAAAACGAACAAGAAAAAAAAAATACTGAAAAAACATGAAAAATATACATTGAATTGAATTTGTTGGAGGAATAATGGTGGAATACAACGAACTCAATCTTATTTTGAGGCAGTCTTTAGCCGTACTCCGTTTTGAGCGTATCGCGGGAATGTTGTTAAAGTTCTTCGTTTTGTAGATACTTTCTTTCAAAACTCTATAATTTTTTATTTTAAATCAAATTTATCATTTGTTACGTTTTAGTCTTCTATAAATATTTTTTTTTTTTTTTGTTCGTCTAAAATTAATTTTCCCGGTGGGTGTGTTGGGGAGAAATAAATTTAAAAAAAATTATGAAGGAGTTTCCGCCGATGATGATATGATAGTGGTAGAAGAAGAAAATCTATAAGAAGAAAAAAATAAAATAATAAATTTTATATATTTCCTTTTCTTGTATGTTTATTGAGTTTTTGTATCTCTCATTTTATTGTACCTATTTTGTGTGTTCGTCTTCTTTCGGATTTTGTGGTGCAAAAAAGAAAAAGGATAACCCCACAACATTGTTTGTGCATGTGCATTAATATATAACAACTGCCTACTGTTCGGGAGTGTTCGAGAGTGACGTAACTTTTGAAGAGTATAGGGAATAACAGAAGGAAAAAATAATAAAAATAAAAATAAAAAAAATAAATGAAAAAAAAATGATTTTCAGTGAAAAATTGCGCGCTTTTCCCCATAACCGATATTAAATCGAACCAAACACAATTTTTAAATATTTAAATAACGTTGTTGACAAAAATTCAATATTAAATTTAAGTGGAAGTTTTAAACAAAAAAATAAATAAAAATTATAAAAAGCTCATAGAAATAAGGAAGCTTTAAAAATAGAAAATAAGTGAAAAAGTGAAGATTTTTTTGTTCTGGTAAATTATTTTTGGATTTAAAGCAAACAAACTTGCTTCCTGATTAAAGGATTGTTTACCTAAGTCATAATTGGAATATTTGAAATATAAACAAACCAACACCAAATGGATTATAATCAACACACATCTTTAAAAGGTTACTTATTTTTTGTTAAGAACTTATTATTGAATAATCATGCCGGATATGCTGTCTTTTGGGTGGACAATTTTTTAACTTTTAGTTTGGTACCTACATAAATAAATACAAAACTATAAATAAGTACAAGTATAAGTAGGTACATTATGTAGGTCCCTTTTTGTCTAAGGTACAATCTAAAAACGGTCAACCCTGATTATCTTAACAACATTCACAAAATAGATGATCAACTGATACCTACCTTAAATTTTCAAAATGTAAATTTTGTATGCAGGTTGTTTTTCAACTAATTTGTTAGAGTTAAGAATCCAATAGGAACTTATAGGCACCTTTGTAGGTATAGTTAGTCAGATTCAGTATCTGGCTTTTCATTGAGTAAGACAAATTTTGCTATTTAATACCTATGCATTTTAAGGGTTCCCGTTGTCTCAGTTTAAGGAATTCACTCTGTTTAAATTATTTCCCTAATAGGAAAATTACCTAGAGGGTTGTGTTTGATGTCAAAAAGTGCATGGGTATTACAAAATTGGAATAATTACACGATCGTTCAAAAGTTAAAAACAGAAAAGTTATAATTTTCCATAGATTGTAGGTAGGTAAATAATGATTAACAAAGGTGAAGTATTTATTGTTGTAATCACACAGATATACCTTCAGGTGCTTACAAAAATATTTTATCAATATTTGTGAAAATTTTGATGCGTTTGTATGTAGGTAGTATGTATAGTGTATTTTTTGACGAAGGTATTTTTCAACAAAAACAAAATTTCTTGAATTGAGTTTTTGTTACAGTTAAATTTATATTTCTTTTAAGAAATTTACCTATTGAAAATCTAAAAAAAATAACTTTATTTTAATTTTGATGAGTGTCAATTAAATTTTCAACTTCAGATGCCAATAAAAGCTGTGGAATTTAAATTTTAAAATTTAACGCAAACGATTTTGTATGAATGTTTTATACGTATATTTTCATTTGAAATATGTAAAGTACGCTTAACCTACAATATATGTAGTAACCCGTAGAGTAATGGTTAGTGCGTTCAAATGTCACGCTGGAGGTCTGGGTTCGCTTCCCAGCGGGTTCCTCGTCCACCTAAAAACTAAAAAGTTTTTTTCAGGGCTTCTGCCTCTTGCGAGAAATTGACAAATCCTCCAAGAGTATCACTTATCACGTATAAGTGCTTCTCGTCAGCCGTTCGGATTCGGCATAAAATTGTAGGTCCCTTCCATTCCTGTCGATAGGCGCACACAGGAATGGTTGCGAGTTGTTAGTCACTAGGCCCTGGTTCTTCATGAGCCGTTGTGCCACCCGATTTATTTTTTTTTTTTTAACCTACAATATTGATCATATGTTATCAAAAATGAATATTTCTTGTTAACACAGTTCTCAAAAATTAGAAGACGTAAAAGCGTATGGTTTTTTCCATTCAAACAGAAATTAATAAGAGCGTTCGGTTAACAAAACGAAACTAAAGTCACAAAAAATTATTTAAAATACCTATTATTTCTACAATTTTTTCAAAATGTGATTTTAAAAAAAATAAAAAAAAATCTTTAAATAATTTGATTTAAAATTTTAATACCCGACTGGAAAAATGACAAGTTTCTGTCTAGTTTGGGAAAGGCCCCAGTAAGTTTTCAGTAGGGTAAATCTAGAAAAGGAAAACTTGTCAGATACTTGGCAAGCCCTTGCTGGATTTCAGTACCAAAAATTTAGACGAGGGAAACTCGTGAGGCCCTGCCTAGTAAATACTTATTTGACATGTTTCGATACCCCACCAGGAATGTCTCTTTGTACACCAAAAACAAACATTTTATATAAGCACTTTCATATGAGACTTCTTACTATGGGTGTGACACATCTGTGAATTATAAGATGGTTTAATGAGAAAATAAACAGAAAAAGCCAGAATCTATGTAAAACTCTCTAGTGCCGTGTCTAAAATTAGATTGTGTTTCTTCGCGGATAAAAGGTTAATGTTTTCGATTGCCGTTTCTATTCTTTTAATAAAACTACTCTCCCATCTAATTTGGGGAAATATTGCCCCGTCCTTTACGATTTTGCCCTTCTCTTATAAACACTGCCCTTTCACATTTAACAGAACATTGACGTTTATTGAGTGAAATCTGTATAATTTATACTTAAGAATGGGATAGCGTGGCAAAACGGACAACGGGATAAAAATTATCAAAGCTTTTTGGCTTAATATTTAACTCTATCTTATTTTTAATGATTAGAATTTAGCAAGAACTTACTTTGGGAGCTCTTTCCATTGGTTCAAAGGCACAGTTAAGTTGGTTTATATTTTAACCATGAAATAACGTGAATTTCGGCTATATTTACTTAAGTGCTTGATTTTATTTGTTTGTTTTTGCTAGATTATTAAAAAATCAAGAAGTAAAATAGTCTTTTTTTATAAATAAGAATATTTTTAATAAAAAAAACTCCTTTTGGGACAAAAAGGACCAGATCAACATGATACAAAAAGAAACTCTGGGCATTTTGCAAGTTAAGAACTTTTATAACTTTGGTACTTTTCCTTTATGAAGTAATACTATTAGGGTTTCATTTGCAAACAGTTCTATTCGATGTTTAAATCCGTTACAAAAGTTTGGAAGGTTTTGAAGTTTGAGAGTTACTTTTCTTGATCCTTCTTTCCTACGAATAACCTTCAAAAATTTAGCTTTTATTTAATTTCTGAAAAGAAGGTCTTTAATTTTAAGAGTCAGAAGATGGAGAAAATTAAATATTAAAAATACTTCTGTTTTCAGTGGAGTGAATGAATATAGTTCAATTAAAAAGTACAAGGGACCTCAACTCCATTAATTTCGGGAGTAAAGGTCACTTGCACTTTTTATATGGTCTTAAGTTTTAACTCTAACTCGGGATTGGGCAATTGGTGGACTAGGGTCCAAATATCCAAATCGGGAGAGCTAAAGATATAAATCTGTACCGTTGGTTCTACATTCTCAATTCGAAAAATACTCTTACACAAAATTAAAAGTATGTACCTACATTTAATCATAATCTTAAAAAATCTTCACATTGCTCATAATGTACTGCATAATTTTTTGGTTTGAACTTGGTCTAAACTTTAAAATTTTGAGCCCATTTTCTAACAGATCTTTTTTCTTTTTGAGCCAGAAGCAGTAACAAATTTTGCATGGTATTAAAAAATTTAAAGCAAATTGGTTCAATTTGCTCACCCTAATGCATATGCACAGTGGTTCATTAAAAATTCCAATGCAAACGTAAATACCTTCAGTAAATAAATTCAATTTGTTTAACTAATTGCAGGTGTACTCATGTTTTTTTAATGTTTTCTTAATTGACTGCAAATTTATTATTCGTTTTTAGTTAGCTCTTTACAATTTGTATACCTTTAGGAAAATAAAGTATTTATCTTAGTTCTACGCAAAATCTTGCAGTCAAATCTTTTAAGACTATACCAACATCTCACTAATAATTTAACAAGTTTAGGATCAACTTATATATTTAAGATTTGATTAAACCCTCCATTTTTTGACAAAAAAGCAATATTCATAACTTTCCATAGAGCAAGAAAAAAAGTCATATTTTGGAGACAATTTAATATAACTTATGATAGATAGGATTAAAGGAAAAATTTTTTCAAGGTTTCTTGATTTTTTTTTTTTAATTCACTTTGTATTTTCAACGCCTTACTAAAACACTAAGAGCATATAGGTAGCTCACGCAGTGTTTTGTCTTATCAAAACATAAAACCCATTTGCCAATTTTTCTTGACATCCATTCGTTTTCACAAGGAAGTAACCTAACGCCCCAACTAATCAGACGGAATTAACAAAGCTACTTTATTTGGAAACTCTAAACATTAGAATCAACCCTTTTTAGCTATAACCCTATGGATTTTTTTGATTCAATTAAACCAAAACATACAGCCATACATTAGAACCCCAATTTTAGTTTATTTGTATACCTAGGTGTACCTTCCCCCTTTTCCTCCTTTGATAAAATTCTTTTTTTTGCTGTTCAATACGACAAAATTGCAGACGTCTATAATGGTTGGAGAGATAGGAAAAGCTACAATGGAAGAAAAACAACAAAACCAACTGCCCCATATACCCGCTGACTTATATTTTTGCTCGACTGCATGATTGCATGCTAAGCCACCAAACGAATAAACGAACGAACTAACGAATGGGCCAGGCCAGGAAAATCTACACGCCAATATAAACAACTAGGAATACCAAAACTCCAACTCCGGTAGCTCCAAACAACCACACATAGGCATTTTTGTGACAAACGTATACCGACACACAGCGGCTCAAACGACGACGACAACGACGAGACATCAATAACAATCAACAGCAACCACTACCAGCAAATAACAACAAAAACATCGCACAAATTAGGATGACTATATAATGACGACAGAATAAACTTAAAAAAAGAAAAAAAAAAAAAAAACACCAAAAAGACCATCACATATATTTTTTATAGACAAAGTCAGGCAACACTGACAATTAATAGTGTTGCCAGAGTTCTTAAAATTTTAAAGAGCTAAAAAGATTGGGCTAAAAGTATTTTTGTTTTCATAAATGATTGGGTTACCATGCCACGTGAATTTTGTTTTACTTGTTGAAAACTTGTTTTAAGTACAAAAATATATTTTAGTCATTTGAAAAAGTAAACTGTTTCATGGCTTGAGCGTGTCTGGCAAGATTTTTATAACACTAGAAAAACGCCTTAGATTTCGCGTAAACTTTTCATGGATAATAAAACTGAGCTGATTGTTTTCAGACCGACAAAACTGATTTTCGAATACATCTATGACCCTAGAACAATTTTGTGACTTACACTGTTATCTGATATAAATCGTTGCTATTTTAGAATGTTTTATCAGGGGAAAATTATTTTTCATACCATGATTTAGACAATTTAAGCATTTTACTGCGTTCTCTATTAGAGTGACAAACTCCTGCCAGATGCATTCATTGTATTGATGTTCATTTTCGGATGTTTTTAAAAAACAGGTTGTGAATGAGTTAATTTAAAATCGTCACTAAATTTATTTTTTCCACATGTGATATCAAAAAATTAAAACAAATAGAGAACTTACTTAAAACTCCAGTCGAACACTAAAGCATTTACTACTTGTATTGTAATGAGCACCTGCTCTGCTTTTATGGAGTATTTGCTCTGAGCACTTGCTCCATTTTTATTTATACCAACCGATACCTAGGCTTTTCAGACATAAAAAATATTTCCAAAAAAAGGCGTCAGCTTTTATAATATTTTAAATTGCTAAGTCTGGAAAAATTTTTGAAATTTTAACAAAAAACAATATTGGAAATATAAAAGCTTATAGTTAACACAACCGGTTGCAGTTTACTGTATCTCCTTGTATGAAATTTATTATAGATTTTGGCAACAGAGATTTCTTCTTTAGTTGCACAACAAGAATGTGGAATGCTCTAACCGGCTCAATTTTCCTCCTCCCATTGTAATCTACAGACATTCAAAACCAATTAGCATCGGTGCCTCCATTTAAATACTATCCAACCTGCCTAATCGCTCGTGTTGTGTTCAACATTTTAAGGGTCGTCACAACCCCTTGATAGTGCGTGATAAATATTAAAAAAACCAGTAAAGCCCACTATGCTACCTACTCAATGTCAGGCTGAGATAATTACGTCTTGAAAATCTTAACTTTTAATTTTGCTTCAATAGGAACCCAATTTTGAGCCTTAGAGAAAGAGATGCGTCACCTGGCAACCATGCCGGAAAAACTGTATAGGAATTTTCTTTAAGGATGGAAAAACATGAAAAAGCTGCTTGGAAGAAAGAAAATGGCGAAAACAAAGAGAGAAAAAAATCTATGCTACTAACTTTTGGTAACTTGTACGCTCTCGCTTTGTGAACATAGTTTCTTTCTGCTCCCTAAACAAAATTCTTCTTTACCCCCCTCCAACGATGTTGTTCTCTTGAATGAATGGAACTTTTAAAGCCAAAATCCGATGGTGATGCATGTACATATGCTTTAATGCCGGAATGCTGTGTATGCGAATATGAGAGTCTATAAAGATAGCAATCTAATGTGGAACTTGGTACATCACCCTATTGCATACCGAAATTGAAAATTAAACAATGCCAAAGGAAGTCGAGAAAAGAATCCCTAAATGCAGAAGGGTGGCCCTCTCTGTATATATCGAGAAGAATAAACCCCTCTCCCCCACCACCATTTGAACCCCACTCGATATACCCATCAGGAATACATCTACCGTTGGTTGAATAGGGAAATAGAGAAGAGAGAATAAAACTTGGTACTGCAAACTATTTTTGGGGAGGCAGTAGCAGCAGCAGCAATGCAGTGCGGTACTTTTAAGTTTTAACTAGTGCCTTGTTGTTCTGCCTTTGCCTATTTATTATGCGCTCTAGGCCCGTGTAGAGCTGGAGCTGATGATGATGGTGTGGCATTCCTGTGGCTTCTTCGCCGAATAGTATGTGTTTAGTTGTTTGTTGGTATGCTGATACTACTGCTGAATTAAATGCTGCTTCTACTGCCGTTTGCCGTGTGAATTCACTTCACTAGCAATTTTTGGTGTGTCTGTCTTTTATTTAGGTTGCCGTGGGTTTTTAATTTTCTCCAGGCCTAGATCTTTGACCCACCAGCCATAGCCCTAGCCATATATAGCAATATAGTCAGAGCCACCACCATCATTTTTCAATGTAGATTTGTCTACTTCTCTTTGGGTGCCTGCATCTGTTACCACCTCCACATTTAGCTGATTGGAATTACAATTTGCCGGTTCGTTTTACAAAAGCATACAAAATCATTTTGGCATCAGGAAGGTAGATAGGTATTCTTTTCTACTCTTTAACAACCAGAAAAAAAAAAACCACTTGGGTATGATGGGGTTTCACATTCGAACATGGATAATTGGATGCGGTTCATCTGGTTGTTTAGGTAGGTACTTGTGTTTGCTCGTCATACAATGCTCATACACACACAAGCACACTTCATGTTTGTCGATTTGTGGAGTGTGTAGATTGATTTTAAATAGTGTGCTGAATATTTGATGTTATTAAGTGAGAATAACAACTGAATGGATTTTAATGGAATTTTCCAAATAGTTTAGACATTTATTTGATTTAAAATATTATAAAAACTAGATATGTACCTATTTTTTTAAGTTTTAAAGTGCTTGGTTATATATGTATGTATGTATATCAATAGCAGTTGCAAATTATTTATGTTAAAGTGACTTCGGTTTTCATAAATTATGTGCTTTAAAATTATTCACAGAAGTACAGAATATTTAAAAAATGTCTTTTAACTGTAGGTATGAAAATAAGTATCAGGTTAAGATTTTACTAGAAGAAGCAGTCAAATTTCTTCCTAAAATTTTGTTGACAAAATAGGTAAGAATAAGTTTATTTTCAAAAAGCTTTAACAATTTTTATAAATTGTAATGTCTAATGGTTTTATTTGTTACAAGAGTTGAACCATAGGCTTCATTTAGAAAATAAATAGACCAGATAAGTCTACCTAAAGTAAGTAAATGACTTTAACAATGCAACCAAATAATTCACCTTAAAATTTCAAACTCTGCAACGCAAGAGCTCTATTTGCCCCATTCAGAGCAGGATGTAGGTGTCATATATTTCTTATTATGTATTGAGAAAATTAATAATTTCAAAATAAATACTTATTTATAATTAGTCAAAAAATGTTTATCTAATGAAACGTATTTATTAGTAATTGCGAACATTACACCTAGAAATCCTTTTGCTTAAATGTTGAAAGACTGCTGTATTTAATTATTTTTAATTATTGTATTGTCTTTAAAAAATTTATTAGAAAACTAAATATTTTCAGTTTATTGTTCAGATGTTCAATTTTTGAAAAGCTTAAAAATATAATTGCTACCAATTAACTACTTTTTTCAAAAAATACCTAAGCATGATTTCTTGATTTTGAGACACCGAGAAACCGAAAGGCCTTCGAGGTATTTCAATTAAAATGTGAATAACATTTGCTCTGAATTAATGATTTGTTGTTATATATACCAGCTTGACTCAGTCTACAAATGTGATAAATTTCAGTCAAAGCAGTTGGCTAGTTTAATTTCTAAAAATCGAAAACTGAAGCCTTACAATTTTGGGATATTTTGGCAAGGTTAAATAGTTTTCCTCATTTTTCTTTGACTATAAGCAGGCAGGTTAAAAACAGAGAGGCTGAGTTCTAAAATGTTAAGCATCGAAGTTTTGATGCGGCAGGAATGCCCTATTCAAATGCATCAGTTACGCAAACCTACTGCTTTGTAAACATTTAACTTTGTATAAATTTGGCTTTTCGGAACGCACATTCTTCGGAGATCAGACATTAAACAAAATGTGTGTCATATATTCACGTATTCAAAAATACTATAAAATTTAACTATTACTAAATATTCTTAACAATAAAAAAACTTTTGCTTACTGCTAGCATTTTTTTTTTTTTTCTAAACTTATGTTAAGTAAAAAATTCCAAAAACATATTGGTGCGCAGTTTCCTCACTTATTGCGCATCGACTACGTGCGGGTGGTAATGGCCCATTGGATATGGGTGATTCTCCACTAAAAGCTCCTTTTCGTGGCCCCGACCAAAAATGGTTCAACAAATTGAAAAAACTTATTTATTTTGAAGTCAATAACAGCGCAAGCAACGTTTCTAACTGAGCCACTTCTAAATTTTAAATATTTGCAGATATATAATAAAAAAATAATTGTTTTATGGTCCAAATGTCATTTCCGTCGCGTGTCTCCTCCTTATTTCAGAGCGGAAAAATGGATTTTTTGCTTGTTTTGCATAAATTTTAATTTGACTGAGTTTCAGGATTAAGAATATGTAGTTAAATATAACTTCCCTAAAAATTAAATTTATTTATTTGAAACAATTAACTTACAGTCTTTCAAACATGAGTCTCCATGTATTTGCATCATTTCCGTAAAAAATGTTAAATGCTTATAAATTCGAATTAACGGCCGTCAGTTTATAGGATTTAGACTAAATGAAGAAACTCAATCATGCTTTTATTGAAATATATTCAATTAAATGGGTGAGACATCAGTTTCGTGTGTTATTTTAAAGTAAGTGGTTGTATTCGTCACGTGTTTCATCAATTTCGTCATTTCCGTAACAGTTTTGTCAAGTTATGTTGCAGTTAGTTATACAAAATTTAAAAAAAAAAATATACTTTGTATTTTTCTTGTCCAAAACGTTAAAAAAACATCGATTTTCGTCATTTCCGTCGCCTTTATTGGGTTACGGCGATGAGAAAATGGTTACGGAAATGACTTTAGATGTGTTTTTTCTTAAAAAATCATGAATTTATTGCAAATCATTAAAACTTTTGTGCATGCATTTAAAACCCCTAAAAGGCAATTGAAGACCGTAAACTGAGATAGGTGGGGAAGCGAAAATGCAACAAATTATTTATCTTTATTAATTAAATGTCATTTCCGTACCACACAATCATTTCCGTAAATCGATTTAATTTAGATTTAATAATTTTAAATAAATTCCTGTAATAAAGTAAGTCTCTTAAATGCACCCTGAATCACACGGTTCTTGTTACAAGGAATATTTTAAAAGGAACATTTTTGTACTGGCACATTTTCATTTCCGTATCGAAGGCGTCATTTCCGTATCAAGCCCAAATTTTCAAAAACGCTTAAAATCAAGTGCCCGCAGTTTAAATCATTAATTCATTCCATAATTTATAACAACACTTGAATGTACATAATTTGTTCTTAAATTTAGGTAGGGGTCATTTTGGGTGCTTAAAAGGAGCTTTTAACAGAGAATCACCCATATAGTGTTTGACTGCTTACCTGAATGTGTGGGCTCGAGCCCCAGTCTAGATAGCATTCTTTTCTATATTCCCCAGTTTCAACTGGATGCCATCCGTGGAATCTCATGAGACAATTAACATCTTATTCTCGATCGACTGTGCCAACAAAAATCTTTCCTTTCTTTCTATTCCTTCTAACTAGTGCCGTGTATTGCATTTAAAAGACCTGAGGTCTTACAGGCATATAGTTAAAATTTTTGTTATTATTATAAGAAACTTGCTGCCTTATAAACATTTTCACGTTTGAGTTTTGGAACTTATGACTTTGCATCAAATGCGCATCTGATGCATTTCGGAACTCATCCACACATTTTCTTGAACTGAACTTTTTTTGTTTGGTTTAATTGTGATTGTTTTATGAAGTTATGAAAAACTGTTATGGAAATATGTTAACAAATTCAAAATGAGAAAGAAACGTCCGAAAATTGACTTATTTTCTTGCATTAAAGTTTTTTTTTTTTTTATTTGTTGTATAATTTGTATATAAATAATAAACATACACATAGATTAGCCACAGTGCCTCCTATCGGTTGATTGTTTTGCTTACATGACATAAGCCAACTTAAAATGAACAAACAGAAATTAAGGAAATTTTATTAAAAAGTTCTTTAAAATAAGAAAGTGCGTATACGCCCCAGTGTACCAGTATTAGTTCGCCATTTTTAGATAGAATACAAATATGGAATGGATTGTTTTTTTCTCTCGGAGGGTAAAACGGTTTATTGTTTTACTTTTTGAGAATAAAACAACATAATCTTGTGAATAGTCCTGGGACCTATGTCCAGAATTAGTTATTTACTTATTTGGCACTGAATCAAATACAGGTTGTTTTGCTGAAGATTTTGACAAAAGCCTACAGCTAGGGTTAGTTTGAAAGAAGAAAAAAAAAAAACATAAGGGATAAAGATATATTTCTCTCGTTCAGGGAGGTACAAATTAGCGGTGAGTTTTGCAATGCCGTTTTTAAGTTTTTCTTAAAGCCACAAAAAATAATTTGTATTTATATAAAACTCAAGATAGAAAATAATTCCAATATTTTCAAACCCGTTTTTTAATTGTATTTTTAATTTGAATTGTTTTGAAAGAAAAGGTAATGTTTGAATAATAAATTTCCAAACTCAAAAATTAAAAAAAAATGTTGCAAACTGATTAGGTACTTTCAAAATTGTTCACCTTTTCTTGATTTCAAAATTATTATAGTTTCAAAAACTTGTTTGGAATAACATAATAAAACTATTTGAAGATAAAACAAAAGAATAAGTATTCAAATATTTAAATTAATTTATCTTTTGAAATTTACCCCTCTCAACCAAGAGGAGGGATAAACCCCCCTTCCTACAATAATTTGACTTGCTAGGCTAGGATTTCGCGTTTTTTTTTATCAATTCGAACAGTACCTACGATGATGGACAGGTCCAAAAATGTTGTTTTCATCATGACTATCAGGTATAGCCTTATCAATTGGAAGCGCATTTATAGTAAATTATTCGAATTTTTGTCCTAACACATTTAGAACGGGTAGCTGTCATACAACGCTTTTGGTTGAAACACGATTTTAATTAAACTTCCTCTCTGAAAATGTTCAAAGTGATTTCAAAGAAACTGCATTTTAGATTAGGTAAAGTCAAAAAATAAATCGAAAAAAGAGGTTTTTTGAAAATTAATATTCCCATTTGTCTCGTTAATGAATAAGCCAATTTCCTTTTTAGTTTTGCACGTCAGTGTAGAATAGCTTAAAAAAATAATTTTTTGTAGTACTTTTCGGTAAGTTATTTGGAACTTTTCATGCGAGTTCATGATAATGTAATTGTATCAATAAAGTACCTACCTTATAAGTAATTTCGGTAACAATGCTTATTCACATTATAGCTCTGAACCGAAAGAGTAAGTTCATTCAAAGCAGTCGCAGGCGTGTATTTTATTTTCTATTTTCTTCTTAAATAACAAATTTAATAGTATTAGATACACTCACTTGCAAAAGTCAAAAAACCAACTCCAATTCATTAATTTTTCTTAAAAGTAATGTTGTTCTAATCAACGTCAAAAATTTACTTTACATTGAAAGTCTCTGGACTTTTTAAACAAAACCAAACTCAAAAAGCAATCAAGTATCTACTTGTATGTATGCCCAAAAGAAGTCAAAAATAACAACTCTATTCTTTGATTCTTCCTCATCATCGACTTTCAAGTAAATGTAGACGTAGAACTTTACTATGCATTTTCTATTTAGCGTATATGGGTACTCCTCGACTTCCTTCCTCTTTCACCAAGGAAAAATAGAAAAACTATAGCATTAAGGCAAAGCACACCTTTTGACGGACGGTGTTTTTGTTTGTATGTGTGTGCTTCTTTAAACAGAAAAAAAAATATAAAAGGATACCTGAAACAAATAATATGAGCGAAGGACCAGCAAAAGGAAAACAGAAAAAAAACATTTACTTCCTGGAATTTTATATATATGCTATACAAAATGCATCCTATACCTTACAAGCTCCTCCACCACCCACCTGGCCCAGATCAAAAGTTAACATATATACAAACCCATATTCATATACCTATAGAGTCAGTCATTCATAAATGCTAACACACATATACCTACACCAGATTGCATCATACTTGCCCTGGTTAAAAGGACATACTAAGGATATAGACTCTACATAGTTGGGTGGGTGGGTGGATGAGTGAATGGGTTAGGGTGTATTCGGTAAAGGAGACATGGGTGTGCGCCTCCTTAAGGGGGGAAATGTACGGGCAAGAAACTCTGTGTATAAATTCCCTTTTGTTCTTACCGATTCCACAAACAAAACGCAGAGGAAGAAAGTTGGAGTGTACGATTAATGTCTTGCTCTAGGATATATAGAAGGTAGGTAGGTACCTACTCGTTTGTTTAAGTTACCTACACAAAAAATTGGTGAATGGATGGCTATTTTTTGTTGTTGTTGTCTTCTTCTTCTTAATAGTATATAGGTATGCAGGACATTGGCTAGAGGGCCGTTGGCAGACAGAATGTTGTTTTTAATTTAAAAAGTTTCATGCGGAAAGTGTGCTTTCTCTGCTGCTGTTTTGTTTGTATACAATCGAGGTATTTGTTTGTGCTTGTGTGTGGGTATACGAAAATATATTCAAGAAGGACCAATATATGAAAATCCTTATACGTAGGTAAGAAGTTGTGAAAGTACAGATTGATGAACATCCAGGAAACTTACTGCGTCGTATTGGTATAGGAAAATAATTTGTTGTCCTATCTACAACAAACACATGTATATCGCGTTGTTAGCTTGTGTGTTTTACAATGTTATGCATTATGTAATTGTTACAATGCAGTGGTGTTAAAGGTTTATTGGTTTTTGCGTTTGCAGTTGCTTAAACTGTTCGCAATAAAAAGAAAAACAAATTTGGACAAGTCAATCATTTACAAAATGTAGACGTATACAAACATGAAGGTATGGTGTGCCCATCTGGACTAATTAAGCTTTAATTTCGGATCTTATCTGCGGCTTATCCTAAAGATAGCGGGCTTGTGTGAGTCCATAAAGTGGTTAAGGTAATTTCTTCATGCAGAATACAGTATACGTAATACATACCTTTTGTATTAAATACAAATTATTTCTCTCAGTTGATTTATTAAAGAATTACCTAGTCAAAATGTCAAACAATTTTTGTAGTTTTAGTTTTGTGAATTTCAGTTTTGGAGCTATAGTACGTATAGGTACCACTTCCCATGGCCAACCTAAGAATAATAAGGACTCTATTTCAAGATTGATCAAAATTTAATTATGTAAGAACACAAAATTTCAAAATAAGCCTGATCATACTAAAAGATCTACCTACATTAGGGTGTCCCTTATATGATTTTTTTTTAATTTTCTTATTTTTTTTGTAACGCACACCCTCTCCTTTTTTTCGTACCTCCTAGATCTGCAAAATCTTAGCTTCGTAGCCCTATAGGAACCCTACCCGACTTGACTTCAAAGATAAGAAGGCAAATTAGTATGGACCAATTTTGAGTGTTCAATGATTTTTTTGTTTTTGTTTAGTTTAAGACAATACTATTAAATAAATATTAATTTTCAATTAAACTTAATCAAAAAGTTTATATTTCAAGCGGATATTTCCTTTTTAATGTTTCCTTTTTGCAGTCAGGATACAATTTTCTATGCTCCTGCACACATTGTAAAAGGAACTGCTTCTGTTCTTCATCCGCTGTAATAAGTCCATGAAAGTCTTGAACCAGCTTAACCGCCCTTTCTGCTGTATCATTCACAGCTCTCAGTTGTAGAACTTTTAGTTTCGCTTGTGAGTTTGAAGGAACATATCGTTTGAAGCTATCTAAAGAACCATCATTCGTTAAATTGTTAACCATCCTTGTTTTTGTTTCAACATCAACATTGTCATCGAAAAGGGATAGAAGTACTGTTTCTTCGGTAAAATAGTATAAATGCTGACAAAATTTATTTAAGGCTGCACTTGAAACTGCCGAATCGATACGTTCGTAGTTTTTTAAGGCTTTTATAAAACCCAAGTCTTGAAATGGCGCCTTTACAGCCAAATTGCACCCAAGCCATGGTCGAACGTAAGTGGTGGTAATAAACAAATAAATATCTTCAAGCCCTTGCATTTCCTGCTTGCTTAATTTAAGCTGGGACTGCAATAAATATATTTTCAGTGAATAAATTGCTCTTGCCATCCATCTTTTGCTTGATGCATTGCACCTGGTGGTCGGATCTTCAATTCTTTGTTACTATTTCCTCCCAAAAATATGACAGAAAGCTCAATAAGCTCGCGGTAGTCATCTCTCACTATTGTTTTCTGCAGTTCAGCAGAATAAAAATCAAGCAGTTCGTTTATTGTTGTTTCTCGGAAACGCTTTCTTATAGTCTCACTGCAAGTTCGAACAGTAGAAGAATCGATATTTTTTCAATTGTCTCGAAACTTTTTAAAAAGTAACAATTCCCTTTTAAGTATCTGCTCTAAAAGCACACACGCAACATTGAAGCGTCCGGTATTTGATGCTGTTGTATCACAGCACATTATCTGTACCTTACTTTCAAGGTTTCAATCACTTATTGCTCTAGAAATAGCTGCAGATTGTTCTTTTCCAGAAGAATTTTCAAGCTTAGGAACAGAAAGCAGTTGTTCCTTATACCAAACGTTATAACGATAGGAAGTCATTCTTCTTTGCAAGCTCTTACGGTAAGCTCAGGTAGTAATTTTCCATCCCAGTGAACAGTAACAACTTCAGGAACATCATTTCCGAAATCAGTTTTTATAGATGCAGCTCTTTTTTTTCTCATCTGCGTCCGAACACGTTGAATTGAGGATTTATTGATTGGAAAATCTTCAAAATTTAGTCCGAGGGCTTCTACTGTAGCCTGAAGAATATAAACAGAATCTCGAATGCTCAATTGGCATCTGTCTAGGACTGATACTAGCTTAACACTGAGTAATTCTTTTCTTCCTCGTTTTTTCAAAATTTCAGATTGTACTGTTTCTGTTTCCATTGTTGTTGGCGGATGTTCTATATGGCTTTCAGCACTAATGGACATCGTATCGGTATCATCGCCAAGTTGTTGGTACAGTAAACACCCTGTTGAAGCCGTAGAGCTAGATGGTATTGTCGACTTTCGTTATCTGTTCTCCTCTTGTAATATTCTTTGTTTAGCACTTTCTTCCTTTTCCATTAATTTTTTGTCGACGCCAATTAGGCAACCTGGTCTTCCAGGTTCCCTCTTCTATTTTGATTTTCACCAATGCATCGGCATGTGCTAGATTATCCAGATCACTTTGAAACTCCTCTTCCCTTCGTTTGAATATATCCTGAGTTTTCTTAGAATTTTTTTGCAGGTCTTTCCACACCTCATACAGTTTCACAAGTTTTTTTTACACAATGAGGAAGTGCCTTTGTGGGTATTCTTGCCTTTTCCCAAAAAATTAAGCACTCACGAATAACGAGGTTTGAACTTTCACTCACAGTTAGCTTAACTTCCCGAATATTATAAAATAAAACTTCTAAAACTTGCCGTTTTGATGGAAGTTTAGCACCTGTTATTTGGTGGTTTATATTTCCCACTAAAAAAATAAATTTAGCACTTCTCACTTGCATTGCCATCTTCTAAAAATTTAATTATACTTGTTATCGAATCTAAAAATGACGATATACTAGCAAATATTTTGGGACATACACTATTTCCCTACATAAACTGCATGGCATACTTTGATTGAAAGTCGGGTATAGTAAATGAAGTTCAAATGATGCAAATGTTTTTTTTTTTGTAGTATTAAGCTCTAACTAACAAAATTATGCCGTGTGCGTAAGAAAAAAAATTGTTGGAAAATAAGGGCCACCCTAACCTACATATATTCGAAAAGTAGTATTTAACCTTTAGTTAAATTATCATAAAAATGTTCCAACACAAAAACAGCATATTCGGTGTCACAAATTGTTTCGTCAAAGAATAAAATCTAATTTTTTTAAATGTATATTTTTCAGGAATATAATGGATTTTCAACCGGGATAACTAACAAAAGTTCAAAAAATATCTCGGCACCATTTAAAAAATAATTTTTAATTTAAAATACCCAATATAAATCAATAAAATAGCAAAATCAGTTTGAAAATAAAATTAACTAAATGCAAATGCCTAATAAAACCAGCAATACAAATTTCAGCTCGCATCGTTCTGATGTCTGCCGAAATAAAAAAAAAACTTATAACGTGGTTTCTTATAAAAATCTATTATTAAAATATAATAGTATGCAACAATTTATAAACAAAATTATCAATTTTAAATGCCAAACATTTGATGGAAAATATTTTTCAGGACTAGTTGATAAACAATGAATTCACAAATAGTAATTGTTGCTAGTTTTTTTGTTTTTTAATTATTTTCGATATCAACAAAAAAAGATATTATCTTTTCATTCAATATTTTGACCAAGAAATACAACACAAAAATTGTCAGCTAAAAGAATAAAAGTGTCTTAAACAAATAAAAAGATATTAACAGTAAAATAAAGTTTAAATAAAATTTTATAGAATAGAATATTACCGATGTATACACATCAGTACCTCTAAAACAATAGTTAAACTGTGATATCATAAAAATAGTATTTAAAAAGAAAATATTATACACCAACATCGTTTTACATAAAATAAAATAAATAAAGTTAAATAATATTTTATACAAAGTGTAAAATATAATCGAATTTAAAATTGTTGTGGAAATTCACGTTAAAATTCAAATACAAAACATAAATTATACAAAAATATTCACACAATTTATTCACTACAAGCGAATTAATAAACAACAAAACTAAAATTAAAGCAAAATTATAAATAATCTGCAAAAAAAAAAAAAAAAAAAAAAAACAGTGCGTTGCTGTACGAAGTGAGAAAATTTTATAATGTACACGTCACGTATGTTTGATATGTGGAGCAGTGTTACATCCAAATTGGAAGCACACGCAAATACTTTGGTTCAAACAAATGTTCAGTCGCCAACGCAAAATAATTCGAGTGGATCAATTAAAGGTAAATTTTTGTTTTCAATATACATATGAAAATAGTCAAATTAAATAAAACTTACAGTGAATTGGGTATTAAATCTATAATTTAATTTAAAATAAATATATGAGCTTACGTTACTAAGACAAAACACAACGTACTTGCTCTTACATGCGATCACACTGCGAATGCTTTGACAGCAAGATTAAATTTTGCGATATAACTTTTATTGGGGAATCATTTTGGCAAATCAATTTTAAGTATCTGGGTATTGATGTGCGGTAGAGAATTAATTCTCCAAATGAAATTATCAACTCGTTCTTAAAATATCGAAAATAAAATTTTTGTTTTTTAAGTGCTTACATTAACTGTGCACAAAATATTTTTTGAAAAATTTTATATGAATTGGCTTTAAAACTGCTAAGGAGCTATTGACTCTTTTTTTTTTTTTTGGTTTCATCAGTTAAGCCGCTAGTGAGAAATTTCGAATATCAAACAAATGTTTTAGGGAGTAACTGTTACATTTGGGTAAAAAAAAAAAGAATAAGAAAGCGTTTCGGTCCAATAAAACCCTAGGCACAATGTTCAAAGAAAATCTAATAAACCGGAAGATTTATCAGCGTTTTGTCAACATTAGTCAAAATCGTCAATGTAGTGAATCTCTGAATTCTTAAGGGTGCCATTGTACGAGTAGCTTAATATTATGCGCGCACAAAAGGGATTATGACTATCTTAAACAAGTTTAAATGTTAAGCATGAGTAAATAGGAAAGTTGGAGATGATTTAAAAACAGTTGCCTATGAACATCGTTTTTGAAAGTCTACATATCGAAATAACTTGAGCCAAGTAAAGCATTTTACCTGCGTGTGGTGCGACTTAAGAAAGAATCTCTATACTACTTCAAAAGTTGGGCTCGAAACTGAAGGGCATTCCTAGAAGCGCGAGTATTACAGTTGAATTGTTTAAGGGGAGGAATGCAACTGGCTATTGCACTAGAACTCACTGTGTATGCAAATAGCGGTTGTGCACAAGAGATTGGTTGCTGCTTTCTTCAGTGAAAGTTGAATTCGTTTTTTATGAAGAACATCTGAACCTATGATTTTATCGAAAGGATACAAATAATTAGTTCTTAGAAAATCAATTTGTGTCTTACATATTCAACGGGTAAGGTACGAATGATCGACAAAAAAAAGGTCGACTGGTCACAATGTCGACTTTGTATATCGACTTTTTTGAAATTTAAAATGCCGTCAATTTTTTTGGTCGAATAAAAACATGTCGACATTATGAAATCTCGACTTGGCAAAATGTCGACTGTGTTGAAAAAATTCGAGCAAAATATCGCCTTGTCGATATTTTGTCTCAACAAAATTGTACGAAATTCCGACTTTTAAAATATCGACTTTTATATGATCGACTTTCATAATCTACAAAAAATTGTCAACACATGTTCAGTGTTCAGCCTAAAACAATAGCGGGTGATTGAAAAATATGCGAAACCGGCCAGTGAGAGATTTTAACTATCGACATTTTGAAAGTAGACATTTTGATCAAAATGTGGACTATCAAAATGTCGACTGTGAAGATGTCGATTAAATAAATGTCGAATAAAATTCAATTAAAAAGGTCAAGTGATCTCAACTCCAGAAATAATTGTGTTTCGCCCAATGTATAACAGTGGGCTCTTTAGTCAGTCTGTTATACCCTACTCAGATACAACTTTTAGTCGATGTTTACCGACTCTTATAAAAATCACAGCAAAAAGATACTGTGAATTTGATTATTCTAGGGGAATTTGTTATATTTGAATAATAAAATTCACAGTATCTTCTGCTGTGATTTTTATAAGAGTCGGTAAACATTGACCAAATTTGTGTCTTAGTAAGGTATAACAGACTGACTGAAGAGCCCACTGTTATACCTTGGGCGAAACACAATTATTTCTGAAGTTGAGGTCACTTGTACTTTTTAATTGAATTTTATTCATTCACTCCACTTAAAACAGAAGTAATTTCAATATGTTAATATTTAAATTTCTTCATCTCCTTATAAATGTCGAATATCAAAATCTCGATTATTAAAATGTCGATTACAGTCTATATTTTTTTTAAAGTCGACATTTTGAAAATCGCATTTTAAGAAATCGGTCTAGTTTTTTGCGATACTTTGTTCAGTCGGTCTTTTAACCAGTCGACATTTTTTCTGTAGAGATTTGGAAAGTCGATCGATGTTGTCGATGTTTTTAAAGTCGACATATTGTACCCAATCCATATTTATTGAGTTGCCAATTAAAATCTTTCAATAGCCCTAAAAAATAATTGAGTACAAAAAACTTCAGTACCTACCTACTATTTCACTTAATAATAATAATTGGTTATCAGTCGTTGAATATTTAAAATATCAACAACATATATTGTCAAAAGTCAAAACTTTCGTTGCTATTAACGAAGGAAACGTATTATCGGCAACCTAGCAATGGATTTGAATAACAAGAACTGTAACGTATGCCAAAATCAAATAAATAATTTGATTCAGGCACAAATTTAAGGTCTAATAAAAGCAATTTTCCCTAAAAACAGTTAAATATTGATTTTCTAAATTTTACAAACTGTCCCTTTTGACTTACGATTTCTAAGCCTATATTCCATAAATATATAAAAATATTTAAAATTTAACTTAAAAATTGTACAAATTTTCTCAAAAATTTAATTTTCCAAACAAAATCAAAAAAATTAAAAATTCCTTAAACATGGGTAAAATGTTTTTTTTTTTTTAACTTTCCAAAAATATAAAATTTTTGTAAGACACATAGATTTTTCTGATTTATTGCAATTTGTCTAATTTCCAATTTTCGATTTAAAGTTGTCATACAAATTAGTTCTTAGATGTTTTTGGAATTTCTTATTACACCTTTTTACAACTTCCTCATATTTTGAAAATCCATATACCACAAAACAAATTATTTGCGATAACCGATTTTACTCTTTGAATCAAGATGGCGGGAACTTTGCAAGGGATTAATGGTCGAAAAGTCAGACTTATAATTTTAGCTGTGTATGTAAAAACCAACAATCTTCCCTTTAATGAATTCCCAAAGAAATAATTGATAAATATGTTAGACTAATAATTAATTTTCATTCAAAATACCTAGATAGGTATGGCAAACAACTATTGATTTTTACAATATTAGTCTCATATATTTTGTTTAAATTCCTTGCGACTTTATTTTCTCTCAAAACAAACGAAAAAAAGAGTGTCTAACTTTCCATGACTACAAAATAAATCTATTTAAGTATATTCTTGCAAGCCCTGTTATTATTTAATTTAACAACAACAAAATATCTAGCTACATTCAATAAACCTTTCGAACTTTCAAATCCATTCTCTAAAATAAAAATAAAGAAAGAAAGAAAATGTATATGTTTGGCGCTTTATCTATCAATTTATCAATTTGCGGTGCGTTAGCCTTAGGTCTGATATCATTTTGGTTTTCGCACAAAAATAAATAAATAGGTACCTACCTACATACCTATACAAAATATTAATAAAATAGAATATTATAAAAAAAAACGATTACAAAAACCATTAGACGGTAACACAAGTTCATTAGGCGAAACCTAACAAAACGAAACTTATCTATACTTTCGCTATACCTAGTCCTATAATAGTATGCGTATATGCACTATGGGACTTTGGTAGATAAAATCGGGCTTCCGTCTGTCCGTGTGCCGTCTGTTGGAACTTCGAAAAAAAACACGATAAACTTTTACAAAAATCAACCTCTGCCTTATGTCCCTCTAAAAGCATAAAGTTTGATATTATACCAAAATTTTTAAAATGAGAGTTGAAGTTTTTATCGTTTTCTTTTCGAATTCAGCTTTTTTAGATGCAAAAGGTGTCTTCAATAAAATAACGGTACCTACATAGTTTTTTTTGTTGTTTTTTTTTTTTTTTTGTTTCATGGGCTTCCTAAAATTTGAATGGTAATTAAAATTTCTAACAAAGCATATGTACTGTACACAAATTGCACTGGTATTGTTGTAGATATATTTTGTTTGTGTTTCTGTTTTTGGTTGATTTCTCTATTTTTGCCTCCCTCTTTATTTCTAACAAAATTCTCTGCCTATATGCTCTGGTCGAAGCTCGACGAACTAGACGAAGTCATGCTCATGTGTAATCAAACCAAAAACGAACAAAAAAAATGAAAGAAAAGTTTATTCCCCCCGAAAATCCCCAAAAAACCTAGCAACATTAAACTAAAAACCAACACACTAACGCCCTCTTCTTTTCCATTAATCATTCCTCACTCCTCCCGCTGCGTAAATTCACCATCAACATCACCCAAAATCACACGCACACAGCTTAAAACCAAGTGGCAACAACAACAACACCAACTATCGCTTTTATAGTTTCTATTCTTCTAGTCCATGTCGATGCGTGCGGATAGCGTGATAGGGATTTTGTATCTGTGTGTTGTTTGAATAGATGATGACTGTGGTTCCGAATCCGAATCTCTCATTGTGAGTTGTGACTGTTAAGGGGCGAAATATTTTCGGCGGTCATTCACCCCTTGGGCAAAGTAGCAACGGCATGCCTGTGTTTTTTTTTTTTTTTTTGTATGAGTCTTTGGTGGTTTGCTACGTAATCAGTATGAACGTAATGAAGTTTCCAAAAAAAAATCTCACAACCAATACAATTCTAAATGAAACAAGTGCGTGTGTGTTTGGATAGAGCGCGCCGAGTGAGCGGGCGCATAATGATAATCCAAATTTTTAGAAAATAATCGAAATTGTGATAAAAGTGTGCGTTAGTTTGTTTTTTTTTTTTAAGGTTTTGTATTCTTTGGGGTTTGCTTCTTCGGCGGTTGGGATTGGGACATTTGGAGAGGTTTTCTTTTGAGAGAGTTTTTGGGAGTTTTTGTTAGGCTTTCTTGAAACCGCTGAACGGTGACGGTGGCGGGCAGGTTTTTGAGGAGATTATGTTTGAGGCTTGACGCCATCTATCTGTCCGTGGATTTCTTCATTGTTCTTCAATACATATTTTTTTTGTTTATGTTTATATTTTTTTACCTATTGGATGACTTTTTCCTGAAGACAAAAAGCTTATCCGGACAGAGAGTTGATTAGGATTCTATTTTTGGATTGTGTCTGTCTGAAATTGCATTTCATCACGAATACGTATGAAAAAACTTTTAATTATTTTATTGAAAAAACAAACTTCGAATTATGTAGTAAGAATAAATTGTTTTTTTTTTTTTTTTTTTTGATAAGCTCAACAAAAAAAAAAAAAACTGATAAAAACAAAGAAATTAATTATTTATTTTTTTTCTTAAAGTTGATTAAGTGTTTGGACTTTTTCTTTGAAATGCGTAACGCAACTGCATTTGTGCGTGTAGGTAGTAAAAGTATAAATTTGTGTTGGTTTTTATTTTTATTTTTTCTCTGTAAATGCACAACAACTATAAAACACTGAGAAGTATATACAATACATACTATGATAACCACAAAAAGAAATATTTTATTAACATAGAGAGGTATAGGTATGTAGGTAGATATGCCTAGCTGTTTTTAATTTTTTGTTTGACATGCGTAGGGGCATAAGACAAGCTAAATTTGTAATTAATTTTTATTTTCTTATCGGTAATTAAAAAATCTAATTATAAAAATAATCATGTGGCATTTTGTCTTATTGGTGAAATAAAATTTGTAGGGGAATCCTGTTTCAACTTTTCAGCTAAATATTACTAGTTCTTTACAAATGAAATGCTCGAGTTTAATTTTATTTAAACCTATCTTTTAAGAAAAACAACAAGACTTAAAATACTGTTTCATAGCTCATCATAGGATTGTAGGTTATATTTAATTAATAGTTATCCACTTACCAGTCAAGTTATTTGAGTCAATAGTTTTCGAGAAAATACCTATTTTCAAACTCAAATCTAAGAAACCATAATTCAACAAAATGTATCCTGATGTTTTTTAAATTGTACGTTTTAAGTGCCTAACAACTAATTTTCACTTTAAGTATTTAATATGCTATTATTAATTTTGAATTAAATGCTAAAAACTTTAGCCTTGTCAATAATTACAAAAGGCTAAGAACAAATGGATACTAAGAATCTTCAATCCGGGTGCAATTAAGAGGTAGCGAATGTTAAAGTTGCATACAAATGTTGCAACATTGCGTTATTTAATCAAAGCTGCATTTTTGATATGTGTTAGGGGATGGTGTCATTTAATTTATTTGACAATTGCCAGACACCTACAGCAGGGCCCAACGTGAACCAGACACTTAAAATCTGTCAAACTAATCGTGCCATTTACATAACAGAATCAAATCAAGATTTTATTTTTTATCTGGGCAAATATTCTACAATATTTTCTAATCAGCAAGACACCTACAGCGGGGCCTTACATCACCGTAAAACCGTCAAAATAATAATTCTTTGTTACTAAAACGTGATTTTTTCGCTTATTTTAGCTGTTTTTAAATGTCTGGCTGATGAATATGACCCACTGTAGATGTATAGCTGATGGGGAATTATTTTTAAACAGTTGCCCATAAAACATATAAATATTAGCTTTAAAACTACAATGTATATGGCACGATTAGTTTGACAAATTTAAAGTGTCTGGCTCACTGTAGATGTCTGGCAAGTGTTCAATAAAGGTAATGACACCATCCCCTAAGACATATCAAAAATTCAGCTTTGATAAAAGAACGCAATGTTGCAAAATTTGTATGCAACTTTAACACTCGCTACATCTTAATTGCACCCGGATTGAAGATTCTTATTTGTTCTTAGCTATCACAGTACCTGTTCGCAGAAAAAATGTTAGCTTTGATAAAATGACGTATGTCTGGCGGCCCTGGGCTCTTACTCTATAAGTATGTATTGTATACTTGAATCGAACTCTAAAATGTACATACATTTTGATTTCCTTGTTCGTATCCCCATCCCCTTCCCTTGCTTCCAGGCACTTTTTTGAAATCTACAAAAAAATCGATTTATTTCGATTTCTATTGTTTGGAAAGTAAAAAAAGGGAAAAAATAAATCTTGAGCTTGAAATTCCAGACATTTAATAACGTAGTTCAAACTTTATGAAGTTATTGTCCAAAAACTGTAGGACAGAAAAGTCTAAGAACGGAATTGTTAACGTTTTTGTTTGCCCTTAAATAAATGTGACAAAGTATTTTTATTCCACGAGTATCATCCCCCATTTCGCCTTACAAACCCGACTGCTAAGAAATTTTCCCAGTAGTGGTACTAAAAACAAGATGCTTAAATGTGATTTTTAAGTAAATTTCAAGAAATATTTTCCCTTATTTTGAATTCAATGCATTAAGTTAATTTGGGAAGTTATCAAAAAAGAAAGAAAAGAAAAAAAGAAAACCTTTAAGCATCTGGCTTTTAGTGTTTTACTTAAATTTTTTAAGAACATTAATTATTGAGATCAAAAATAATACTTAATTAAATATAATCTTGACAAAAACAAACTTGTTAAATAAAAGTTGTCATTTCCTATTTACAAATTTTAAAATATCTTATGTTTGTAAAGAATAGATTTTCGGCTCTAGCGTTCTTTTTTATTAGTTGTTTTTCTATTAAGTTATTTTTTTTTAGAAAATTACCCCTTTTGCCTAAACGGACAACATAGACACCTATAGAAACCACCTCCTGCTAAATTTCTTACTTCTTTCGTCCCAACCAACACTCTTTGGTGATTTCATGCATCTTTAGGCAAACACCTCGAATCTGTTATTGCACTGTTAATTATGATACTTGGTATTAAATAAATAAATTATTTGCTAAATTTTGATGAGACATTTCTAGGCTCAAATTGAAGAACATTTATTTAGGAATTAATTGTATAGCGGAATTTTTATCTAAAATTATTGTATTTTTCCATGGTTGCGGACATTATTCGAGGTCAAAAAATACAGTCATCTTAAAATTAATAATAATAGACTTGTCTACTTTTTTTTAAAGAAATAATTTAATATATTTGGGTGATTCTGTGTCATTGTTAGCACCCAATATGTCCCCTACCTTAATTTAAGAAAAAATTTTATATACATTCAAGTGTAGTTATAAATTATGGAATAAATTAATGATTTAAAGTGCGGCCACTTGATTTTAAGCGTTTTTGAGAATTTGGGCTTGATACGGAAGTGACGCCTTCGATACGGAAATGAAAATGTACCAGTCCAAAAATGTTCCTTTTAAAATATTTCTTGTAACAAAGGCCCTGTGATTCAGGGTGCATTTAAAAGACTTACTGTATTACAGGAATTTATTTAAAATTATTAAAATCTAAATTAAATCGATTTACGGAAGTGATTATGTGGTACGGAAATGACAATTAATTAATAAAGATAAATAATTTGTTGCATTTTCGCTTCCCCACCTATCTCAGTTTACGGTCTTCAATTGCCTTTTAGAGGTTTTAAATGCATGCACAAAAGTTTTAATGATTTGCAATAAATACATGATTTTTAAGAAAAAACACATCTAAAGTCATTTCCGTAACCATTTTCTCATCGCCGTAACCCAATAAAGGCGACGGAAATGACGAAAATGACGAAAATCGATGTTTCTCAGCTTTTTAGACAAGAAAAATAGAAAGCATATTTTTTTTTTAATTTTGTATAACTAACTGCAACATAACCTCACAAAACTGTTACAAAATATTTTTTTTTACTATCACTTAGTAATATTATATGCACCTACGGAAATGACGAAATTGATGAAACACGTGACGAATACAACCACTTACTTTAAAATTACACACGAAATTGATGTCCTACCCATTTAATTGTATTCAATTAAAAAGTACAAGTGACCCCAACTCCAGAAATAATTGTGTTTCGCCCAAGGTACAACAGTGGGCTCTTCAGTCAGTCTGCTATACCCTACCAAGACACAAATTTTGGTCGATGTTTACCGACTCTTATGAAAATCACAGCAAAAAGATACCACTTAAAACAGAAGTAATTTCAATATATTAACATTTAAATTTCTTCATCTTCTAATCATTTAATTGAATATATTTCAAAGGAAGCATGAATGAGTTTCTTCATTTAGTGTAAATCCTTTAAACTGACAGCCGTTAATTTGAATTTAAAGGCATTTAACTTTTTTTACGGAAAGGATGCAAATACATGGAGACACATGTTTGAAAGTTTGTAATGAAATTGTTTCAAATAAATAATTTTAATTTTTAGGGAAGTTGGAACTCAGTCAAATTAAAATGTATGTATTTAAAAACAAACAAAAATCCATTTTTCCGTGCTGAAACAAGGAGGAGACACGTGACGGAAATGATATCTGGACCATAAAAACTATTATTTTCTTATTACATATCTGGAAATATTTAAAATTTAGAAGTGGCCCAGTTAGAAACGTTGCTTGCGCTGTTATTGACTTCAAAATAAATAAGTTTTTTTAATTTGTTAAACCATTTTTGGTCGGGGCCACGAAAAGGAGCTTTTAGTGGAGAATCACCCATTTATACTTAGTATTACCTTTAGAGTCCTATACATGCAAGAGTAGGTTCCTGGGATTAGCAAACTCTTGCAGCCTTATTAATTAAGTTTTACTAATATTCGGTGCAACCTCTAAGCATACTCCGGGCTTACCCCACGTCATTTAAATAAGTTATTATTGGTGGAATTATTAATTTTACGCATATTTTGGTGAAGTAATTAACAAATGGATAACAGAGATAAAATAAAATAAAACTTTCTGAAAACTGGTCCCTTGCTAATCAATTGGGATATGCCCTCCTATTTTATCGTCGCTTAGGATAGGCCGAGCTATTATCGTTATTAGTTTTTTTTTCGCGTTTTCGTTTTTTCGAAAATCGATACTTCGAACGGAAATCTTCGTCCCTCAGTGACATCGGATTAAAACAAGTTTTAGACTGCTTCTTCCAGTCAAAGCGTTAAAAGAATTTAATTCATTTATAAATGCAAACTTACTATCCATTTTGTCTTAGTATCACAAAGAAACAAAAAATTGTTTACACTCCTTTTTGTAAATTTCACACGATGGCGTGTCAAAATGATATTAAGAAACTAAAAAAGCTTTAATCTGGCTTTAAACCTCTTATGAACCAGTTTAAGCTTACTCCGCCTCTAATCCTCGTGTATTTTTTTTTATAAATAAGCTTTTCAGGGTTTGAGGTAAATTAAATCTGTCGCTAAACCGAGTTAGTAAATGAGACTGTTAAATTACAAGCATTTTTGGAATAAACATAAATTACAAAACTATATAATCGCGCTGAAAAATATTTGGAAAATTACAACAATTATTTCTGTAAGTATTCTTATTTTTGCCCCAGTGATTAAGAAAAACGTTTAATAGACAAAAATATTCTCGATGTAAAAAATCAATAGTCAATTTATGCTCCTTTTTATTTCTCAAAAATCAAAACTGAATAAAAAGACATAATTGTCTTGCAGACTACAACAAAACAACTTAGAGACACGTCGTTGAAATTCAATTTGAAGTGCATCGCATCGCAATTTTTGTCTGAGGTAGAAAAGATATACCTACAATATAACCGAGGTTCTGCAAAAATCTGCAATGTACGAATCCACAAGCAAAAATAAAACTTAAGTATCATTCTTCGCATAACAAATAACAGCAACAACAAAAATGCAACAAATCCCCGAGATACAAACAAAATGCAAAAACAAAAAAAAAAAATAAACTGCATAAAATTCCTTAGAAATCACTTAATTTGCATATTTAAAGTGTAGGCCAACTTCTTCTGCACATCGAACGAAGCGACTGACTGGTCGGGTGCATCAGTAGGACCTCAATAATTTTCGATTTCTTATTCAAAAAAAAATCGAAGACGCGACCAACGAAGAAAAGAAACCAATTGTGTGATTGAATTCGAATCGAAATGAAAATGGAAATGTATCCAACAATAAAACTTAACCGGCTTTCGTGTGAAGGGCGCCGCACGATCAAAGTTTTTTTACGACTCTGATGAGTAATATTAGGGGAATAGAGGGGTAAATTGAGTGTAATGGATCAAGCATTACACCAATACACCCTGTGTAATTACACAATCATTAGACCATTTGCTCACCTTTCGATTCATTCTTTTCAATTTGAAGGCTGAGCGATTTTATTTGATATTTACTCATGGCATTTGGTTCTGAACAAAACAAAAAAAGTATCTTAGTATTTTTTTTTGTATCTTATGAGACTGCTTTTTTAAATTGCAATTTATGACGCGGCTGCGTATTAACACCAGAGGGATTATACTGGGGATACACCATAATTATTTTTATTACATAATTGCTTCGAAAAAAAAACGAGTTAAGACGAACAAAAAAAAAACAGAATGGTTAAAAAAAAGTACAACCAAAAACAAAAACAGAAACTGGTAATGTAACAATTCCAATTGATTCCAAAATACGAACGCACAAGATGCCTTCACTGTTATTTCAGTTGCATTTATGAGGTATTTTTTCAATTTATTATCGAAAATTATCGTTGCGTGCGGTGGTGTGGTGCGATTCGGATTCGTGCGAGCCTTACAGGTTTAAGGTACTTTTGTTTTTCTTGTACATATTTTTTGTTTCAAGCTGAAGTTGATGTCAAGTTAATAAATTCAAACAATATTATTGGTTGCAATTAATTTTTTATGATATACAAAAGAAATAACAGAAACATTAAACCGACGGACGAAGTAAAAAAAATTTGGTAAGCTGGACTTAACCACACGCAAAATTGAATATATAAAAACAAAACAAGATACAAAAAGCGAGATAGAAAGAGAAAAAGACTTCAACCTGCACCACCAATTGCGATGCAGTGGTTAGATTTCGCATTGACACAATTTTGTTCAACTTTGTATAAGAAAAACTTTGACCATTTCTTGAGCAGTTTTATGTACTTTTTTTTACCTACCTACAATCATTCAAACATTATATATATTTTTAACCACTGTAGAAGGTTTCAGAGCCCCGCAGGTTTACACTTCAGTAACGAGTTTCATTTGGACTTTGGGTTTTGTAGGCATTCGTTCTTCGTATTCAATAAAATAAAAAAACAATTAATTAAACGCAGAAAAAAACATCAAATAACCATTTATGTAAGTTCAAGCCTCTAGAGTAATACCAAGGACACCTGTGTGCAATTTTTTTTTATTAAGTAATTACAAACAAAAAAAAAATAGAAAAAGAAACAAAACAACTTTGGACTTTTTGGAGTTAAAATAAAATAAAAATAAATACATAAAACAAAAATAAGAATAAAATTGAAAGTATATCTATTAGATCGATTCTGCTGCAAGTACTGTATCGGTTACACATATTTTTATAGCTATAGTGTTGCCAATTTGGCAAGGAATTTTTTTAATCGAGCATATCTCTATACATAAACGTATCGTGTTTATTTAATTTTATTTTTTAATATAAATCAATTTAGCTTTATATAGGTATCTACATTTTTTTATAGTATAAAAATTCATTCAAGAATTCTATTTAGGCAAACTGATTGCATCGGAAAATTTCATTGCATTTGGATTGTTGGATATCGAATAAAATTCGTCGATGTCGAGATAATTTATAGATAATGATAATTTGTGCGTGCCTGTCTTTTAGAGTCAAGCAATTTAGTCAAATGATATTTTCAAAAATAAATCTAAAATTAATTTAAAGTTTAATTTATTAGGATTTTTGTATGAACTAAAGTTCATACAATGCAGTCACGCTGCGCAGACAACAATTAACATTGAACATTTTGAATGAAACGACAACAACTAAAGTGGTCTACCACCAAGTTATTTGGCTGAAGTTATAGCTATTTCACGAGTGCCACCCCGATCACCAGACTTCTTTATGTGGTGCTGAGTCTTAATATGTTCATTTTTATTTGAAAAGCTTTGCCCGTCATGGCGATTGAAAAGTATAATTGCAATTTAAGAAATGCAATGTTTGACAAAAGCTTCAACACAGCAAGATATAGTAAACTTAAAAGTATTATTTTGGTGATTATTTAACAGTAAAATAAATTTATACCGATTAAACACTAAGAGCCGATTTTTCAATCATCAGTTAATCTATCAGAGGAATATTTACTATAGCAACAGAAACAAATTTTTGTTTTATTCGAAGAATAAGTACTATCTGAGGTTTAACTGACGGTTGAAAAATTGGCCCCAAATGTATAATTTACAAATTATTGGCTGTGGAAAGGCTTCTAGAAAAATTATTTGCGAGACTTGTTTTGGTAACTAAAACCGAAACGAAACTTATTATATTTTTCAAAGCATTGAATCAATTGTATCACTGTTGTATCACTATCTAAAAGTAGCACAAAAAACTAATTTTTTATACTTCTGAGTCAAATCTTCGTAAATTAACTTGAATGCTTACAAAAAATTATAGTAGTTTTTATTTTTATTATGTTGCTTGGTTTGCTAAGTAACATTAAACTATTTATTTTTATCATCAAAATCAATATTCAAAAAATCATCAACCCATTCTTAAAATATTAAGTAATGAAGAAGAAGAAACCTAAATATTAAAATCACTTCTGTTTTGAGTGGAGCGAATGAATATAATTCATATCTCGGCGAAACACGTTAATTTCTGAAGGTGAGGTCACTTGTACTTTTTATAAACGAATTTAAATATTTAGGTTTACGAGCGAAATTGCAATAAATATAGAATAGTGTTATTTTTGGATTGGTATATTTCTGCCAATTTGTATTAAAATATCTTTTTAGATCCATCATAGTATAAAAGGTTTGAGCCTCTTCTTCTTTTTATTTAAATATGTATATGTAAATAAAAAAGTTATGAGCAGTTAGTAAGAAAAAATTAAAAATCATTTGAATAAATTTTGTTACACCATTTATTTAAATAGAAAATCTTATTTCCGACAAAAATGTATTAAAGTTAAATTCTCAAATTCGACTTAGTTTTTGAATTATAAATACCAAAAATATTTTAAAATAACCAGTGTAACCATTTTCTCATAAATGCATGGTTCAGTTTGGGCGAATGTTGTGTTTTAATCAACGTTTAATTCTAGACAAACATATTCAATACCCGTGTTTTTTTGGCATTCTATAAATAGTACAGTAGAAAATTACCAAAAAAACGCATCCGCAGTAGCCTGCGGTTTTTGTATTTCAAAATTGGTTTAACTGAAAGAACACCTGTCAGAATATTAAAAAAAAATATAAATATTTGTGAGAATCAGAAGCACTCAAAATTAACTTCACAAAAAACTAATAGTAACCAACATTTGAGAATGAAATCACCAAAAATCCATTCGAGACTCGGAAAACTATCCGCAGTATGATTCTACTTTAACTTTTACCGGCAGTATTCATAGTGCCGATGTTGTATTTGTTATTCATGTAAAATCCTACTAATAATATAAGCCCGTGAACGCAATTGCTCCTTACTAAATGGTTTAAGGTACATTCAATAGCATACCTGGCAGGAAAATATTAACAAACAGATTTTTGAAATGTCGATACTAGAGTTATTTCAGCTGCCGTGTTTAGGAAAACTACTCCATGGAATTAGAATTTTCCGGACTCAAACTAAAGGCAATTGCTTACTGCTCCATTCGAGCCCAGAACATTCTTATTCCGTGGTGTAGTTTTCCTTAACCGAGGGGCTGAAATAACTACTTTTTTTTATAAATACGGGGGTAAGTCTGTAAGACCCATTTGATTATACGAATCATAAATACTTAAGTTCCACATAAACCCTTGAATAACAGATATTGCCTTGCACCCAAATGTAAACATAAACATAAATATCCTTGTTCAACATAACTTAGGTGGCCGAAAAAGTAACCGTTAAGAGATTTATGTCGTACATAAGCTTACTTTTAAGGTTGTTTTTTGTATTATTTGCTAAGGACAGCGAAGCAAAAGCAATAAAATGAACATCAAATTATAAAAATGACCGTCCAAATAGATATTTAAGAGAGAGTTATAAAGTGATTTCAGATAGTCAAGTGAAATTTCATTCAAGGCCAACTTAACGGTGTGAATAATTCATCGCATTGCTTCGCTTTTTCTTAAACTTTTCATGTGAGCCATCCCAATATATTTCCTTTTATTTGAAGTCCGGTGAATAGGGGGCCAAGACAGCAAAAGAACATTTTGCCTTGTGGTGAGCATTGTGTTGTTGAAAGTTAATGCGGTTTGTCCAAAAGGATCGTTGGTTTGCGGAAACAATGCTTCTATCAACTATCAACGCTTTGTAGTACCAAGATGAATTGGGATGGCTCACATGAAAAGTATACGAAAATAAAGAAGCAATGCGATAACTGGTTCACACCGTTAAGTTGGTTTTTGCATGAAATTTCACTTGAATATCTGAATCACTGTATAGATCTCTTAACTATCGAATTTTGGAATTTTTTTTTTTTTTTTTTTTTTTTGTTTAGTGTATTTTTGTTCTTGAAGTGAAATCATAGGTTTTGCTAAAGGCACATTAAACATTCTCACTTGTGTCATACAAAATTTCGATCTCTTTTGCGTATAGCACGAGAAATTTCAAATTCACTTCTCAAAAGTTACTGCTTCTGACCTTATGACGCGCAGTGTATGTACATACAAACTATGTTGAACTTAGTTATGATGTAGATTTGTGTTTCGTATCAGCAAACGGGGGTGATTCTTTTTTGTATATAGGACTCTCGCAAGAGCCCCAAAATTCTGAGTGTACTTAAACTGTGCTTCGTAGCTTTGTTTTTTATCCTGATATGTGTATATTGTTATTTCTCTTACCACCATAGAAATAGAAACATTAATCCAGAACACTAATCCTTTCAAACATCTTAACAATTCTAATTATTATAAAATGAAATTAGCCGTTAATTAATTCTGACCATTATTTTTCAAAACAAATCCAACTATTGGCATCTAATTAATTTATTTACTGCTCATTCTATTTTGTAAAATGAGAGAAAATTGAATTAACACCGCGCCGGCCGACCCTCAATTGTCGAAGACTAAGAGCGACGTGCAGGCTCCATTGTTGCTCCTAAGTCTTGAACCCCTTTCATAGAATGGTATACGAGTAGTTTCCTAGCATCGAACCCCACAACTCTAACTGTTCTTATCTCCTATATTATATTCTTCGTCTCCCAATATTCAGTTTATACCACTAATGTATCTTTTCATCCGTTGATCTAATAAATTTCAATAACAATGCCCCTGCTCGGTTGCATTAGTTATTCCGTATGCGGAGCAACCGAGATATGGTTAAACTGTGAGATTTGAAATTGATTGTTTTTTTGTGTTATTAGGGGGACGATTGCCTCTGTGTGGATTATAATTGGAAACGGTTTACTAACAGGATCGCGAGTTGGAGTTGTTGGTGGCATGAACTCGTAAATTACCAAATTTTAACTGTTATCTTGTGGAGTTTTTCGTGATTAATAAATAAGTCGTGAGATAGGACAATTATATATAAAATCCGTAACATGTTGTGAATTAATTAGCATAAGTCAGTATCAGTGTTTCTATCTTTTGGTCGATACAAAGTTACGAGGCGAGGATATAGACTTTGTTTTCTGCTTTCTTTTATGAAGAAAGGTATATAACACAGGAAATCATGTCAAATGCCATGTATCCAGGAGATAATAGTAGATTTGTGTTGTTTGGTGCCTGCTGTATGGGAGTAAGAATATGTAGTAACGTAAACATTAAAGACATTAAAGACCTGCAGCGGCATTCAATAGCTTTTGATTTTTTGGTTATTAAAAGCTTGGTGTTTATGTGTTCCCCTTCTGATGGATGGAATTTGGATAAAACGTTACAGCAACAACTTTGATTTTTCGATTTTTTTTGTTAGGTTAGAACCTATTTTTAAATATGCAATATTATTAGGACTCCTTTGAACCTTTCGTTTTTTTAATAAACAAAAATTTAGATTGATTGTTAAAATGCACAGACAAGTTTTTCTCAAAGTCGAACCGTTATTTTTATTAGTTACATATTTGAAATACTTTATTTGACATATTGTAGGCTAGTGCCTACAAATCAAATTGTTATAAGATTTAAAAATCTATAAATTAGTTTTTGAAGTAAAAAGTTTTGAAATCATTATTCTGATTTTGTTCCAATCCAAAAAAATATTGTTTTGAAAGTGCTTCAATTTCGAAAAAGTTTTAAAATAAAAAAAAAACAGAGTTTCTTGATACTGTACCAATAATAAGCGTTTTTTGGAAAAAAATATATATATCTCAAAAGGTAGCATCTAGGTAAGTAATGGCTTTTTTAAACTGAGAAGTCATTTTTGAGAAAAATGAGTAGGTACAATTTTCTTGAACGGCTAAACAAATATGTGGCATGGTAGCGTTGTATTTCATTCTTACACGAATTTTAAAAATGTGCAAGGTGAATGTCCAAAAATCGCTTTGTACAACTCTCAACTCTCAACTCAGGAAATGGATTTGATGGCCGCCTTGCAAGGTGAATGTCCAAAAATCGCTTTGTACAACTCTCAACTCTCAACTCAGGAAATGGATTTGATGGCCGCCTTGCTGTCTATGAAAATATCATGATCTTGCTTTCCACAAAAACTCCTTTACATTTGAACTAGACATGGGTGACCAGATCTTAAAACCCTCAAAAAGAGGACGACAAAAAAAAATTTATTTTTCGCTAGTGAAATTGGGCAAGTTATATTAGTTTTTGTTTTAAGTGATCTTACAAAATATTTATTTTGAAGAAATGTACTTTTTTGTTAAGATATACAAAAATCGAAATATTTTTGAAAATTTTCAAAATAGGAGTACCTACATCAGCTATAATCATTATCGAGATACTTGATATGGAAATAACACAACAATAAGGCAAGATTTTCAAAACAGATCAAAATCCTATTTCCGTAATGTCAACTTTTTGGTAATAATATTTAACGCAGTCATTTTTTACTATCACTTTGCTCATTACAAGTATGAAGTTTAATATAAATCGTTAAGACCGCATTCGAGAAGAAATTTTTGTTCGTTGCTCTAATCTGAAACGAAAATTCGAATTTGAAGGTAACGACAAACACTCTTTTCGATTTCTCCATCACCGCAATGGTGTGGTGAACTGATTAAAAAAAAACAATATTTTGGCAATGATGAAATAAGTAAATTAACCGACCAGTCTACGATATGATAGCTTCGTTAAGTCAACCAACTTGAACAATTTTAATTTTTCATTGATTTATATACTTCTTAAAACAATGTTATAAAAGCTAAAACATTTCGCGGATTTTCATAACAAATAGATTGCCAAAGAAATGTGGATTTTCTGAAATTCAATAATAAACTGTCCAACTTATAATTATTTCGAATAGAACCTTTAAATTGTAAGAAAACATTATGTATTTTCCATATATATTTTCCAAAAAGAAAGAGGACGGATATTTTTTGCTCAAAAAGAGGACTTGTCCTTCTAAAAGAGGACGTCTGGTAAGCCTAGACATATAGCAGCAGTTATTGTGGCCTCACAAACTGCAAATACTTACACTTGAAAGACACTGCTGAAGCTTGGAAGGTTTCTTGATCTTTTTAATGGTAGGCTTCCTGGGTAGCCTCTTTGAATGTTTATTACAGTAAAGTTCTTAATAGTTCCATGACCATAATGATCCCTTTTCCAAAAATGGCCATGTCGCAAATCACTATTGTCCATCATGTGATTGTGAGTGAATAAGAAGAGCTTCTAGAGGCTGCGGTTGGTGTATTTCTTTTGGCACTGGGTGTGCTAGTACACGAATGTCTTTAAATCTAACGCTGGGCTTCAAACAAAACATGCTTATGCATATGTGAAGATTGTTCTTACTATGCGTGTGTACATCCAATGAATGGTTTTAGGGCTGAAACCGCATCTTGCTCTGTTCTTCTACTTTGTAGTTTAACATATCGAAAAAAAAGCTACTGCACAATTTTGACTCCCTAAGCTTTTTACGTCGCATCGACTTCTAATGGCTTCAGATTTTAGAAATTATACCTTTCAAGAACTTATAACTTGATACATGCTATATCAAATAATTTGTCCCTTATAACATTAATTACGTTACGTGTACCCTATATTCTATAAATATTCTGTTATTTAAAAATTAGACACCCAAGAAGATACAATAAGTTGTAGGTACCTAAGTAAAAGTAGTTAAATAACACACTAACGAGGAATACAAAATTCTGACTTGTCTTCATTACATTTCAGAAACGAAGAAAAACCCTTTATGTCTGGTCTTACCTTGCATAGCAAAACACTCAACCTTTTAACGGTGCAACGCACCCTCAAACGTTTTAGAAACTCATTAAAATTCTTAAAAGCTTGAAGTTAATGTTAAAATTATTATTTCATACAACCCTGTACCGACCTGTGTAAAATTGTTCGACGTCACAAAAAAATAGAATGAATTATATTTAAAACAAAAAACGAAAGAAAACGCATTTTAATTACCACTCTACCGCAATCCCCACAACAAATCCATTAAACCCTGTTATACATACTCAACAACATGCACGTTTCTACACCACCGTTATATCGCAGTATACATTTTACTTTGCCATCCGAAGAGCGCTAAAGAAATCCATCATGGAGGAACAGAAAAAAAAAATATAACAAACTGGGAATCATACGGGACTCCACTCTACTAAACCAGCAACTATTTGATTCACCTTATTCTGGATAGCTCTCTCCCTCTCTCTCCTCATATACAGATACAGTCATCACATGGAAAACTACTTACTCCGACAAAACTTACAATTATATATTTGACATAGCCCACAAGCCCACTGCTCGCTGGTTGGTTGGATAGCTATCTGCATGGCACAAAGCGGGTGCGTTCATAGAACACTCATAGGCTTTTAGAGCTATAGCATTATTTCTAGGTATACCTAGCCTCTCTAGCCCGAAAAGTAAAACTTGTGTACCTAAGTGAAGCACCAGCAGAGTCGATGTTGATGGTGGCGAGTGTCGGACGTAGATAGTTAGGTATACCCACTGCAGTCTAGCGCGTTACACTATCTACATTTGCCAAAGTAGAAGCCAGAGCCTAAGGAATATGCATATATTTATTTTAAAGGCCTCACCATCACCAGCACAATTGCACGCTAGCGGCACAGAGTTATCATGTCTGTGCGTTGTCTTTGGTTTGTGACCGATTAAGGAGTCCATCCACGTATCCAATGCTACGGTACAATACGCGAGGGAATGCTCGCTATGCTGTCATACGCTCGTTCCATACATAATTATAGGAGCGCTCATACCTACACCATCGTTAGATTTACACCCCCATCACCATAGCCATCGCCATCACCAATGGCATGCAAAATACTCCATAAGTGACACTTTAGCAGGTCGTCCGCCACCACCGTCATCGCCCGTCCTCTTCCCCATCATCCGTCTGGCACATTAAAAGTCGAAAAAAGAAACTCACTGATAACGTTATAAATTTGTCTATATAAAATAAAATCCCACTTACAAGCGAGTTTGTAAAGAATAGTCGAATGCAGGCCTTGCCGGAGCACATGTAAATTCAATCGAAAAAATGTTGACTTTTAAAAATACAAGTAAAGTAAAATCTTTGTATATAAAAACTATAGCAATATCATCAACATCGACGACTACTGAGTCACGTAGTGTTGAAATCCACCCACTTCTCTCAACACTTTTTGTTGAGGAAACAAATTTGAAAGTCGAGATCTTACTCCCTTACAATACTACTAGACTAACTCTTTCTAAACATTAATGTCTACGCTGTCAAAATCATAAAACATGTTGCAAACACATGCGCCACCAGCCGTCGAAATCCAGCGTAAATAAAAACGACTCCATGATAATACTTAAGTTTTCATATACAAAGGTAAAATGCAAAAATTTAAGGCTTTCTTTGACGGAATATCACAGATAGGTTTCATTCTGTTAAATTTTAAAGTTTAAATGACAGTAATATAGAGTCTTGTTAGGTCCGATCCTTAACTTTGTGCACAGAAACTCTCAAACTGTTATTTTGGAGAGCAACGTTGAAATATTCTCAAAAATATAAAAACTGTGCAATAGTACGGGAATGCAAATTCAACTAAATTCCGTATTACCTTATGTGCCAGACAAGTACGAATGATGTTTGGCTTTCATTCTTTAATTCTCAAAATGACATTTTGCTGTGCTGTGATTTTCTGCCCGAAGAATTTCTCGGAACTCGGACAGAAAATCCCAGGTAGAGAAAATTATTTACTCTCTCGTGGAGCATTGTCTTTTGCCAAAATCTGCCAAATTTTTGAGTACGGGAACGGCTTTGGACTGAAAATCACACAAATGCACAGAAAATCATACCAATGTATGGTAAGGGAACGGACTTTATTATTCTACTTCTGTAAACTTCAGAAATAAATCAGCCAAGTAGAAGACCTAGCTTTATTTTATTGGAATTATTAGGTATGTTCAGGAAATGGGGGTTTAAAAAGTCCTCAGAGTTCTCAGTATCCTCAACAGGATTCCTCAGAAAAGAAACCTCAGTTGAGCTGTCAAAATATTGAGGAGAACATTTTTTGATTCGGTTCCTCAGTTTTTTATGGAGCGAAATCTCCGGTATATCTCGTTTTCCTGAACACACCAATTGAACTATATGTATTCAAAATGGCCTTAACAGCCTTTAATTTATAAAAATAGTCGTTTCGTCCGGATGATCTCAGTCGGCCTCATCAGTCAGTTGACTTTTTATATGACTTTTTCCTTGTCTAGCCTACATGACCTTAGTTTCTTTTCGTCCTGTGGGAAGTTCCCAGTTAAAGAATGTAAAATAGCATACTTAATAATTTCCCGGTTACAGCGACTATGGGAAGTGAAAATAAAAATCTGCAAAAAATTGGTAATTTATTTTTCACCATTTTTAGCTGATTAAGACCCATAAAAGTTTTTTAACGACCACCCTAATAGATATACATAAAGTACAAACATTATAAATAGGTTAAGGTATCTATGTAGATATCTACTGTTTATTATCTATCTTTTCACTGGTACTAAAAAATAATATTCTTGAACTTCACCACTTAATATTTAACAAGCAAACACACATGTATAAACTCACGTCGTTTGATTAAATTATCTTTAGAATTGTAGGGTAATTGTAGTGAATAATATTTGTCTTTCTGTTAATTATTTAAAAAATTGCTATACATAATTTGAATAAACAAACAAAGATAAACACTAACCCCCATATTAATAAACGAAGCTATCTTTAAATCGTGAATTAGGAGTAAAATTTCTGCCACTTACGAGCTAGCTCAACCACCAAGGAAGGTATATTTATATGTCCTAGTTAATCCTTCGCTAAACTACCTTCCTTGGTGGTTTGCTAGCTCGTAAGTGGCAGAAATCTTACTCCTAATCCGCGAGTTAAAGATAACTCGCCGCTGGCTTCGTTTATTCTTTTCTCAAAGCTGAATTTTTGATATGTGTTGGGGGATGGTGTCATTTAATTTATTTGACACTCAGACACTCCAAATCTGTCAAACTAATCGTGCCATTTACATAACAGAATTAAATCAAGATTTTATTTTTTCTTTGGGCAAATATTCTACAATATTTTCTTATCAGCAAGACAACTACAGGTGGGCATAACATCATCGTAAAACTGTCAAAATAATAATTCTTTGTTACTAAAACGTGATTTTTGCGCTTATTTTAGCTGTTTTAAATTGTCTGGTTGATGAATACGCCCCACTGTAGATGTATAGCTGATGGGGAATTATTTTTAAACAGTTGCCCATAAAACATATAAATATTAGCTTTAAAACTACAACGTAAATGGCACTATTAGTTTCACATATTTAAAGTGTCTGGCTCACGTTAGGCCCCACTGTAGATGTCTGGCAAGTTTCCAATAAAGTAAATGACACCATCCTTTAACACATATCAAAAACTCAGCTTTGATAAAAGAACGCAATGTTGCAACATTTGAATGCAACTTTAACACTCGCTACCTCTTAATTGCACCCGGATTGAAGATTCTTAGTATCCATTTGTTCTTAGCTACCATAGTATCTGTTCGCAGAAAAAGTCTTAGCTTTGATAAAATGACGTATGTCTGGCGGCCCTGGGCTCTTACTCTATAAGTTTAACCTAGATTTTTTTAGCAAGATTTTTTAGATAAAACTATTGGAATTAAAATCAATCTTATTTGCATGAGCTTTTTAGAAAAAAAAAAAATAAATAATAATTGAGACTCCTTTGTGAGTCATTATAGTCAGGACAATTTCAAGAATATTGGCAATGAAATCTAATGCACAAGTTATCACTGTTTTTGATTAGAGAAGGTTAGTTCGCTCTAAATGTAATTTTCCGTGGCTGAATGCCAAATCGTCCAAAGCCAAAAAATGTCAAATTGCTTACTCATACTTTTTTGGGTGTTTTGTCATTTTTACATTTTTGTGTGATTTCACATTTTTATATTATTGGGTGATTTGTATATTTCAGAACACCAACATTGCTTTTGGGCGGTTTAAAACTTTTCAAATGATTTTTAATGTCAAATCATCCAAAATCAAATGATCCAAAACAATGGGGCTGCGTTGAATGAAGGAATGAAGAATTCAGACAGTATCTGATCTTGTAAATCTGTGCTTAAGGAAAAAGCCGATATTATGTCAAAGACTACAATTTCTTTAGTTTTGTTAATGGATTAAACGGATGAACTAAGAATTTTGCGGAATTCCAATATTTTGTTCTCTTAAATATTAAATAGATATCGATGGTTCGAAATTTGATTTACAGCAAACCATTAACATTAAAAATTGTTGGCTGAAAACTATAAGAAGATCCTATATATCTGGTTTTACCACAGAAATTATAAATTATAATTATAACATAAGCAATATAACTGAAAATAAAAACTATCGTGGCCTTAGTAAAACATTTGATGGAATTGAAGTGTTCTAAAAATTACCCAGAAAATTAAAAGTAATTAGAAAAAATGAAGGATTTAAGAGGAGATACCGATGCACATTGATGTTGAGCCTCTGAATGTCAAAAAAGACGGGTAATTCATTTTAACTAAAGTTGACAGCATTGAATTTTTAAAGCATTAAATTTGACGTTTAAAAACTATTTGTTAACTGCTGAGCTACCAAACAAAAAATCTAAAGTAAACAACTAAAAAACTTGAAAACCTTGTGTTTCTGATTTTGATGTGACTTGAGATAAGGAATTCTGACAGTTGTAGTTGTAAAACTGACTGTTATTTGTTACAGAAATTCTCATTTTCGAATGATTTAAGTTTTGTCAATAAATAAGTATAAGTACGCAAATTCAGAACAACATCATTTACTACCTTCGAGATTATTATATTCTATGACCCTAAGTAATAAAAAAAATTTGGAGTCAAATCTAGCTTAAATTCAACTTTTTTGTATGGGATAAACTCGACTTTAGGCTAAATTCGACTCAAAATTCGTTTATTACTAAGGGCCTATGACAAAATATTTCGTTTAGAAGGAAGCTGTTTCAGTTCTTGTTTTAAATTTTATAGAAATTCTATGATTTCTCTAAAGTTTAAGAAGAAACAGTTTTTAAGAAATAAAGGCTTTAAATCGAATAACAAAAAATCATTAAGTGTCAACACAAAAATGCATGTCATCAGCTACAAAAGAAGAGAAGGCTCTTAAAGTGACCACACAAACTATAGAGTCCATCTCCATCGTGCGTCGTTCATGATTCTTTTTCTTCCTTCTTTTCCTCAAGACAACGACCGACGCGACGCGACAATTTTCAATATTTTTAATTATAAAATCCTACTTTACTCTGAGGATGACTGAAACTGCCCTAGGGAACTATGAATGGCAGTCTTTCCAAAATACAATTTTAACAAAAAATAATAATAAGAATTGCCGGCGAAAAGTTGAATGTGCGCAAAATGTTGTTGCATGGGTGCGGGCTGGCTGATGGGAGGAGGAATGGGACACGGGACATGCTGAGAACTCTTAATGGGGGTGCCCCCATAGGGTTGACATCCACAACCTATCTTTCTCTTTCTTTCTCTGCGTTGCTTATACTATGTGCAGTTGACTGACATAACAATGCTTTAATAGTTTTGACCCAATTCTTAACGTTTATATGTATTAACGATTAGAGTTCTTCCGTTGCACACACATTTTTACGTATAGGTACACACATACATATAAATATCCATATATTTACCTACTTATGTGAGTGCATGTGCCTATTAAGCTAGCGAATCTAGAATATTTGCAGCTTTTTGACATTTACAGATGTTTCCGGTGGAGATGATACAACATACATACATATTTTTTTTTTTTAATAAAAACATGGTGTGTGTGTCTATATTCCTACGACCCAAAAAGAAGATAGATAGGTTCTATACCTAAATGAAAATAAGATGGGAAGAAAAAAGGGAAAAGAAAATTATCTCTGCTCTAAAGGGTTGACAATATAAGTTGACCCATATGTGACACACTTAACTAATATGACTGATGCTTTGATAGAAATGCTGTTGTACTTGTACATCATAATCAAAATGTCTTTTTTATATTTGACAAAGAAAAACAGAAGCGACAACAAAAAAAAATCAAAAAAAAAAATGATGTAATACCAACTCCTGCATCAAAGAAAACAACATTATTCTTCGTCACAATTTAAATATAAACGTCATTTATAGGTACTTATGGTCTACCTTAATCAGTTGCACACTGGTTTCCTTCAGAAGTACCTCCCTATCTATTTTTGTTTAATTTTTTCGTATTTCTTTTATTGGTGAAAGCAATGACTTCCGAAATACGCAAAATGAAATTAAAAAAAAAACTTTTCCTTTTTGTTGTTGTCTTCTTTAAAACGTAATGTCGGTAAACTTTCTTGAATCTACAACGACCATAACAAAATAATATACGAGTATGTACCCCTGCCTTTGATTTGTGTTTTAATAGTTGCCGAAAATTACAATTCAATTTCTTCAGAAAAAAAAAAGTTGATATCTCTCTGAGCGAAACAAACTTCTCATCAACTTCTACTCGTTTGAATGAACAACTGATGGAAATTAATTTTGATTGAAAGTGAATGTTATAGCATTCGTACCTAGGTAATAACGTAACCTACTCAGGATTGATAAATCTGTTTTCTTCTCTTCTTAAAAATAGGAATCTGCTCAAAGAGCATATTATTTTGTTATCAAAATGTCTGTCATAACGTTTTGTTCAAATACTGTTAAAAAATAATGATTGATGAAATATAACCCAATTTATGTCGATCTGATTGGCCCGGGGAACTCTTGGTCGATGTTTTGTCGTTTTGTGCAGATTAACAGAGTTCCAAGTTTTTTTTTTTAACTCTCCTAAGAGGTGAAGTTAAACAACTACAACTTGCGATTCATTTACGTTGATTCTGTTAGACAAAATTATTTAGTGTGTTTTGCATAAGATAGGACAAAATGCTTAAAAATTATTAAATAACAATCAGGCGCTTCAGCTCTCTTTCGGTTTTAAAATTTTAGTCGACCACTCAAAAAAAAAAGACTAAGGGCCAGTTTGTTCACAGCTAATCATCTTTAATCCATGATAAGTGGAGCTGCGAAATCCTCAAATGTGTTCGTTGATCAATTTTTTTTTTTAAATTCAAAGTATGAGTTGCTAATCATGGATTTCACTAATCCATAATTTGTTTGATTAGCGTTGTTTAATTAAAGCTGAGGGTAAGTTCGTAATCGCATAAATCTGCGACAGATCTGCCGCATGTCTGCTTAGCTTCTGCGTATCGATTTTGTTTTTCTCCTGCCCGCAGAAAGTAAGCAGGCAACAGTTTTTGAATAAATTTGTGTTCGTAAACATCGCAGCGCAGAAAATTATTTCTAAGAAATCCGATTATTAAAAAAAGGCGATTCTAGGGCTTTTGGGTGACATTTAGAAAGAAATATTCATTGATAGACAAATATCCTGATGATTTTATGTACTTCGAAGCCATTTCATGTACCAGCGTGGGCCAAATACAAGTTTCTTTTAAGAAAAATGCAATAGAATGAATAAAATCTAATTTTGTCCATGTATTATGACTTTATTACCAGCAAACTGTCACTCGCTGTGGATGCATTTGGCTTCTCGACAGTAACGTGCGGATTTTCATAGACCCAGATGCGGCAATTTCGTTTGTTAACGAAGCCGCCGAGATAAAAATGCCCTTTGTGAGAAAAGATGATTTTCACACAGCACTCACTTTAGAAATAAATTTTCAATATTTCCCAATGTTGTTCAAGCGTGATGCGACACATTTCATTCCGCGGAGGTATAATATTGACTTTCTGTCAAGATTTCGATTTGGAAACAGCTGTCAGTGTCAATTCTTATAATTCAAAAAGAAACCACTAGAAGGCCCACCCTCTACTTACATGTTTTCCTGTTTAAATTTCAATTTATTTTTCAGCAAAAATTACTTTTTTTCAGCAGAATGGCTTTTTCTTTTTCGCTTTTTTTTTCTGCACAAACAGCCCGGCGCTGACTTGATTACTGATTACTTTTGATGTTTACGAACGTAATTTGTTTTGCAGACCTACTGAAGTCAGATTTCAATTTTTGTTTACAAACACAAACTTTGCAGAACTAAGTTAGTCAGACGATTACAAATTTGCCCTAACAAGTTTCAAAAAATAAAAAATTATTTTCTCTCAGAAAAACCATTTTAATAATAATTAATATTATTTTTGTAACATTAATTCTTAACAAAATATATGCCTGTAAGTCCTTAGGTCTTTTATATGCAACCTGAATTGCACGCCACCAGCTAGAAAGAATAAAAAGAAAGGAAAGAATTTTTGTTGACACACTGGATTGAGAAATAAGATGTAAATAAGGTATATCATAAAATTTTAAGTTTTCTTACGTGATTAGAATTTTAGGTCAACAATTTATGAATATATAAAATGCGCGATTGGATGGCACTAACTTGCTATTGTAGCTAACAACTAGAACTTGCCCAGACAGTGCCAGTGTATATTAATGGTTAGATCATATAATCAATTTCAAATGTCAATTTTGAATTTTTTGGTTTAATACAAAAAAAAAACAGGAAAAAAAAATTAAAAATACAAAACTTGATTTTTTCTTTTCTTTTTTTCGTAAAACAAAAATCATTCATACAAACTCTAAATGCAATATTTATTGAATAATTTAGAATAACAAAATTGCTTAATTATGAAAATATCAATCCAGCCAATGACGATACATTCGAGAACATCCCAAAAAAGGCAATTCGCTGAAAATACCGCAAAACTTTGTATCCGGCAAAAATCTGGTATGCAGTATTATTCAAACTGTTCTAGAGATTACATGTACGAAGTTTAATCGAAATCGTTTGCGTCGTTTTTGAGAAAACTTGGTAAAACTGCAATTGTTGTATGGCAGCTATACCCGTTTTTAGATGAGTCAAAACAAAAATTTGAATTTCCCCCAAGGGAAGTGTTTTTTAAACTGTGCGGTCGCCAAGAACTACTCAGGGGGTCACGTTCACAATCAGTAAGATTAAAAAACAAAAGTCGTTGTAGGTCATATACTAATTAGAACAACATTTTCAATAAATGTTCAAATATTGGTTGTATCTTTGAGAAATTAATAATTAAATAATTTTCGAATTGAAGCCTTTTTCTCTTCTTTGTTGAAATTGAACAGCTGGTATAATGAGACTGGGTATAACTATAAAAAGGATTCAGTTTGTGTCGCTTTTTAAATTGCTGAACAAGAATTATTATACATTTGGGAGTCACTAGAATGTTGTTACTAATAAAGGGGTCGCGTACTCAAAAAGTTTGAGAAACACTGCTCTAAAGAATCACATTAAAATGCTTCACACCCAATTTGAATCAAATCAGTTCACTAGCTTACGCTCCAGCTCGATGTACATGAGGACGTACTTTAATTTTTTGTACCTAAAGAGCACACAAGAAAACTGAGTTGCCAGCGATTTTTAGATTGTAGGCGAGAAGGGCGTAAAAGGAAGACAACAAATCTCCCCTCACACCCTTCTCGCCTACAAACTAGCCAGTTTCTGGCAACTCAGTTTCCTTGTGTGAAAGCCGTCTAACATCGTGATAATGGAAAAGTTAAAAAAGTGATTTTCAACCAGAAGTCCGCCGGTCAGTTTATCTGTGCGTCTGTGCATCCTGATTTATGTACATTGAGCTAGAGCCTTAACAAATGGACGGATTTGATTAAAATTTGATGGTAGAAAATATTTAATGTTAAGCCGGGTGATACCATAGTTCCAGTTGTGTTGAATTGAGGAAGGGTCGTCTTCCCAGTTCCTCTACACATGCTCTAATGTTTAACCATCACCTACTGCTAACCACCTACTGCTAACAACTTTAGACGAACTTTGTGTATGAATTTATCTCTATAGAAAAGCATTCAAACATAAATTACCGTAATTGTTATAAGGCTGCAATTCGAGTATTATTCCCACGTTGGGCGCCATTTAATTTTACTATACATTTATATGCTCACTTTTAGTTTGTGGTGAAAAAAAAATTGAGATTAAAAGATTCCTGAAGTTTCATTAGAAATTTTTTAGGTATTCTCACTCCGTTTAAATGAAGAATTGAATCAGACTTGAGTTCGGATTCAATTCTATAGATATACCTGGATTGGATTCGAACAGGATTTCTCGATGGGATTCGACTTTGCGAGCTGAATCGAATCGAAAAATACAAGAGAACCGGGATTAAAGAATCGAGTATTTAGTGTGTGTGTATTTTTATTTGCTTTTTTTTTCACGGGGTCACCATATTCAAAAAATTTATTCCGCACGAACACAGTAAACTGCTTATGATTTGTCTAATCTATAGTTAAATTACCTACCTTGCAAACAAAAACACGAGCATTCCATCACCTTTTCTACCCATGTATTTATGACTTCATCATTATTTTCAGCTTAAATCTCCAAGAGACTTTTTGAATATTTTAAAAGTCCCGTTTGCATAATTCCACGTAGTTACCTATAGAAAAGCCACACAAAAGTGCTCCCAAAGAAAATAAAATGTTTAAATGGCCAACAAAACATACCGGTGCGGTGCCATCCCAAGTAACGAGCCTCAGCCCATCCCCCATTTTTTTCAGGTGATTATCTGAACATAGCACACAAATAAAAGAGAAAACACAAACAAAATACCAACTATGTTCTTTCTTACTGACTATGTAGGTACAAAATACAAAAATAAAAAATATTCCTGGCATCAGATCGTGCGAAAAAAAAGTGCCAAGAAACACGAACGGACAGGGAACGGTTAATAGGTAGTGGGTAACGAGAAATGCAACAAAATGCAGTAAAATAAAAGACATACAAAAAAAAAAGAATTACAAATAAGATACATTCAACAACCGCAAACAAAACGACGAAGAAGAAGAAATGAAGAAAAAAAATCAGTAAATAAATAATGAAAATTACAGTTATAACGGTGCCTGATGCGGGAACACCTTGCGTGAAATGTGTGTTACTTGAACTGCTTCTCTCCTTAATCATTTCTTCTTCTTTGGTTTGCTGGTTCGTTTTCTTTCATCACTGCTTGTTCCTCTGCTGCTGCCACTGACTTTTTCGGGTTCACGTTGTTAGGTTTATTTTTATATGCACATCGAGCATGTTTGCGCGCTATTTTTAGCTGATTCCTTTTCACCTCATCTCTGGTCTGACTGAACTAGCCTTCTTGCCTTACTCCCCATCCGCCATTTCTTTTTATTTTGAGTTTTTTTCCAATCATGCTCGAACCGTACCTACCACTTTCTCCCACTCGTCTCTTCTGCTACCCTCATGCTCCACAAGAATGCAACTGCAATAAATTGTCTTCGTTCCGATTGTGCATTTTGGAGTGTGCGGCGCTATTTCTTATTTCTGTTTTGATATGCTTCTTCGCAGATCCCGTTTTGTATTCAGGCAAAAATCGACATAGCCATAGCCATCATCGTCATCGCCCTCACCCACTGTGATGTGTCTGTGTGATGTGGTGCTTGCATTTGGCCGAATAACATTTAGGTTGAATGTGTGGCGAATATTTGCGGTGTTTGCGCATCTGCTGAGCTGGTTAAATGGGATTTTCAGGTATTATGCAACAGCTTAAAGTTGGCGAGTGTTGCTATTAATGTGCATTGTTGACAAGTATTAATTTGAAGTGACTTTGTAGATTTGAAATATTTACAATGTGTACGTAGGAGGAAGACTGAAGATAGTAAATATGAACTAAAACTCTATAATAGAAACAGATGTAAGTTATAATAATTACAAATTAATAGATACATTAAAAAAAAAAATAGTGCAGAGATTCGAAGAGAATTCCTACGTTGGGCGCCATTTAATTTACTTATCTACTTATCGTGATGAAAGTGTTGATTTTTATTCACATTCACACGCATTTTGTTTTACAATGGAATGGGCAACGAAATGACACTGAGCCAGGAAGACTGACATAAACAAACATCCTTGTATTATGAAGGTGCATTTATCTCCACAACATTACCGGTCTTACAGTTAATTTACATTTTCCCTAAGTAATTTACAAAACTGATGTAAAGTTGAATTTTAAATAATTATTTATAAAGATAATTATTGTAGACCTAATAATAATATAATTAGCAGTTCAAAGAACTTGGTTAAACGGATATTAAAGTTTATTTTATACCAATAAGCTGAAAAATACAAACATAAAAATCCGAAATGTTTTCATCTTTTTTCTATTCATTAGGAAGCATCCGTGTAAAAGTAATCTACTTTAACTTTCAAAATGTGTACTCATTCGGGAGGAGTCCACACTAACTGTTAGTATTTGCATTTATACCAATTAGACACAAAGAGCTAATATATGTTTTTGTATAACGACCTGACCGACTAAAAATATTTACTTGCAGATATATATATGTATATGTATATAAAAGAATTTTTAATTTAGATGTTTAGATATTTTATTTATGTCTAAATGGTATAAGCAAGAAAATTATTTTCAGTGACACAAGTCTTCAAGTCTAAAACTTTCAGACAGTTTTAGTTTATTATTTTCCTTTTTCAAGTAGTGCTTAACATTTTGAAGAAGGAGAAAGCATTTAATGGATATTTATCTTTTTCAAAATAGCTTTTAGTATCCCTACGTTCATACAAATTTGCGTTTCTACCCGCCGATCTTACTTAGACTCTTCAATTGACTGGTGAGGGTCTTTTCAATACCCAATTTTTGCTTAGCCCAACTTACACTAATTTCACAGCGAAATCAATTGTTAAATATATCCAATCCAATAAGAATCCTTATCTCTTTGATTGGTATAAACTGGTCGATTATATAAATTGAATACTAGTTTTAATTTGTGTTTTAAGTAATGAATCTATAACATTATTCCACATTATTCCACATTATTAATTCAATTATTTCTATTCTATTTATTCACATTACACCTATTTATACCAATAAGCAGATAATTATTAATAACATAAATATCTGTAATGTTTTCACATTCCTTAACATTCATTAAAATTCCCGCTTAACACACAAAAATTATTAACTAAACCATTTGATTTTGTTAATCTAGTGCCAAAGTATTTTTGTTTATACCAATTTGAAACACGTAGTGAATATATTTAAGAAAAAATATAACGCACAACCGAATACATACTTGTTATCCATTAATAAATAGTTTTGATTTTTGATGAATATGTATTTTTTAAGATATATTACACATCTAGCTTTTGTAGATAAGCATGTCTGACTGGTATAAACAATTAAATTAATTTATGTGACAAAAGTATCAAAATTTAACTCTTCTTGCTTTTGTTTTTTTTTTTTGTTTCAGTTTGTCAAAGCAGAACATTAAATTTTAAATAAGACGGTAAAGTTAAAGATATATTTTAATTTTGGTTCCCTGATTGGTATAAATTCCATGAATACTCAAAACAAATATGTATGCGTTTTATCATTTGTTTTAAATTATAAGAACCCTTGTACTTTATAGTAGGTAAATAAATGAATAAATTTTTACATTTTCTTATTGGAATAAACTGGTCGAATACTAACAAACAAATATTCCTTTAAATTATGAGGAGTTTTGTATTCACACTAAGCAAAATATTGAATAAGAATTTGTATTGTCTAATTGGTATAAACTGATTGAATAGTAAAAATGAGTTCTTATTTTAAATTATGAGGAGATTTGTCTCCTTTTGATATTAGCTAGTCACAAACGAAAAATGAATACCTATTGGTTTTAACATTTTTTAAATTGTAAACAAATGTTTAGGGTAGATTTTGAACGTTTTTTGTCTTTTTTTTTTAAATGATTAATATAAACTTGTCGAAAATGAAAAAGCAAATTATTCAGTTTGTAACATTTGATTTAATTATTCCTTTTCTTGACCTTTTTGAATAATATTTAAATCCTAAGTGGGTTTTAGGTCTATATTGAAGTTGTTATTTTTTATTTTTTTATTTTTTAAATCATGAATGCATAGTGTTAGTCATTATTATTTGCTTAGCTACGCACATTAGACCAGTTCCTACCAATCATGTTTAAACTTAAGTTACCTTCCTAAGCAATAAACAAATCCATGCAAATTACAGAAAAATTCTTTGAAAACAAAAACTCGATTACAAAAGAACAATTACAAAATTGCATCATGAAAGATTTTAAAACTTTTGCAACAACCTACTTCTATTTATTTTTTAATCACCACTCATAAACATTAATTCTGTCGTTTCGCAACATTTCATTTGATAACATCCATTGTTTCTAACAGCTTTTTTTTTTTTTCTTCTCTTCTAATTACAGGTACGTCAGTCTTTGATAAAACCCAGAAGTTCTATACCATCCTAACATCTATATATTCACATAATGATAATTATTATTTAGAAAGAACCTCCTTAATTATTCTTAAAAAAAAGTGATTAATGTAAGTATATTCGCGTGCATACACTGACTATACAGCGACACCGTAGACATGAATGGATTCATGCGTTAACAGCAGAGCAACATGTTTAGGTATAATGAATATTGAAAAGCAACAAACATGTTTCACCAACTAATTGTAAGGCGACTATAACGACGAAGATGCCGCCGACGCCGACGACAAAGACGAAGTTTTACTACTTGATCGTCCATGAACCCCAAAGTACAAAACTTTTAGACATTTTCCATCACGATAGGCAACTTTTTTTTGTCGTGTTGTTTTTTTTTTTTTTAATTTTTCAAATGCAATCAAGCAAAAATCAAGATGTGAGTTCTCTGCATGCATATAATTGCATCTGCACGAACCCATCACACACTGCTAGCTGAAAAACATACAAAAATATAAGACTCAAATTGTAGGTAGGTAGGCAGGTAGGTAAAGTTTTCAAAGTTGTGCAAAATTTACCAAGTCAAGAAGTAACAAACGGAGGCAACAGCAGCAGTAGAAAAAAAAGCGCGTGCACACCAATCACCGTGGCGTGTAATTAACCGATGAGTGTTTGAAGGAGCATTGTGCAATATTGCAATTGCAATCTGCAATCTGTTATTTGCAACTCAATCTGGAAATGTATTTACGTGTGTTTCGTGTTTTGGTGTTTTGTGGATATATACGGCTAATGCATCACGATGTGTTGTGTTTTGATTGTCGCAAAGTCCAAACACAAATATGAGCACACTACACACTGCCAGCAAACCAACATGACAGTCAGAGACGTAGTTGCATTTGCAGTATAAAAACAGCCGAGCCGCTTGATTCGCGGTATTAACTTATGACTGAAGATTGTTTGACAATTTGACAAGTTGGGAAACCGGCCGCATTGGCGTCGCCATCGTCGTCGTCAAAAGACCTCGAATTCATAGTTGGCTTGTTGGGTTCTTGGCTTCAAATCTATCTTGATGGAGGGTTGCATTGTAAAATATGGCTTTGGAAGGGGGGGGGGGGGGGGTTTGTGTTAACTCTGCAGAAAGCTATACCGCGCTGCTTCCCATAACTGTGCCGCGTGCCATGCGTGATGATGATGGTAGAAAAGCTTGTGTATTATTATTGACTCTATTGTCTGTTAGGCTTGTGTAAACTTATTCCAATTGTTGCCAATATTGACGGCAGGCTTATTGCAAATTGCAACATCGCACTCCTCGCTTCTTCTTTTGCTAATCGGTTGGCTAACATTAAACACAATTGGCGAGAAGTATTTAAAAACAACAACAACATTTATAAAAAAAACACACTTACACTGTGTTTGTATCTTATTTTGAAATTAACTAATTTATGCGCATGAAATTACAAAAATAAAAGAAACAGTATTTTTTCAATTCTCTACCAGCAGATATTTTAATGCTAATTAAGTGACCTGCATTGCGTGAAAGAACACTTCTTTAGGAACATACTTTGCTTGTGCATATGAGAATATCTATCTATGGTGGGGCTCTATCTACATACGTGCATTACAACACCCATAGCACAGAGTAAAGTAACGTTCTAAATCCATGGTGTATTCATTAAGAGCTTAGATACAACTGCGAAAGACTTAGACACCATTCTGGTTGGTCGATCGTCGCGTATAATTACAAATAAGCTGTAGTTCGTGTTTGACATTATGACGATATGTTGAGTGCAAAGAGGACTGACAGACACATTCACGTATCGACATCATCATGATGATAAAACAGATGTTTGACTGTTAGTTCATCGTAAACTGAAATGTAAAACATATTAAATAGATATACAAAATGTGTTGCAACTTATATAGTAAATAGGTAGCAAGTGGAGTGTGTAAATGAAAGAAGATTTTGTCATTTTGTATTTAACTATCCTTACCTGCTGAGTAGGTAAGGTATACGACCTACGAGAACATCACCGATAATGATGATGATGTATCTTTTGTGTCGTACTTTTTGAACTTACTGATGGCTGGCGTTGGCAAGTTTTATACATGTTTCCTGGAGATTATGATGGGGATGATGGTTTTATGTCATTTTATGATGTTTATTGCTTTGGCTTTTGAGAAGTTTTTTTTTTATTTTTTTTAGACCCACTGGGTCTTTTGGTTAAGAACTTTAAATCCCATGTTTTAACATGATGTAATGTTTACCTAATTTAAGGTAGGACTTTATAAAGCAGAAAAATCATTTGATTGCAATAACTACGATTTGTATAAGCCTTTAATTAAATTTATTAGTTTTGAAAATGGCGCCCAACACTATACCGTAAGAATATATTACAGAAATTAAATCTTGAAATTTATTATTTTTATGAATTGCCACGACTTATATTATTTCTACCCTGCCCACTTTGGGCGCCACGAAGTTTTTATTTTTGTTTTAATTTTACCTAGCATTAAACTGTTAACGAAAAGTAAAATGTTCATGGGTACTTAGACAGACAAAACATTTTTCTGGCCCCAAATATTATAAATACTAGTACCAAACTGTACTGGAGTTGTCTTTTAGAGGTGCTTTCTTCCTAGAATACATGTATTTACGGTCAGTCTGACTACTTAGAGTAATGAATGGTCTTCTACAGATGGATCTAAACGTATATGAACATAACTATTTTGCCTTTTCAAAGCAATTGGAAATGCGAGCAATTTTTTTTTGTAAGCATAAACTGTTACAGAAGTTCTTATGCTGAAGTTAAATGCTTATGTTTCGTATCAGCAAATGGGCCTAAGAGTCAAATTTTCAAAAGTCTGTTGCACCTCAGATAGGACTCTTTTTCTGTAAATAAAGTAAAAATGTGTTCCTATGGCTTTAATATTTATTCCTCTGGTAGCTTAACTGGATTATTCAAAAATCAGCTCTTATAGTGTTCACAATAAAATCAGCATCAAAATTCAGGCTCTCTTACTTTTAATTTAAAATAATATAGCTCAACCACTATACCTATACTACTTGTGTGATATCAAAACAAAATAAATCTATTTTAATTGTCAATATGATAGTCGAAAATATTTCATGGGTGATTACCAATGGAAATTCTCAGAACGTTATGGTAAACAGCTCGATGTATATAAAAAGTACATGGAAAATTTTGATAAGCCTTTTTTGTTTTCCCAGAAGAGTCGTCATGGAATATGTTTTCGAATAATTGTTTGGTATATCTATTACGTTGTTGTTATTGTAGTTATATAAATGCATTTGAAAAATGAACACATACAAGATGACAAAATAAATAAATACAGGAAATTTATAGTTATAATTTACAAAACCCTTTACTTTTCATTGCATTAAAGCTCAGAGATAAGAAAAGCGAGCCACTCAAAGATATTGTTGTGCAAGAAAACTTTTCAAAAATTCTAAGTTTTACCTTTTAATTCAAGAATTGTTAGGGTTCTTTTCGAACCATTGATTAATTTTTGATATTGTCTCAGACAGAATGCAGGACTATGGGATTGAAGCATGGAAAGCATCATAAACTTATGAAAACTTATAAAATGCGGTATTGAATAATGATCACTTAAAAATTGTTTTGTCAGACGACCTGTCGAGATGTTTAATTAAAAAAGCTAGTCAGAGATGTTTTCAAGAAAAGTTGAAAAAAAAAAAACAAAATACCTAGCTGTAGATTATAATGTCATCATTGAATATTTAATTATATTCAACACAATGTGCAGTATTTCCTCCTCTTCTGCATCTAATCTGCATCTTCTTTGCTGCTCAATTTGGATGATTATTGATTCTTTCCAGAAATAATTGATTGCAAATATTTTAAGTGTAATGATTTAATTGAATCTGAGCTTAGTTTTAATTTTAAAACTACCGTCGTGAGTTTTTGAAAATCTATTCGAAATGTGTAAGCAAAGAAAATAAGATAGAACATCAGCAAAAGTAGTAGCCCGTAGCGTAATGGTTAGTGCGTTCGACTGTCACGCTGGAGGTCTGGGATCGCTTCCCAGCCTCGTCCACCTAAAAACCTAAAATGTTTTTTTTCAGGGCTACTGCCTCTTGCGAGGAATTGACAAATCCTCCAAGAGTATCACTTGTCACGAATTAGTGCTTCTCGTCTAGCCGTTCGGATTCGGCATAAAATTGTAGGTCCCTTCCATTCCTGTCGAAAGGCGCACACAGGAATGGTTGCGAGTTGTTAGTCACTAGGCCTGGTTCTTCATGAGCCGTTGAGCCACCCGATTTATTTTTTTATCAGCAAAATTATTAATTTCCTTCCAACAAATCTCAAGTTTTATTATTTACATTTCGATTAATGTTTCAATTAATTCACTTTGTTGTTAGGTACTGTTTGTCTAACCGCGTTGGGCACCTCAAAACTTGTCGCATTTCGTAGCTATAAACAAACGAATCTTATAAATAAATTGGCCAATAATTAACATGATGATCCATTTTGACGTTAACAAATCAAAAATTGTTATATTTAAATATAAAATCATTAATATATAAAAGTGCGTATACGCCCGAGTGTACCAATGTTATATAGACGTGTAACCAGAGAATAAAAATACATTAAACAAAATTTCTAAGCAGTAGCTTCGTGGTTTGTTGTTTCTCTAGGATGAATTCGTAAATTAATTAACTTTTCTGACACTATAAAAACATAATATTATTAATATGAGATATTTTTCTCCATAAATAGATCTTCTGATTTTAGTTTTGGACACTACTCAACCAATAAACAGGGTGATTCATCTAAGGTGTGACAAAAAGCTTTAGTATGTAGATTGGGTTGAGACAATAAAAATATTATATGTAAATGGGGGTCCCCCTTTAGGTATAGGCGGGAGAGTCAATTTTGTAAAAACAAAATAACTTAAAAGAGAAACAAAATTATTAAAACAACAACAGTAACACTTACAATGCCTTTAAGACCTCACGTCTTTTAAATGCAATGCACGGCACTAGTTAGAAGGAATAGAAGGAAAGGAAAGATTATTGTTGGTACAGTGGATTGAGAATTAGATCCTGCGCAGAAAAACATTCTAGTTTTCGACATAGCACTAGAGAGTTTTAAATAGATTCTGGGAAGGCCCTAGCATGGCTGAGTAATGGCCAAAACTAGGGCCTTGTCGATTATGAACCCTTTTGCCTCGTCAGAAAAACCACTCTAGGCCCGGGATCAGCAAAAACTAGATTTGTTCATATTTTTGCTAGAAACATTAAAAAAAGGTATTTTAGTATCGGTTGTGATCCGATAGTAAAATAACTCAGATCAAAAATAAAAACCTAATTAAAATAATAGTAAATAGTATAATTTAAATTATAATTTTTGGCTAATTTTAATGAAAAGTTCAAAAAGCCTTTGGCGGGGGTGGGTGGTTGAAAATAGAGATTTTCGAAATTAAATGCCTATTATCTTGGTAGGATTTGCAAGAGCGTAAATTTTTTATTTTTTTTTTTAAACCAAAAGTGATCAATTATAATAAAAGTTAAAATATGTATTTTTCGATTTATCGATTCAATAGTGCTTATTCCAACAAGTTCTTACTTGCGAGAACCTCACGAGAGTATGAAACGTTTTCCTCATCTAAATTTTACTTACTGAAAACTTGCAATGGCTTGACGTATATTTGACAAGTTTTCCTCGTCTAGATTTCCCCTAAAGAAAACTGACTACTGCCATGTCAAAACTAGACACAAACTGGGCATTTTTCCAGTCGGGATGTTATAATTATCTCATGAAATTCCACGGGTGGCATTCGGTTGAAACTGGGGAATATAGAAAAGAATGCTACCTAAACTGGGGCTTGAACCCACACGTCCAAGTTAGCAGTTAAACACTATATTGCTATCCTAGGTAAAAAGGGCACATCCTCATTTTTGTAGTTTTGAGATAAATGCGTTTTACTGTTTTTGTTTCCTTTGAAAACCATACGAAAATGGATGTATTTTCATACGTAATTTTGAGCCATTTGCAGTTGGAAATATAATGTTTTTTTTTTTACACAAAAATAAGACGCTTTTTAAAGATTCAAAATATTTTTTTTTTTTTTAATTCGATGCATTTATTAACTTTAAGTCAAACAATGAAAACCGGACGATGAAAAAAATTTTACTCAGCAAGATATTGAAAAATAAATAAACAAATTGTCTCATAATTCAGAAACCGGGTCATCAACTTCGTTTCTTATTGTTTTTACTAAGAACTTCGTTTATTTATTTTTAAATATCTTGAAAAGTAAAATTCCTAAATTATCCAATTTTCAGTGTTCGGCTGAAAATTAATTTCGTAAAAGTAAAAAAAAATGAATTTTTTTTATATTCAAAATTTTGTATTTTTGATTTTTCATTAAAAGAACTTTTTATAAAAGGAAATAAAATATAAAATGTCTTGCTTTTCAAAAGGTATAACAGGGTTTTGTAAGTTTTATCGTTGTTTCTTAATAGTTTTATTTCTGTTTTAAGTAATTTTTTTTTGGAAATTGTCCCTCCCGCCTAAAAAGAGGTGAATAGGCCCCCTTTCCCGTAGGTTTTCTTTTATTGTCTCAGCTCAGTCTACATGCTCTTGCTGTTTGTCACACCATAGATAAGTAACCCTTTATATAATGATGATAAATTAAAAAAAAAAATTGTATCAAATTTTAAACTTTAGACAAAGTTTTGACAAAAAGACTGGAAATGTACGTGCATTTTGTATAAGATTAACGTTAATGAATTTCAATAAAGCTAAGCAAGTTATTTTTTTGTATTATTATGGGGCTATGGGCGACGAAAAAATTTCAAACATTTCCTAAATAAGCCCTACCGTGATACACCTGTATATTTTGCAGCAACTGCATTTTTGAGGATGTGAGTGCAAAAGTGGCGTAACCCTGTTTTCGGAAAATTGGCTTATTTGGCTCTCATTTTTTTTTTTTTGTCTAAAGGAGATAAATTATCTTAAAAATAGTTTAAGATTCTTGAATATGTAGTTCTTCCAAAAGAAAATATATCATTACTATGTATTTGAAAAGCATATGTGCTTCTTTTAGTCGATTTAAAACCAATTACAAAAAGTGAGTTACGCCACTTTTGCACCCACAGCCTCATTTATACCGTGGATTTTTTGTAAAAATATAATCACCGTTATTTCAATACATTTTATTTCGGCTAGTGCCTAATTTCCATATGCTGTAGGTAGACATTTATTTAAAGGCCAAACTAACCCATTCTCATGTTAAAGTTCTCTATTAACAGGTTTATAATAATTACAAATTAATTTTCCTTTGCCCATATACCAATCTGAAAATCTTAAAACTCTTTAAAACAATGTTGTGACATCAAAGTAATTTATTTGCAATATTCTTCAAAAATAAACACATTAAACCATCCGTGATCATAAAAGCTATGATTAAGTTATAAAATGTATTCAAAGTTATTAAAATCACTAATTACATATAGGTATACCTACTATCGACCTACCTATCTACCTATACAACTTCCACAATTTATTAACTACCAATCATCGGCCATTCTTCCTCTAATGCAATTTACAAATTCTAATTAAATAACAAACTCTAAGAAATGCAATAATAAAACATAAAATAGTCAACAAAAAGTTGCTAGGTTTACAAAAGGAAAAAAGAGGAGAAGATAAAAGATAATTATGATAGAAAAATATTTATCCATCAGAACGTACACAGAAGCTACTACACTTAAAGATTTACAGAAGTTTTTCTTGTTAGAATTAGCAATCATATTTTCTTCTATACTTACACATACCTGCACAGCTGTTTTAACTAGTGTCGCACCGTACGAGTATATGCCTACTTCTATAATATGTTCATACATATGTATGATGATTCTAGCAGAAGCTTACATTTTATTCGCATTAAACCGGGGAGAACAAACGCCAGCACCCTAAAAAAAAATTTAAAAAAACTATGCAAAAAAATAATAATAATAATAAAAGAACGGCACACAGAAAACTGCATTCATATATATGTATAGTATATAGTTGCATTATAGAGAGAAGTATAATGTTGTTTTTTGTTGTTCGTAGTTGTAGAGTGCCGCGCCGCGCCATAGCTTTTATAGCCAACTAATAAGTAGGACAAAGTTGAATAGACGAGCCAAGGACGGGTATTTAAAAAGCGAAGCGAAACCAAAGAGTGCAAAAACATCAGCAACACACACACACACAGAAACCCACACAACAGCACACACACCACACAGTCCATGCATTATACCTAGTGCAGCTTTGGTTTCTCGTGTGCCAGCAGAGTGCTGCTCCTAGGATAGAACAAAAAAGCACTCTCTATGGCTGCTGCTTCTATGGGTCTATTTGATGTGATGTGATGCGGCCCCAGCAGAGCACCGGGCATAGTGATGGCGCATGAGGTAACCCAGGGTGGAAGGAAACAAAAGTACATAGAAGAAAAAAAAAAAACACACAAACGGGAAAATGAGAAAAATTCATAGAAAAACAACATCAAATGCACTCTGCTCGGTCTTTGGTCGTCTGAGTGTTGCAACGTTAAGAGATGTTGCGGCAAAGAGGGTGGATGAATGGATTAATCGACAGGGATGGATTCGGCATAGAAAAGCCGGTTTAGTAGACAAGCTCGTTTAAGGCTCAGTTTTGAAAAGCGAGGTCATATAAGAGCTTTGAAGTTTTACTCGAGGTAACCATTGGAACTTGATGAGTAAACTCCAGTTTAACTTGTATATCATGACTGAAAAACTGGGCCTTAAGAGGGTTGATAAAGTTTTTTGACTCTAAGGGCAGTAATATTTAGCACCCTGAGAGTCAAATAACTAAATCAACCCCCTTGAGGCACAGTTTTTCAGTGTCGACATTAAAGTTAATCAGGAGGCTACCTAGTTAATGAGGCTCACTGCTTATTTTTACTTTTCTACCTTTTTTACCAAATTAAAAAAATACTTATGTACCTACTGATCAGAAAGGAATAGACTGGATACTCTGATGATAGGACGTTTCCAAAAAATGCATTCAAAAACATAATAAGCATCATAAACTTAAAAGCTCTCATAATAACGGCCCTTTCGTTGAATTACTTCAAATAATAATTAAATACAAATTTGGCCTAAGTTGAGCTCTAATCCTTTCGATACGGATGTGGTACAAGTCCATATAAATGTTCTTTGTCTTGTACCACATCCGTACCGAAAGGGATAAGCGAAGAATCTATCAATATCCTAAGGCACTATAAGCACCCAACTTCAGTACAATTTCGTATTTTATATTAACTATGGTCCTAAGGATGCCTTTTAATAGAGAGCATTCTTTTCTATAGAGCTATCTCAATGCTTTTTTTCTATTTCAGTCATTTATTCAAATTTTGTTATAAATAATGACGGCCATACTGCAAGCCCTGCATAGAAACTGCAGAAGCATAAGAAAAGTAGTAGTAGGCCCCAAAAAGTTTTCGAAGCGCCCCTGGTTGAATTAATGTGGTGGGAAGTGGGGTATTTTGATGCATTAGGTAGATGCATTTTTGTGACTATATGAAACGAAAAAAAAAACATTAAACAGCTAGAACCATTATAATCAGAAAAAACACATACACACAGACAAATACAATCTAACTTTATTTGACAGTCTGTGTTTGTCGGGCAAAGGCTGATTTGTGCTGGCTTTAGCTATAAATGAATGGATTCTAAATAGGGGGAGTTAGAATGTAAGGGAGGTAGGTTAGAGACCGCTGGCTGACGCGCCGGGTGAAGAAGCCATGCGTTATCGGAAAAAATTAAAGAAAATTGTTAGAATTTCTTCTTTTTTTCAATGTCTAGATTCTTTCTTAGATATTCCTTAGAAGATTTTTCTGTAAGAAGAGAAGAATAGAAATTAAAAAATTTAGCTTTCCCACCCTTGGAAATTTGTACAAACTATTAAAACCGCTGTAACCCCTTTTTTTATGATGTGACTTCCGTTTTTTGTGACAAAATATATTTCTTTATCTTTCTGTCATCCTCTTCCTCTCCCCCCCTCTCTCTCTCTTTCTATGTTTTATTTGATGCATAATGATCATTAAGTTGTTGTATTGTTTTTATTTCTTAAATTCTAAATGTGCTTTTCATATGCATTGCATCTATGTCATTTTAAAATTTAGTGACATATAAATGCTTACCATTTGTGTTATAAAAGATTCAAGTTGGATTCTGTTTTTTTTTTTTTTTGTTTTTGTCTTACTTTTAAGTTTTGAGTGAGTGTGTGTGTGCTGTATATGCGTGCGAGTTTTAAAAATGTAATTGAAGATTTTTAAAAATGCAAAAAGTCTTTATGGTTAAGTTATTCTTTCAGAATGTTAATATGTAGGTACTTTTTTTGTTTTTAAATACAACACACAATGATTCTATTCATACAGGATAGCTTTTATTTTTATTTATTTTGCTGTTGTTTGTTCATAGTTTTCTGGGTGTGCAATTCTTTATAACTGTCGCTAAAAGCTATTTTAAAACCGCTCTGATATAAACTATTTTTATATTTTAAGTTCAGCAACCTTAAGCATTCATTTTTAAAAAACTTAAATTTCTTAAAGCTCAAACTTTTCGTAATGTTACACCAAAATGGTAAATCTGTTGCGATCTCTGAAAATAACTGGAAGTTCGGATTATCGAAGCTTTTTTTTTTGGATTTTATGTTACAACAAATCGAGTTGTTAATAAAATGTTACATTACAATGATGGAAATTCCAAACAAGCTCTTGAGATTCTTTTATTGCAGTTTCGGCGTTAATTATCTTATCAAATACGTGCCATTTTCTTAATTTAAATGCGAAGTCAATATTACTCTTCTGGAAACAAAAAAAAATTGCGAAACGAGACAAAGTGACACAAGACTTAATACCTCGAGACCGAACCGAGTGAGGCTTTAAAAATTTTCGAAGACACTCGTCTCGTGGTCCTGGTCAGCCCTTTGAGTGGCACAAAAACGTCTTCTCGTTTGAAACAATACTATAGCTTCGAGAGAGTTGTTTGCTTGATTCATTAAGCCGGATCCCATTGTAAAGACTTGACCATTAGTTGATATTACGCAACATATCCAATGGCAATGGATATGGACAATTCCAGCTAGTTTTAAAATCTAGCTGTACATATATGTGATACATAATCTTAATCATAGCGCCTCCTATCGGTGAATTCCTAAGTTTATGTGTATAAACAAAAATGTAATGGAGTTTTGTTTAAAAAAAAGTGCGTATACGCCCCCGTCTACCATTATTGTTTTCTTCCTTTTTAGAGAGAATTTAAGTAATTTGTCTAACGCATATTTACATATTATGACATGTTCGCGTTATAACGAACATTGAAAATACAAAATTACCCACATCTGATCAGTCGTTTTCCAAGTAATGCGCTTAGGTACGAACAATATTTGATTTTTATTAAGAAGAATTTTTTTTTTTTAGTATAGGTAAGTAGGCACGTTGGCGTTAGAAAATTTTACAAATAAATATTTAACATGTAACTTGAAACTAATCAAAAGGTGAAGAAACGTGAAAATATATCGATGAGATAATTTCTCGTTTGTACGGGTACAATCTTAAATGTTCATAATAGAAGAAAAATCCTATTAAAGCATTTTGTCATCACCTTAAGGGTACTCAAAACCCCTTTAGTGCGAGCACATTATAGGAAAATAAAAAAAAAAATTAACAAAAAAATATAATTTATTTTTCGGAATTTTGGGAAAAAAGCAAAAATATAAATGAATTGTTTTCGAAAATATATTATTAAAGCTTTAAAAGAGCAATTAAACACACATTTAGTCGAAATCAGTTCATTCACTTATGAGGTATCGAAACATGTCAATCAAGTTTTTACTAGACAGGGCCTCACGAGTTTCCCTCGTCTAAGTTTTTGGTACCGAAATCCAGCAAGGGCTTGCCAAGTATCTGACAAGTTTTCCTCCTTTCGATTTCCCCTACTGAAAACTTATTAGGGCCTTGCCCAAACTAGACAGAAACTAGGCATTTTTCCAGCCGGGATTAATTTAAAAATATTTAACAATTTATTTAACATTAAATTATTTTAAGTGATTTGATTGAGTGTTAAGTTTTAATTTGTAATTTTAATTTAATTAATATAATCAAATCATATCTATTAACCGAAATAAAAAAATAACCGCGCAAAAAAACAATCGAGATTTTGACAAGGCACTTGAGAGTTTGTCATAGATTCTTGCAAGGCACTAGCAAGATTAAGCAAAGGCTAGAACAGGGGCCTTGGCGATTATGCTGACTTATGTGGGACTTGACCCCGCGATCTTCTGATTGTCAATTTAATGCGCTACCCACAGATATACAAAAATTCAATGTTGAAAGTGAATAAGTTTCATTCCATATTGCATAACAAATACATAGAGAATAGAACCGGTCTTTATGTACTTGCTTTTTAGGTAGATCAACTTAGAACAGGTTTTTTCTAATTGAACAATCCTATAGAGGATGTCTCACACGATAAGGAAGAAAAAAAAAGGGAGAAAAAAGTGTCGTATGATGCTGAAATTGAATAGTGCTTATAAAATTTGTGTTTTTGGTGTACAAGAGACATTCCTGATGGGGTCCCGAAACGTGTCAAACAACTTTTTACTAGGGATTGCCTCACGAGTGTTTGAAAAGTTTTCCTTGTCTAAATTTTTGGTACTGAAATCCGGCAAGGGCTTGTTAAGTATCTGACAAGTTTTCCTTGTTTATATTTTCCCTACTGAACTAGACAGAAACATGGCATTTTTCCAGCCGGGTAAAGGTTAGACCGCACTAGGCGGAACTGCGATTCATAATAATTTGTATGAAATTTTATAAAGTTCAGTTGCCGCTTAGTGCGATATAGCTCATACAATTTCATACAAATAATGTTTTGCGGCGTCGTGAATTGTAGTTCCGCTGCAGTTGTGTGCGGTCTCACCTTAAATCCATAAAAAGAACAAATAGATGAAACATAAAAACATTAATTATGAAAACAAAACTTTTAAATTGGACATCGTTAATTCCATTTCGAAGTATCTGGACAAAAAAAACACTTATATCTAAAAGTAAACAACATTTTATAAAAACCAAAAATTAAGACAAACGAAGATACCTCATACAAATAATTCACCAAAATGCACCGCATAAAACCGCGAAAACGCAATAGATTCAATTAATTAAAAATACAATGCAGAGTTTAAAGATATCCTTGTCTAATTACCTTGAGATACGCACGCACTGAAAGTGCATTTTTCATTTCTATTTATCATATCTATACACAGATCCCCTCTATAAATTATAAGTGGATGGCATGGCGTCTTACTTTGTTCTAATATAGCTATAGGTATATGTAGGTATCTTTAATATAAACTAAAAATTTTCACTTTCAACGGTCTACATTATTTATAGGTGGTAAAAATTAAGGAATATTTTTAGAAAAGCTTTTTTTTTGTATTTATTATTTGCTATTTAGAGATAGTGAGAAAACAAACGCATTTATTTAATCTATTTAAGTGCAATGAAAATAAAAAGTAGTTTCAACTCGCTCGATGTATCAATAGGTATGTTTGTATATACCACCTATTCGTAAATATTGTTTAGAATTATTCTAAATGCACTCTACGTATACAATGCGCAATCATCACTCATACTCGTCCATAAATGTCAGCAGGGATCAAAAATACTAAGCGCCCTAAACAAGGTGAGACGTCAAGGCTAAGTAATTTACTTGTTAAGAATAAGAAAAACTCATACCCTTTGGACTGAAGTGAAGCTCCGAAAATTGGCTCAATTATTTATAGTCTTTTGCTAAGCCCATACTGCGTTTGTTTCGTCCAGTTCTTTTGGGCCTATTAAAAAACACGTCTATTAAAATGGTGGAATTAAGATTAATTTGGAAGCTCTTATATGGCAACGCGATCATCATACTATCTTAATGGCTTTACTAAATTATATTGACGAAACTAATTAGTTAATTTTAAACTCAAAATTGATTTATCCAAAGTTTAGTTTGCCCAATTAAACAAAGGATTGCAGTGAAAAAATTCCAAAATATTCCAGATTCACGTAGAGCGGCGTTGCAATCAATTTCTGGCAGTGCCATCGAAAACGATATAGTGAATGAAATAATGTTTTTAATTTTGTTTTTTTTTTTTATAACAGAATTATATATTATTGTTCCATATTTATGCTACCTTTCAATGATTACATGTTTTTTAGTGCCAACCTGTGCCTGTACGCCAAATTCCTGGGCTCTAGGTTAATAGCTATTCCGCCTATGTTTATAAGCAGCCCATCAACCATGCATGGCTATAGTGAACAAAAATTATCATGGGGTTGTAGAATACATTGATAAAGCATCGCCCTTCCCCATTTCTATGCTCTGCAGTATAGACACACTGAGACAAAATCCGGCAGAAGGAAGCTATGACGACATTTTTGGAAAATGCATAGAATTCATTTTGATTGAAGCTAATAGATAGATAGATATATATAGAAACAGATATATACTCTATTAGTTGTCATTTTGGTTCTATGCGAAGTTGAAAATAGAGAAAACAAATGAATGAATGCATCACTCACACTGCGACTGATCTGACTGTGCATATGTACTGTACATATCTACGTGGGGGGTATATTTTCTGATACTGTATCTGCGAATTTGTTAGATTTTTTTTTTTTAATTTTTATTTTAGCCTCCTTCGTGACAGTTTTTCCTAACCGAAGTTGTTTGACGGAACTTGATTGATGTTTAGACATTTCAACCGCCTGCAGATGGCAGACGTGCTAATTATGCACCGCAAAAACTGAATGCAAAAAAAAAAACTGACTAAAGAAGATGAAAATATGGGGAGATACATACACACATATAGATATAGATAGATAGATAGATGAATCGGATTTCCATTTAAATTGTTTGCAACAATTTAATCTGTAATCTACATCACTCCACTATACTGCTACCCTAAACTGATCTAAATTTAATTGCATTTGAAAATAAAAATAGACCTCTTGAAGAAGTGGTTTCTACATAATATAATTATAGACTTTATATACCTACAGAACAGATTTGTGAGTGCAGTGTTTTTTTTTTGTTTTATTTCATTTTGGGAAATCTTTAAAATTGTTTAAGTGGTCTTGCAGAATTTGTTGCCAAATTGTTGCAAATGTTGTTACACTCTGTATATTGTTTTAAAGAGAGAATTTTCGACTTAAAAGTAGGTCAGAGAATTATAACCTCTGACACTGCAATTGTTGTGTTGCAGATGAAAACTAAAGATGTTTAACTGATAAATGTGGGTATGAATGGACTGAAGAAATTGCAATGTGCAATTTGGTAACAATATAATTATTGATAATTTGTATTTATTTGCGATAAGTTAAAATATAAAAAGTTTGAATTTTGCTTACTCATGAAATCAGTAAGGATAACAGACAAATCTTTGCAGATTAGAGGTCAATTGGATTTTCTATTTATCTCGGTTTTTAAAGCTTTTAATTATGGTAACTTTAAGTACGTATACGCCTAAATGTACCGAAGATATATCGTCGGTTTAAGGGTGAATTTAAGCTGTCATTGGAAATTCTAATTGTTAGTGTCATTGACATTTTTTTTCTCACGACCTACGCCAAGATTTTATATTTCAATTTTTAAATTTATGACAAAGGTTTTTATGACTTTTTAAGACCCTAGAATCTCGGTCTAAAAAAAAACTTAAAAGAGAATAGTTTTAAGTTTTTAAAAATGTTGACCACGTGGGAGTTCTTAAATGCAATAATCTATATTCATTCGCAAAAGTTCATTGCCCAATCGTGTAGGCATCAGTAATTTTTCAATTTTAAATATCAAAAATATAAGTTTTTCGCATATAACTTCGAAGCAGTAAAAATTGACCTAACTTTAATTTTTCAATGATCATTAAAATATGAATGAAAAGTCTCTTCATGGGGATATAAGTCAAAATTATTAAGTTGTAAGCTTAAATATTTTTGCATTTTTGTTTCTAAAAGTCTTAATATAAACAATTTAAATTTTCAATTATGGTTTCCCATGCTAGCCCTATAGGCTAGCTGTTGTCTTAGTGACAAAAAAACATAATTTTGATAAAACAACTTCGGTGTTAGGTTTCTTCTTCTAGGCAGAATTTTGTTGACTGTTTTACTTTTTTGTACCTAACTTTATATTATAGGTATTGGAAATTATGAGTACCTAACGATGAGTTAGGTACCTAACGATAACACGACTCCGAAGCCACCTAACGTCTCGAAAATAAAAAAAAAAATGAAAATCTTACCTATGTACATCTAAGTAAACTCTAATTCCATAAAAGCAAAAAGCTATTGATACATAAACATAGGTACCAGATTCGAGCCCATCAAGTTTTTCTTACATATCTATTCGTAAAATTATTTGGACCATTCCCATGTCAATTTTAAGTTTTCCTCTTATTCATAAATCTAAGTAACTCTCTAAAACTATTAATTCAAACTGTTACATATCTACCGAACTTATTTCGTTATTTTTTGCTTAAATCTTTGACTATAAAGTCAATAATTATCCATAAGTACCTAGGTCTCTTAAGCCGTCAAACAACATTTTATTAGACCATTAAAAAAATTAAAACCTCAATTAATTTTATGCAAATAGTTAGAACCTTTACAAATCCAAGGAACAGCCCGCGCAGAAAAACAATCTAGTTTTCGACAAGGCACTGTAAAGTTTTACATAGATTCTTGCAAGGCACTATCAAGATTAAGCAAAGGCTATAACACGGGCATTGGCGATTAAGAAAGCTGGCTGGAAGACTTGGCTATTTCACTATACAACCATTAAATGTCGCAAGTGAATAAGTTTCATTCCATATTGCATAACAAATACATACAGAATAGAACCAGATACCGATACATGTCCAACCAGTTTTTACTAGGGATGGCCTCACGAGTGTTTGAAAACATTACCTCGTCTAAATTTTTGGTACTGAAATCCAGCAAGGGTTTGCCAAGTATCTGACAAGTTTTCCTTGTTTAGATTTTCCCTACTGAAAACTTGCTAGGGCCTTGCCCAAACTAGATAAAAACTCAGCATTTTTCCAGCCGGGAGGGTAGGTTATGTATATTTATGTACCCGATACCTATACTTTGCGTACATTTTTTCACAGGTAATTCGAATTTAATAATTTGTCAAGCAAAAAGATTAACCTATGTAAATGTATGTAGTAAATGTAACTTTGTAACATTTAGCAGGACATTTATGTGTTCATAAATTGTTCAATAAGCTTTTAAATAGGTACCTACTTATAAGTTGGTGCATATGTGCATGCTAACAAACCTCTTAAATCACTCTTCGCATAAGGCTTTTGTTAACCTACTTACACAAAGCTAAGTGTTAATCGCTAATAAGTTTTCATTAAACTTAAACTTAATCTTAACTCTTTTCTTGTCAAACCATTTGTTTTAAAGAAACCTACCTGTGTGTAATTATCATTAGTTCCAAATTATAAACCTACCTCTACTTGTGCAAACAATTCAATTAATCCCTGTCAATTAAATGGTTGTAACAAAATTAATTCCAAAACAAAATCCATGAACTCAAAATCTCCCAATGACACTTGAAATTGAACAGAATAAAAACTTTCAAAAAATAAATGCAGGTAGCTTAATGTCTTAAATGATGTAGCATGCATTTCACAGTTGTCATTCCATTAATCTTCTATAAAATATAAAAACAAATAAAATAGAAATGAAACATTTTACACTTCAATATTATAAATACAAACAAACCATGCAACCCACTGCACCACTCGTTCGCTACTCAATCATGCTGCGCAATTATGCGTTCGCATATCACATAAGCATAAGGCACAAGTAACATATTGAAACAATTAAATTGGACGGACAACCCACTAACAAATAAACCCACTAAAACACAAAAAAAATATACGCACTATGCCTTCGTACGTGTGCAAAAACAAACGCTAAAACAAGTGTATATGTACATATCATACACTATAGTTTCCATTCTCTCCGCAGTCCGACCCGACATCCATAATGCACCACACCAAGCTTGCCAAATAAAAGGAAATTTCGATAAACAAAAAATCAAGTTAAATGTTTGGGTTTTGTTATTTAAAATTTCAGATTTAAGCTGTTTCCCCCGAAGGTTTATCAAGGTTCATCGCTCAAAACAAAATTTAGAAGAAGATTAACTTTGGCAGGAAATTCAAAATGGAAATGGTGATGAATTTTCGAACTTTGCAAAAGAAAGTTTGATTTTTGAATCTATTCGCCCAAGGAAGATTTAATAGGATTATTTCTAATCTACTAGATTTACAAAATCAACTTCGTGGTCAATCTGAAAGATTATAAGAAGATTAAGTGTAAATCTCTGTTAAGTTGGCGGTGGAAGCGTAGTATTATACCCTATGTAGATAGAATGTGTTTTGTAAATTGTTGACGTTTCTGCATCTTAATCTACTTAGGTACCTATATGGCAAGTTAGTTGCCAAAAATTAATCTTAGGATCAATTTAATCGTAACTTTTTCAACGCAATCGACACAAGGCCTGCAAAGGGGAGATCAAACCCTTCTTTTTTTAAAACGCAGAATTTCCATATTTTTCCTTTATTTTCTTCAGATTTTTTTCTAAAAATTTGTTGTCTACAAATGGTTTAATTATTTATGCCTACCTATAAAATTTGATTTTTTTAAGCAAAAAACAAGAAAAAATTAAGTACAAAATTGTTTAAAAAAACTTTTCTTCCAAGAAATATTAAAATTTTTTTTAACTTTTTATTTAACTTTCGTTTTTTTTTTTTTTTTTTTTTTGTTATAGATAGTTTAGTGAAAATCTTTTATCAGGTAGGAAGGTAGCCTATATATATATATATGCACCAACTTATGTACCTTACTAGCCCACAAATGTACAATTCGTTTCTAAATCTATGAAATTTAAAAAAGTCTACTTAAAATTGAAAAATCAAGTTATGTAGCTGAATTCTACTTAAGTGGCAATCATGATCACGGGTCCACCACAACAGGCAGCTCCATGAGAATATCTATCTATCTATCTACAGTATCGAAACACACGCAACGCACAGCCGCGCCGCTTATACAAACAAAATATAGTTATAAAAGTATCCGCTAGCTAGCTAGATAGAATTTATGAAAAATTGCTTCACATGAGTGAGTGCGAGGAGGAGGTGTAGACGATAAACGAAACGACCGACTGGCAAACAGCAGAGTTCAAAATGAAGAGAAATAACCACGCTGCACACCGCACACCGCACAAAATCCGAGTCCGTACTCCGTAACCGTATGAATAAGAAATTAAAGAGTACGAAGAGGATAAAAAAAGAACATGAATATATGAAACTAAAAAAGAAGAAGAAATAAAATACAAAAATAAAAAAAAAAACACTGAACTGAACTGACTCCACTTCTTTACCGTTCGCATCGCGGCACCGTAAGTGGGTCAACGCGAGGTAGGGTCATTGCACTATGCAAGTTATATTATTATTCTCGTAGTCCTCTTTGTGTCGTGCATCCGTTGTATTTTTATTCTCGTCTTTATTTTGTATCTCTATCTCTATGTGTGTGTATCTCTATGATTGTATCCAACCAAACAACGAATGACAGGGTGAAATGTATAGTAACAAAAATACAAAATCCAATTTAAAGAAGAAGAGTTCTCTTTTAGCATTTTGGTAAGAGTGTGTTATTTTCTCTTATTATTATTTTTTTTTTTCTGAAGGATTGTTTATTTTTTATCGGATACTTTTTTTTAGTTCTTATCAATATTTCACTTGCGCGGGAAAAATTAATTTCTCCCGAAACATGTTGCTAAACTAAATTGAAGCAACATCATATAGGTATAAGTAAAGTGCGTGGCAAATCAAAACAGACACAAAGCAAATAGAGAGCAAAGCAATCAAATTGCAAATGCGTTCATTGCAATTAGGTTCTGATTGGATTTTTTTTATTTTGCCATTTCTGATAAGAACAATATTTACGTAGGTACGTTAGCTGCCTCGATTGTTTACATTTCTACTTTAATGAAACTAGGTAAATATATAGGAGCATATTCATAGTCGCCGATAAGCCCAGGTTTTACAAAACTACAGTTTAAGACAATTTTGACTCAATGGGCCCTACCAATAATCAAATTTAGTAACGACTTAAATATTTAAGTAAAATGGACCATAATTGTATGGGCTCTAAATAATAATAAACCAACCATGGTATGACTTAAATATTTAGGTTGACCCTAAATAATAAATATTACATGGTATGGACACTTAAATATGAAACATAACATGTATGGTTTATTTTTTTATAGCCCACACCATTATGGTCTACTTCCATTAAATATTTAATTCGTTACTGAATTTGATTATTGGTAGGGCCCAATGAATACACACCAATTTTACTTACAAATTGTTTGTTTCATTTCATATTTTTATAAGGTTATTTAACTTGTTATTGTTATACTTAACAAATACCTTCAAATATTTTTAAATGATAAACTTAAACAAAAACAAAAAGAATCAACGTCCGAAAATTTAGGTATACAGCTTAAAAATTACTTTGAATACGACCCATAGACTTTGATTTTTTTTGTTCTAAAAACACTACCAGCATTTTTCGATTTTTAATACCTTCAGACCTTGTTAACACGGGATTACAATGCATGTTATTTTTTATAATAATTGGTTTTAACCAAACAAGCAATGGGGTGTTAACATGGCACTTTCGCTTAATTCGCTTGAAAATCGAAAGAATGCACAGCATCAAGGGAATTTTTTGTGTGTATCATTGTTGATCTAATACCCCCTGGTGCCCCTCCTGTTAAACTAATCACCATAAAACACATATGTAGTTAATATTCTTGTTGAGGAAAGTTGAGGCAAGAATTCTAATTTTTTTTTTTTCAAATTCTGAAACTTGTCACTAAGTTTTGCATTTATAATGAAAATCCAAATGAAATTGCAAACTTTGCTGCAGACTACTCTAACATGTCCCAACAACATATTAAAAATGCAGAACTTTTATGAAAATCGATTTAATTCGGAAAATTTTTATTAAATCGCCCTTCCTGCTTTTCCCATTAAACTTACAGTTATAAAACTTATAACATATTTGTAGATAATGACTAGACCTATAATCATGTAATAATTGAATTTTTGAAATTTTGAAATTTTTCATCAAGTTTTGAATTTAAAATAACAAATATCTAGTTGACGGGACATAAACACACCCTTTAAGTATGAAATTTGTTGGCCCTCCCCAATAATTTGTATACGCCAATTTATCTTCATTTGTAATCTTCTCCAAAGACCTTAACCTTAAAGATCTGATAAATCTGAAATGAAAAAAAAAATCATGAAAATACATTTTTAATTCGGGTAACTGTGTTTGCCCACAGTATAAATCTTGAAAGCATGATGTTTTAACCTAAGATCTCTCGAAAGCTTTGTGTCAGACTCAAATTCAAAAACGCATTTGGAATAAGTAAGTCCTAGTTCACACGAGATTATACAGCACGTTTTTTAGCTGTTTACATCCGAACAAATGAGCAGCATACATTTACATAGAACTGTTCACACGATGATTTTTCTGCAAAAAACGTGTTTACCTGTAAAATTCAGAAACGTACAGCTTAAAAACGTGTGGTGTAATCTCGTGTGAACTAGGCCTAAGACTTTGATATGTTATTACTCGAAGTAAGCTTTGTAAATTTATAAATCGAATGAAAATAAATTACGTATACGCCACAGTGAGCCATTTTTTTTTTTTTTTAATACATCGTTCCTTGTAAATATGATGTGTAACAAAAATTCACTGGAATTATGTATATGTATACATATATTTTTGTTTGTATTATTATAGTGACGCAGGAGAAAAGGGGCAAATCTATTTTTTGCATCAAATATGTGACATAAGACTTAAGTTGATGTCTTAAAAAAACTAAAAAGCACGACTAGATCGCAGTAACTTGCTCTTGTAGCTAACAACTACAAAGTAGCTAGGCATTGTGGGTATATACAAACGTTCCAATAATATTTTAAATATCGTTTTAGACAAACTATAAGAAAAAAACAAGTTAACATAACAATTTATTTTGAAATTTTGTACAAAACAAGAAAATGTAAATATAATTTTAAAAGAAAAATAGATTGTAAACAAAAATTATACATACCAATTTAAAATGCAACATCTTCTGACTAACTTAGAAGTACCGGATTGCAATTATCACAAGCCATTTAGGAGGTATTCGGGACTATGCACACAAAAGGCAATTTTCACAAAAAAACCTCAAAAATGTATTTCCGTTATTTGCATACAAGACAAACCTACCGACCGAAGGACTTCTTGTTGAAAATCATTGGGCTTCACCATTATTGTAATGTTAGTTTTGACTAAAATCTCGAATTATGTTTTGGACATGAAATTAATACTTTACCTAAACGAGTAGAACAACTAAATTGAGTTTGTAGTGCATGCAAATTTTACCTTTGACAATCAATTACCTATGGTTACAAATAGACGCTGTGGAATGTAAAATTAAAAATTCCACGCTGACGATTTTAAATGAATATTTCATTTTTATACGATCTATGTAGGTAGGTACTATTAGTGCGGGGGGCGACCGTGCGATTACCTATCTCATCGTGGCTTCGGAAAAGAATGATGCTAACTCATAGTTTCAGTCTTAAGCTGGCTTTAGACTTTCGTTCTTTATTCGTTGTCCGTTGTTCGGTGTTCGTTCTTCTCTCAATAAAGAACAACGAAGAAAGCATTTACATTAGAAAGTTAAATTCTATTTACAAAATTGTTCATTTATATAACTAGGCTTCTTGTGCCATTCAGTAATTAAAAAAACTTCGAAAATGTCGCTAAAAGTTGCACGACACTCCAAAACAATGTTCATTTAAACAGTTTTCGCAACACAAGTTGTTAGGGTAACAACGAACAACGAACGCCAAAATTTCTGACCTGATTTGAATTCGCACGTTCTTCATTCGTTCTTAGTTCGTTGTTCGGTTTTCTCATTTACATTTTCGTTGTTCCGCGAACGAACAACGTACACCGATGAAAACACCGAAAGTCTAAAGCCAGCTTTAACATTAACAAAACCGCTGGTCGGACATGATTTTTCAGGTGACAATGGATAGAAAACGCACTTTTTCGGTTGCATTTTAGGCTAAGGATACCTAATCCATGATGCATTTTTATAAATGGGGTATCAAATAAAAGCTTAGACTGCCCTCTTTACAAAACTAGCGGTCAGACAGAATTTTGTGAGCTGTTGCGGTGAGTTCGACCACTTTTGTGGAAATTGCTATTTTCTGAACCTTTGCATTTAAAATGCATTTAAGTGGTAAAGACTATTTTCTAGGCTATATGAAACAGTTTTGCATAGTTGTTCGTCCACGTGTTAAACGCAAAGGATACAAAAATAGCTGTTTTTACGAAAGTGGTCGGACTCGCCGCAACATCCAACAAAAGTCTGTCTGCACGCTAGTTTTGTAAAGAGGGCAGTCTAAGCTTTTATTTGATACCCCATTTATGAAAATGCATCATGGATTAGGTATCCTAAGCCAAAAATGCAACCGAAAAAGTGCGTTTTCTACCCATTGTCACCTGAAAAACCTTGTCCGACCAGTGGTTTTGTTAATTTTAAGACTGAAGCTATGAGTTGGCATCATTCTTTTACGAAGCCGCGATGAGATAGGTAAACCTAACGGTCGCCTCCCGTACTACATATATAGTTAAGATCGTTTTGTTGGGTACTTTTTTTTTTTTTATTATATCAGAAACAAAAGAGATGAGAAGATTAATAAAGTTTAATTAAACTACTGCTACCAGGTCGACTGTGTATACTGTTATATACCTTCATATTAATAAAATTAAAGCGTCGAAATTCCACCTTGAATTGAAACACGTTTATTATGTGGATTCAAGAAATCCATAAGAAAGTTAATTTTTCCTGGCAATTTCATTTACGTCACTTGAATTCTGACATCGAAGATTCGCCAATATATCGCAATGAATTATAAATTATTTAGATGCTCTTCATATTTTTGATTTTTTTACGCATTAACCCACGTATTTATTATATTTCCTAAACGCTTGTCTAGAAAGATAGTGTCTGTATAGTGCTTATAGTCCAGTAACCTTGTCGTTTGTATGAAAGGAACCGTTTGCGTCAAATCTGGTAGTTATAATTTTTTGCTGAGTTGTTCAGGATGTAAATAACCTAAGTTAAACTGCCATTTTTTCAAGCTTTTATCTGTTATTAGCATTTTAGTCCTAAAAAAATAATTTTAAATAAAAGCATTGTTCTACGATTTTAAAGTAACTTTTTTTGCTTAAGCACAGAACCATCTCTGTAGAACTAATGGTTTCCAAATACAGCATTTCCAAATTTAGCGATAAGAAAATTAATATAACAAGTAGTATGATCAAACAATGGCAAATAAAGAATCTTTAACATGAATGCTTCAAAGCACAGGAGCGTATAGGTTGAGCCAAAAGAATAGAATATTTATATAGGAAGGGGTCTATATACTCCCGATGGGATGGGCAATTTTCTTAAAAAATGTCTTAAAGTAGAAACAACACTATTGAAAAACAAGGGTAACACCTTAAATATTCACCTACATATTATCTTAAACCCAGAAACCCATTCTTGAATTTTCCTTATAAATAAAGTTATTTTCATCGATAATTTTTGATAAATTAGTTTTCAAACTCAAAACACAAAGCCATTGGATCTACAGAGATTGTTCTGGGCTCAAGTTGAAGCCAATTAAGTTACTTTGAAATCGTAGAACAATGTTTATATTTTGAAATAGTTTTTTAGGACTAAAATCACCAACAACTGATTTTCGAACATGAAGCGATCGCCGCTCGTGGTCGAAAATATAAGTTATTTATTAGGCCAACGTTCTTAACCACACAATGTCACTTAAGTCAGGGTTGTAACCACCGATTCCGTTATCAAGTTCTGACAACTCTTAAATAACCAGTAACATTAATTATGTATACATTTTTGGAGTTGGACGGATGTCTAAAATTAGACAAATATTATTAATACGACTGATGGTGACGGTTTATTTTCATATGGTTCAAGAACATATTTAATTTTCAAGATAATCTTAAATGTTTATAAACCTTACATGTACATTTATATATAAATATAAATAAAAAAGAGGAAAACGCAATGTGACATAACACTTTTATTTAGAAGCATACACTTTTGGGTAAACCACAAAGTCCACTATTAAACGAACAGTTATCCAAGGTCATTATAATTTATGTAAATTTTTTGTAAACAAATTGTAAAATAAACCCAGTCTTATCACAAAAAAATGTTGACCTTTTGATTTGGACTTGCGGACTTGTAAACAATGTCCCTTATCTCAAATATTTCTCTATACTTACTTACTTTACTTTTGATGGCGCTCACAGCCCAGGATGGGCTTCGGCCTCAACTAACAAGCCCCTCCAGCCAGCTCTGTCCCTAGCTAGCCGCTTCCAGTTGCGCACACCGAGTGCTTTGATGTCGTCATTCACTTGATTGCGCCACCTGTTACGGGTTCTTCCTCTGCTGCGTACCCCATCGGGGTTGGATTCGAAGACTCGTCGGGCAGGTGCGTTGCTATCCATACGCTCCACGTGCCCCAGCCATCTAAGCCGCTGTATTTTCAGCTTTTTGACCAGGTCAACGTCGCTGTATAGCCCGTATAGCTCGTCGTTGAATCTTCTCCTCCATACTCCTTCGATACACACCGGACCGAAAATCACACGAAAAATCTTCCTCTCAAAGCACCCTAGCAGATTTTTATCCGAATCTTTCAGTGTCCATGCTTCTGACCCATAAAGCAGGACCGGGATGATTAGGGTTTTGTATAAAGTCTCCTTGGTTCTCTGAGAGAGGGCCTTACTACTTAAATGCCTTCTTAGACCGAAGAAACAGCGGTTGGCAAGAGTAATTCTTCGCTTGATCTCTGCACTGATGTCATTCTGCGATGTAATAGTGGAGCCCAGGTAGACAAAGTCCTTGACAACTTCGAAGTTATATCTGTCCATCGTGATATTTTGCCCGAGTCGACGATGTTGAGATTCCTCTCTCGATGACAGCATATACTTCGTCTTGTCCTCATTAACCGCCAATCCAATCTAGCCGCCTCCGATTCAATGCTCGCAAATGCCCCTGCCACAGCTCGCTTCGTTCTGCCGACAATGTCTATGTCATCCGCATATGCAAGCAATTGAACGGACTTTTGATAGATTGTACCGCTGGTGTTGACATGTGCGTTGCGTACAATGGCTTCAAGAACGATGTTGAATAGGTTGCATGATAACGCGTCGCCTTGCCTCAATCCTTTCTCAACATCAAAGGAATCGGTGGTGTTCTTACCAATTTTGACGGAGCAGCGAGATTTCTCCATCGTCATCCTGCACAAGCGGACGAGTTTGGCAGGGATGCCGAGACTCGACATGGCTCTGTATAATTCGTCCCTTTTCACGCTATCATACGCGACTTTAAAATCGATAAAAAGGTGGTGTGTATCGATCTGGAATTCCCGGGATTTTTCTAAAATCTGTCGGAGTGTGAACATTTGATCGACGGTTGACTTGCCTGGCCTAAAACCGCACTGATAAGGGCCGATCAGATCGTTGACAAAAGGTTTTAAGCGGTCACACAGGATGGCCGACAAGATTTTATAAGCGACGTTTAGGAGACTAATTCCTCTGTAGTTGGTATATTTCAGAACATCTCCCTTTTTATGGATGGGGCACACTATACCGAGGTTCCATTCATCGGGCATACTTTCCTCCGACCAAATTTTGCAGATGAGCTGGTGTATGCTCCTAGCCAATTCATCTCCCGCTGATTTAAATAGTTCGGCTTGTAAGCCATCCGCACCTGCAGCCTTGTACGACTTAAGTTTGGATATCGCCAGCCGAACTTCGGTTAGGTCGGGTGGACGGAACTCTTGGCCATCATCGTCCAAGTTGAATGGAGCGTTCTGCCTATTAGCGGCATCTTGGCTGTCTTCGCCATTAAGCAGTCTAGAGAAGTGTTCTTTCCAGATCCTCAGCACTGACTGTGTGTCTACTACCATATTCCCACTCTCATCTCGGCAGGCTTCCGTTCTAGCCTTGTATCCTTGGGTGGATCGCTTCACACTCTGATAAAATTTTCGAACATCTCCCCTACCGCTACAACCCTCAATAGACTCTACCGCCCGCTTCTCGTGCTCTCTCTTTTTCCTCCTGAGAAGTAGGCGTTCCTCTTTTCGTTTCAGCCCGTAGAGCTCCCGGGCCACTCTCTCAGCAGCTCTTGTTCGAGTCTGCAGCATTGCCTGGTAGGCCTCGTCCTTAGCTGCATGCGCTAGCCGGCACTCCTCATCGAACCAGGGGTTTCGTTGTATTCGCCTAGTGAAACCCAGCACATCAGAGGCGGCTCTTCTAATGGCTTGTTGACAGTGTTCCCACTGGTCCTCTGCACTTGATGCTGGTAGCGGACCTCGTGAGAGATTAAGAGTTACGTGGTCTGCAAAAGTTCTGGCAGTCTCTTGCGATTTAAGCTTCTCGACATCGAATCTTTTCACTGCATCTGCTCTGCGTTGTCGCGTCATGGATATCCGCATACGTAGTCTAGCTACCACCAGGTAGTGATCCGAGTCAATGTTGGCCCCTCGGAACGTTCGGACGTCCAAGATACTGGAAGCATGTCTCGCGTCTATCGCAACGTGGTCGATTTGGTTGACGGTTACTTGATCACGCGACCGCCAAGTCCCCTTGTGTATATTGAGGTGTGGGAAGTAGGTGCTTGAGATGATGACATTTCGCCCCGCCGCAAAGTCTGCCAGCCTGTGTCCGTTGCCGGAAGTTTCGTCGTGTAGGCTGTGTCCTCCGACTATCGAACCAAAGATGCCCTCCTTTCCGAATCTTGCGTTGAAGTCACCAAGAATGATCTTCACGTCGTACTTCGGGCACATATCATAAGTTGTCTCCAAGAGATCGTAGAATGCTTCTTTGGTTGAGTCTTCTCTCCTTTCATGGGGGGCGTGAACACAAATCAGCGAAATGTTCTTAAATTTGCCTTTGATGCGGATTGTGACCAGGCGCTCGCTTACACTTCGGAAGCCCAAGACTTCTTGCCTAAGTCTTCCCCTTATCACAAAACCACAACCCAAGAGCCGCTGACCCTGTTCCTTCAAGCACCCGCCGTAGTAGATGTCACACGTTTTCAGTCTCCGTACGCCCTCTCCATCCCATCGCACTTCCTGGATGGCTGTTACGTCAGCCTTTAGCCTGTCCAGGTTCTCCACTAATTGTTCGGCTGCACGTGTTCTGTATAAGGACAGGACGTTCCACGAGCAGATCCGAAATTCATTGTCCTTGTTTCGTTTGCTGGGGTCGTCAACTTTAAAATCATCCATATCCGAGGCTTGTTGTTGTTTCGGAACAACTTTTTTTTACGTGGTACGGAAGGTACCCCGACGCACAACCCCCGACCCGGAGGACCAGACCCTTCGTATGACTCCAAGGGTAGGGAGCCGGATAAACCGCTCCTTATAGGCCTGAGCTACAAATATGTCGTAGTAGCCCATATAAGGTGTTCACTAAGTAGTTCAACCTAACTGGAACTGTAGACGCCACCGTTGATTCCATCTAGAGAATTCGTCCGCTGCCGCCTCGATGAAAGGAGAAGTGCCTTAGTGGGAACACTCCTCCCCCCCCTCTCTCGTTGGCTGTCCCCAACAGCTTTCCACGGGGATTTAAACCCCGTCTCCAGCTGAGGTACTAGACACCCGATGTTCACCACGTGGAGGTGAGAGTAGGAGTTGGTAGACAGAGGTGGATTTTGAGAAAAACCTGTGGACGCTTGTGTCCTCTTGAATGCACATAACTACCCTTTTGAACATCAAATATTTCTCTATACGTAGGTATATTTATCTTCAAATCTTGAACTTTCATAATTTGCAATTTCATTCGCAAACTTGTTTTTTTTTTTTATTTTGAAGTTTCTTATGAAACAAAAAGTTTCAAAAGATTTTATTTTCTCACAAAAAAATTTATATTATGTACTATTGGCCCCCCAAGTTAAATCAACCAAAACCACAAACTAAATTGCAACCTTTAAAATATCTAATAACCTACACATAAACAACAGTAAAATAAAAAAAAATTTCGCTTCAAAAAATATACGAAAGTGATGTTTAAATTAATTTGAATTTTTGTTACATAATTTTCTATGAATTTTTCACATATAACAAGACGAAAGCCAATCCATATGTTATTTTGCTATTATAGTTTTTTTTTTCTTCAGTCTTTTTCTCAAACCTTTATAGATGGTGAAATGATGATGGGTGATGTCAATTTTTCGAAATCTATTGTCGGTTAACTTTTTTTTTATTGTTAACTCTTTTTTTTTTTGGGTTTCTCTTCTTCATCTTTTCTTTATTATTTTCTAATCCAGCAATTAAATAAATTTGTTTTAAATACTTTGTTCGTTTTTGTGGTTATAAATCTTAACTATCCATACAAAGTTGGTGGAAAAAAAGACTAAAGTCATGTACATTACCTACCTACCTAATTTGAATTTCGAATCGAAAAACTTTCATAACTACCTATCATTATTTTACCGCTAAGGTTATTAATAATATATTTTATTAATGATTCTTTGTATTTATTTGCTTTAAGCATAAAATCAAATATAGGTGGAAATACTAGCCACAAAGCTATTTATTTTATTCAAAAGTGCATGAATCATTGAACATTAAATTTCTGAAACTCTATGAATAATAAGAATACATACATGCAAATAATGTTGAATTAAATCATCATGACTAACAAAATGTATTTATTTCTTCTGCGTCAATTAATGTAGGTACTCGTGAAACTTTTACTTTATATGTTGATTTTTACTTGCAATATTATAGCTACATCCTATATGGTATATGTAGTAGCTCGTAGCGTAATGGTTAGTGCGTTCGACTATCACGCTGGAGGTCTGGGTTCGCTTCCCAGCCTCGTGCACCTAAAAAACTAAAAAGTTTTTTTTTCAGTGCCTCTTGCGAGGAATTGACAATCCTCACTTATCACGAATAAGTGCTTCTCGTCTAGTCGTTCGGATTCGGCATAAAATTGTTGTCGACAGGCGCACACAGGAATGGTTGCGAGTTGTTAGTCACTAGACCCTGGTTCTTCACGAGCCGTTGTGCCACCCAATTTATTAATTTTTTTTTTCCTATATGGCAAGTTATGGATTCGAAAAAAATTAATCGAACTCGAGATAACAATTCTCCATAACATTACGATTATAAAGAACGCGAAAAAAGTGGGTCTCCCAATTCCGTCTGTCTATCTGTCTGTCTTTACTCGCAGCCAAATAGCTGGATTGATTTTGTTCTTTTCTTCTTTCTTTTTTCGCCTAAAAGTAAAATCATATTTTTCTCAAAAACGGGTCCGAGGATTTTCTTAAAAAAATTAAATAAATTTAATAAGGAAATGCTACTATTAAATAATTTTTTGTAAGTCTCAAAAATTGTTTTTTTTTTTGGTTAAGTTGAAATTTTTCATTTTTTTATGATGAATCTTCTAAAAAGTATAAACATTATTGTGTACCAAAATTAAAAAAAAAAAAATTTAATCTAAATATTTTGAAAACGACTTGGTTAATATAATAACCATAATATAAATAACCACCATATAAATGTTGAAAAACAGTAAAGAAAAACTTATTTTTCTCGAAAACGGCTCCTAGAATTTTGAAACATGTGGGTTTACTGTTAAAAGTATGGAAAAAATTTTACCAAGAATGGTTATTAACGGCACCTGTCATAAAGCCATTTTGTTTGTTTTTAAATTTCTCGTTAACGGCTACACCGATGTCAACCAAAATTTGTATACAAGAGCTCCTTCACAATTAAAACGGTTTGGCATATACATATATAATTTAGTATCTTTAAAACGGGTTCTTGAATATATTTTTTATTTCGTATAATTTTTTTTTTTAAATACTAAAAGCTGATAGCTGATAAACCAGATTTTATTTTTCAAAATTGGAAAAAAAAAATATTTTTTTAGGAAACCGATCCAACGATTTCTGATTTTTTTTTATAAATTCATATTTAACAAACAAGTCAGATGGCATTTTATTTATTTTTAATTGTTTTGAAATTTTTTTTAATGATATCAGAATATTATGGAACCGATACATATGTACCTCATCAATTTTTAGCTACGTTAAAGTTTTTAGCTACGAGAGCAAGTTTGTGCGATCCAGTCGTGCCCATTTTTTACTTGCGATATACTTAGTATAAGGCACGTTTAAGATTCGTGCAAAAATGTTAGAGAACGCAAAAAAGTAGGTCTCGCAATTCTGTCTGTCTGTCGGCCCGTCTGTCCGTCTGTCTGTACCTCGACCTGCAGCCTAAGCGGCTGAAGCGATTTTCTACAAACTTTGGACTTAAGGTTCTTATAGGATTCCCTAGAGGGGTAATTAAATTTTTTTTAGCTCAAAAAATAACGGTACCCACCATACAACCAATATACAAAAATTGATTTATTTCAAAAAGGGTTCTAACGATTTTGAAAAAAAAAAAATTACGAGCTACTTTAATTACAACAATTAATATTTTGGTGCAAACATTTTTTTTTATAACGGTTTTTAACGGTACCTGTCATACAACCAATATGAACAATTTTGCATATACAATTTTTCAAAAAAAAAAAAATATTTTTGGCTTTTAAAAAAACATTGAAATTTTTTTTTTGAAAATTCGATATCTTGAAAACGGTTCGATGAATATTTTTTTTATTTTGTGTAAAATTTTATGTTATTTATTTCTAAAAGCTGGAACACCAAATTTTATTTTTAAAAATTTTCAAGAATTTTTATATATATCAAAAATTTATTTTTAAAAAAAAAGCTCTAACGATTTTTGAATTTTTTTCATAAATTCATACTTATCAAACAAATCAGATGGCATACTATTTTCTTTGTTCTATCTGTTTTAGCTATTAAAAAAACAAATTTATAGTAATTTATAGTAAAAGTTTATATTTTAAATTGTTTTTAAAACTTTTTGTAATGATATCATAATGTTATAGAATCGCTACATAAGTATGCACACTGTCAATTTTAAGCTACGTTCAAGTTGTTAGCTACGGGAGCAAGTTTGTGCGATTCAGTCGTGCCCATTTTTCTATAATCCAGACCTTTTTTTTAGCTTGAGTTAAAATAGCTTCAGCATAATATTGTTAGTATTGCCGTTGTTTTGGTATTAAATTTAAGGCAGTTTTTAAGATTTTGAAATTTCGTTAAATGGACCACTCTATCTTGCTGGATTTTTGTCTTGACACAAGCTAGTCATTTATTGTCACGTCTCATGCGAATCGGGGTGCCGTGACATTTGGCCATGTGTCTTTTTATTTTATTTTTTAATTCATTTTTCTTGTCAATATCAGACAACATTTTTAAAATGGATTTACTTTGATAAAGTAAATTTAACTTTAAAAATAAATAACATACATAAAATAAAACAAATAAGGAAAAAATAATATGTACAACAAGGAGATATAAATATTTTAAAAAGAAGCTTCATTTATCAATCATTCGCGAGAGCACATTGTTTTGAAAGTTTCTCTACTCATGTTAATATCAAATATATCAGCATATTTATTGAATGTCAAAATGCAACTGTTGAATGGTTCATTACTTGTATAGTTTATTTTGGGAATAACATCTTTTAAAATTTTGGTGAACCTCAGACAGCGAACATCAAGATTTAAACATATTTTTGAACATAAATCTGTTGAAGCTATATTACCATTCAGGATATCACGAACAAAAAGCGCTTCAGAAATTATCCGTCGGTTGGCAAGACTTAACAAATTTTATTAGTTTAAATGGCTATCGTATGGTGGTAGTTGAAAATTCTCATATGGCCATATTTTAAAATATGGTCATATGAAACATTGTGAAAGTGTCAAATGGCCATATTCGAAAATATCAAAGTTTTTAATGTCCGAATCAATTGTGGAATTTTAACCCACCCTGATGTGCCAAATGGAACATTTTGAAATTTATTGTAAATTCATTTTTTAAATGTTCATTGGACTATCTTTAAAACAAAATTAAAATTGGTAAAGTAAATGTTTTGAAATCGTACATAGGAATAGAGTTTTTTTTTTAATTCGCCCGTACAGGTAAAAATAATAATTTGAAAGCGACATAATATCCATATGACTCTTTGTTAAAGCGACAAATGGCCATATGTTCGAATATGGCCATTATGGACATATGTATGTGGCCTAGGGTGGTCCTTATAAAGGTCACTGTCTTATTTTGAATGATGCATCCCCCTAATTTGTACTAAATAATTAAAAACAAATTCATGTAAGGTCTTAGCTCATTATATTAACGTTAACCCGGCCCCCAAGATGTCTGAAGTTTTATATGGAAAATCCCATGTATTTTTTGTACATTCAACTTTAAAAATTCAGAACTTTAGTAATGATTGATAAACAAAATTGAATTTTTGCACACATGTAGTAACTTTTGTCATGTTTAAAAAAATTTACAACATTTATTAAAATTAAATAAAAAAGGATATTTATGTAAAAATGGCTGTAAGTAGGGAAATAACTGTTGTAAATTTTTTTCTGATACATTGTTTAAACATGGCAAAAGTGACTACATGTGTTCGGAAATTCAATTTTTTTTATCAATCATTACCAAAGTTAAGATTTTTCATTTTATGCCATAAATTTGTCATATTTTTATTATCCTTAAAAACGTCGATTTAACAGTTGTACACTAGGGCGTATACGCACATTTTTCAAATTTTATTGAATTTTTTACAAAATTTAATAGATTTTTGTTCCCGCACGTTAAGTGAATTCATGTCAGTGTAAATCAGGATAGGAGGCTCCGCGTTCAAGTTATTTGTAATTTTCATATCTCTACTGAAAAAAATGACGGAGTTAAGTGAATGAAGTTTTGAAATCGGTATCATAGTAGGTATTGCCTGTTCCTGTGTCGAAAAATACCGCACCAGACAACAAAACAAATAAATTCCATGACTGGATCGCAGTTGTACTTAACAGCTAGAATGAAGCTTAACAGTGACAGTGTATACTAATAATTCGATAATGTTTTTGTGTCGTAAAAAGCGCGCAAACTCAAAAACAAAAAGCTTTAACTTTAATGTTTTAATATTTAAATTTCTTCATCTTCATTTTATAAAAAAAAAACTGGCCACGGGTAATTATTTTCTGGGTGGACGTATTTAAACAAATACCCCTAGAATAAGAGTCGGTAAATATCGACCAACACTTGTGTCTTAGTAGGCTATGACAGACTGACTTAAGAGCCTTGTGTCATATCTGGGCGAAACACATTATTTTTTGTAGTTGTTGACACTTGTTCTTTTTAACTGAATTATACATGTGTACCTTTACATAGAAGAACGAGGTAGCGAGTGTTAAAGATGCATACAAATATTGCAACATTGCGTTCTTTTATCAAAGCTGAATTTTTGATATATTTTAGGGGATAGTGTCATTTAATTTATTTGACACTTGCCAGACATCTACAGTGGGACCTAACGTGAGCCAGACACTTCAAATCTGTCAAACTAATCGTGCCAATTACATAACAGAATCAAATCAAGATTTTATTTTTTCTTTGGGAAAATATTCTACAATATTTTCTTATCAGCAAGACACCTACAGGGGGGCATTAAATCACCGTAAAACTGTCAAAATAATAATTCTTTGTTACTAAAAAGTGATTTGTTCGCTTTTCCTAGCTGTTTTTAATTGTCTGGCTGATGAATACGTCCCACTCTAGATGTATAGCTGATGGGGGATTATTTTTAAACAGTTGCCCATAAAACATATAAATATTAGCTTTAAAACTACAACGTAAATGGCAGAATTAGTTTCACATATTCTAAGTGTCTGGCTCACGTTAGGCCCCACTGTAGATGTCTGGCAAGTGTCCAAAAAAGTAAATGACACCATCCCCTAACACATATCAAAAATTCAGCTTTGATAAAAGAACGCAATGTTGCAACATTTGAATGCAACTTTAACACTCGCTACCTCTTAATTGCACCCGGATTGAAGATTTTTAGTATCCTCTCTTATTCTATAAGGCTTTCTTAAATATTCTCTATACAAAAATAATTTTAATGAGTGTGTCCAATAATGAGAAATACCAAAATATTAAAAATGTTTTTGGCTCAAAACTCAAAAGTAGGTAAAACACTAATTCTAAAACACATACATTTCTTATCAAATTTGCTGGAGCCGTTTTTAAGAAAAATAAGATTTAAGAACAAAACAAAACTTTACAGTTCTTGATTAAGAATTTAGAGAATAGACATATACCTATGAGCAGATTTCCGCTTGTATATCCTATAATAGGTTAATAAGATGAAGAAATTTAAATATTAAAATATTGAAATAACTTCTGTTTCAAGTGGAGTGAATGAATAAAATTCAATTAAAAAGTACAAGTGACCTCAACTCCAGAAATTATTGTGTTTCGCCCAAGTTATAACAGTGGGCTCTTCAGTCAGTCTGTTATACCCTACTAAGACACAAATTTTGATCGATGTTTTCCGACTCTTATAAAAATCACAGCAAAAAGATACTGTGAATTTTATTATTCTAGGGGAATTTGTTTAAATTCCTGCACCTAGAAAATAAATACCCGTGGTCAGGATTTTTATAATAAGATGAAGAAATTTAAATATTAAAATATTGAAATAACTTCTGTTTTAAGTGGAGTGAGTGAATAAAATTCAATTAAAATGTACAAGTGACCTCAACTCCAGAAATTATTGTGTTTCGCCCAAGGTATAACAGTGGGCTCTTTTAATAATAGGTATTATTGACTATCAACAAATCCAAACTTACTGTAGTAACTTCTCATATTAATTTTTGACATTTAATTAACTTATAACCCGTTCCTACTCTGTACATGAACATTCCTACGTTTGAACATTTCAAAATAATATTAAAAATAGAAATAGGTTCACAAAAGTCATTCCACTGGCAAACTTTTAAAAAAGGTCAATGAAATACAAGGCATAAAGGCTTTTAATAGATTATTATTTTGTCATTTTAAGACTTTATTTAATTGAAAAAAATAAAACCATAAAGAAATCCTTTTAAGCTTCCTTCTTCATTTCGCTTATACTCAAGAAACAATAACTTTTCCCACCATTAACTTCTTTTTAACTCGTGGTCTATTGTTTCATTATACCTCCTGGGTACTCCTACACTTATAACCTTACAATTCCAAAAAAAAACAAAAATATTCGTTCAACGACCTAACTTACGTTCAAAATGATGGATTGCCAAAAGTTCATTGTCCTCAATGATCCTATAATAAAATAAATTCACCGGAAAAAGGATCTGTGTTGCTATTATTTTTTTTTTTTCCTTCAGTTTCTGAGAGGTTAGTGCTCTTTTCTAAATACAAGCGACACCCATCAGGGACCGAAACAAATCTTCGTCGTCGAACGACTTCGTCGTTTGGCTATTTATTTATTTTTTCTACGAACTCCCAAAACCCATATAAAACTGGATCCTATTTTCATTAACTGTGGTGCCTTCTGGTGTGCTCCAAACCAATATACCTTTTATTTGAATCAACAATAAAAGCCGAAAAACGACGAAGACCCATCAAGAAATACAAAAAAAAATAAGTAATTTTAACAGCTAACACCAGTAAAGTACCTAACCGCCAACAGCTTTAATTTTTTGTTTTTCTCTCAACCATCACTCTGTCTTCGCTCTTTCTGCCTCTCACGTTTCTGCGTGATGTTGTCCGGGTTCAATGGCCACCCAAAAAGCCAAAAAAAAAAAACAAGAAAAAAAATTGTAAACGTTTCCCATTTAGCATTTGGACGGCCCTTACCAAAAAAAACAAAATTCTTCTCTGTCCAACTTTCGGTATCGTATATACGTGTATCGAAGAAAATATGCGTAAAGTTATAAGAAGAGAAGTTTTATGAATTTCATTACAATACAATTACACTTACAACATAGAAGATACGCCGAAGCCCGCCACGTGAGCTCTACTTCTATATAGAAGAACGTGGTAGTAGGCCTTTATTTCTTATAAACTGTTATAAAGTACCTACAGCTACACCCCCAAAATCACGCATAATAAACACAGAAATCGGAAAACCCACAAATAATGTCACTTTGTCATGGAAACTATAACAGCTAAAACAATAAAACACGCAGCAAAACCCCATAGTGAATGAGCTTTTTTTGTTGTTGTTCTTGTTTCTTCGTCCTTTTTCTTGGTTCTATGTCCTTTGTGCGTTTTGGAAATTTATATAGAAGGTAGGCGAAGGTGGAGGTTTTGGTATTAATTTCGAGTACAATGATCTTGTTTTTATGTGAGGATATTAAGGGATTTCCTATATTAGTTTCTTGGGTGCGGGAAATCAATTTCGAAGGGAAATTAATGACATGGGAAAGGACAATTAAGAAAAACCCCGTCATTAGTGTGATATCGTTGATGGTGTATATTTAGGATTATGCAGGGACAATTTGCAATTACTGGATCTTAAAAGTGATGAAGGTATTTAAGTTGATTAAAGGCAGAAGCATTGGGGTTATTTAAATTTTAAACAAAATGGAAGTTTGGTCGGTTGAATTTTTCGATATATTTTGTTGAAATAAATCAATATTACCACTGAGACTGAGACTAGAAGTCTTTTATAGCAGTCTTCACCATCTTCTAAATTTAAACATAAATAACCACATATGACCCGTTAATAAACCAATTATGTATCTTCTGGTCGTAAGCAACAGAGTTGCCTTAGTGCCAACAGCTGAGTATTTATATAAGCTTCGCTGTTGGTTTTCATCATATAGATATGTGTGTTTAAATAAGTAATTAAATTTACATTAACCTTCTAAGCTGTTGTGATTGTTATTGGTCAATTTAATATCACTGTATTATTGTTAACAGAAAATTTAATTAAAATTTTCAAACACGCTATAACGCCTTATCAAATCTCTTTGCCCATATCCAGCCATACACAGAGAATTCACTTGAACTATGCACATAAATGCACATCGATACTCTCCTGATGTGGTGGGTAATTCACCTGTATGTGCATTAGATTCGACGGCGACGACGACGAAGACGCCATATCTATGACCAAATGGTGTTTATTTTTTTCTACACTCTAGTCGTCACTTATAGTGTTTTGTAGTCAACGAACTTTTCAATGAAATCAACATCCAACTACAAACGCAATGTTTAGTGCAGTTCGGTAATTCAAAACTTAACGAGTAGGTATAACTCAAATAGTTTACTCAGTATATTATGCCTAAAAGGCAGGGTTTGAGAGAGGGGCAATCAATAGGGTTTCGTCGTATATATTCCCCTCAAATAATTATTTCCCAAAAGAAAAATCTATACATGTCCAATGTCCATATATAATTTTGGTCTTGGAGAAATTGGGTTTGTTGTTAATGTTTAGTAGTTACATAATTAGTTTTTATTATGCGTCACTGTAAAACCAGGAAATTGGTACATTCTAGATTTCACTGGTATGACTTAGAATAATTCAGCAACATTGTATAAGAGTCCGAAAAGTTTTCACGTGAAGTAAGCAGAGCTGTATATATTTTTTTCAAATTAAGGACTCAGCATATTCTTTAAATACAAACAAGAAAAACTATAAAAAAAAAAACAAATTTGGAGCCTTACTGCAAGTTCCTAGCACACTTGGTGCACGAGATACACCATGTGTCCTGCTATCTTCACTGTGAAGTTAGCAGGTCAGTTGATTACAACCACTTTTTGATGAACTGCAAAATCGGGGATTTAAATGCAAAAAAATGCAAACAAAACGGTAAATTAATTCATTGGGCCAACCAAGTTAGTTTCACCATAATGTCCTTTAAAAAATGATTTTTTTTAACAAAATCGTTGGAGTCGTTTTTGAGAAATATAAAATCTATTTATAAATAGCCTTAAATAAATTTTGTGGTACCATTTTCTCAAAAAGTATACAACTGATTTCGATAAATTTAATAGTTTCAAGGAAGGCCATAGTTGCAGTTTGTGCCACGCGCAAACGAAGTGTGGTTAATTTTTATTTTTGCACTGCCGATCAAAAATTAAAAAAAATGTGTGATTTAATTTTCAAACAAATCGTATGACTCTAGAGTCTGTCAAATTGAGTTTTAGTGGTCGAATTTCGGCCAGTGGGCGATACTAGTATTCATTAAAGCTTTATATTTAATACTAAAATATAATTATTTATAAAGGAATTGGTATTCACAAACCCGAAATAAAAAGTTTAATCGAAACAGTCCTTAAATCTGTAGCCGAACTGACAGACGCAAAGAATTTGGAGAACCACTCTTTTCATCTTCCCTAGCATCGTAAATCATAATGTCAATTTTGATCTGAATTTCTATCTTGAGTCTTAATGCCCAACTATAATAGAATTTAGTTCACTTATGCACGCATAAGCAACGAGCGAATGCACACAAATACTGTTCATAAACCATAATGCAATTCAGATGCTATTCATTAAGTTACGTTAAAATTTTGCACGAGCGATTACAGTCGCTCGGCACTTAAAATGCAAAATGGAGAGAGACATGCTGATACGCGAGCAAAATTGCATTTTGGCTATGGGGTGCACTTTCGCAAACTTAAGCAAATTTTCGTTGGATTTTTGACATAAGCTTATGTTGGCTTAAGCTATTATAGTTGGGCCTTTATTCAAATCAATTTCTAAATAATTTAATACTACCATACAAAATTGTGTTACCCCCGCCAATGAATTTTCTTAGCTACGGCCTTGATACCTGTACCGAATATGTGACAAAAAGCTTCCCGTATAAAGTTATTAAGTAATCGTTGGTGTTTTTTTTTATGTGTGAGATGGCAAAATTGCAACTATAAACACTTGTTATATGACCACAGGCTTGCACACTTCCACACACACTCTCACATACAGTCACACATAAAATACCATTTTGACATTCTTTTTATTAATAGCTTAAACACGATTTAGCTTATTTAATTTTTCGGTTGGTGTTTATTAAAATGCATTTACATCTATTTTGGCCCGAAGTGGCTGAGCTTAGCTGAGTCGAGAGTGTCTAATGTGGTATGTATGTAGGTATCTGCTGTCTAACATGCATTATTCATAGGATCATACTAAGTGGAATCGGTTGACTTTTTTTTTTTGCAACAGTAGTGTGTTAGTGTGGCACAGGTAGCCAGCCATACAGATTAAAAAACAAATATATCTAAGATTAAAATTACTATTTCTAGTCGGTGCGGCGCGCAGCGGTGATTTTTGTTTGTTTTTGGGTGTGAGACAAAGCTGTACGTACAACATACAACTTTTTTTTTTATTTGGCATGACAAGGTAAAGGCAACAGAGCTTTTGCAGCGTCCTTGATAGCGCATACTGCTTGCACTTTTAGATATAAATTAACTGAAATTGCTGGCAATTTAAGAGATGTTGGGATTTCGTGTGCGACAATAATATTTTGTTGTTATTGGATTAGCTTTGTAGTAAGGTAGGAGTAGGTATGTAGGTATATGCTGAGGAAAATGTAGGGTATTTTTCTTTTTAAATAATTTTAACATTCCTTCGTCTATCAAAATATTTGTTAAAGTTATTTTTTATTCAAAATCTACCTTTTGAAAACCTTTCCAGATGAATATTCAGTACATTATTTTTTTTTTATTTTAAAATGAGCGAATAACGAATAGTAGCCCGTAGGGTAATGGTTATTGCGTTGGACTGTCGCCCTGGAGTTCTGGGTTCAATTCTTAGCCTAGTCCACCTTAAAACTAAAAAGTTTTTTTCAGGGCAACTGCCGCTTACGAGGAATTGACAAATCCTCCAGAGTATCACTTGTCATAATTAAGTGGTTCTCGTCTATCCGTTCATAGTTTTGGCAAACAATTGTAGGTCTCCTCCATTCCGGTGTCAGCGCACATAAATATGGTTGAGAGTTGTAAGTCGCTAGGCCCTGGCTCTTCATGAGCTGTTATGCCACCCAATTTATTTATTTTTTTTTTTAGAACAACGAATTTGTCTATTATGTTAAACAATCTAGAAGATTCTAGTGAGATTCTTGAACTATTCTTCAAAAATGCTGTTAAAAAGTCACATTATAGGCAACAATAAATCTTTTTACATAATTATGATATACATACATATGTATGTATTTACGTAGTATAAGGCAAGTTTACGATTCGTACAGAAAAAAAAAATCGAGATAATAATTTTCCCTAACATTACGATTAGAGAGAACGCCAAAAAAGTGGGTCCTGCAATTCTGTCTGTCTGTCTGTCCGTCTGTCTGTCTGTACCTCGACCTGCAGCATAAACGGCTGAAGCGATGTTCTTCAAACTATGGAGTTAAGCTTCTTATGTGATTCCCTAGAGGGGAAATTGAATTCTTTTTTTTAACTCTTAAATAACGGTACCTGTCATACAACCAATATAGAAAAATTGATTTATTCCAAAAATGGCATTTTCAAAAAAAAAAATTACGAGCTACTAAAATTACTATAGCAAATATTTTGGTAGAAAAAATAAATTTTTATAATGGTTATTAACAGTAACTGTCATACAACCGATTTTTTGGCTTTTTTCAACCAAAAATTTTGTACAAAAAGTCCCTTACAGTTTTCACAATTTTGCATATTAAAATTTTCTAAAAATTAATCTTCGGATTTTTAAAAAAATATTGAATTTTTTTTTTGAAAATTCAATATATTGAAAACGAGCTTATATTTTTTTTTTAGTTTTTTGAAAAATTGTATTTTATTAAACACTAAAAGCAAAACCGCTCTAACGATTTTTGAATGTTTTTTCATAAATTCATATTTATTAAACAAGTCAGATGGCCTACTTTTTTTTGAGCTCTCTTTTTTTAAGCTATTAAAATAACGAATTTATAATAATTAATAGTAATCAGTTATATTTTAAATTATTTTTGAAACTTTCTTTTTAATGATATCATAATGTTATGGAACCAATAAATATGTACATTGTCAATTTCAGGCTAAGTTAAAGTTGTTAGCTACGAGAGCAAGTTTTGTGCGATCCAGTCGTGTCCATTTTTTTGAGTTCAAATGATGTATCATTGAGGATTTTGCATATCCTGATGGAGCAGATATTCAAAATAGTATTCATGTATTTCACTTGTTTTGACATGTGTTTTGAATGTAGTAGCCCGTAGCGTAATGGTTAGTTCGTTCAACTGTCACGCTAAAGGTCTGGGTTCGCTTCCCAGCCTCGTCCACCTAAAAACTAAAAAGTTTTTTTCAGGGCTACTGCCTCTTGCGAGGAATTGACAAATCCTCCAAGAGTATCACTTGTCACGAATAAGTGCTTCTCGTCTAGCCGTTCGGATTCGGCATAAAATTGTAGGTCCCTTCCATTCCTGTCGAAAGGCGCACACAGGAATGGTTGCGAGTTGTTACTCACTAGGCCCTGGTTCTTCATGAGCCGTTGTGCCACCCGATTTTTTTTTTGACATGTGAAGCCTGTTAACTTGAAATGCCCTTTTAAGGCCCAGTTTTTCTTAAAATTTTGAAAACTGGAAATGTTATGTTGTTTTTAGAAAAAAGTCGTTTTTATGAACTGTTTTTGAAAAAATTTCAAGCACAAAATGTTCAGAAGCAAAATGTCAAACTCTTTTATTTTTTTTTAATTTTACGTTGTTGAATAGATTCTATTTTAATTTTCAAAATTCAATGCTTTTATAAAGAAAATTAGAGAAGGGATTTCTGGCTTAACCAACAAGTTTAACAGAGCATTCTAAATGTTATGTAGGTACCGTTGTTTTTTTTTCAGCCTTGCCTCCAAAAGATTTCTTTTTGTCTCGACCCAACCTACACGCTCGGACAAAGGTCTATCACCCTCTTTATTTAATGTTTGAAGCGACTGAAGAATTTCCAATTTAAAACAGATTTGAAAGTAAAATTTTTTGTGTGAGGCACTGTAAGGACCAACCCCCCTCCGCATAATGTCCTTCTAAGTAATTAATTTGTATGCAAAAATGTTAGTATTAAATTCAGTCTACACCATTGTACCAAAGTGTTGAAAATACTTTAATTTTAATCATTTTACAACGAGCTTTCACATTTTTGTCTTTATTTTATTTCTTGCTTTGTAATAATTCTTATCCAGTATAGTAAACCGAGCCAATTTAAGACAATTCCCTTGAAAACAATTCCAACTTTCAAAGATTTTTTTTTCCAAATCTAAATCTTAACTCAGATAGGATTACCTTTATCTCAGAGTGGATAAGAAAAATGCATTAAATTAATTTGATTAGTTCAATCTCTAAAAATTATATCCAAAAAAAAAATAAATTAACCGCAACGTAAAGTGAAGGAGAGAACGTATAATGATTGTCGCACTAAATCATCAAAGGACAAATGGCATTTCACTACCCTAATTGATTGCAATAAATCACCTCCCGATTAAGGAATGTTTTTTTTTCTCAGATTTTCTTTCTTTTGGGATATTTTTTTTTCCTCAAAGCCTCAAAGAGACACACAACGATTGCCAAGCATATTGTTGATTTATGAACCTTTGAATCAGTCTTTTCTCCTGAGGAGGATGCAGTGTGGAACAAAAAATATGGTCACTCATTATACAGTTTTTCGAGTGTGTCGCACGTATTGCTATACGTCTGTAACAAGCCTGAAGGAGGGGTGTGTACCCAGATTATCCGCAATGTGCGTTTAAATTCAGTCAAAAATCGTCTTGGCACTCCCTTATAATTTAATTTGTTTTGGTTATACTTTTTGTGAAAGCCCCCAAACATCCCAAATTCTTCAATTGATACGGTTATGGTGATGATGGAGCGCATCATGTCATGTGTCGTCGTTGCACAGTGAGGTCATTTTATTTAAAACGATAAACGAGGATAAAATTTTGAAAAATATAGGCAACAGAAAAATACTCTTAATCCAAGCTGAAAGAAGACGAACATTTTGCAGTTTGTTTTTTCCAGAGACCAAAACTTGACAATTATTTTTGTTTTAAGATGTAGTCATCATCACACCCATTATGGCAAAACAACCACTTTTGACCCCACTGTGCACTGTTGTCGTCGTCGCCATTGGCGCTTAAGTCTCGAAATCTTGAGATTCCTTCATGCCTCATCATCTGTGCGACACACAAATAAAAACCATAAGAATGATGATTTTTTTTGTCATGGAGAGACAAGTCAAATTTTTCAAAAGATCCTTATTAACCCAAAATGGCTGGATGATGATGCACTGACTGACTTGCAACCGAAAAATTATGATATGCTGCTGTTATTTTTTTGGGTTGTTGCCACTGGCTGTTTTGCATTTTATTTTTGAGTTTTTTTCTGTTGGTTTACTTAGCGAGAAATTTAATGGAAAATTGCCGAAAAATAAATAAAGTAAAAGAAATAATATAAAAAAAAAACATGAAAAATTCTTCGATGACAGTGTGTTATTTTATGGAATGATTCATTTAATGGCAAATAGGTTGAGCGTTGAGCATTTTTTGGATGGTTAACGACTTGACGGAAGCAAATTGGAATGTTTTCTTAAGACAGAAATGGATCGTTTTTTGTCTGTTAATATTTTTTTTCATGAAAATATCACAAATGTCTAGGGGTGATTTAGTTCATTGAATGTAGGGCTGCCCACGAGACGAGACTCTGCGAGGCTTTTGTAAGTCTCGTCTCGGTCTCGTTAAAATCGAAAATTTTCAGTCTCGTCTCGGTCTCGTGTCGGTCTCGTATAATTAAGCCTCGTCTCGGTCTCGTCTCCGAAAAATACGATTTCCGGCCAACTTTTTGATTATTGGAACGAAATATTTTTGATTATAGTTTGAATACGTGCAGAAGAAAATAAACATTTAACTGAAATTGGATTTTTTAATTTATTAGACGTTCTTTAAATTTCCGTCCAAATAAACAGTCTCGTCTCGGTCTCGTCTCGAATGCTTAAAAGCCAGTCTCCAAGATCTTTGTCAGCCAGATCGAGACCAAGACCTTTGTCGTCTCGTGGCCAGCCCTAATTGAATGCAATTATTTAAAAATATTTATATACCTTCTGAGGATTATAGCTATCATAACAGACATACAAAAACCTTAAAACAATTATTTTAATATTCTATTAATTCTAAGGCATGAAATGCACTCATAATTTCTATCGCACGACTTTTCAACTCATGAATGAAGTCGTTAAATAAACACATCAGTTTTAGTGTGTTCACAGGATAGCAAGAAATCACTTTACTGTAAATGTTGAAAGCTTCCAATTTTCTGTTCTTTTCTGACAGGTGAGACTGTCGCTAGCTTAATCAATGAAGTGCAGTTAAAGAACAGATAACATGCTCTATTTCATATTCGAAATTTTTCCTACTATTTTCTTAAAAATAATGGTCAAAAAAATAAATTTATTTATATACGTAGTTATAATAACTTTGAGCATACGGCCCAATTTACAGTAAATAAAATACGAGACAGAAAACACCAAGCAGCGTAGTCAAAATTTGTTAGGATCGCGGTTTTTTAAAAATCGTAGAAAATCGAGGTCAAACGGACATTACCAATAAATCATAAAACTTTGTTTAATGGAGCGACAAGAAATCGCACATGCTTTTTATACCTTAAAAATGTCGCGATTTACTTATACCATGTGCGTTTATTATACACTGAATCTTATATATTCCAATTTTTTCCATACAAAATGGTCGCGCGATTGAAATCACTATAGACTTCTGCATTAGTTTGTTGCAAAAACACACTTGCGATTTATTTCGCGAATCTAGAAATTTTATTCGGAAAAAATTAAACATACGCGACCTCAATGTGAATGTACGATTCTGCTTAATATAAATCGCAACTCTTAAGACTTAAAATAAGTTTGCGATTTTTGTCGCTGCGAAACAAAACTCTTAAATATAATTACTTGATTTAATGTATGCTCATTAACATTCAAACTAATGTGTTCTATTTGTTGCGACTGAAATCGCAAGTGGGTTACTAACGCGCTGAGATTTGTCTCATTTTGTTGGCGATATTTGAGTGTTGCAAAAAATTACTCTAACCAAACAAAAAGTTTCAAAAATAGTCGCAAAAATAAAAAAAAACGTGTTCGCATCGCACTTATGGTATTTAATCGCACGATTTTTTATCCGGAAAATTGGGACACATGATTTTAAATAAATTAAAAGATTTTCATATTTGAAGCGTTTTTTTCGCAAAATGAAATAGATCAAATTCAATTGAATTTGCGACCAAGTTGTATTTGTTTGTGATTTAGGCTAGATATACAATTGTTTCTTTTTTGGCGCACCGATTCAAAACACGATTTCTCGTATTTATGTGTATTCATTCCATATTTGATCTAATGTAATCCGTTTCTAGAATAGTATTAAAAAAAATAATTTGTTTATCTTTGCGATTATTTTAAATCATATTAGCAGTCATTCGTTAAAATAATCACTTGAATTCATCACCGAAAACGAGAGTTTGGTACTTACTTTCTATAGACGTTGTAATTCGAAGAAGAAATTATTTCTCTAACCGCACTGCTAGAATGCTGAATACTTAGTTATCCAAATTTAAATTGAATATAGTAATAAATTACTTTTTTCGCACTGTATGAGTTCTTTTAGATAAATAATAGAAACTGAATAACTTCTTATTCTCATACAAATATAGCTTTATTTAAAACTAACGTTTTCGAGAATATCTTCTCATCTTCTGGTTTTTAAGCATATTGAAAAAAATTTACATATAAATCAAAAGTTAATGTGATGAAAATATTAAACATATACATATGTAAATAATTTGTCAATTCAAAGAGTTAAAGTCATTTTATCTAATAATTATGAAAGCTAATGATTAACTGGATAATAAAATTTGATGAAAGTTAGTGAATAAATGAGTTTAGAATGTGGTCTCAAATATGTCTTTAGCTGTTAATGGTTCTAAAAATGCATGCAATGAAGATCGTTCAAAAACATTTGTTTTTGTTCATATTATTTGTGTGATGTATGTACAATTCTTCATATGCATTTAATAATTTTGGGTTATTTATTTGTTTTATAATCTAAAACCTGCCAGGATGTGATTATTATCAATCATATGATCAGCTCGAGTCGACTCATGCACTGTCTTAGAATTGATTGATTTATAGTGTTCTGACCATCTTATTTTTGCCGTTACTCTCTTTTGGCCAATATAAACTTCATCACAATCTTGACAAATAACGGAATATATTCCAGATTTATTGAGAGTGTCAGTGTTATCTTTTATTGTTCCAATTAGCGTTTTGACTTTATTCCCAGTGCTATTCGGTGACAATTTGATTGAATAATTATTCAATCAAATTGTGTATTTATCCAAATTTAGATTAAAAAAGTGTTACCATGTTTAAATATGTACTTCGTACGTAATAACAGTTGATTGTCATTTTCTCTTATGGATAGTCTCTATATATTAATTTAATTGTTCCACAGAAGAACCAAGCGCAGGAGAAGTTCTGATCTTGTGCTAAATGGTAAAAAATGATTTTACAATTCCTTAACAATTCTTATGTAAGTCTGTACCAAGTGGAATACACTTTACGTAAATATCTTACCAATCTCACTATACCTATGCTAAAAGACAAGCTATATGTATGTATATTTTAAAAAGGCATTATACCCTTTTTAGCTGTAAATCTCAAATAATTACCGATGCTTCAATAAATTACATATCTCATCAGTCACTTTAGACCTCCTGCTATGAAAAATGTTTACCAATTACATAAACATTAATACAAAAAATAACAATTCAACCAAATAATCCAAAACCAAAAAAAAGGTAATCCGTCTAAATAAAAAAAAAAATAAAAGAAACAAAATACGATTTCATTAAATAATAAAAAGTGAAAGTGATAAGATGGTTTCCGATAATGATGGCGATGATATTAATCGCGCCTTCGTATTGGCTGAAGTTCCTCTTCTACATCCAAGTCCATCAGCTAGCGCTATTTTCGGAAGCTTTCTTTCACTTTACAAGAGTCTCAACTCAAAAAAAAAAAAACTATGTATAATAAATAAAATAACGGAACAATACAAGTACAAAACGACAACGACCTCCGAAAATAGAAAATTATATCCACCAACACATATCAAAATCATCAGCATATCGCATCCGCTGCGAATGATTTCATTTGTAAGTTTGCTTCGTTTTTTTGTTGGTTTTACTGAATAATGCTGCGTGCTTTTTGGGTTTGTGTACTTTTGGGACTGTCACTTGGGGACTTATGTGCGTCAACATCAACATTTTCTTCTTTCAATTCAAAGCTTTGCACGTTCGCGTCTTCAGCGTCCGTTTACGTCTCGTCAGTCGACTGGAGTAGGAGAGTTTGCGAAGCTCTTCAACCAAAAAAGATACAAACAAAAAAAGATTTTGTTTCTTTTACAACTTTTTTGAATTGTTTTTCGTTTCTGTTGTTTTAATTTTGTTTGTTCGTTTAACACTCGCTTGTCCATCTATCATATTTTGGATTTGTTTATGGTTGAGATACATATTCCATCCCTGGTGTGTCGTCCATTTTTTTTTTTTTTTTTTTTTTTGAATTTGTGTAATTTAATGAGAAGTGATATTGTTTGTGATTCCAAAAGCATTTCCTTCTTCTCCTAGCTGCCAAAATACAAGAAAAAACATTGATTGTTGTTTTATTATTTTTGAAAAATGAAAGACATGTGGATTGAAAGAGTTTTAGGTGAGTGTTAATGCATTGAGTTCTTCGTTTTTTTCTTTTGATTTATAACTCCAGACTCGCCATTTTGTTAGTGAAAAAGAGAAACTTTTTTAAAGTGTTTTGTTTGTTTTTTTTTTTAATTCTGTTCGCCAAGTTATGAGAAGCAGTGCAATATGATTATGTATTTGTGAAGGACCAACTCAGGCAAACAATCACTACTGCAGAGGTAGACTTAAGTTTCAAAGTCAATAATTATTATCAAAAATACTATATTTAACCACTGGCTGCACATTTATCTACATGATCTTGTTTTTCATGTGAACAAGTTTTAAAGTGAATTACAAATTGAGTAATCTTAATATTGAAACCTATCTTAAATCTTTAGTGTTGCCTTCAGATGTCAAACCGAAGTTCCTTTTGGCGTTTCTTACTAACACTAACACTTAACATTAGTTAGACGTGCATGTTGAAGATTATATTTGTTTCATAAACTTTATTTCTTCGTATGTTGTATATGATGAATATGTTCGTTGAGTTATAATTATTGTAAAATATCATCAAGGCTTAGAACTGCTTGTTCAAATCTTTCTTTTGCTTTCAAATTTTCATTCAAAAAAAAAACAATTACAATTACACTAGTAACAGCTTGGCCTTTGCCTTTGATTCAATATACTTCAGTTTCTAACAGTTTCTATAGATTCAAAATTAAGTTTGCCAATTCTCCACAAAAAGTACTTAAACAAAAATGTAAAAAAGTCAAAGCTCTACTAAAAATACTGAGTCGAGACTAAAATGTTTTGATTTTAACTATATTAAGACGATGGTAAGTTGTTAGTTTCGCCTGATCGTTTCGACTCCATTTCCGAAGACACTATTATACTATTATGTGTAAAGCTACTCGTTAAACGTAAATGTTAACCAAGGGATTTCTACAAGTGGAATAAAAATTCATAAAAAATTCCGAATGCATCTTGATAGAAGAAAAATACTTACTTTCATGTTTCGCAACAGTTTTGTCGTGAAAAAATAATGGGCCTTAACCGTCTGGGACATACATATTTGTAATGAGCAGATTTTTCCTGATTTTTCGATAAACAATTTATATGGTTAAACCTTCAAAATAGAAAGTTTGTTTTCGCCCCTATGGGTCTTGGAGGGCGTCTGTCTGGGCGGGCGACACTCAAATCGTCTGGGACCCCGAAATTCTTAATAGGTGCGTAATTCTCTTTAATTTACATATATTTTTAAGTGGTTATATACTCCAAACCAAAATCTGGTTTTTTGCATCTTTTGGGGGGCGTCTGTCTGGGTCGGGCAACACTCAAATCGTCTGGGACCCCAAAATTCTTAATCCGTGCGTTAGTCCCTTTAATTTCTATATATTTTTAAGTGGTTATATACTCCAAACCAAAATCTGTTTTTCACCCCTTTTGGGGGGCGTCTGTCTGGGTCGGGCGACACTCAAATCGTCTGGGACCCCGAAATTCTTAATCAGTGCGTAATTCTCTTCAATTTACATATATTTTTAAGTGGTTATATACTCCAAACCAAAATCTGGTTTTTTGCATCTTTTGGGGGCGTCTGTCTGGGTCGGGCGCACTCAAATCGTCTGGGACCCCGAAATTCTTGATGAGAACGTTGTTCTATTTAGTTTACATATATACTTAAGTGGTTATGTACTCTAAACCAAAATCTGAAAAATCGCGGTATTAAACCTCCCTCCTCCAGACGGTTGAATTTGAAATCGTGGCCCTAGTACCTCAACATACATGTTCGCAAATTTTGGTTATACCTCCAAACCAAAAATTTGCTGTCAGCCCTCTTTTATTGCGAGGGTCTACTCCGAAAATCAAGTCGACTTGATCGAGTTTAATTTTCTATTAAAAATAACAATTCATATATTATCTCGCAATAATAGACCCAGAGCTGACATAAAAGTATTAACGAATAAATTTTTGAAATATCAATAGCAGACTTCAAGTCTAATCGACTTTTGAATAGACTCTCGCAATAAGCCCCAATATAATATCAAGATCAAGTATGTATTAGATTTTATTTAAAAATTCAAAATAGTGTACCAAAAGCTACGATAAGTTTAATTAGTTTTGAAATTGGCTCGATTTTTTTAGTAAGGCCTAGTACGCTGCTAATACAGGAAGAACAATTTGATACAGCAAAAATGTTAACAAATAATTCGTTCTGATTTTCTTTTTATAGTTATTAGCTAATTAGACAAGAGAAATTATATTATTTTGAAAAGTCCCACCCTTTATTCGAAAATAATTAATTTCCCGGACCATTTATAGTCAGCAAAAAATTGCATTTAAGTTTGTTTTCTTGTTTTGCTCGTTTTATGAGAACATTGCCTTCCACACCCACCGTACATCGAGCTAAAGCCTAAAAGAGTTGACTGATTTTCTTCAAATTGGGTACAAATATGCATTGAATTGAATATAAATGACTCCTTTATTTTTAAAAGAGATTTAACAATATTTTAATATAAAAAATTCCTTTACCTTAAAAATACGTTTATAGAGTTATCATGATTATAAGAAAAAACACATATTTGTTTGTTGTGATTTCTTTGACTTGACCACGAAAATATTTTGTTTAAAATCAGCAGAATTCTACATTTATTATGATGGTTTAAATAATTTGCACATATAATATGACTCTGCATTGGAGAACACTTTTTAGATTCGTTTCATCTCCCTGCAAAAAAATTCTGCCATATTTTCTTTATTTATCGGTACAAATATTATTTTACCGTTATTTTCACAAACAGTGCTCTAGTGAAGTAGCCAGTTGCATTCCTCCCCATAAACAATTCGACCGTAATACTCGTGCTTCTAGGAATGCGCATCAGTTTCTCCTAAGCCCAACTTCGGACGCACTGTTTAGTAGGTATAGAGATTCTTTCTTTAGCCGCACTACAAGAATGTAGAATGCTTTACCCGGCACTACTTTTCCCTGCCATTTTGATATTCAAATCCAATGTGCATCTGTATCTCCTCTCCTTCCCTTTTTTCCTAACGCTGTGTTTAAACATTTTAAGAGTTTTAAGATCCCCTTCAGTGCGCGCTAAAATTTAGTGCAGTTCAACCCCCCCCCCCCTGATTAAATCCTTGACTCGACACTGAGCTCGATGTATACCTAACGCAGAGACCAACAGATGCACATTCATTTATGCAGTCACTGATGAAAAACTGATTTTTGGAACGTTTTCTCTCTTTTAACACGTCTTTATCTCTTTTAACACTAATCGTAGACAGACAAATATGAAACAATAAATGTTCAGAGTTTGGAGTTAAACATTTTTCAACATAAACTTATTTTTACTTGCGATACGTAGATTATGTCAGGATGGAGGCCTGGGTTCGCTTCCCAGCTTGTCCACCTAAAAACTTTCAGGGCTACTGCCTCTTGCGAGGAATTGACAAATCCTCCAAGAGTATCACTTGTCACGAATAAGTGCTTCTCGTCTAGCCGTTCGGATTCGGCATAAAATTGTAGGTCCCACCCATTCCTGTCGACAGGCGCACACAGGAATGGTTGCGAGCTGTTAGTCACTAGGCCCTGGTTCTTCACGAGCCGTTGTGCCACCCAATTTATTTATAATTTTTTACGTAGATTATTAAGGCATTTTTGTTTACCTATCAAATGTTCCAAAAAACTAATTTTCTGATTTAAATCAAAATACCTAGCTGCTAGCTCTCATTTTTCAAATATCTGTTGGGTAAAAAATTCTCAAAAACGTCCCCAAATATCGTTATATCGACTTGTTTTCGCGTAATTTTGCGTTGAGTTGAGCTCAACTCACATCGATTTTTGAAGTCACTCAGAATAAGTTTCGTTAAAAATACAAAATAATTATTACATCATATTAAAACAACCAAGAAACAAACAATTTTCAAATTAAAAGCCAACTCATTCCACCCTAACCCACCCCAACAATGTAATTAAAGTCATGTCTATACTGTTCTATTTATTTTTATACCCATACATGTGTACAAGTGTTTGTGTTGTATCAACACTTTTTGCAGTATTTTCTTATTATAATTTGTCATCAATCTAATAAAAATTCAAACCTAATACAACAATATTCTCTGAATTGCACAGTGATGCTAATGACGTCTTACTTACTCACTCAATCCGTATTATTGCCTTCATTATAATGAGTACATAGACCTGTTGAGGTAGGGCATGCTACTACTATAGTGTTTGAGATTGACTGTTGTTGCTACTACCTACCCTCTACTAGCTACTACCAATGCAAGTCTTATCGCTTGTGCAATCTGTGTTCTCTTAGAAAAAAAAATAAAACATGTTATTTCCATTGAAGCTTTCAAATGAAATTCTAAATGCGGAATGACAAAAAAGCACACATGCACTAATACTCAAAGAATTTGTATTTTTTTTTTTTTGTTAATTTTTCTAAGAAAAAGCTTGCACATTCATCCGCTTGCAATTTAGATAAACAATTGCTTCGCTTTGTTTTTGTTCCCATTTTTGACGACGACACAACCAGCTCCTCTGTCTATAAAAGATATAACACAGTACACGGAGCATAGCACTGCTCTAATGATGCAAATTCAACTTTCGCTTCATTTCATTGCGTACCTTACCAACACACGGTTTGGTAAGAGTCTCGGAGGGGGTGATGGTTACAGGCGACACGAAACGGGCGCTCGCAACTGCGACAAAACTCTCTTTACATATCCACCTTCACGCAAGCACTCTTGTACCAACATATATGTACATACATTACATGATTTTTAATGATCTTTATTTTTTTGATTTCCTCTTTTTTTTATTTTTTCCTCATGCGTGAATAAAATGTTTAATTAAACATCCGAAAAAATAAAATTTATTATTTAATTTTTAAAATGCAATTCACTTGTCAACTCAAATACCTACCACCTGTGCATGAATGTTAACTTGTTTGGCATCGTTTCGTATCAATGTATCCATCGCATATATTGTTTGGGTACAAACAAAGTTGCGCTATCAATTTTTTTTAAAAAGTTTCCATTGTAAAAATACAACTAAAAAAGAAAAAAAAAAAAAACAAATAAACACAAAAAAAAAGAAAAATGAAATGTTTTGTTAATAAAAATCCAAACAAATTGCGCAATCTTTGTTATTTATTTTTGTTTTTTTTTTTTGTTGTTGTAGTGTTAACCTCCAATGTATAAGAGTAGGTGTGTGCCAATGCACGCATATCCAATTCATCCACATAAGAAAATTACATGCAACGGAATTATTGCTTGCGCGTCCGATGTTAGGTTTGCTAAAAGTTGCATATTTTAATTACAGTGGTTAAGAATAATATTCGTACGCATTTTTTTGTGTCTACAAAAAAGAAAACATATTTCGAGGTTTAAATCAACACGCGTAGAAAAATAATCTAGTTTTCGACAAGGCACTAGAGAGTTTTACATAGGTAAGGGCTAGCAAGCGGTTAGCAAAGGCTAGAATAAAGGCCATGGCGATTATGACCCCTTTTGCCTCGTCAGGCAAAAAAAAAGTTGGCTTATGTGGGTCTTGATCACGCTAGCTTCTACTTGTCATAACGATGAACTACCCACAGGGCTAACTCGCTATACAAAAATTCAATGTCAGAAGTGAATAAGTTTCATACTCTAATGTTTCATACAATATTGCATAACAAATACATAAACAGGATTTTATGTATGCTTTTTATGTAGAACAATTTAGAACATGTTTTCTGTTCTAACTTGTCTGACGTTTCTCCCAAATCTTTGCTGAAGAAAACAAAGGGAAAGAGAGAGAAAAGTGTAGTATGATATTGAAATTACACAGTGCTTATAAAATGTTTGTTTTTGGTGTAAAAGATACATCCCTGATGGGTTACCGATACCTGTCCAACAAGTTTTTACTAGGGAGAGCCTCACAAGCCTTTGAAAAATTTCCCTCGTCTAAATTTTTGGTACTCAAATCCAGCAAGGGCTTGCCAAGTATCTGAAAACTAACTTAGGGCCTTGCCGAAACCAGTCAAAAAATTGGATTTTTTCCTCCCGGGAATAATTAAGATCGAGAAGTCCAAAAATGTGAAGTTCGTTGATCTCTGCTTCCGAACACCGAACTATGAGAACAAAGACAAGTTCGAACGATCAAGTCCTCCGTATTATCAAAATCCGGCTTTCAAAATAAAAAAAAACGTGAAAACATTAAGTTGAAAAATTCTAGAATTGCTGGGAAAACTTTAAATTTGCAAGCGTCATTAATAAAAGTTCGAAATGCTTGTGTTCATTATTCATTCGGCCTTTTACAACCATGTATTTTGTTAGCAGGCTATTTATGTTGCCCAAAAAAATTATAATAAAAAAAGTATGGAATAAAAATTATAAAAACAAAGTATTTGGTACCTTTACCAAATTCACTGAATTCACTGAATTCTAAGGTTTACCTGTAAATTCTAAAATTTTCTTATTTCAAAAAGAGTTGAATCGACATAAGCCGAATAGACTCTCGCAATAAGGCGACCAAGGACCATTCGAAAACTTTTCACATTCACTATTTAAAATAGTGCATTGTTTGATTTGCATGGCAAATGTATGACACAAGATAAAACATATTTGCAAAGTTAAATTTACTCGTCATAATCTTCTTCTGTCGTATTTGTTGGTCGCGTTTATATATTCATCATTGAAAAGCTTACTCTGCTCACCGACCAACGCATATCGACTCCGACTGACTTATCGAGCAACAACGTGAAGAACGTTCATTTACCTCTTGTTGCTTGTTGCCTTATGCTGACAACGATGAGCTGGTCCGATTATGAAATTTGTTATTTTTTTCTAGGTAGGTAATATTGCTTTATTTTATTTTTGTTGTTGTTATATTTCAGCAAATTAACAAATGCATCGCACACACATTTATTTTGCATTGCATGTGTGTGCCTTACTCGTATAGTTTGGCTTAAATAAAGAATAAAGACATAAAAATGTAAATGCTATGAGAAGAAAAATAATTTGAATAAAAAAAAGAACATAAATTATGCGAAAAATTTGCAAATTTAATTAATTTATTTTGTTTTTGAATGAGTACATAAATAAAATAAAAATATATCAAATTAAGAAATGTTTGTAAAATTTAAATTGACAATTATCAAATCAGTGATCGTCGAAACGGTTGAGTTGTTGTTATGTAAAAATCAAATATGGATTTTTACACTATCGATGGCAGAGTGGTGGTTGAATGACAAAATAAGCAAACATGACAAGTAAAATCACAGATAAACACAAATTTCGAAAATGATAATTTATGTGGCTTTTGCTGCACTGCAACTATTAGTTGATGATGAGTTTCTGTTTTTTCAATTTTTATTCGGCAAACAGGATGTCATATTTTATGTAGTCACTATGAATTCAAATGCGAATTCAATTGGTTTTTGCAGAACAATTAATTTTGTTTAGAAGTCTTAGAGTAATAAATAAAGAAGTTTAAAGATTTTTGTTAATTTAATAGATTTTTTAAAATGTATTATGTAGCATATATGTATGTAGTTTAGATTATCAAAATTATTTACCTATATTCTATTTTTGCAATAATTAACTTTCTTTTTTTTCTCATTTCAGGTGAGTCGAGTCAAAGAATAAACACATACAACTTTGTGTACAGAATTTGGTGAGCGTGAAAATCTTTTCAAAAATGTTTACTATTTAGCTATTTTGTAAAAAAAATTATTGAAATCATATTTGCCTTGTCAATTTATGGTTAAAAATTATAAACATTTAGAAATAGCTAACCTGTCTGAAAGTGAAAGACCTACACAAAAGAGAAAAGTAATGTTTTCCTGAGAAAATCAATGCATATTTTCATTTACAAATTACTGTGACTTAAAAAGCCGGAGATATCATCAGAACATTAAATATAATGAAATGATATTAACTTTCATGTTTGCTTTCACACTAATAAATGAGGTTATTCGTCTGTTTTGTTTAGCATCTTTAATAAAAATAAGTTTTGATATACGATCAACTTTTAAAGCTTAAGAAAAAAGTATTAGAAGTTTGACAATTTAAAAAACCGATCTATTATGTACCATTTGACAAATTATTTACGTGTTTTTAAAACATTAAATTTTAAAATAGGGTTTAAAACGATTAATATCCATAATTTGGAAATAAAGTTCACCAAAAAGTAGAGTTTGCCCAAAGTAATTAAATATTCTATTTTTAATTTTTGTTTTTTCTTTCTAACTTCTTATTACGACTTTTGCAGACAATAAAGTGCAAAACTTACAATTTCTTAAACATCTCGATTTAAAAATAAAATTAAAGAATAGATTTGTTGCTGTAAAAAAGGTACACATTAAGTGTTACATTACATATTTTTTGATTATTTAAAAAAAAATGCATGATAATGACGTTTCGGAGGTGGTACCAGAATTTTTTTAGACGACTAAAATACTTAAAATTATCTACAAAAATTAATGATATCTTTAGGCCGTGTGTAAATTGCGTTAAAAGTGCGTTAAATTTGATCCCATGGCTAAATTTTGACATTACTAAGGTGAATACAGTCGTCAAAATTTAACCTGGTCAGGAGCTCTTTTAAATTTTAACTAGTGGATGTATTTTGACGGTTGTATTAATTTTCTTGCACATTACTTACACAATCGACTTATTATACCTGGACTGCTAGGAGCCAACAACACGATGCGCGATGGTTCCCTTTATTAAAAAAAAATCGATACACTAGCGGCAATTTGAAAACGACTTAGTTTGTTCCCAGTGGGTTAAATTTAGTATTTGAGCTCCCACGCTAATTATTAGCGATTTAAATGATAAGGAACTTATGCTGAAAACAATTTGATCAACAATAAACACATTCGACGATTTCTCAGTTTCAATTATCATGGATGAAAGTCGGGTACACATTATTAAACCTGTTTGACAAATCTGTTTGATGTCAAACATTCAACAGTACCAAACAAAAATTGTGAACAAAGAACGTGTTTGTCAAACAGAGAGTGCACACTTTCAAGACGTGAACAGATTTGTCAAACAGGTTTGATAATGTGTACCCCGCTTAAGGCTCTTCCAAACCAACGCCAAACATTCGGTGCGGTGGAGAAACATTCGCAATTGGATTGGGCACTCTCATTTATCTGCATGCAAATAAATTTTGACTAGCGAATGTTTCACCTTGAAGGCTCTCCCAAACCAATGCGAAACATTCGGCGCAGCTCAATAGGCACATTTGTCGCTTTTAATCGGTGAAACCATCTTCAATGCAACTTTTGTATGAGAATGATGATCGACTAGCAGTCCAGGTATACTAGGTCCATGACTGCCACTGCCAAAATGCAATTTCCGCATTTGGATAGGTTGACACCGCCTCGGATGGGTTCGGGATATGTATATTTTAAAAAATTCCATTTAATGCAATTGACACAGAAAAACCCTTCAATTTTATGCACCCCTATAAAAACGGATCAAATTTAACTGGGATCAAATTTAACCCAAATTTTAACGCAATTGGCGGGCTTAATTGTTGAAAATCTCGAAGAAAGACTTTTCAAAAAAATATTGTAGAATATGGGTTGATATCTAAGATGTCTAAAGAGGGTCGTCATGACGTCCAAAACTTTAATTTAATTATAAAAAAATTATTTTTGTATATAAACTTTGAAAGACGAAAATTGATACAACTTCAGATAAAATAAACGGACTTAATATTTGTATTGATGCAGAAAAACACAAGATACGCCCCAAAGCAATAAAAAGCTGTTCACAGCTGTTTAGAAAATAAAGGTTCCTATCTTAGTTCGAACACTGTTTAACGACAATGTTTAGATCTTATTTGCTGACGTCATTACTGTTTTGACTCTAATATGTTCAATCTTTTAAAAGTTCTAAACAATTTTTTTTTGTCAAAAATCCTTTGCTTTTGAACAGGTTTATCCACATCTTTATTTTGTAGGTAGGTATAATTTCTTTTAAAAATTAATTATCTACCTACCGACCATTAATCAAAAATGAATTTATTTATTTTTGTATGCCTAATTTTCAAAGGTTAAATTATGTCTAGTTATATTTTTTGTTAAAAAATTAAAAAAAAAAATACACTCATTTGGTTTATTACAAATTTTTAATAAATATTACTGCATAGTATAACCATTAGTTTGTTTTCTCTTCGTGTCTTGTAAAAATATGTAGGTAGCAGGCACGTGTTTAGAAGGGGCTCGAGGGGCTAAAGCCCCCTCCGAAAGGATTTTTACAAAAAAAGTTAGTAAGAATTTAAATAATTACAACACATTTCAGAAAAGCCAGTTATATGTATAACAGAAAAATATTGAAATTAAAATACAGAAATGAGAGTGTCTAGTAACTGTAACTATTTCCCAAAGGCAGCAATAAATTTTCTCTTCAACTTTATCAATTTTTTATAGCGACTTAGCACTTAGACCACTTTTAAAATTAGGGCTCATTTATCTAGACAGGTCTTAGTAAAGAGGTTTAAACTGTTTGCTACCTATGTGGGCCTCAATTCCAGTAGATAAAACAATCAATAAAAGTTGTACATATTATAAAAAAAATTATTTATTTCTTTTTTTTTTCTTCAATTAAAATGTAACAAAAAGTTTATTCATATTTAATAAAACTACCCCTGAAGAAGTAAGGAAAATCTGACGAAACGTAGGGAAAGATTATGCAATAAAGTTTTTATTTGCATAGAGAAAGAAGTGATCAAAAAAGCCCGATTGAAAATCAAAAAATTTAACAATTGGTCGAAATAATATAATTAATCAACCAATAAAAGAAAGCGTTGACCCTTTTAAACGATGAAAAAAATTAAAGGTCCCTAGGAAGTTATACAGTTTGTTCTGTTATTGGTATCCAAGCCTCGTCCACCTAAAAAACTAAAAAGTTTTTTTTTTAGGGCTACTACCTCTTGCGAGAATTTGACAAATCCTCCAAGAGTATTACTTGTCATGAATAAGTGCTTCTCGTCTAGCCGTTCGGATTCGGCATAAAATTGTAGTACCCTTCCACTCCTGTCGAAATGCGCACACATGTATGGTTGCGAGTTGTTAGTCACTAGACCGTGGTTCCTCACGAGCCGTTGCGCCACCCAATTTATTTATTTATTTATCCAAGCCACTCAATTATTGATATTAAAGTTACATTTTTTTTAATTTTAAATCCGCCATATGACTTCGTTTGGGACGCATTATGGACAGTGCAAGACTTAGCACTATTTGATAAAATCTGAGTTTATTAATGGGATATTGATACAAATGAAGGCGTATAATTCTGCTGTAACAAAAATACATATTCTGCCATTAATATTTAAAACAAAAATTGGAGCCAACAACAGCTCAAATATTTGTAAATGCAAATAAACAAGTACAGAAAGCCAAACAAAATAACCAAATTTAGAATCAAATCAAATTGAGATGTTCGCAACTTGAAAGAGCGTTTCCTTATCTACGTCCAAAATTTGTGGTGCCATTATATCGATACAAAGCCATATTCGAAAAATATGGAAAATCTCGCAAATAAAACTCAATTTTATACCAGTCAAAATTTTTAGAGCTGAAATTTTTAAAAAACAAACTCTTTGTATGACATGTGGAACTGACCAAAAAAATCGAATCTTTACTAAATATGAAGCAACGTATGTACTTGCAGTCTCAAAATTCTCTTATATATCAAACCTATATTTACTCTAATATAACAAGTAAAAATAATAAAATCGAAAAAAATTTTAAATTGTTATATTAAAAAATTTACTTGTAACACTTTGGAGTCAGCCCCTCCCCAAACAAAATACTGGCTACGGAACACAAACGACCCATTCCTCATATCCATAAATCTTTTATGTGAGTCTTCATCTTCATATTCATCCACCCACCCACTCATTTAGAGGAACGAAAAAAAAATATCTCATAAAATATTGAATAGCATCAAGAATCACTCACTCATTTATTTGATTTATGATTATAACAATCGAAATTCCTGCAGTTTCATTAAAAATAAATAAACAAAAAATTGTATATCGTTATATTATATATTTTGATAAAAGTACAAGTATATCAATCCATTGTGTGAGTGTGTATTTGTTTTTTTAGAATGCATCGTATGTGTGTAAATTATTACATCACATTTGACATTTCCTATCACAAAAAAAGGTCTCTTCATGATGTCAAAGCAAAATCCAAATTTACACACAGCGCGAGAAAATAATTCTAAAAATAAAACCACAGAGTATATTTCATTTATAATTTTCTTCTTATTCTTTTTTTTTTCATTTTTTTTCCTGTTTAATTCATTTTATTTATTATTCTTTGGGGTTGTTGCCCTTACGACACACAGAGCCAGCAAGTAGGTACAAGTATTCTTTTCAGTTCATTCGGCCTTATCGCCTATCGGAACCATGCTTCTCTTGATAAGAGACACACTGGGGGTGTTCTCGGTGCGGCTGTATTCAAAGTTCATATATTTTTTTATTTTATTTTTTTGTCGCAGTGTTGATGTCGATGTGTCGAATGAGAAGTTTTTATTAGAGAGAAAGCCAAGAGTGAAACTTTGGTTATGTAAATATGAACGACACGACGACGGACGGTGCTTGATTGTGGGAAAAAGCTCACAAGAGTTGACTCATTATTTCTATGTATTGTGTTGAGTTGTATAGTTGTTGTGAGTGTATGGCGTCACTTTCACTTGGGATATTTTTTTTTTCACGACTGCATAGCTGTCATAAGGGATGTGATAATTTTTGTTTGCTTTTGAGGGGTGAGTGAGGGACAAACAAACGTACAAATCTACGTGTAGGTATATCGTGTGTGGTCGCTGGTCGGTCAGTGTACTTTATCGAAACCAAAAGCATGACATAAATCACTGAACTTAGACTACAGCAATGTCCGTTTTATGTAGAGGAAGGCTACTCAAGTTACACAGGGCCCATTAGTGTGAAGGGCCGAGCAGAGAAAATGTTCATAAACATTTTGCTTTTTTACGAAGTACGGGACTAGGTCCCCCATTTTCTATGAACAAAACTTTTGACTACTCGTATTTTCACCAACCCTTGCTCCAGCTTTATAGTATATGAAGCACGTACTCTGGCTCCATGCATCATTCCTTGCTGGTGCCGAATCTCAAGAAAAATATTTCCATTGAAATATATTTTGTCTGTGAATTTCGATTAGTCATACACAAAAAAAAAATTGATTGTTTATCACTCTGTATACAATGTGAAAAGTCTTGCAATAGTCAAATCTATGTTCTATATGTTCTTAGACTTTTTGAGCCAAACAAATATGTCAATAAACTTGCTGTAGAACTGATGAACGCGATGACGAATAAACCATTCAATTTCGTAAAATTGCCTTAGAATTTTATTAATGGTAAACAAAGATAGTTAAATAGTGTGCATACGAAAGAAATAATAAAACTTTGCGACCACATCAAAAACATGCTCCAAGGCCTACAAAAACATTAAAACAGCACTGAACTTAACAGGTGTTATTTTAAAAGAATATGGCATAATATGAAATTAGTGTGGCCATACGTATATTTTTTGTATTCAATTTATTTCTGTCGTTTTTATTAACGAAAGATAAATACTGAGGACATTCCAAAAATATGGCCATGATTGAAAAAAAAAAAAAAACAAAAGATGAGCGAGTAAACATAATATTTATATAAGTTATATGATGTATACCTACGTATATATTTCTTTAGTCAAAAATCTTGAGACTAGCTCAATTGGGTTTTATTTAAAAAGAAAAGTTTTATTTTGGAAAAGTTAAAGAAACGTTAAAATTGCTAAGCAAATTACTTTGGCAAAATGCAGTTTTTTTTTTTTTTTGTTGCAGACACGAATTTAAAATTTAGATTCGTTTTTGAGAAATTTTGTAAAAACTGAACCTTATTTTGCCTAAATGTTTTAGAAAAAAAGTTTGAATTATTATTTTTTAGGTAAAAATGCTTAAAATCAAACTAAAATTAAATCGGTCACTAAGGCATACTTCTATGTACAAGTGCACCGACCGACGCGACGGACGTCATGAAGAAAGCAACTTGTTTAACTTCCCTATCATCCCCATGTTGGGTTTTATTAAAGCCTCTATTCCGTGCAACGAAACCAGTATTCCAGTTTGAAAATTAAAATCTTAGGTCGTTTTTATTAAACAACTTTTTTTTTATTAAAAACTAGCGCCTAATCAACTTAGGCTCCAGTTATAATTTCATTGAAAACCATCATTGAAAATTTTGTCTTTCAATTTTGAGGCACTTAACAATAAACAAATAAAACTGATGGCGTTTTGGTACAAAAATGAAAGTTGTTAGTAATATATTTTTTAGTCAAGAAATGTTTAATTTGCTCTAACACTTTTTCTTATAAAATCAATTTTAGTTTTTCAATGATGGAAATCGTTTTCAATGAACAGCTGATATTTTGTTCCCAAAAGTGGAACACATTCGTTCCAATGAAATGTGTTCCTTTCTCTTCCTGTTCTCGACTGTCAGTTTTCCGTTCAATGATCGACTCTAGCCTCAAAGTTGGTTTTTGTATGGGTAATGGAATTTTCAATGAAAGAAAATTTCATGATGGCTATAACCGACTTGTCAGAAAATATTCCACCATTTCACTGATTTGTGTTTCAATTATGGTTTTCAATGAAAGCTAACGGGTGATTTTTTTGAGGTTAGGATTTTCATGCATTAGTATTTGACAGATCACGCGGGATTTCAGACATGGTGTCAAAGAGAAAGATGCTCAGTATGCTTTGACATTTCATCATGAATAGACTTACTAACGAGCAACGCTTGCAAATCATTGAATTTTATTACCAAAATCAGTGTTCGGTTCGAAATGTGTTTCGCGCTTTACGTCCGATTTATGGTCTACATAATCGACCAAGTGAGCAAACAATTAATGCGATTGTGACCAAGTTTCGCACTCAGTTTACTTTATTGGACATTAAACCAACCACACGAATGCGTACAGTGCGTACAGAAGAGAATATTGCGTCTGTTTCTGAGAGTGTTGCTGAAGACCGTGAAATGTCGATTCGTCGCCGTTCGCAGCAATTGGGTTTGTGTTATTCGACCACATGGAAGATTTTACGCAAAGATCTTGGTGTAAAACCGTATAAAATACAGCTCGTGCAAGAACTGAAGCCGAACGATCTGCCACAACGTCGAATTTTCAGTGAATGGGCCCTAGAAAAGTTGGCAGAAAATCCGCTTTTTTATCGACAAATTTTGTTCAGCGATGAGGCTCATTTCTGGTTGAATGGCTACGTAAATAAACAAAATTGCCGCATTTGGAGTGAAGAGCAACCAGAAGCCGTTCAAGAACTGCCCATGCATCCCGAAAAATGCACTGTTTGGTGTGGTTTGTACGCTGGTGGAATCATTGGACCGTATTTTTTCAAAGATGCTGTTGGACGCAACGTTACGGTGAATGGCGATCGCTATCGTTCAATGCTAACAAACTTTTTGTTGCCAAAAATGGAAGAACTGAACTTGGTTGACATGTGGTTTCAACAAGATGGCGCTACATGCCACACAGCTCGCGATTCTATGGCCATTTTGAGGGAAAACTTCGGAGAACAATTCATCTCAAGGAATGGACCGGTAAGTTGGCCACCAAGATCATGCGATTTGACGCCTTTAGACTATTTTTTGTGGGGCTACGTCAAGTCTAAAGTCTACACAAATAAGCCAGCAACTATTCCAGCTTTGGAAGACAACATTTCCGAAGAAATTCGGGCTATTCCGGCCGAAATGCTCGAAAAAGTTACCCAAAATTGGACTTTCCGAATGGACCACCTAAGACGCAGCCGCGGTCAACATTTAAATGAAATTATCTTCAAAAAGTAAATGTCATGAACCAATCTAACGTTTCAAATAAAGAATCGATGAGATTTTGCAAATTTTATGCATTTTTTTTTTAAAAAAAGTTCTCAAGCTCTTTAAAAATCACAAAAATTTGTAAGGCCAATTAGCATTTTTATAACTGTAGCCTTATTCGTCGTTGCACACTGTTGTTTTTGTATTTTATGAGCATAATATTTTAAATTAAATAAAAGTACAAAATTAGTTTGTAACCTTTTATGAGATGGATTACTGCACTACTTACAAGGAAGTGAAAAATCCAAAAGTAGAAACATATGCACCAGTTCGGATTCGTTGAAAAACTGTGGATCCCCTCCGTTCCTGCCAGTACACGCACTTAAAATATTTGAGAGTTGTACCTAATCCACTACTCTCTGCGTTCCTTATTGCGGACGCACCTCCATTTTTTTTTTTTTTTCAATAAACAATGGTAGGTACACTAGGGACTTGGGTGTAAATGTACTTAATTTTTCGGAACTTTTAATACCTTTTGTTTAGATGTGACAATAATTCCAAATACTATTTTTTGTATAACTATAGGTAGTAGGTTTAGTACCGTAACAAAAAAAAACATTATACACCTGGGCGTATGCGTACATTGTTGCTGAATTTTTAGTACGTTTTTTGCAACTGTTCCAAATTTTTTTATAAATAAAGGCAAACAAAATCTTTCAATATTTAACGTTCATTTTGTATTTAAAAACATTTTTACATTATAAAAACAATTTTGTTTTTGAATACCTTCAGAAATTAAAAAAAAAAAAAAAAAATTTTAAATTTAGAATTTCGTTGATATAGAAATTTGTTTGTACAGAATTTTAAAATATTGAGTACAGTATTTTTAAACAGAATTTTGATCTTACAGCAATTCGGTCCCAATTCGCTCAGATATAATGACACAGTTACGAAATTTTGGTCACAACAGAATGTATGGTCATAAAATAGAAAAATGGTTCGGCCCATAAGGGTATTATATATATATATTTTTGTTTTTAATAAAACCTAAACATCCGAACCCTTGTGATGTAATTCTTTTGATTTTTTATTTGATACCCATAAATATTTCCTTATTAAAAGTTTCATCTCCTAGGTCTTGCTCGATAACGAAAATATGGTGCCATGAAATAAAGTCCAAAACCAAATTTTGGACTATATTGCACTCGTAGGTGTGAAAGTCAAAAAAAAATTAGGAAAATATGTATTTTAAATAACAAAATATTTATTTTTATTTCAAACAAAAATTTGTAAGGCCAATTAGCATTAATAAGGTAGTTTCATAAATTTCGGGCGATTTTTTTTAGTTTAGTACAAAAAACTTGGATAACAGACCGACTGTTAGGAGCGCGAAATTTATGAAAATAACTTAATAAATTTTCAAAAAAATAATTTTTAATTTTCGCATGAAAACTAAATATTATTGCGCGCGCCTATGTTGTCAGTTGGTCTGTTATCAATGTTTTTTTGTACTAAACTAAAAAGTTTCGCCCGAAATTTATGAAACTACCTTATTAATATATCAAAAAATAATTTTTCATTTGGATATTATTTCAATTTATATTTGGACTTTATTGCACCCCTAGGTGTGAATTAAAGTCCAAAATGGCTCTGGAATTTATTCCACACCTATAGGAGTGCAATAAAGTCCAAAGTTTGGTTTTGGACGAAGTATTATTTTTGAGTTATTCCTGCACAATCTCCTTAATTTTTAATGGGTCGACCGATTTTTTCCATTTTAGTAAACAGTTATAAGTACAGTGAAAATAAATTTGGAAATCAGCTAGCCTAGATTTTGCATTTTATTGTTGTTAAAAGTGTAAATACAAACAAAATTTTGCGTACTTCCTGTTTGATAAATAAATGGACGAAATAGGAAGAAGCGCTTTGAGAGGAAAACCTCATTTTTGTACATTATGTGTACAGCTTTAGAATATTAGGAACAATCAAATGCAAAGTCAACCCTGTTAAATTGTTTGTAATGAAACCACCCCTAATTAAGAACTTATCTACTTCTAATTTAAGTTCAAATAGTATATTGTTCCATTTAAAGAAGATTTATATCCATTCGTTAGTGTTTATTTGGTATAATTTTGTTAATGTTTAGTCAATAACAGTACCAGTTTTTTTGTTATCAAAGTCTGTCCCTGCAATGTTAATATTATGGTTAATGCATTGACGGAAATTCTCCGATTTAGGTTCTTGACTAAAAAAAAATATGGCCTTGAGTTTGCGTTTTGCTAAACTAGTAGGTAATTTTTTCCAAAAAAAAATTAAATAAAATGGATTTGTTTTAGTTTCTTCTAATTTTATATTAATTTAACCTTGAAACTTGAAGGTCAAGTTTGTCCCATTCAATCGTGCATTTTCTTCGACGTTCGACAGAAAATGGTTTTTAAAGTAATGTTAAAAGAATACTTACAAATATAAATTTTATATCTCTCCACGCATCATCGTTATCAGTGCGACGCGGTCTTGGAGTTGATTCGTTGTGTTTTGAGTTTTATGACTTTGTGTGTACAAAAGGGAACATCGACCCCAAAAACAAATACAACAACAAAAATTAGCTGACGAGCTAGTTTCTGATAATAGTGTCAGTTTTTGTTGTTGTTATATTTTACCTTTTCATGTCAGACGTGTGGTCTGGCGGAACCCAACCGCATTTATTAGATAAATAAATGGCCTATACCACATAGCGCATGAACATAAAAAAATAATAATAAACCATATCTATGAATATGTATGTAGGTATTTCCAGAGCATACGAGTACATAAGTATATTCATATCTACACCATAAATACCGTTATAGTAATGTCTATTCCATATGCAAGTGAATTTAAAATTATAATTCATGTTCCCGCTGTCAGTATGCGTGTTATCATTAAAACAACAACAAAAAACAAAACACACACACACTATACAAACATACACGTGTCGCTCTCGACGAATATTTATGTACGTACCACGAACAAGTTGGGGTAGTTTTGTGTGTGAAGTGAAACACACACCTTGTATAGTTGGTGGTGGGGTGGCTCTGTTTGAAAGTGATATCCTGCAAGCCTGTCAAATGAATAAATTGTTAACATGTGAGTTTTCCATAATGATGGGTTGCGCTTCTAATGAAATAGATAAAGCTCTAACAGTGGGATGTTTTAAGTGAACAAAATAAAATAGTAGGTAAGGAGTGTCGGAAGTAGTTGGTGTGAAAACATAGCGCTTTGTATAGGTATTCCTTTTTTTTTTTCTCAGCCATAATGGGAAGGGAATTTTTAATTAAATTTTATATACCTACATATTTTTAGAAATTTGTACATACCTTACCTATGTTATTCTTTTCTATACAAGATATAACAAAATAAAAAACATATAATATTTTATTTTAATTAAAATAAGAAACTTTAGCATGCATTTTCCTTGAGTTTAAAGTTATTGTGACGTATTCATAGCTATTTCTTAACTGTGTCTAGGTTAAACCTAATTTTGATAGTATATTTGGACTTTGATTCTATTTTTCGTTGGTTCTCGTGTTACTTATTTGAAGCTATTCGTGTAGGATATGAAATTATTAAACTTATAAAAATATAAATAGCCCAGTCAATAATTACAAAAAATAGCTAAAATCTCAAAGCGCGATGTAGTTCTGCATTTTTGATAATGTTGTTGGGGCGTGTTAGAGTAGTCTGTAGCTAAGTTTGCAACTTCGAAAAACCTGTCCTCGCTGCAGAAAAAATGCAACATTGAAAAAAAACGTTAAAATCACCCCATTTTTAGCCGACATTTTCCTTTATAACTTTGGAATTATGCAACTTAGACAAAAACCATTTTATATAAACTAGTTTGTTATAAAATTTTCTACAACGACACATTAGTTTTAAATTCATGCATGTTTTATTTGTGTTACTATCATTACATGAAATAAAAAAAAATGTGAACATTTTGAAGCACTCAAAAAATAGGTCAAACATTTTGCAATTCTGCTAAAAATTTGGAATCTAACAGTCTAGAGTATTACAAGACGAATTCTTAAATGCGATCCAAATTGGCCAAACAGTTTTGACAAGAAACATGATGTTAACTAAGTGTAACAAGCAATGTCTTTGCTGTGGTCAAAGTAAGACACTTAAGTTACTATGATAAAATATAGTTATATATTATGATATCTATTTTTAAGCAACTTTTGTAGCGAAAATATAAAATATTATTTTGGTAATTCAATTATTTTATTAGCTAAGGTTTCTTTAATTCGCAAGCTCAATCAATGACTATTTTATATTTTCAAAGTTTATGTCTCTAAGAAAATCTAATATGCCAGACTTGAATTAAACATTCACCAAAGAAAATAATAAAATCTTGAAAGAAGGTCGATTAGGCTACTTTATGAAGCAATTAAGTGCCACATTTCATTTGTGTGTAAAAGGTTGCGCAAAAACTCACTAAAGATCATATGGCATGATAAATAAATAAATAGTTGCAAATTCAAAAGTTAATAAAAAGTTTGCTTACATAGATATAGGTACTAATCGGTCAACTTGTAATTAAACCTTTAGTTGCAGAATGAGTTTTATACGCGCACCTAAACTTTATAGCTGATTTTTTAGTTTTGCACATTATAATCCATTTTTTCACATTTAGTTTTCTACTCGATAAACTTAGGACTATAGAGGGAAAAGTTCAGACCATGATTAGACAAAAAATCAAAAGAAGTTAACATTTCTTGGCATCCTTCTCCACAGTAAGAAATCTTTAATTTTTTTTGTCCATTCAATCTAACTGAAATGTCACCTCACTCAGTTAACATCTTTTTCAAAACATTAAAAAATTAAATGAACCTCACTGTAAAAAATCGAATTTCATTAACAAATTACATATTTTCTATACGTTGTAACTTTTATCTGCACAAAAAAGCCTATAAAAGTTGTTTTTTTAGTTGAACCCATCTTCCATCATTCGTCGCTCTTCAATTTATTACTCAATTTTATAAGTTACAACCTTTGTAAGCCCATAGGTTCCTGGAAATGCATTTTTTTATGAATTATGCATCGCGCTCATACCACCCCCAAAAATTTCAATCGCATTGTCATTCAGATAGCAGTACCTACAATAACACCCTGCCTGACTCCAGTAGGAAGAAAAAATTTTTTTTTTATAATGATTCCCACGTTTCAGTCTGCTGTTATCCTCCATTGAGCCCACTTCCGAAAAGAAAAAAATATTCGAAGCTTCCAAACCAAAGTGTGATTAACAAGAACAAAACCATTGCATTGCATTGCAACAAAACATAGCGCCGCCACCGCCTTTGCCGTCGCCACTGCCTTCCCACCCGAATGCAACCTCTATATTGCAAACAAACCAACCAACCAAACGTAATGCAACAACAACAACAACAACAACAAAAACACAAACGAGACAGCATCTCCAAATGAAATAACTCGCCCCTTTAGCTGCATAAAAGTCTGTTCCCTCTGCATCTAGTACTATAGCATCACCATCTCCAGCTCAAGTTTCAACAGCATAAAAATTGCCAGTGCGCCAAACTATAGGTTTTGATTTTTTTTTTTCTTTTATTCTGCCCGCTCGTTCAGATGTACACCCATCTACGTCATCGCTTATGCAGTTCAACTTTGAAATTATTTATTAAAATGCATGCACATTCGGATACGAATGCATCTCCACCTAACTAAATATCTGTATGTGCATACCTATATGCAAAAAAATGCAAACCGTCCGAAAAGTACGTCTCAGACGAACAGCAACAGCAGCCAACCACCCTCCTCCCACCTCCCCCCCCCCCCCCCCCCCATCAAGCCAAAAGCATCATCTATCCTTCTTTTCACATTCCTACCATGCAGTCGGAGTTCACTATGCACCATACCATACCATTATATCCCCAGCATCCTCATCATCAGCAACAGAAGCAATAACAACTACTACAACAACAAACAACAACAAAAAAAACTACGAGCGAAGAACGAATAAAAAGCTAACAGGAAAAAAAGAGGAATATATAAAAAAAAAAAAAAAATACTCAGAACATAGATTTAAACCAAACACATAAAACAATCCCACGTCAAGCGGTTGTTCTTGTACATAAAACAAGAAGGCACGAGAATATGTGCCAATGGCCTCAGCGACACCGGCAAACAGGCTCGATAACTATTTACTATACAACATGTATCTATGAGCATATGATGGTAAGCAATGTTTCGCCCAGTTTATTCGCCTTCCGTTCAAGTTTCTCCCTTCTCTCTCTCTCTCTCGCTATCTATCGTTCCTTTTCTCTCTCTTTCACTGTTTTGGCTGTGAATTGAGATTCATGTTAAAACCCCCCATTACGGTATAGCACGAGTTAAAGAAATTATATTTGTTAGCGAATAAAAAGATACATAAGGTGCTCTTCGAGGTTGGGAAAAAGTTTCATCGGCTTTAAGGGAGTGTTTTGAATACTCTTGGATTAATGTCTCTTTTTCGAGTAAATTGTGTTAAAATCCCTTTAAGTGAAGAAGCTTTAAAAAGTCTATATTTTATGATTTAGTGGGAGTTGAAAGCATTTATATGCAAGTTTAAATTTATTTATGGGAGTACTTCTATGTCTGAAAGTAATCTAAAGTCTCAGCAGATTGCTGACTTAACTTCACTCCGATTCTGTTAAAAAAGTGAAGAAATCAAAGCACCTTTATCCTAAATATCGAAAACTATTTTTTATTCATTATTATAAATAAAGTTATTTATGTATGTGTTTGTTGTTACAATAACGTAATTTAAAAAAAGTGACGTATACGCCATAGTGCACATATTTAAATATCCCATCCTATCCAACTTAAATAGTTCATTTAACTATTTGCTCAATTTAACATGGCTCATTTGCTCATACGTCATACTAAATATCAAATCACAAAGCGTACAAATTAAGCGCTTCAGGGGCGACCTGACAGCAAGTTATACACTATAACGTTATTCTTTATGGATTATTGCTAAACGGGCTTTAGGTCAAATGAAACAAATATTTTCTTTTTGTCACAACAAAAAGAAAATATTTGTTTCATTTGACCTAAAGCCCGTTTAGCAATAATCTATAATAACAAAAGTTCACCAACATCAAAATATGTTATTCTTTATGTACCTACTATTTTTTAAATTAAAAATCAGTAACTTTTTATAAATTGTTTGTGCGATTTCGTTAATTAAATTTAAAATGAAATGTTCCGTACATTACGACAGATTTTTGTATCCAGGTTGAGGATTCTCTTTTTTTCTAAACAAAATTAAGGTAAACTAGTATCTTATCGTTATTATTGTACTATTCGTACTAGAATGTCAGCTCATTGAATTTTTGAACAACAACTTAATGGCACTACCACAAATTGTTTGGCTGGAGATATAGCTATTTCGTGCTTTGCCACTTTTGCACTCATCAGTCTCCTTTTTTTCTGGTGCTGAGCTTTAATCCAATTTTATTTGAAAAACTTTGTATGCCCACCATAGGATTCGAACCCACGCATATCAGATTTGCTCAGTCTTAGCGGAGTGCGTAGTGCACACGACTGCTATGACTAAGCAAATCATAAATAACATAAATGCTTAAGTTCAACATAAATGCTATGTAACACATACTGCTTTGCACCAAGTGAAAACTTAAACATAAATATCCTCAAGTTTTCAACATAAGTTAAGTGGCAGAAAAAGTTCCCCTTTTGAGATTATGTAAGCTTACAGTGAAGCGTCAGCGTCAAAATTAACATAAAATTTTATAAAAATGCATGTTGGACTATCCAAATAGATTCTAGATTCTTAATTATTTTTAAATATATGCATACAAATTCACTCACTAGTATTTAGTGACATGACACATATGTGTTGATATTTTTGTTATTCTAAAGGTTAGACCGCACTAGGCGGAACTCCACTTCAGCAGAACTGCGATTCACAATAATTTGTATGAAATTTTATGAAGTTCAGTTGCCGCTTAGTGCGAACAGAGAATTACATAAAATTAAAAGGTTTGCCTTTAAATATTTGACCAATTTTCCGCCTGTGTGCTTACTTCGAAGACCCAGAGTTCTTTATATCAAGCTTCACAAAGTGCTTTCCAAAAAACCAACTCAAATTCTGATCCCTTAAGGTTTCACTTGGTCGAGTTAATAATAAATTTTATATTTTCTCGTGCACTGTTTAATTCAAATTAAAAATCAGTTCAAATTTTCTCAATTTCAACTTAGAAACAAGATGTAAACAAGAAATCAATCACATTGCCCCAACTTCTAACAAGTGCATAACAGCATGTGCCAAACAAGGAAGTATATGTACGTACATAATATAATATAAGAACTCAAAACAAATTTAATTTGTTACGTATACGCCACAGTGCATTTTTTAGATGTTCTATTCTGCGTAAAGTTCCTATATGAAGTGACCATATAAATTTTTTGTTATTCATTTCTGTTGAACTTTATAGCTCACAACTGCTTTTTATTTTCACTTATTCAAAATTTCATATTTTTAACTTGTGATACCTAATACCAGAACATTGGCAATTTATGCATTTGTAAAAGCAATTGAGCTCCAGTTTTTGGTCAAAAGACATCACGACTAGCTCGATTTTCATTCAAACTGCGACAGCACGTTTTTTGAAAAGTACCTCATGTTTTTTAAGTAATTTTTTTCACCCCAATTACATTGCATACAATTTTTTTAAATACCTAAATTGAAAAAGAAATCTTTAAAAAATGGTTCCAAAAGTGTTCACAAAAAGATTGTATGAATAGTAGATATAGTACGATATAGTACGATATAGCACTTTTTCGGTTGCATTTTGGCTTAGGATACCTAAACTATGATGTATCAAATGAAAGCTTCGACTGCCCTCTTTACAAAACCAGTGGTCGGACAGACTTTTGTTGGTTGTTATGGCGAGTCCGACCACTTTTGTAAGAACAGCTATTTTTTGTATTAAGGTGGACAACTATGCAAAACTATTTCATATAGTCTAGAAAAACGCTTTTACCACTTAAATGCATTTTAAATGCAAAGGGCAAAAAATAGCTCTTTTTACAAAAATGGTCGGACTCGCCGCAACAACCAACAAAAGTTTGTCCGACCACTGGTTTTGTAAAAAGGGCAGTCTAAGCTTTCATTTGATACCCGATTTATAAAAATCCATCATGGTTTACGTACCCTAAGCCAAAAATGCAACCGAAAAAGTGCGTTTTCTACACATTGGCACCTGAAACACCTTGTACGACTAGCGGTTTTGTTTATGTTAAGACTAAAGCTATGAATTGTCATGATTCTTTTCTGAAGCCGCGATGAGATAGGTTAACCTACGGTCGCCTCCCGTCCTAATAAGAGACTTGTAGAAATAAGTTTCCCAGAAATATTTTGCCTGAAAATTCCGTATAAACTAACTCTTCAAAATGCGAGACAATGAACCTATGTACATAATTAACAAAAAATTAATATAATTATTAATGTATGTATGTATGTGTAAGTAATTATTTAAAAACAGCCTCTGATTTAAAAATGATTTTCTGTTAAATTCAAATTTATTGAAAAAAACAAGATATCATTTATAGAATAAATTGCATGCTTTTTCTATTTGTGTGTAATATTCCTCTTATTTTAAACATTTATATATCTTTATATGAACATCATCTATCATAAGAAGTCAAAAGTGACTTGAACTACAAATTCGTGCGACTCTGACATTCATTTAATTTAGTTTTCTTTCCAAAAGGCTTGTTCCAAACTGCAACAAAAATCATGAATAATTTATTGTTTTAACTCCTACCATACGTTTCGTCATTTTTATTTTCAAGGTTACGTATATGCCACAGTGACTAATTACGAAATAAGTGTTTTTTTTTAAATTATTTATTTCAAATAATAAATCAATCAAATCAAATAACAAGTAAGACCGAGAACTAAGTGTACATGTGACAGATTATGTTCTTTTCCTGCTAATCGAACTTAATAAAGACATAGCTTTAAGAGAGTCTTGAAAAAAACCATAAAAACCATAGAAAACTTTTGCCCAAATAAATCCAGAGAAAAAGTGCAAATGCATTATCAGTCTTCTAAGAGAAAATGCATCATTTATATACATTCGCCATATGATAAGAATGACGTCTGCATTTCTGCAATATATAGGAAGTGAAATAATTTCTCTTTCACCTAATTGGTACAGAAATTTTGCACTCTTGCTCTTCTGCTGTATACATTCAGATTTAAAATTATCGTTACCGTAGAAATTTTATAAATTCCCTTAAGATAAAGAGACAATTTTAAGTTGTTTGTGGGACGTGGGAGGAAGAATGGGTGGTGAAATATGTTTTTTTTTTAGAGACCCGAAAATAAATCTTCTCATTTGGTAGGTATTTTAAAAGCCTCACCGTCATCGTTTTACTCTTAAAAACTTCCATACCGGCTAACTGATGGGTATTTCAAAAAAGCCCACAACTACATCCGATTTTTTTCTTCTGGGTGGGATTTGAGAGTGAGTTGAAGAAAAAAATAATCATAAAACATGCCAACACAGCCGGGCAATAAAAAAAAATAGAAAACCCCCAAAGAGGCAAAAAATAACAAAAAAAAAAAACATCGTCATATACAATGAATAAATGCGAAAAAAGAGGCACAAGTCAGCGCGGCCGGCGTGTGGCTGCTGCTTCTGACTCTAACTCTGTGGGCATACAACAGCGTGTAAAAGTTTTTTTTATTGTTGTTGCTGCTCTGCTGCTGGGAAGAATAAGCAAAATCGCCCGTTCGGATAGATGGGCTTTAGTGTTGGGTTGGTTGATTCTTGGAGACTAGGCTCTGTTTCAGCGTTCAGCCAGAGCGCAAACGATTTGGAGGCGCTCTTAAACGCCACACATACTTGGTACGGTCGTTCGTTCGGTCGTTCGTCGTCGGTAGGTCGTTTGGTCCTCCGTTCGGTTATTTGTTTCATTGGTGGTTTCTTGATTCATCCGCAAAAAGTTCGTTTAATTTCTTTAATTTTTTTGTACTGTAAAATTCTTTCACTTAGATACAGATCCCTCCCGGTACTGTTTCAATTATTGAAGATTTATTAATAAATTATAATTCATACATATTTTTCAAATAATTTCAAGGAAGTGATTTATAAAATCTCGTGTAAATCGGGAATTATTTGCGTATATTTACCTACCTACACGCCGCCGGTTCTGCTAAGGAAGCTAATACTAAATTCAGTATTATGTCAGTTTCATAAAGCCACAAAATTGTGTGTACTATCTTGAAGATACTTGTGTGTTTGTCTTATAATAATAATAAGTATCTAACACCGAGAGCTGTCAAAAAAATATGCTGCAAAATTATATAACAACAATGCGTGTGTGTCTGTGTGTGCAGTGTATATTGCAGCGTGCCATACAATAATTCCCCAACTCTCCATTAGTTAATCTTTTCTATTTAATTTGAAACACCTACCATCAAATGCATCTCTGAATTGGATACAACGAAGATCTGTTGCCTACGACATAAATCTTCATCTATTGAATCATAAAACATTAAATCAAAAAGTCATAACAAATCTCCACTAACTATCTATCGTTCTTATTATTTAACACCAATAAAAAAAAAAACAAAAGAATAAAATAAATAAATATCTCATTTTTTTATTGTTAAACTATTATTATGTATTTTGTATTATAAAAGTAAAGTTCATTGACACTTTCTCCACCGTCATGACGGTTCTGACGGTTTTATATTTATACAGATAGAACATACACATTCTGTCTCTATGGTGTATGAAATAAGCCAACAACAACAACAACGAAATGAAATTGAAAGAATACCTACAACAAATAAAAAAAAAATACAAAAAGGGGAAAAATTATAAAATATAGCTACATTGTGCGCGATGGTGATGGTGCTCTTTCTCACTCGCTGTCTCTTTCATTGGGCTTTTGAATTTCATTAGTTTATAGTTTTAGTTAAGTTTATATTCTGTTTTTTTATTTTTGTTTGTAGTTTTTAAAAAGTTTTTTCTCTTCAAACTCTCTTTGTGAGTCGTTTTGAGCTCTCTTTTGGTGGTTGTTGATTAAGTATAGGAAGAAGAAAATAGTTCGTTTTCTAACTATATTGCCATGCCATTAGATAAATTTGTATCTTTTACATATACTTTACTGTTAGTTTTTTTTATCAATTGTTTCCCTTTTTTCCCGTTTTTTTTTTTTTTTTTTTTTTATTCTGGCCGCCTCCACAGGGAGCCTAAGCGGCGATCTGACAGATAGTGCTTCCGTTTTGAAAAAGAAATGTTTTTTTTTTCCTTTTATATATTTGTGGAATCATTTTTTATCGTGGGGATTTTAGAACTTTAACTACGATGTGGTAGATTGAAAGTTTAAAGAGCTATTTCAATGAAATATTTAACATTACTTTTGTGAGAAAGGGTTGTTAGGAATTTTAAGAGATGATGTTTACCTGCCCAAGGATATTTAAACAGTTTAGAATGTTTTTCCTTGAATATTTAAATAACTTTAACTTAAATGAACGTATAGAAGTGCATACTAGTTTTTAAAATTTGTTTCTTAATTAAGAACAGGAAACTAAAATATTGAATAAAAAATTAAATGGCGCCCAACTCATGTTTTGAAATTTTTTTTTTTTTTTTGTTTTTTTTTTTACCATACGAGTTATCAGGGAATTTTAATAAAGCATAATAGCAAGTACGTTTAATCCAGTCTTACATGTTATTTTTAAGATATTGATTGATATTATCGTTGTTTTCTTTCTTACAAGATTTCTGGCAAAGCCTGTGACACAAGCTCTTTCAATTAAATTGATAGTTCTTTTATTGTGATACATTTTATATTTGGGAGAGAGACAAATCTGGGTTATTGAGTGAACACAATAGTTTACTAGTTTAAAAACATTTTGAGAACCTACAGTTCCACAAGGTTCTATACATGGTCCTTTGCTTTTAACAATGTTTAGAAGTAATTTAACTTAAAGTATTAAAGAAGTAAATATTAGTTATTAACCTATTTTGCTTGAATTGATTTATGCTTAGTTTTGAACTGAAGAGCATTGTGAACTAAGCTTAAAGCAACAACACATATTGGGATTTGGCTGCGCAGAACACTTTGTTGAAATGATCATAAATCATGTCATGAAAATAGATGTTACGTACAGGCTCTCTGGTGGAAAATGTATGTTTTCAAACGTCAATGAAAGAAATGATATGAGACCTGTAGTTTTATTTCATTGTTTATTTAAAGGAGAAAGTATGCCAATTTTAGTTTTTCAAAATACCATTATGACACAGTGCATTGTTTTTCGTACCACGGGCCTGGCTTGGCTGAATATCGTGAATTTCACAGTAAATATTTTCGTTTAGATTCATTGCGAAAAAGTTATTTGCCGTACAAAAGTGGGTTAAGTCTGGAGACCTCAGTGATCAATGGACTGATCAGTTTTTTAAATCAAAATGTGTTCACGCAGGAGGCAGGAACCTCTTTTGGTATTAGGAGTCGTCACATCTCGCAAATTGGGTAACAAAAAAATTTATGATTCTGTGTCCATAATTTTCACTGCTTACAATTATAGACTCCTGTTAGAAATTTCAAAAAAAAAAATTAAGACAGCTATGAGTCTGATTTTATTTTTAAGGTGGTCGTCCTCCAGCGGCATAGCTCCTCTAAAAGTCAGTTTTATGTAAGCATAAGCACCAGTAAGTAAAGTTCTCCGCCGCCGTATTAAGAGTTACCAAAATGTCTCTTAACAAATGCCACCTAAGTAAAACCTTACAATTGATTCTCAAATTGACATTTAACCCATTCATTACTTCCGTGAAATTTGGTTCTCAACCACAACACCTACTCATTTCTGTTTATTCTGTTTTTACTGTCGATTAAATCACTTTTTAATTTCTAGATATTTACTTAGCTGAGAGTATTTCCTCATTCACGTTCAGTAACGAAATATTACTTCACATAAGTTCATTACCCGTAGATACGTCACTTGGCACTTTATTTTCATTGAAAAACGTGAGCAATATCTGCAAAATTTCTGTCCAAATAATCGTTTTTTCATAAATGACACTGCAATTCTTCTGTTCACAATTAATTATTATTTAATGTAGTGTCAGCTGTAGGAATGGCAGAGTACTAAGGAACAACTTCTCTGATATATTTACCTGGGTGCATTGGCCCCAACAGCCACCAGTAGAATATTGAGTTGAATTAGCATAAAGTTTCATATAAAAACAGGTCATAATTCATACGGTTCTTGACCTAACCTATACATTTTACAATCAACAGTGAAGAGGAGGAAGGGGTGTTGGAAGATCAAACGAAAGAAATTCCAACATCAAAAGCTATTAAAATATTTTTTAATTCGATTATTTCGTTTCACTTTTGCAGTTTGAAATAAATATTTCGATTTTTGATTATGTCAACGAAATTTGAAACCTCTTCATACGAAATTTTATTACCAAGACAGTTTTAGTTGGAGCCACTGCATAGGAACTCCAGTTGAAGTGAAACATTGAAGCAAGAGGTAAGACATCGCTGTGTGTGTCGATCCGTTGTTGGGCAAATCTTCAATTCTTTGATTTGGTTGTTGTTGTTATTGATGGTATGATTCTGTGAATTTTCCCCATAACTTTTTTTCTGTTTCCTTATTTTTTTTTTTGTGGATAATTTTGAATCTTGTTGCGAAAACAACGAAAATTCCAGTGCTCAGGAATAAGCATTAAAATGTTGATTATAAAAGTGTTAACAAGAACTGTGTATCCAACTTAAACGAAAAAGAAAATTTAAATGTGAAAAGGCATCTTTTTTTTTTTTGATTAAACAAAAAATTAATTTTCTTATAAAATAGTGAAAACAATAAGTACGAAAAGTACTAGAATGTAATGGATACAGATTTTACGGAATTTCTCAATCAAAATTGGTCGTCGTCATCGTCGTCACAACAGCCACCTAGTGGCCCAAATCTGCATCATAATAGCAATGGAATAAAAATTGAACCCTCTTCATCATCATCATCGTCGTTTATCGATCATCCCAGTCACCACCATCAGCAGCAACATCATCATCATCATCATTTACACCAACAGCTGACTGCCCAGCATCATCATTATCAGTTTTCTGCATCATCATCAGCATCATCAACAAATCCAGCCTTACTCCTGCAACATAATCATCATCATCAGCATCATCATCAACATAATCAACAGCAACAAAATGCAACACGTGCCTTGTTCGATTTGCCACAATTCGGTCGAACGACCAGTTCTTCGACAAATGGAATTACCTCGACACAGCGGTCTACTCCCTTGGACGTAAAAGCCGCCGCTGCAACATCTTCTTCAACGGCGTCGTCATCGTCGGTGAACAATAAGAGTTCGCCGATGTCACCGGTTTCAAGTAGTGCCGCAGCAGCTGCTGCTGCTGCCCTTCGCCTTCCAATAGATACGACGATTTCGAGAAATTGCAGCAGTAATGTGCATCATGCGTTGCACTCACAACACCACGCTCATCATGTGTCGCAGCAGCAGCAACATCCTCAATCGCATCATCATCCGCAGCAGCATCATGCAGCAGCGTCAGCTGCTCATTCACTTGTTGCAGCGATGCACCAGCAACACCCGCAACATGCCGCGCATCACCATCACCACCACCACCTGCCTCACCATCACCATCATCATAATCTGCATGCGGCATTTTTCGGAACTGCTTGCGGCAGTGGATCTTGCTGCAATTCTGCTGCTATAAGCAGCACAGCAGGCATAGCGAGCAGCAGTTGCGGAAATAATAATAATTGCGGGACCAGCTGCAGTAGCAATAGCTCCTGCAGCAACAAGGCTTTATGCCCATCTTTTTCGGACTCTGTAGACAGTACAACGCCACCGCCACCGCCTTCTAGTTCGTCTTCTTTATTTATTAGTAGTAATGCGATTGATCATGATAAAAAGACTGCGAATTCGATACGAGGTGAGTTGTTAATAATTTTTATTAGAAAAAAGCTTTAACATATTTTGGAAGGATGTTGAAATAATTTCCCAAACATTGGATCTTATCTCATTTAATTATTCAAGCGTTTGGAAATGATCATTCGTATTTTCTATTTCATTGGTCATTTAGCATTATAAAACCACGAACAATTTTATTCAAGGACTTTGAACCTTTAAAATTCAATGACTTAAAACCAATATCTGGGTACTAAATTGCAAACAAAATACAAAATATTTTTGTGTGTCGGAATCCTTGATTAAATTTTGAAATATTAAAGCTGTCCATAAACCACAAGTTTCAAGAACAATCAGGAACCTTTAAAATCTCGCAAAATAAATTTTGAAAATTAATAATTTCGTATTGAAATAGAATATTTATAATTCCAGCATGCGAATTTATACTTTCTGCGTAGGTGTTAATTTATTTCCAAAGTACTTAGCACCAAATACAACTTTTATTATTCAGAGTATAAGGTTATGAAAATACGAGATTTTGGCTATGCGAGATTTTGAAACTGCTAGATTTTTTTAAATGCGAAATTTTTCTAAAAAGAGGATTTATTTAAGAAAAAAGAAATGGAGAAACGTTGGGAAAAAAAATTAATTAGTTTTTAACTAATTGCGCTATTTTCTAAAGATCATTCCAACCCAATATTTATTTAAATTCAAAAATATTTCGTTATAGGGAATATTGTTTCTGCGGTCCACCGTAAGATTTTCAGCATTATTTGGGTTATTAAAACTGTAAAATTGCCTGTCCTGACAGAACTCTTAAATTATCTCTAACAATAAATTCTGGCATTTTTCTTGAAATAAATAAAATTTCATATTTATAAAATCTTGCGTTGAAAATGTCTCGCGTGATCTGCATCCAGCATTTTCATAGTAAGATTTTATTTTCAGAGGTTTAAGTTTGCCAAATTTTAATAAAGCAGGATTGTAGCTTGAGAAATCTGAATAACGTAACAACGCAACAAGTCAGATTCTCTATACCTTTAGAACAAGCATGATGGATGCTAGTACCAGATTATGCTTTGTTTCTAGTACGATTACTGCAAATAAAAAAGGTTTTTGGTGAACTTAATTTATTTAATTCTTGTACTTGCTCGACAGTTTAAAGAAATATTTATTTTTTTTAGTAGGAATGATTGTTTGAATGAAACAGTTATTACTTGAGTGGTCTACCACAATTGCATTTGGCTGGAATTATAGCTATTTCATGGCTGCTACACCAATCACCAGATTCTTTTAGCAGTGCTAGTCTTTATTTTAAATTTTATTTTTTTTTTTATAAATAAGTGCCGTCAACTAGAATTGAACCTAGAAAGAAATCTAACTTCTATTTAAGCTGTTTGACTTAATATAGGTACATAAAACCTTAGCTCCAGAAATGCGTTTCGACCAGGCATGTCAAGAGGCTTATCAGGTATATGTTGTCATACCCTTCTAAGACTCAAATTTTGTTCGATATCTACCGTTTTTACATGTTTTTGACTTGAATAAAAAGAAAGCATTACCATGTTTGAAAAAAAAAATTGCTTGTTTACTTGTCGTTAAAAGTTTTTTTTTCCAACCATTCAGTTTTCATTTCTTTTGAAACTCCCCGAGAGTAGGTAAATGATTAGGTTAAGATTAGATTTAGGTTTTATTTCTATAAATTATGATATTCACATATGTACATATTTAACAATAATAAAGCATGGCTATTTGCCGTCTGCCTGATTGACAACTTTCTCTAAACTTATATTTATACAATTCTTTAATTTTAAGAATTTCCTTTTACGATTCTGTTTCTATAAGATAATGCTATTTTACAATATTTGTAGAGTATAAGAACTTCAATTTCATTAAGATGATGTATCATAAGCTCTTCTGATAGAAAATCAAACCCAAAGATATGTCTTCTTGTTTCTCGAAGCACAGGACATCTACCCAAAAAATGAAAAATGTTTTCTCTTTCGCCCATATAACACAATTCGCACAGCAGGGGCAACTCTTCCCGATGAGGAATGAAGTTGAGATTTAGGAGTTCACCTCTTAATCTAAATATCATTGATATTTGATATATCGTGTAGTCATCACGGAAGTAATTGTTATGGTTTAGGTTGTAGTTCAGCTTACTATATGTATTTCTGTAGATGGATTCTTCTGCTTCGGCTGCAAACTCCCATCTTAATCGATCATCTATAAAAGAAATCAGCTGATACAGAGAGGGTTTCCACATTAAGTACTCATCCGGTGCAAGATATATATTAGCTTCTTCTGCTGGTTCTATCCAATCTCTAAACCAACTCGATTGACTATTTATCGCCTGAAGTGCTGCTTTTTTAGGGAGACGCTCATCAGACATTTTGAGAACATTACATATGTAGTCAACTTGCAACTTAAGGGTTTTAATAAATAGAGGCGATATACCGGTTTCCAGCATAAGCATATAGCTCGGAGCATTAGGTGGTAGTCGAAATATCCTTTTGATATAAAATCGTAGAAGTTTTTCTGCAGTTTCATATTTCTTACTACAGATATCTGACTTAGAATGAACATTTTAGGCCTGCTCTATTTTTACTTGCGATATACGTAGTATAGGCCAATTTTAGAATTCGTCGGGATAATTATTTTCCCTATCATAACGATGATACAGAACGCGAAAAAGTGGGTCCCGCAATTATGTCTGTCTGTCTGTCCGTCTGTCCGTCTACCTGTCTGTACCTCGACCTGCAGCCTTAACGGCTGAATCGATTTTCACTTTGGACTTAAAGTTCTTGTGGGATTCCCTAGAGGGGAAATTGAAATTTTTTTTAGATCAAAAAATAACGGTATACCTGCCATACAACCAATATATAAAAATTGATTTATTTCAAAAAAGGCTCTTATGATTTGGAAAAAAAAAAAATTACGAGCTACTATAATTATAAAATTGTATATTTTAGTGAAAAAAAAAATGTATAACGGTTTTTAACGGTACATACCTGTCATTGAGCCGATTTTTTGATTTTCGAATTTCTAGTTAATAATATAATAATTTATATTTTAAATTGTTTTTAAAACTTCTTTAATGATATCATAATGTTATAGAACCACTACATATGCATATTGTCATTTTTAAGCTACGTTCAAGTTGTTTGCTACGAGAGCAAGTTTGTGCGATCCAGTCGTGTCCATTTTTTTCTTATGAATGGGAAATAATGTTCCTTAAAAGAAAATTCTGCTTGCAAATCTTGAAAATAGGAACAAAAGAATTCAATTTTGTATATACCTCTAGTTCCATATCTTAAAATTACAGTTTTTCAAATAAAAAAAAAAAAAACTAAAAAAAGTCCCCTAATTTCTTTTAGCGGTGTTATAAAAAGAATCAATCAATTTCTAAAAAAAAGTAAAAAGACCTCTGGCCGTTGGATAATTACGGAAACTGCAAGTTGAGGGTACAAATTGATATTTAAGCTTCCTTTAAAGTGCTGTAAATACTAAATTCCCATAGGAATCATGACTAAACTTACTGGACTGTCTATAATTTCAGAGAACATAAAGAAAGAAATTAACAATGATTTCGTAATTTGTTGGCTTGGAAAAATAAGTACGTTATTGTATATTTAATAACGAACTTGCTGCTTCTGAAACATATACCATTCTTTTTTTAATTGAATCAAAAATCGGAGCCCTTGAGAAAACTAAAACCTACCAAAAACCTACCTACCGCCTAAAAACACTGATTTCATTCATCTAAATTAAACAACAACTCTCCACACTTCAATCCTTTCGTTTGTTTTTCCATTTTAAACTTAAAATCTTGTCCAATTATTGTTTACCCTTCAAAGTAGAGAACATTATGCTGTTGTCATTCGCCAAACACTCAATTCGCCCATCAGTAAATCACTGTAGTAGGTACACAGCTTTTTATTTCTGTTTACAACGATTCGCGTGTGTAATCCCAACAATTACAAACAATCCACGAGTCTTTAACCTCATTTCGTAATATGTGTGTTCCCAAGTATTAATAACAATAAAACATATTTAACCAGAGTTCCAGTAATGACACACAATGACAACAGCAAACAAAAAAAAAAGTGCAACAAATAACAAAAAATAAAAAGAATTAAATTCAACAACTCAAATCCGAGAGATGCAAAAGACAACGACTTTGACTCCAAGAAGAAAACGAAAAAAAAAAAATAAGTGCTTTTGCAATTTACAATATTACGTATAACGTATATACAACATACACTACACATGTATGTTGTAAGGTCCCATGTCCCAGGTCCCACATTGTACTGAGGTCGCAGCTATAAGAAAAAATAAAACAAAACCAAAGTACGAGTTATAGTCTGAGTTGGAATGTTCTCAAATTAGAAAAAATATCTACAAAAATTCGGGAGGAGAATTTCATTGTTTTATTTTAAAGAGTGCCTCTTGGAGATTCTAAAACCACATTTTTCCAATAAAAAAACCTCTGCGTCGTCCGCCATTTTGAAAAAGGTGTTTAAAAGCCTTTACTCAATTTTCTCAACTGCTATTAGTCATAGAGTATTTATTTTTATTTACTTTTGTAGGTTGTAGGTTTTCTACAATTTTTGTCTTCATTTTTTTTTATAACTCCTTCCTATAAGAAATTATTGTTGAAAAACCAGCAAATTTTCGATTTGAAAAATGTTTTTCTTCAAGTTAATCTTATCCAATATCCATCCGAACCAAAAATCACTTCAATTCTTTTTTATAGAACATTAAATTTCTGTTTATTTAGATTTCATGTAAGTCAAAAAATATTCAAGATATAGCACGACAAAATATCTAATTTTATATAATAAAGTGTCCCCTACTTATTCCCCGTTAGATTCATAAATGTAAAATTACTAACATATTTGTAGAGAAAGGTTATACATATAGTTGTGTTTAATTTGTTTCTTAAAAATTTAAAAATGTTCATCATATTTATAATTTAAAATTGTACCTTTATAAAGTTGATGGGACATTTGTACACCCTTTTAGCACGAAAGTTTTTGCCCATCCCCAATAATTTTTATTTAAAAATTTACCCAAATTTGTAAGCTAAATTTTGGGATCTTAAACTTAAAAATCTGTCGAGTAGAAACGAAGTTAGGATTTTTTAAAAGGAAAGAAAACCGATTAGAACAAATTTATTTTTATATTCGTTTTTTTTTTTTTATTTTAATTTTTAAAATAATTTTTTATAATCGGATTTTTTCCCTTTAAAAAATCTAATTAACGGATAATTTTATTTTCTACTACTTAACTATTGTCTACTACTACTGCAGTACTATTGTACTATAATTCAACTACTATTCTACTATTTTTGATGATCATGCATTAAGATATGCAAAGAAAAGTATTGAATATAAAATAATCTTTAATAATTTGTTTATAGCAAACATATTTAGCTTTTATTTTTTACACAGTAATTTCATCAAGAGCAAGGCGTTAAGGATCCAAAAAAAAACTGCAGCCTTGTATTACTATTACTTGGTAGCCAAAATGCAACGTTACCTCCCATAATGTAAGAGTATCTCATTCAACTAACCTGCACTCCGAATAGACATTAAAATATTCCCTTTTTTTAAATCCTTGTATGCAGAAGATCTGTGTCCAGAAAAATATATGAGAAAGTCATTAACCTCATGATTCATTTTTGTATCTTCCCTTTTTCACCCACCCTCCCCGAGGGGTTTTCTTTGAAACTGAGTACTTTAAGACACGTGGCCAAAAGAAAAAAAAAAGATTACCAACCGAAAAAAAAAATGAATTGAATGCAATTGCATTTTTAATTTATTCAATATAATTTAGGGTGCAAAACGATCCCCTGATTTTTGTTTTTCTTTGGGAGAATTCTTTAATTATAATTTTATTATTGAACACAGGTGGCATGGTTTGGTTTGTGGTGGGCTGTCGTGGTTTTCAGTTTTCAGATGTTGGCTCATTTTCATTTCAAATTGAACTGCAAACGATCGATCAAAATTGATTATTCCGGGAGTGCGAGTATAAAATGATTCATCTTTGTGAAGCAGGAGAAGCAGGGCATTTGAATGTTGTGCTGAATGTTGGATTATTTTTATTTGAGGTTGTTTTTGTTTTTTTTTTTTGGTAATGTCATTGCACCCACTTGAGTGAATTTCATTGCATTTTATAAGAAATGCAGTGAGGATTTTATTTTAATTTTCAAATGAAGTCACGTTCAGTAAATATATGATGAAATTATGCATATCATTTAAAGTTCTGGATGATTGTGCTTGTTTATTTGGTGATTGTTGTGGCGTTATATTGCAGATATAGCATGCAGTTGATGATGTAAATTAAGATTTTTTTTTAAATTTTAAGCTTTGTTATATCAAGATGTTTTTAGAAAGTTTTAAGTATGGGCTTTAGGAACTAGCTATATATAAATAAAACTGCTGGGTTTATTGGAGTATACCTAGTAACTTCGTACCTACGAGTTAGCTCCTGAAACATGCGTTCAACAAATCACACTTAGTACAAAATTGTAAAAAGAATGTAAAAGATTTTTATGTGTTTCAATGCATGTATGCGTAATTTCATAGAAATTGATAAAAATTGAAACAATATTAAGAACGTCAAAAGTAGGTACTAAAAAGTTTACTGTTCTTATAAGATTTGCTTGTGATATCTGGAGCTACTTGGAAATTCCCAATTGCAAAATTGAAACTAAGTTGAAAGATATATTGAGGTGATAAATAAAAAAAAATAGCACATTTGGAGCTCTATATAAATTATTGATTAGTCAATAAGTTTAAAAGTCACGTTTTGATTATTTAACTGTTGGATGAACAAAAATTAATAATCTTTGACTTTTAAAAATAAATTACATATGTTCTTATACGTGCTGAATTCAGTATAAAAGTCTATTATATGTTTACCAACTACATACGTAGAGTCTTGTAGTTATATATAGTTTTTAAAATCAATTAATAGTTACATATATGTTAATCTTTAATATTGTTTAAAAGTTGCCACAACTTCTTGATGACAGGCAAAGGCAGTTTTTAAATTTACCCAGTGTTCAAGTTTCTCCCTCCGATGGTTATGTTGAGCTGATCGTGATTCAACGTATTTAGAATAACGGCTATCCTGTCGTTTCATGGAGATATAATTTCGATTGAATTTTTGTGGGAAGGGTTATTAAAAGCTGCTTATATAAACCTAGGTTTTGAATATGTACTGTCTTTTTAATTTGGGCATTAACCTTGGGCACAAAGTTGAAGGATTAAACTGTGTTTCTAACAATTTGTACTGCTGTTCGCTGAGTCTAATTTCTTAATTTGATTGTCCTTAAACTCAGGGTTCCTACAGATCGAGTGGAAAAGCACAATTTCAACTGATTTTATGAAGCAATCAGGAAAAAGGAACAAGCCTCAAAAATGTGAAAATAATACAAAAAGGGGAATATTTTTTTTCCAAATTTAACACTGTTCTCTCAATTTGAGCTTTACAATATGTGAGTAAGAAATACAAGTGCATAATATTTAATCACATTATTTAAAAATACATCCATGAACCATCTCACTTATGATTTCCGTGTATCTGAATGCACGTTTGTCCAACCAAACCAATTGTGTGTCCACCCTTTTCTTTTCTATAGAAATTTCCCAAAAACATATCAACTCGACTACAGCTCTTAATAAATGACTAAGAAGGATTAGACTAATAAGTGTAAAAACGTAGATGAAGAAATTGAGAACTGAAAATTACTTCTAATTGAATGAGTGCGTTCGTTCTTCCACCGCTTGCTTTTGATATACAAACAAAATGTATCCACTCTCAGGGAAAAAATATTGAGCTTTTCTTTTTTATAGCAACACCCCCAAAAGCCAAAAACTCGTCTTCTGTCCTAAATTCATAACTTGGATGGATGGGGCAAAGCGGGCTCATTTGTCTTTATTATTTATAACTTTCCACCTAAACTAATAGATATTTCCCACCATTAGGTCCAAACATTTTGAACAATTAATTTTTATAGCAACTTAGAAAGACTCAATTTTAATCGTTTGTCCATGTTAGCCAAGTAAACAAAACTATTGTTCCACCTTTAGTTAAAAATCTGTATTCATGTTTTCTCTTTTATATCAAAAAACTCGTCTAGCACCACAAATGATAACTTAGAGCTAAGACAATGGTAATGTAATTAAAAATGTTCAATCATCCACCGCTTGGTTAGGATTATCCACTAGATAATCGTTTGTCCACCCTTATTTCAACATTTCTCTTATTTACGATATCTCCAAACCCGAAAATTCATTCACCACTTCAAACACCAACCTTCAGTCATCATTTATAAATGTTTGGCTTGATAAATTTACCCTGTGGTTTCTGATATTAGCCCGATAATACAAACCTTACAAGATTTTTAAATTTTCTAGTTGTCAGTTGTGACATATGTAATGTGCTTATTGTCTATGTAACCTTTTGGAAACACAGGGAAGTAGTAGGGCTGGCCACGAGACGAGAAAAGTCTCGGTCGCATGACGAGACCGAGACGAGACTAGCTTTTAAGCATCAGAGACGAGACCGAGACGAGACTGTATATTTGGACCGAAACTTACAGAGAGTCTAATAAATTAAAACATCCAATTTCAGTTAAATATTTATTTTCTTCTGCACATATTCAAACGATAATCGAAAATATTTCGTTCCAATAACCAACAGGTTGTCCGGAAATCGTATTTTTCGGAGACGAGACCGAGACGAGACTAAATTATTCGAGACCGACACGAGACCGAGACAAGACTGAAAATTTTCGATTTTTACGAGACCGAGACGAGACTTACAAAATTCTCGCAGTCTCGTCTCGTGGCCAGCCCTAGGAAGCAGTTTGACACATTTCAAAAAAATATTTTGATATCTGCACCTACCCATTTCATCTAAGGATTAATTATTATTTTCTCAACTTCAGTTACGAAGAATTTTAAGCTGATACAAGCATTTGTGTAAAATTGATTTCTTATCAAAAAGAGGACTATCCCAAATTAACTTTGATGAAGAATCGTATGATTGATGGTATGGTTCTGTATGTCAGTACAAAGAAACCCTGACATGATAATATACAGTTTCGATAGATTAAATACAAATTATTATTCCGAATTTCAAGAGAACTTTTCGTAAATTTACGTATCATAATAATGTCGAATATACAGTGCTTTGCATAAGTATAAACGCACCTGTAAAAATGCATTTTATAGGAAACTGGAAATGGAAGCGACACCTTACTATTTTTTTATTTAATGGCATCAGTAAACAAGTGAATTGAGCAAAAAAAAGTCCCGTTATTTTCCCTAGCGTTATTTGGAAAATAAAAACAGATTTTTTCATATTGCAGAAGTATAAACGCACTATGCAAACCTCGTTTAAGCTTCATTTAATTATGAGTTTCGAAATGGCAAACAACGAAGCTGCGTGGTATACATTTAAACGATACGGAAAAGGTCAAAATTTAAGACTTTCGTTCAAGTATCATAAGATGTAGGGATATTCTTAGGAAAATTTCAATACAACAAATATCAACAAATATTGGAATATGCCCGTCAAATTATGGACCGCTATTGAAAAACCGTACTAAACATTTTGTTATTTAACGCTTTAACTCTTCTTATTTCAAAAATTAATTTAATACCACTATCTAGTGCATTTTTTTTACAAAGATTGTTTTCAGTGACAACAAGTAGTTAAAAGCCTTGATGGGCCAGATGGTTTTAACGGTTATTGGCACAAAAAATGCATTAAATTGTGGTATTAATACATTTTTAAAATAAGAAGAGTTAAAGCGTTAAATAATTAAATGTTAATATTGACGGGCATATTCCAATAATTTTTGGTTATGGGCTGTTGTCAGATTTGGAGCTGGTGCCATTTTGCCCCGAACAATCACTCCATTGCTTCTTAAAGTACGAAAAACTTTCGAAAATGAAACGCCTAACCCCAATTCGTAACTAATTTCCCTCAAAAAATGCACCGAATTAGATGCAACATTGATTTTTCGGCTATTATCGCGATGTGTCAGCATCTGCGGATCCTCTGGTCTTATTTTCGTTCCATAAGATTCTGGATCTTGTATGAAATAACGGAAAAACGACCCAATTTTGAAATTTTCCTAAGAATATCCCTACATCTTAAGATACTTGAACGAAAGTCTTGAATTTTGACCTTTTCCGTATCGCTTAAATGTATACCACGCAGCTTCGTTGTTTGCCATTTCGAAACTCATAATTAAATGAAGCTTTAACGAGGTTTGCATAGTGCGTTTATACCTACTTCTGCAATACGAAAAAATTTGTTTTTATTTTCTAAATAACGCTAGGGAAAATAACGGGACTTTTTTTTTGCTCAATTCACTTGTTTACTGATGCCAATAAATAAAATAATAGTAAGGTGTTGCTTCAATTTCCAGTTTTCTATAAAATGCATTTTTACAGGAGTGTTTATACTTATGCAAAGCACTGTATGTACCTATGTATATAAAAATCTCCGATTCATTCTTTTAGGCTTGGAAGTCAAAAAATGTGTTAAGCCATAATATTGTAAATGTGATGTCATATTAATTTTATTATTAGAAAACCATTCCCCGAATTAATGATTTTTTTTCAAAGTAAACATCTAAAATAATAAACCTTATAACATAAGGAATGTTTCACTAAAAATCTTCACAATTCCTATATAAAAAAAACTCATGGTTTCACATACTCGTAATTACTACCTATTTTCTTGTTTTATTTTTCAGAAATCCATTAAATCATAATTGAAAAGTTTTCGATCTCGCGCTCAAGATTCATGTTCTCCGCCCACTCAAATTTCTCTTCACAGAGAAAACATACACAATCAGATTAACTTGAAAAGAGAAATTATATTAAATTAATTGTGTTCTCTTCAGTATGAGTGTTTACATTTTCTTCTAAGCCTCGTCCAAATCATTTTTAAAGAGAAAGAATCATCATTTAAGAAAAATTTCTCTTCTTGGCATCTTGATTAATGTGATTACTTCATAGTTCACTTATTATTTTGCGCGCAATCACGCAATTTTTTATTTTCCACAGCCCCCGACAGTCACAACGTTGTCGATCGCTGGGTTGTTGGGGCTTGAGAGGAGGCTGGGAGGGATCATCCCGACGAAGACGTTCCGAATACACAATCGTCAGGTTATTGACTTTTTGAACCACATTTCGCATGATCGTTTACACATTCTCAAGAACTCGAACAGAAAACGTGAGATACGCGACAGCAGCGCAGCGTGACGACGTGGAATACGACGTTGACTACATATACTACGACGACAACGACGTATACGCTCCGTCGCTGTTTCTTCGTGTTCTATGAGGTACTCGAGGTTAATCGAACGCGCAGCGCACCCTGAGAGTTCGTTTTTTGAATGGGGGAGGTGGTTGGTATATTGAACTCGGGGTTCAACAGAAGTATAGCATCATAATGATGAATTGATGAATATAATAATTGTTTCTGTATATAAAGCTGTAGCGGGAAGCGTGTGTTTACTTAGTCTCATTTTTTTTTTGTTCTTTTTAAAGATGTTTAACATTTTTTCCTGGTAATTTATTTGCATTCACAGATATACTCTTCGTATCTTTAAAAACAAAACACAAGTAGATACGCATAGGTATAAACTACGGGGGAGGAGGATCGCGTAAATATTGATCTTTCTCATAATTGAATGAGAGTTTTGTTGCCATTAAACGAATCCAGATTCCATTCCGATCACGCCCCTGCTTTAATGCATTTTATGACTGGTGTAAAGCTATCTTCTGTTTTTTTTTTTTTCTTTGGTTTCTTGTTCCGCATACCTGGAAAATATCATAAAGGTACTGACACAGTGGGCACTTTTATGACAGAGTCGAAATGAATTCCAAATGAAACTTTCGTTGGCCATTTAATTGAGCAACTATTAAAAAGATAAATCACTTTTTCAAAAGTTGTGACAGTATTACAAAGAATCACGTCTTGTACTCAAGATGTCCTCACTTACTTTACTTTACTTTACTTTAGATGGGGCTCACCCAGGATGGACTACGGCCTCAACCAATAAGCCCTTTCAGCCAGCTCTGTCCCTAGCTAGCCGCTTCCTGTTGCGCACACCAAGTATGTTGAGGTTGTGCGCGCTACCTGTTATGGGCAGCGATGCCATTTTGCTGCAATTGCAGTAGATCTACAATCTACTGCACTTTTCGCAAAAAATAAATCTACTGCCACTAAATCCTATCTACTACACTTTTTTGTTTAATAACCTTCCCTTGAAAAGCTGAAAGAAAAACCATGCATACGAATAACCGCTGGCCCTGTAAAGGAGGAACGGCACCCTGAGGTCTAGAATGTGATTTTAGCACGAAATAATTAATACTGGTTGGCATAATTTTTCTCTTTGAAACTGAGTTTTTCCAAAGGTTTTTGGTGACCTGAATTAGAATCTGAGCTCAGAATTTGTCCATAACGTCAGGGTATTAGCCCGTAGCGTAATGGTTAGTGCGTTGGACTGTCACGCTGGAGGCCTGGGTTCACTTCCCAGCCTCGTCCACCTAAAAACTAAAACTTTTTTTTTCAGGGCTATTGCCTCTTGCGAGGAATTGACAAATCCTCCAAAAGTATCTTGTCATAAAAAAGTGCTTCTCTTCTAGCCATCCGGATTCGGCATAAAATTGTAGATCCCTTCCATTCCTTTCGACACGCTCACACAGGAGCCCAATTTATTTATTTATTTTTTTTCAGGGTTTCCGTAAGTCCAATTAGAATATGGAACAGAAAATCTTTGAAGCTATCTAACATCGCGAGGCAATTTTTTTCAAATTTGTTTTTAAAGATTCCTGAAACCTACTAATCTATTTCTTAAATGATTCTAATAACCATTTTAACTCTTCGAGAAATATTTAGTTTTTGTAGCATTTATAATAATTATGGAAGTTCTAATAACCAACTGAAGACTTCTTGGGGAGTAAAAAGACATATTTTGAAGGTTTAAATTGATTATTTTAAGAAAAGGATAAGAACTTTCAGAAATCGCAAGAAATTTTGTTGAAAATAATTAACTAGGAAAAATCTACTGCAGAAAAATCCAATATACTGCATTTTTTTTAATAATCTACTGCACTCCTCTTTGTTTGAAGTGACAACACTGGGTATGGGTTCCTCCTCTGCTGCGTGCACCATCGGGGTTGGATTCCAACACACGTCGGGCAGGTGCGTTTCTGTCCATACGCTCCACGTGCCCCAGCCATCTGTATTTTCAGCTTTTTGACCAGGTCAACGTTGCTGTACCTATAGCCCGTACAGCTCATCGTTGAATCTTCGCCCCACACTCCTTCGATACACAAGGGTTTATATTTTGTGCACGCGGAATATAAAAAAAAAAAACATGTTACAATACTCTAAAAATAAAGTCTTAACAAAAAGTTTAAATACATATTTAACATTTAACATTTGGATGAATTTTGTGCCTTAAGGAAGCTTATATTCCACGCAAACATATTCAATAAATGCAGTTATTCATTTCTTCCATTCATATTGGTATGTTAAAATTGTGTCTCTTCAATAAATAGATTCATATGCAGCAACAAACAAATCTTTATAAGTTTCGATTTATTTTTGATATTCAACTTCTTTTTAGTAGAAGCTAACTGAATTTATGATTAAAATTCTATTTTATTAGTTCCAATGTACCTACCGCTAGGGTTGCCTGATTTAGGGCTCCTAACCTTTAGCACCTCATATATGGGATATTCGCAAAAAAAGTATGCCATCTAAAAGGTCAGTTAGTGGTCAAAAAAGGTCAACTAGTTTCAGAAATTGGTCAGCCATAGAAAATTTTTAATCAATGGTTACATTTTTTCAAGGTCACCAACTATTTTTGGCACCTCATTTATGGGATATTCGCAAAACAAGAATACCGTTCGAAAGGCCACCGGCTCGTGATAAAAGGTCAGCTGGTTTCAGCAATTGGTCAGCCATATTTTTTTTTTAATGAATTTTTAAAGTTTGGTTCAAGGTCACATTATAAGATTTTTAGCACTTCATTTGTGGGATATTCGCAAAAGAAGTATACCATTTGAAAGGCACACGACTCACGATAAAAGGTCAGCTGGTTTCAGTAATTGGTCAGACACAGGTTATTTTATATGAATTTTTGAAATTTTTTGTTTTTTAAGGCCATATAAGACTTTTAGCATCTCATTTACCGAATTTCTCAAAAAAAAAAAAAAAGATACCATTTGAAAGGTTATTTAATCCTCATAAAAGGTCAACATATTTCAGAAATTGGTCAGCCATAGGTTTTTTTTAAATGAATTTTTAAAGCTCGTTTCAAGGTTACAGTATAAGAGTCTTCATTAAAAAAAACCAATGGCTGACCAATTACTGAAACTAGTTGACCTTTTATCTCGAGTCAGTGGCCTTTCAATTGGTATACTTTATTTGCGAATATCCCATAAATAAGGTGCTAAAAGTCTTATACGGCCTTGAAAAACAAACAAATTCAAAAATGCATATAAAATAACCTATGGCTGACCAATGACTGAAACTAGCTGAACTTTTATCACGAGTCGTTGGCCTTTCAAATGGTATACTTCTTTTGCGAATACACCACAAATGAGGTGCTAAAAGTCTTATACGACCTTGAAAAAAATAAACTTTAAAAATTCAATTAAACAAAAACTATGGCTGACCAATTACTGAAATCAGTTGACCTTTTATGAGGTCTAGGTAACCTTTCAGATGGTGTATATTTTTTTCGAATATCCCATAAATGAGGTGCTAAAATTGGTTATGACCTTGAAAATTTTTAAAAAAATAATTAAAAAAAATCTATGGCTGACCAATTACTGAAACTAGCTGACCTTTTATCACGAGCCGGTGGTCTTTCGAACGGTATACTTGTTTTGCGAATATCCCATAAATGAGGTGCCAAAAATAGTTGGTGACCTTGAAAAAATGTAACCCTTGATTAAAAACTTTCTATAGCTGACCAATTTCTGAAACTAGTTGACCTTTTTTGACCACTTACTGACCTTTTAGATGGCATACTTTTTTTGCGAATATCCCATATATGAGGTGCTAAAGGTTAGGAGCCCTGAATTAGTCATAATTTTTAACATATTTCTTCCAAGTCATTGACTTTGAAGCTAAGAAAAGTTTTGCATAAAAAAGGTCAAAACAGAAACCACAGGACACGCAAACCTAGACCCGATTAAAATGTGTTCTGTTTCTTTGGTTTCATTTTAAAAAAAATATTTTCTTAAAAGAAACAATCCTATCTATTTCAATACAAATAATAATGTACTTCAATGTAGTTCTTTTAGTGCTTATTTCTTATTTTTTCTAATTTTATTTATTTTCATTTTCATGATAAGACGATAAGGGAAGTGTTTTGTTGACGCAGTGCGTTCAGTTCTGATGTTTACTTAACAAAAAAAAAAAAAACTACTCGAGTGCATTCAACTTTCGGTTCTCAAATGCTTTCACTTTTGTTTTGTTTATATTTTCTAGCTATCGATATATGCGACTTTGACTAGAAATGACTGACTTAAATGAGTTCTTGATGTGAGTTCTCTATATCGCTGATAAACTATTTTAAATAGCTTTAATGAGTTATAGGTTGTGAGTAAGTTATGTTTGTAGATATTGTTGTTCTAAGTGGATTAGGAGTGGTATTGATTAGTCATCGTAACTGGTTAAGGAACTTTTAATTTTCCTCCTACTTGAGAGTTATTGTTATAATGAATTATTGTTTTATTTGCTTTTTTGATGTGTTGTTTTGTGTTTTAACGCCTTGCTGACCCAATTTTATAGGCGATTCATGTGCGTAGGTAGGTACTTAGTTTTTTTCTCTTTTTTGTTTTATTTCGGAAAACCGGCAAAAGTGCCAAAACATCAATTAGACAGTTAACCCAAATATATGCGAAACACATGCTCAAATAGTCTTGGCATAGATTTGTTTTTTTTTTTTTTTCTTAACAGCTTATTGAAAAAATCAAATTATGTTTTTGAAGTTGTTATTTGTTTTTTTTTTTTTTTTTTTTTTTAACTTGACAGATGACACAGAAAATTGTTAACATAAGAGGTGTGTTCATAAACTGGAGCAGGGTGTACCGAATTGTATGGATTCAAGAATTGGGTCTTTTTAGTAAATGTTTCGGTGTTTTGAAAAACGTGTGCAAATTATAAATGGAATATGATAAAGTAATTAGTTTATTTTTTTTGTTGACGTCATTTCTTATAATATGAAGATTCAGGTTGGAAATATTAGAAGAAGCTACAAATAGATTCAAACGATCTATTCAGATGAAAATAAAATTAGTTGAAAATAATATAACATACCTATTATAATAATAATATAATATAACAAGAATTTGCTGTTGTCTGCGGCAAATTGACAATAACAGAGTTTACACTTTAATAAGGAAAAGCTAAAGATTTTGTTCTGAAACATATAACAGTTAATAATTTGGTATAACTCAAAAACTTTGCTAAATTTGAAAATTATCAAAGGGCACGGTAGTGCCCTGCCAAGTTCTGGCACTACACCCTTTTTACAGGATCAAACTCAGGCGATTTTCGACCCCCCTCTAACTTCAGTACCAATAAAATCAGGAACTTCAAACTCGCAGAATTTGCTAAGCTCATCAGATTTAAGCAACTCACCAAATTTCAATTCTGTAGCACGAGGCGTTCCTAAGATATAAGACTGCAAAAATCGCAAAAACCGTAACTGACTGACTGACTGACAGATCATCAAAATTATGGAGCACTTCCCGACATCGTAGAATCTTGTAACTTCCCACGACGGTAAGATTTTCCATTCAGGGGGCGTGGTACCCGCCCATTTTCATACAATTGATATAAATTATTTGGAGCACTTCTGATTGTCGTAGAATGATGAAATATCATACAGCGTTAGGGCTTAAAGTGCAGACGAAGGAAAAATTTTAAAATTTGGTATTTTAAAATCAGGGACGTGATACCCGCCCATTTCAATGGAATTGATATCAATTATGAGGAGCATTTCTGATTTTCGTAGAATGATGAAATTTGGTAGAGCGATAGAACTTGACATGCAAGGGAAAATTAAAAATTTGAGATTTAACATTTAGTAGGCGTGACAACCACCCATTTTCACACAACTAATATTAGATAAATATATTGAGAGCACTTCCGTTTGGTGCAGGATTATGAAATTTGGTAAAGCGGTTCGTTTTGAGGTGTATAAAAAGACAAAGTTGAATTCATGACATTTTTCATGCAGGGGCGTTTCATCTAAGAACTTGGCGTACTTTTAGATCCCATTACTTTTTACGGCTGACTTGTTACGCAAAGGTTTTTGTATACGAAGAACTTGACTACTTTTTTAACATTTATGTTTTTGTTGTGATTTCACTACTTTTTGCAAAGGTTCTTTTTATCAGTAAAAGTGAGTGGATAAACTCCCAATGAGAGCCTCATAAGTAAAGTAAGTTTTTATTTGTATGCCTTTTGAATATAAAGGGTGGTTAAATTTTAAGGGCCGATGCATTTCATTTGACATTTATCAATTTTAGACTAACTCAATTTGAACCATGGAAAGATACACAATCGAGCAACGCGTTAAAGTTATTCAGGCTTATTATGAAAATGGGCGTTCAATTTAAAATGCATATCGTGCACTTCGTGATTTTTTCGGTCAATTTAGTCGTCTAAATAGATTCGTACTACAAGTCCTACCCATCTACCAATTTTCATAAGTTAGAAGATTTATATCATGGGGTCCAAAAACTGAATGAGGGTCACGCAATTTAAAAAAAATGCGCAAAAGAAACCCAACTTGCCCTATAGAAGAAAGAAGAAGTAAAAATGAAGATTACATCACACAAATTTGCATTTAATTGCTCTTCAAATTCAAAGAAATTTAACGTTCATCCTCCCCCTTTTTATAATAATAATAACTTTAACTATATGCATGTAAGACCTAAGGTCTTTTAGATGCAATGCACGGAACTAGTTAAAAGGAATAGAAGGAAAGAATTTTTGTTGGCGCAATGAATTGAATAAGGTGCTGATTATCTTATGAAATGCCACGGGTGGCAATAATGGCTGGGGATTATGAACCCTTTTGCCTTATCAAGCAAACAACAACAAAAAAAAGTTGGCTTATGTGGGACTTAATCCTGCGATCTTCTACTTGTCAGTCCAATGCACTACTGACAAGTAAAGGAAAGTACTGGCGACTAAAGAAAGAATCCCTATACTTAACGGTATGTCCGAAATTGGGCTCAAGAGTGAACTGATGAGCATTCCTTAAAGTGCGAGAATTACGGTTGAATTGTTTAAGGGGAGGAATGCAACTGGCTATTTCACTTGAACACTGTCTATAAAAATAGCGATAGAACAGTGAGAGACAGGTGACATTGTGGCGGTGTCCGAGGGGTGCTATTGTTGACGTTATTGTTCGATCACCTATCATTTTTAGGGCCCTTTTTTGTATTCGGTCCAACAAGCTTAGATGAGTTATAGGAGCACCTGCCCATATATGAGAATTATACTCAAGCTTTGGACGAATAAATGCCACACAATGATCACAGCCAGATCAGAGGGGGTAAAGAATTTCTTGCATCTTCGGAGAAAACCTAAGCACTTAGCAGCGTTTTTGACGACGTCAAATATGTGGTCCTTCCACATTAGGTGGTATGTGACACACATACCGAGAACTGAGAGCTGTTCGGTTTCCTCGATGCAAGTGCCGTCCATGGAAAGCGGCATTGGAGGTGGGTTTCGCTTTAATGACAGGAGGCAGCATTGAGTTTTTGAAGCATTAAATTCTACGCGGTTTTTGTTTCCCCATTGGACAATGCTGTTTAGATCAGAATTTAATGAGCTTATCATACGCTGCCGTTCAAGTTCCACATCCGAAGGACATGGGTGTGAATCTGTAAACGAATATGAGAAGCTGAGGGTACTGTCATCTGCAAAACAGTTTAATGGATTAGAAGTTTCAATACTAAATATTCAATTTGAGTCTTGTTAATCAGGTGGGGCAAAAAAGTATGATAAACAAAAAAATATCTGCTAGCACTTTTTTTAATTACTTTTATACTTCGAGTTGTTATTTATTCACAATTTGTTTACTCCGAAATCCCTCAAATTCAACTAAATTGAACTCCATAATATTTTTACCACCGAAAACAGATTCTCGATTTAATTTAAGAATTTCTGTAGTATGTATTCTTTTTTAAATAAAATCTCCTTCTACTACAAATATTATAACATATACATTTATTGGAAAATAAATTTAAATATTTGATCAAATGTTCAAATCCCCTTACCACTCATACGTCTAACCTAACGGACGGTAGTGGTATCGAAATACAAAGCCCTGTCCCGACTATAAGGCTGATTGTTGAATTTTGTCATAATTGTATTGCCATCGATACGGGGTGAATAAACTCTAAGAAAAAACTGTCCAAGCCTTCCATATGAAAATAAATAGAAGTTGGTGAATTAATCTGGTAAGGGTTATTTAAGTTAGTTTAATAAAAATAAACATCACCCCCAAAAGAAGTATCGAAATCAATTATAACTGATATCGTTGTTGCAAGATACTATAGATATACAAGCAGTTACAAAGGCAACAGATAAATTGTTTTCCAATATTAGACACGAAGGGTTTTTTTTTCATTTTTTGGTAAAGTGAAACAAATTTTGCAATGAATTCAGAAAAATTATATATGGAATGAGATGTCATGTCATTCTACAACTTACCTACAGATTAGTTCCGAAATAATAAAGATTTCCGATTATGAACTGTAGTATTTCAAAACAAACAATAACGCTATATTGGAGTTTTGCAGCTATAACTAGTTGAAGAACAAAAACACACATAATCACACAAATCTAATATGACAACATCTAAATTTCTGTCGAAATGTACTTAGCTATTACAATTTTAATGGAGCAAACATTTTTTCCCAATGGCAATAATTCTAAAACAACATTACCTACCGGAAATTTCCGTTGCGTCGTCGTCGTTGTGTGTTGTGGCGCACACATTTTCCCGCAATTGTCATTTTTGCTGCCAACAAATCCAATCAAGCGGACTTTCGCACAGTTAATCTGATAAAATTCTCAGTGTACTCACAACGCAACCTCTATTTTGGCTGCATATGCATATATGCTGACATATTCTTCTGGAATGATTGCTGTTGCTTTTACTGTCATTTTGGTTTGTCAAATTTGTTTTTATTATTGTCTGCACAAAAGCTGAAACAAGAACAAACCAACCGGGACGTTAGCTATAGAAGTATAGAGCATGAAGATGATACAGTGCGGTGTAATTGGTTATGACATCATTTTAAAAGTTAACCAACTATTGCATTAAAAAAAAACGCGGCGAACACAGACATTTTTAAAGATTTAAGATATACAATTAAGGCCCATTCAACGCTATTTTTCTGCACAGTTAAATCCAATTCGCAATTTTTTGTGACTTTAAATACAAATAAAAAAAGCAACTAAAAAATAGTGTAGGTTTTTGATGCAATTAGAGAAGCTTCAGGCTTATTATTTTTTTTTTTTTTTTTTTCAGCTGAAAAACTGAGATTCTTTTAAAATCTTTTTAAAGAAGGACCAATCAAATGTACTAGATCGTATATTCGTATATCATCATATCATGACCTATGCGAACATAAAATTGCAGTGCGAGGAGACTGCGAAAATTCGGAAGCTATTGCTTGTTCACTAGCCCACAAAAAAAAACACAGAAAAGAAGGAACAACAAACACAACTACTAAACTATATTCGCATACGTTATTGTCTTGTTTTTTTTTTTGTTTATTGTTGTTGTTATTTATTTTGTTGTTGCCGGACACAATTTTATTTTATATACTGCACTCTGCCACAGTTACATAATGTAAATCCGCTGCTCTACATTCAATTCAAACATTTTGCTCTTTTGCCAGAAGGAAAATTGAATTAAAAATAAGAGCGCAGCTGAGTGTTTTTCTGTGCAATGCAACTGATGACGAGGCAAGTAACAGGCGGGTGTTATACGATTTTATACTTACATAAAAATAGAAGGATAGTTTTGGTCTGGTATAAAAAAAAAAGTTCTGCAAAAATGATTTAATTTCCCCCGAAGAACAATTTTGGAAGATAATTTATTCTGTTTTTTTTTTAATACGTTCCCTACTTTTAAGTAAGGACTTCTTTTACGAATGTACATATCTGTATGTATACATGCACATGTAATAAATGAAATAGATAGTGAAAAGATTCCTGTAGGACATAATAATGATGACTTGAAATGAGTTACAATTGACGTTTGAAATTTAATTTGCGGGAGAAATTATTATGTAGGGACTTGAGAGAGCTGTTAAGAAATTAATAACATTCTTTTTGACATATATTTCACTTGTTTTATTTAATAACAATTTTACCCAGATCCAGTTTAGTAAAAATTTATAATAGTTATGGTCGATATTCTTCTTTTCTTTATTTAGGTCAGTAGGTTTTTTTTGGCAACAGCATCTCACTCAAAATGTTGCGCGACTAACTTCTAAAAATTCGGGTTTAAACAAAATATTAATTGATAAACTTTTTAACAGTAGATACAGTACATTCCATCCAAATGGACCTTTCTGCAATGTTTCTATGAATAAACTGTCGAGACAGCTTAGTTTTCCAATATGTCTTCAACGTTCATTTATCAAACCAGCTGCTCTGTGTGACTTTGGTAACAGGTAAAAACTAAAGAATGGGCCAGATTTGGAGAAAAGGGAAGCCTAGCTAATTTGGTGGGCCATCGGTCGGTTTGTACATCCATGCGTCTATGAGTCTGTGCCTCTGTGCGTCCTGTTGTACATCGAGCTAGAAGCTAAACGAGTAAACGGATTTGCTTAATTTGGTGCGAAACATTTGTATGAAATTCCTGAGAGGAAAAATTCAAGTTATTGTTCAATGTTCATCTAGAACTATAGCTGCCTCACAACGATTTCGATTTTTTAAAGTTTTCCCGAAAACGGCTTTAACGATTTTGATTGAACTTTGTACACGATAACTATAGAGCTGTAATAATAATACTGCATACCAGATTGTTGCTAAAAAATTCGAAGAACGGATATAATGCTTTGAGGATTTTTTGAGCAAATTTCCGGTACTAGTTTTTGATATTACCGAATATCTCATTATTGGCTAGAATGATTTCGTCATAATTTAGCAATTTGCTACCTCTTAGTTAGGCAAAAAAAATATTTTAATTCAAATTTGTTTAAATAATTCAAAGAAAAAATATAAATTATTATTTATTTTTAACTTTTGATTCCACATTTTTTTGTATGTAAAAAAAAATCCAAAATTGATATTTTAACTTGTAGTACAGTGCAATTACAAACTGCTGGGTCAGATTATAAATGCACTGGACTGTTGTGTCTATATTGTTTTCTTGTTAACGTTATAAGAATATTATAGAACTATTACTATCTTAACACCGTCGCGTCGTTGTCTAGCTAAATTCTAGTTCATCAAGTTCGTGCGATCCAGTTATGCATTTTATTTAAGCTTGCCTTTCGTTTCTAGGAAACAATAATTCAATTGATAATTAATTATTATCTACCTATTAAAACCTTTTTCGTTTTTTTTTTTGAAACCTGCTAATTAGTATATTTTTGAAAAATATTAATTAAGAAAAATAATCCAAGAACCAAAACTAAAGGTACTTAAATACAGGTAAAGGAAAACTAAACGATTTGGATACAAACTTTCTATGTGCTCCAAAGTACCTCCTAAGTTTGGTTTGAAACGTCCTCGTTTTCGGTTACTCCGATTTATATAATTTTTTTTTTTTTGAAATTTCAATATTTCAAAAACAAGTATTTTAACTTTTTATTTACCTTTTGCCTTCAAATTAATAAATATTTAGGTACCTAGAATTGGCGTACAAACTTGGTTAAATTTTTTTTTTAATCTTTCAAACCTACAGAAATAATTTTTTTTACTTGGCACTCCAACTAGGTTATTTTAAAAAATGTTGTCTGTATAAATTAAAATTTGGATTTATAAAAAAAAATTGAATTAGACTAAGGGCCAGTTTCACAGTGAACACTTACCGGAAAAAGTTGCACTTAAGTTAAGCATATTGGTGCTTTTCAGTATTTTTGGCAGACTCGGTAAGTGAAACTTAAGTGCCCAACACGGGAGACTTAAGTGCATCTTATTTAGCTAAGTTTACACTGCAAAAATTGGCTTTTTGTATCCGATATTGAGCACTTAAGTGCCACTCCTATGACTGTGAAAATGGCTCTAAATCTTAAAAATTGGTTCTTTTTATTTTCTCTGCATCATAATTATTGTTATTGAAGCCCTTATTCTTTCGAGTTTTTTAAATAGTTTGGTTATCAAAAATATAAAGGTAGGTACAACCACATTGTGTTATTATTTAACACGTTTTCTTTTGTCCAATTAAAAGTCGATAAACTTGGCTTTATCGCTCTGTTCAATCTTGCAAGCTACGATAAATTTTCTGTTGATATTTGTTTTTATGTATGATGAAACTTTTTTTCTAACTTCAACACAATCTATCACTATTCTAATCATGTAATCATTAATCCACCCCCTCTTACAACCGAATCTTCATCATTATCATCTTTCTCGACTTTCCCCAATACCAAAATCTATCATCAAATTAATTCCATGCATCATTTATCAAATTCACCAAATTTCGTCATTTCCATCCGAACAATCTTCAGCACCTTCCCACTTGTGAGTTATACAATTCAGAAAATTATACAAAATACACATCCAATGTATGTAGGTTCATATTAAGTCAAGACAAGCTGATTATTACAATTCAATCATCGAATAACAATTTGTCATCAGTCATCACCACTTGAGTTCATTCACTTCAAACATTTACAAAATACAAATAAATAAAAATTATTCTAGGTAGAATGCTAGAACACCTACAACACCATCATTGTTTCGTATATATTTTCGCTTAGATATTCACGAATTTTGATTTCATTTAAATATATTTAACTTTCTTGTGTTTCAAATATAGGTATTCGTAAGTCGTAACCTCCCCCCTTAAGTTGCTCACCACCCTCTCTTGCTATATCTACTCGTCAGGGGGCTAATGAACTTTCATGCCAAATTCTGTGAACGAGAAAATTCCGCCAGAACGCCTGCCTTCCTATTAAAGGGAAAGTCCATTAACCTTTTGCCAAAAAAAAAAAAAAAAAAAAAAAAAAAAAGAAATCGAGCCTATTCTGTGAGATTTTTGACAATCACACAATCACACACGCGGCATTTCGAATATATATACAGTACAACACCCTTACACCGACCGTAGTCACCTAAAACAAATGGGTACTTGTATTTTATTTTGTGACGTATAGGAGGCGTTGTTGTATATTCAAAATGGGTGGGTTATTAAGGTCAATACACCGAGTGAGTGAGTTCGGTGATGATGAATTTGTAAATATTTGATTTCAAGATAACAAATGAAAGCAAGTCCTAGAAATGAAACATTTTTATTTATATCGGAAACGTTTGTTCTTTTGGGGTTCCTCTAGGGTATTTTTTTTTAACGATATGATGGGAGCAAATGTCATGAGTAGTCTTATACAAATTTAGGTTAACTCATTTTATATGGCTAAGAATTTCTGAGGACATTAATTAGCTTCCTAGATCCTAGGTCAATGAATCTTTAGGCAAAAATCGTGCGTCCTTAGTTCGTGTTTTGAGAAATTAACCCCAGCTGACACATTAAAAGGCATCTTTTTGGAGGTGGAGTTTTGGAGTTGAATTTGATGTCGATAACCTTTTTGTGCTTGATATGTGTCGCGTGGACTTAGAGAAAAGAAGATGAGTGTTAACGAACGGTTTTTGTTTGCGTTTATAATGTTGGCAGATGAAACAGTTTTGTTGGGCTTTTGTTGCTGTAGTCGTCGTCGTCTTTAAACAGCTTCCTTTTTAAATAATGACAGGGCCGGCTTATTATAATATGGTGCTCAGGGTCAGGATGGTTTTTTGAAATATTTACTATAATGGATAATTTTTTTGAGTCTAATCCTTTTGAATAAAAATTGACACTACTCGTCATTATGTTTCAATATTTTAGACCGTGATTTTTGTTAAAACACAATTAAAAAAGGGCATAAAACTATATACAGTGTGATTGGTATAAGGTGCTCCAAAAACCTGTAACGAGTAGGTTGGGTTAAGACAAGAAAAAAATCGTTTGGGAGTGGGTCTATCGTCTATTTCCCTGCGCTTAGGCGGAAAGGGCAATTTTCTAAAAAAAAATGACTTAAAACAGAAAACTTGCAATGCCCTGCCATACCTTTTTGGAAAGCCAGAAATCTCTTCTCTAATTTTCATTTTAAATTAAGTTGCGTTTGTGAATAGTTTTAAAAAATATTATTTCCAAACTCGAAATTTTGAAAAAAAAAAAAAAATTAGAAACAAACTTGCAAAACTAATTTTTTTTTTCAAAATTGTATGTATTTAAGAATTATTTTTGTTTTAAAAATTCAATGGTCTTATTAATTTTTTAAATAGATGTTTTTAAAGAACTCTCAGGCCGACAAAATCAAGAAAACTGAAAATGAAAATACACAGTTTGTAAACATCCATTGGGCGGATACCCAAAAATAAGGAAAAATTAGGCACACGGAATTTTTGTATTAAAATTGTTGAAGTCGTTTCTGGGTTATGATTTCTCATAACGGTTATCAGTTTTTGAAAAGAAAAAGATAACAATTTTGTATGGCAAGTATCGTTATTTTTGGTCCCGAACATAAAATTAAAAAACGGAACGAGGAAAAATGTTTGCTAACAATATTCAAAAGAAAATGGACCCATCCGTCAAACAGAAGAATTGTGAGGGACACATTTTGTGCCCTCCCTAAGCCGTCATTTATGGCTACTAAAAATAAGTACAAAAAAGGGGTTGAGTGCGATATAAACTGATACCTCCCCGTTGAAGCCCTCTAAAGAATTATAAGAAAATAGCTGATTTAAGATCTCCGACAACTTAAACAGATGTTCAATTTACAAACAAGTAGGGAAACGAAAATTGTATCGTTTGAGTAGAAAAAAATGTTTTTTTTTTTTGTGTTTTAATTAAAAAAAAAACTATCGGTGGAACTCTAATACAAACTTTATCAATATTCTTAATTGATACCGTGACTGCTCAAGTTGATGCGAAAATCGCTTTTGTTTATTATGTATAGGATTGTGTATAGAAACAAATTGTCCTCAAATCGATATAAATATTGGTTATAAAGATAATTCGAGCCCAATAAGAGCTTTAAGAATTGTTTAAACATTTTTTTATTTTGTAGTTATTGCTTTAAAAAAAACTGTGAATTGAATGTTTTTAAAAACTCTAACAATCGTCTAATTATGTGTGCCTCAAAATTTCCAATATCATTTGTACACTATTTTTAGCTTGAAGAAAATATAAAAGCAAAATCATTTCAGCAACCGGTTGTATCATCAGTTTCGCTTTTTCTTATTTTTAATAAGAAGAAGGTTTCTTTATTTTTTAATATTTTGAAAAGTAAAAGTCCTAGAAATAAATATTTTTTAGTGTTTGACAAGAAAATCAATAATAATATTGAATTTTGAAAACAAAAATAGTACTTAATTACTTGAAATTTTAATTACTTGAGTTTAAACATTTTTATAAAATTTGTATTTCAAAAATTTTGAGTTTTAAAATTAATATTTCAAATACTGTTCAATTAAAGAACTTTATTGAAAAAAAAATAAGTGATTTCTGGCTTTAAAAAAAAGTTACACAACATTGTCAGTTTTACGTTTATTTTTTTTTTTAATAAATTGTTTTCTGTTTTATGTATTTTTTTTTTTTTAGAAAACTGTCCCTCCTGCCTAAACAAGGGGTTATAGGCCCCCTCTCATACAAATAAATATGACTGGTTAATTTAAATAAGAAAACCAAACACTAATTTGGTGAAAACCAAGTCATTGTTTTTTATCAACAACTTTAGAACTAAATAAAGTATATCTACTTTTTTAAAACTGGTTTTTGTCAATAACTTGGTCTATAAAGTTTCGGTTGAAAAATTGAGTAAGCTTTTCCAAGAGAATCATAAGGATTCTATTTATTGATTTTGCCGATTTGTGTGCTAAATGATAAAATAAAGCCTTGAATTTAATATTTATAACCAGCTTTTAGGTTTTAAAAATTGTTTTGCCAAAGCTTTGAGAAAAAAAACAAATCACAACAAAAAAAAAATCACTTCAGATTCATAATTTTAAACGAAATAATTTGTTTATATAAACAACCTAGCCCTAATTTATTCACCCTCTGATAAATTTAACATCGTAGTTAAAAATTAGAAATTTATAAAATTTAAATGAAAAGTTTAAAAAAAAATACGTTTTTAATGGCGGTTTTAAATTTTATGGGAAGTGAATAAATTAGGTCATATTGATTTTAGAATATTATATGATGTTCTTAAATAAATAATATATGTCACTTAAATTCACATAATATAGCAGTACAAGAAACTGACACTTTTATTGCGAAGGGGGTATACAGAAGTCGGCGCCCTCAAAATATAGTGCCTTTTTAACATGCTTGCAATGAAGCTGACCTTGTGTACCACATCGAATACCGCCCTTCCTCTGGCTTTCTCATATGCATATATGTATGTGTATATATAGGTACCTTAATCGATTTTTTAATGATGAAAATACTCTCCAATCTCCATATGTATGGAAAGAAGTATGTTAATCGAAATAGAGATGGTAAAGAGTGGAAGACGAATTAATTGAATATTTACCTAGTTTTAGCTCCACCGAATCGAGGTGAGCTCTTCAGATACATTTGTATACATACATATGTACATATGCACATACACTTCAACCTTCTATATCGATAATGTCAATAAAAAGTGCCGGGAAATTTTCCGAAAATACATATTTGCATTTGGGAAAATTGGAAATTTTTATACTTTTGATTCATTGATCATCAAATTGAAAAAAAAAAAATAAAACAAATTAATTTGACATTTAAATGACATTTATATTAACTAACTAATGTTTTCTTTTTTTTTGTATATTTCTAGCCCAAATCGAAATAATTCCATGTAAGGTGTGTGGTGATAAATCATCGGGTGTGCATTATGGTGTTATCACATGTGAAGGCTGCAAAGGTTTCTTTCGTCGATCTCAGAGTTCTGTTGTGAATTATCAATGTCCACGTAATAAACAATGTGTCGTCGATCGTGTTAATCGAAATCGATGTCAGTATTGCAGACTGCAAAAGTGCCTCAAACTAGGAATGAGTCGTGATGGTGAGTTATTATTGTTTTTGTTGTTTGCTTTGGAACAATTCAATTCTATGAAATGATTTGTATCTTCTATTCTATTCTATGGATTTTTTTCATGCTCTAGGGTGACCATTGATTATTAATTAAAAAAAAAAAAACTGTTTTTTAATGCAGTTTTCTTAGTCAGTTTAAAAAAATGTCTTATGTAAAAGGAGTACCGATACAAAAAAAAAACTTATGTTAATATCTTGCATGGGAAAATATATATATATACAAATGTGTGAGTGCCGGGACTCAAGGGAATGATGTGTAAACAAGGCGTACCAAACTTTCAGTTGGTTGCTTGGTTTTCGAAAAAACTGCCTATACAATATTACCTCAATTTTCTCCATTCAATTCGTGAACCATTGGCTTCCATGAATCAAAACTGCCTATACCACATAACCGACCTGTACCACATTACCTCAATTTACTCTATTCAATGCACGAACCTTTGGCTTCCATGAGTCAAAAATGTTCGGTTAACAAAATGGTGCGGCCGGAAATCTAATGCTGTGTCCGTGGCTATCCTACTTTCAATTTTACCTGAGAGCTAAGATGATCACACGTCAAAAACCACACCTATACCAATGTCCAATTGGTTCTCAGCAAATCATCTTTAAGGGGCCAGTTATAGCTATCATTGAAATTCAACATTGAAAAAGTTAGCTGATGATTTTGAGACCCTTCGAAAGTTTAATCATTGAATATTTTAATGCAGAAATATAGCTTACGACTTCAAAATTATTTCTCTCCCAAAAAAAAAATCATTTTGACCCATATCTTCGCCAGAACGTAACTTTTAATTTTTTCAATGATCATGGGTAAGGTAGTTCATCATTGAAAAATTAAAAGTCATTTTATAAGAAAAGTTGTGCAAAATTGAATTTTGTTTTACCTAGAAATATTTATTTAGTCAAATAGCTTTACTTTGGCATAAAAATAATCATTCATTTTTTCTTCAAAATCTATCAAAATTGACAATTAATATTTTCAATGATGGTTTTCAATGATAGCTATAACTGGCCCCTAACTAGGAATTACTTTAACAATTATTGGTAAATTATCGATTGTGCACGTTGAGCAACATTTTAATTTTTGTATCTTCCTGTTTTACGAAATATGGTCACCATATTCTCTATAGATGAAGATTTCATAATTCACGAATTAAATGTAAGATGTTATGCTTATGAGATTGTAAGTGTACTCAATGTAAAAAGAAGATATTCTCTACTTAGTTGTTTTGTTTCTTTTTCCTTTGTAAACTGAGTGCCAGAAGGTCTTTTTTATGAATTTATAGAACTGGGGATTCGCTGGTCTAGTTGTTAGATGTTGTTTTTCATATACCATAGATGGTAAGATTGCCATTGATTGGAAAGAGAAGTTGTTGTTGAAGATATTTAAGGAAAATTGGTGCCTTTTTATCAAGGTGATTTATCAATGGGATGAGAGATTTATTGTTATGGGGAACCGAAAATCATTGAATTTTTTTTTTTATTTGAAAATCAGAAGAAAAATAAAGAAAAAGCACACTTACCAATTCTTTATGAGTTTCATATTTATAAAGGAACACAATTACTACTTAAATTTTTTTTTGTTGGTGAATTAATTCAAAATAAATTTCAAAGTCGATACTGATGGAATTCCAATTTTTTGTCAGATATACTTTGATCCTTAATAATCCAATATTTTATTTTGGTGTTTAATCTAGTTGCTTGAACTGAGGAGCGGTAAGTGATAAGTGGAGATAATGGGGGAGTTAAAAATAAGGCCTGTTAACTCCTATGGTAGGGTGGGATGGCCAAGGCTGATAACACCTCGGCCAGCCTCGAAGTGCAACATCTGTCCGTTTCTCATTTAGTCCAGTCCTGGGTTATCTTGTTTCCTTTTTTTATTTTTTTGGCATGATCTATGTGATGTGATAAAGAAGATTGAGAAAAGTGAACAAGATCCCTTCCCCTTCCGGCGAGCTCGAGCCGAGCAGATACAAGTATGCCATGTTCGCTCTTCTCAAAACAATAAAATACGTTCAGAATTTATAATTCTCATCTACTCGCTTCTTATTACAAATGACAGTTTTTTCAAGCTAAACATTTTGGAAATAAAAGAAAGAAACGATTTTATAACGACTGTTTCTCAAAGTTGTTAATGTGAAAAATTACGTGTTAATTAAGATAAACTCTAATAAATAAATATACAAGATTTTGTATCCTGTTAAAAAAATATAATATGATAAAAAAGGTCTAACATTATTCTTAAAAAAAACCACAAGGATACTTAATATCTATAAGAATCTGACTGAGTAAAAAATCGTTTAGTATCATAAAAAATCAAAAAAAAAAATGTATCCATTTTTTTCAGATTTATTTTCGAATCAGCCCGTAAGAAATGTATAACCATTTTGTTCATTACTAAATGAGGAATGCCCAAGAACTATTTTCTATTCATAACAATAATATATGGGGGTAGGTTTTGGGGTTGTTTTTCCATGCATTTCAATTTAAAATTATTAATAATGAAAGAAAAATAATCATTTTCCGAATTTTTCTAATGATGATTTCGACATCAAACAAAAACAATATTTGTTTTTTAACAAATTAAAAACTCCAAAAACTGCCTTTGGTGAATAAAATTGACGCTCGCATCCTCAAAATGTCATTTTAAAAATCTGGAAAAATCTGGGTGGTACTGTTTAAAGGGACCAAAAAGAACCTTATTCCCAGAGGTTGTCTAAAACAAACGAAAATTTTCATGCAGATATTTAAACAAACCAGAGGTCAAATTTAACGCAGCTACTTTGATTTTGTTGATACCAATTTGTATTGTTTCTTTTTAGGGCCCAGTTATAGCTATCATTGGAAACCGTCATTGAAAAAGTTAGCTCTTTATTTGGAGACCCTTGGAAAATTTAATCATTGAATATTTTAATGCAGAAATATGGCTTACGACTTCAAAATTATTTCTCCTCCAAAAAAAAATCATTTTGACCCATATCTTCCGCATAACGTAACTTTTAATTTTTTCAATGATCATTGATAAGGTAGTTCATTATTGAAAAATTAAAATTCATTTTATGAGAAAAGTTGTGCAAAATTGAATTTCGTTTTAGCTAGAAATAAATATTAACACCCTTATTCATAATTATTATTTTTTTTATATTTTTAAATTTATTTTTTTTATATTTATTGTGTTTAGGAAAACTATACAATCGAATAAGAATGTTCCGGACTCAAATGGAGCAGTAAGCAATTACATTTAGTTTGAGCCCAGAAAATTCTTATTCCATGGTGTAGTTTTCCTAAACACGGGAGCTTAAATAACAATTTTTTCTTTATGAATACGGGTAAGTCAATTAGCTTCACTTTGGCATCAAAATAATCATATATTTTTTCTTCAAAATCGCTCAAAATTGACAATTTATATTTTCAATGATGGTTTCCAATGATAGCTAAGGCTGGTCATGGGACGAGAAAATTCTCGGTCTTGCATGACGAGACCGAGACGAGAAGAGACGCGACTGCCTTTTAAGCAACCGAGACGAGACCAAGACGAGACTGTATATTTGGACCTAAATTTACAGAGAGTCTTATAAATTAAAAAAAAAAACAACAATATCAGTTAAATATTTATTTTCTTCTGCACATATTCAAACGATAATCGAAAATATTTCGTTCCAAAAATCAACAGTTCGTCCGAAAATCGTATTTTTCGGAGATGAGACCGAGACGAGACTTAATTATATGAGACCGTCACGATACCGAGACGAGGCTGAAAATTTTCGATTTTAACGAGACCGAGACCAGACTTACAAAAGTCTCGCAGAGTCTCATCTCGTGGCCAGCCCTAATGATAGCTATAAGGTGGCCCTAAGTAGGTATGAGTATACGGTAAATGTACCTCATTCCTATTTGTTTAAGTATCCAAATACCTTAACTTAAATACTTTTCGTTCGACAAATAAAAATGTAACGATTTTTGCATCAGGCGTTCTTTACAAGCATTAACGTTTTTTTATATCGGAATTGCTTTTATTTACTCCTGAAATGAAAAATATATTTATAGCGCAATTGCGGAAGTGTTCAAACAAAAATTCTCCATGCCTAATAAAATCATTATTTATTTTACAAAATAATCAAACCTCAACGTTATTAACCTCTCCGCAAAAATTTCATTCTTAAAACTATTCTGTTTTTTTTTTTTTTATATAAATTTGTTTAAATTAAAAAAAAATGCTTTAATTAATGACACCTAAGCAAACACACATCTGTGTACATAATTTTCTTTTATACCCGAATCAATATAACAAACCAACCTACCTAGGAGTAGGAAGTTTTCTTAAAAGCCTCAACACCGAACTCAAACATTGCATTAACACATCATGAATGTGTTGTTCATTAAAAAAAATCATTAAAAAAAACCGCTCCATAATGAAATGACGCTTTACAAAACGAACGCGCGTATATTCACTAACTGTCATAGTTCAACTCCTTGATGAATATGTGTGTTTGATGTACACACACGCAACAGAATATCATTTAATCACCCAACAGCCTCTGTACTATAAATGGAAAGAGCGGTATGTTGAGTTAAAAAAAAAGTATAGAAAAATATAGAAAAAAAAATTCCGAAGAAATCCACAATGAGTGAAAACTGTTTCAGGAACCGCAAAGGACCCTTCATTATGCCTAACTATTCAGCAAGCGAAGTAGAAGAAGAGACTTGTATAGGTATACAAACTCCTTGCATTTACTTTTTAATCATTACTGGAGGTTGACAAGGACCTCCTTCCTGCCAGAGCAGTCAGCCATGATTGCAGAGCAGCAGCCAGCACAGCGCAGCGCCTCCCAAGAACTAGAGAAACAAAAAATAGAAAACAGGAAACAGTGTGAAACTATGAAATATTTAATCAACTTGAAGGATTACATACAAACCGGGAATTTTCCTTAATTTAATGAAACGGAAAACATTTCCTGTGTTGTGTTTGTGTTGTTGTTTTTATGTTATATCTACCTATTGAAGGATACCACACAAAAGAAACAAAACAAAAAATAGTAAAAACAGAATAAAAAACTTTTTTAAAAAGGGTTAACAACAATTTTTACTCACTCAGCGGCGTAGATATTCCCAATAGCACTTAATGGTAGAGAATGCGACGACGACTGACGGTGGCGACGACACGGGGAAGATTGTGAAAATCTAAGATCTAAAGAAAAACTATCTCAATTTTTGCCTTTATTCCTTTAACTATCTATGCCTCTTTTTGTTGCTGCTCTTTATATATAAATACAGGAGTAGGTAGTTCGTTGAACTGACTCTCGGAAGGATGATGAAAATAAAAGAAAGAAAAAGAAATCCTTCTTCAGGGCAAAAACCATATTATTATTGTGTGTAGGTAGGTTTATAGTATTATATTCACCGGATGAGGTCCTATTTTTCTCTTTCTGGATGGACGATATGTAAAAGAATGTGGGAACAACAAACTATCTTTTCATTTAGTTACCTTAAGCTGCACAAAAATCTAATAGGGAAGGACTCTGTTCAAATGTTGGATTTTTATGAACGTACTTTTGGGGAATCGGTTTTAAGGTTTGCATGGGAACAGTCTTTCAGTGAGAGAGCGTTTGAGTTAAAATAAAACTTCTAATCGAAAGATGACTTAATAATAGTAAGTCTTGTTCGTGCTGTTTTAGTAGATATTTACTTTTCCAGAAAATACATACATAATGGTTGAATTTCTTTTTCCAGATCTAACTTGTAATGCATTTGCATACAAAAAAATAAATACCGATGATAAATACCGAATCGATGAATATTTGAAAACAAACGATATTTCTCAGCAAAATATTTAACTCGTACTTATTTCTTTTTGAGCACATGAATCATTCAACTAACGAGTTTATCATTATCATTACACTGGTCTACGTCTGCGTCTGCTTCCATTATCATAATTTCTTCAATTTACATATAAAAGCCAGTTCCGTAAAAACAAATCGGTTCACTCAGGCGTATACGTACTTTTTTTTATTCCGCTTTTCTTGTACCAATTTTCCTTTAGTTTTTCTATTCTTGAAGGAATGCAAAATTTTCCAAAAATGTTTTTACAAACAAAATTTTAAAAATTATGGACCCATTCTAAGGGCACCTTCACATTTAATTAAAATTGTTATCAACATTTTTTAAATGAAAACAAAAAGGACATGTACCGTTATTTTTGGCTCTGAAACAAGTATTTTCAAAACACCTCAGAAGAATGCCAAAAAAAGTCTAGGTATTAAGTTTTATGTCAATCGAACCAGCCGTTCATAGTTCTATCTAAAAGGTCAATACTGGTCAAAAAAGGGCAGCTAGTCTCAGAAATTGGTCTGCTTTAAATTTGGATTTATAATTTTTTTAAGATTTTTCAGTCAAAGCGATTTTTAGCACCTCACTTTGGGGATATTCCAAAAAATATGCACCATCTGAATGGTTACTGTAACACCAGGGACTTTTCGCTTTTCACTTTGCAACTTTTCACTTTTACTTTGCAAATATGCAAAGAGGAAATTATTTAAATGAAAAGTTGAAAAGTTTTCCTCTTTGCAAATTACATTTCACCAAACTCAAATTTGCAAAGTGAAAAGTCTTTTTCTGCAAAGTGAAAAGTTTTGTTTGCAAAGTATTTGTTCTTTTTGTTTCACCAAACAAATAAACTTTGCAAATTATATTTAGAATTTTGAAAAGCTTTTCAATAATATGCAAAGAGAAATTTTCATTTGCAAATAAGCATTTTATTTTTTGAAAAGTTGTCGAAAAATAATAATAAATAAAAATGAACTGTTTTGAAATTGAGGAAAGAGTAGCAAGTTAAGAGTTCACAAAAGAGAGTTTTCGATTAACAGAAACAACCACCGAATTTATTTTGTCCAAAATTAAAATAAAATACAATTCAATAAAATACAATACAGAATATGTGTTTAAGTCCTTTGCAACAACTTTTGTGTTTAGCACATGGGTTGGAAAAGGAGCACATAACCCTGTGCAGAGTAGTTCGCCGAGTGCCGAATGTAATCATTGATGAATTTTTCTCAAACACCATTTATGTTGGTCACAAAATTCTTCAGAAATAGACATACCCTAATGCAGTAATTTAAGAAGAGATAGTTCTTATACTTTCAGTGAATGATGATTAATAGCATCAGATCCAGTGGAACAGAGATTTAACATGGCTCATAAAAGAATTGGGTGCATCATTGAAAACAGTTTTGGTATGCGATGTAGGTAGGTACATACATATAGTTGTTGTTTGCATTGTAAACATTAAATGTTTTTTGCTAGGTTTCCACTTGTCGTTGAAATACCCAATTTGACAAGACAAGGTGGCTAATACCAAGAGGAAAAGCAAAGAAAATAGTAGAAGAGAGAAAGTATAACCCACCCTGTCTTTTCAAACTGTGTCTTTCAATGACAAGTGGAAACCTAGCAATAGGAATGTTGAAGGAAAAGTTCATTTGCTTGAACCATCTTCGCATGCAGTGGGTAAAATCGTACAAAAGTTCTTTATTTCAACCCTTAAACCAAAATTATCTTTTCCGTCTTCTGATTGGTTTAATTTATTTGTAAATTCTTTAATTTGCAACGTCAATTATACTGTCAATTTTTTGTTTTTTTCAATGCATAATTGACCAAATTGAAATAATTTAAGTTTACTTTGCAAAATACGAATTCATATGCAAAGTTCTATTTTAAATTGGTGAAACACTTTTATTTTTCACTTTTCAAAAATAGTCTGAAAAATGATAAGTGAAAAGTCTTTTAACTTTGCAAATTTTGCGAAACACTTTGCACTTTTACTTTGCCAGAAATTATTTGTTTGCAAATTTGCAAAGTGAAAAGTAGTTGTTGAAAAGGGCCCCAGGTCAATTAGTTTTAGTAATTGGTCAGTGATAGATTTTGTATAAATTTTCAAAAAATTTCAAGGTCGTATAAGACTTTTAGAACCATTTAAAAAAAAAAACCCTTTCAAAAATCTATGGCTGATAAATCACTGAAACTAGCAACCCTTTTATGATGCTTTTGTAGCCTTTCGAATGGTATACGTTTTTAGCGTATATCCCATAAATGAGGTGCAAAGTCTTATACGACATTGAACATTTTTAAAAATTAATAAATAAAAACCTTTCAGGTGGTACATATTTTGTTTGACTATCCCGAAAATGAGGTGCTTAAAATCGGCTTGACCTTATGAAAAATCTTTTATAAAACCCAAATCGTTGTATAAGAATTATGTATGTTTAGAACAACAACTTGAATCTCTCGTCTAGGGAATCACATACTTCACATTAGGCTCTATCATCACGACGCAGAGAGCGTCCAACGGACATCATTCCATTTTACAAAAATGGTCGGACTCGCCGCAACAACCCACTAAAGTATTTCCAACCACTGCTTTTGTAAAGAGGGCGGTCTAAGCTTTCATTTAAAAAAAAAAATCTATCTCGATTTAGTTCATTTTTACCCATAGCAACTTAAAAACCCTTGTCCGAAGATCAGTTTTCTTAAAGTTTAGACTAAAGCTATGACTTGGAACCATTTTTACCAACAGCCACAATGAGATAGAAACCTACGGTCGCCTCCCGGACTATTAGTTAATTTTAAAGCTTTCAATAAATACAACAGGAAAAATTTTACTTTTTTCATCGCAAAGGTGCATTAGCTATAAACATCTTCCACATAAGTGAAATAAAACTAGAAATTTCCAGACAATCTTTTGTAAACTATAAAAAAAAACTCAATCTCGCTCTTAACTACACACTTCCTAGCAATAAATAAAAATAAAAAAAAAAAAAAAAAAAAAACAATTTATTTCGTTTCTCTCGTAATCTAGGCGTATCCCAAAAGATCGAACAAATTTTAAAGTTGTTAAACCTACAATCGGAACCGCCTCCAATCATAAGTTATTTCATAATATCATTTTTATAAGCCTCAAATCCAAAACTAATCTTTGGGTGTTAAACTTTAAAATGTACATCGCGTCAGCCAACCAAGAGCACTTGTTGCAGATTTAGATACATCTAATCGTTAATCAAAATTGAAAGAATTAACAAGATGCACCATCACGTTGGCTCATTGTATGCCACCATTACTTTTAAGGCATGGTGAGGATTAAATTTTTGTGAATTTGCATTTGAAAAACGATTGAATGGCAAATGAAAACCAAGCAAAAAAAAAATCACAAGAGAAAACACATCATGATGGACGTCGCGATGCACTTTGGAAAAACAGCTGATAAGTGATATAACCTCCAGATGTTTGCAGATAGTTTCTATAGAAGGAAATTTTAACCATCAAAGGTGTGCTAGCTTAGAGGAATACTACGTTATTTTGATGACTTCAGCCCACACTAATTTATTTGAATAAATCCGTTTGTGTCTCCTCCTTAGGGCGCACAGGTCCCTTAATAAGGCTCCTTGTCATCGTTTCTTCCGATTCTTTTTTAACCAATATTTTATATTTATTTTCGTCTTAAATATTATTTCTTGTTTTATTAATAAAAAGTCACAATCATACATAAAGAATTTTATTCTTAAATTCCATTTCAGCCGTAAAATTCGGTCGAATGTCGAAGAAACAACGTGAAAAAGTCGAAGACGAAGTGCGATTTCATCGAGCGCAAATGCGGGCCCAAAGTGATGCAGCTCCCGACAGTTCAGTGTTCGATACACAAACGCCGTCAAGCAGTGATCAATTACATCACAGTTACAATGGGTATACAACTTTTGATTACCACAATTTGCATTTCATTACATATTTTATTCATCATACCTCTTCACATGCATACTCTTTATTAATTATTTCTCTTTTTGTTCCTTTCAATTATTGTTATTGTGTGTGTTTCCTTGAAACCAACCAACCAAACAAAAAACCTAAAAAAAAAAATCAAAAACCAAAACAAAATTCCTTTTTCTCTATTTTCTATGAAAAATTTGGCAAAATTCCCTTCTTCCCAACCATGACAAAAAAAATAAAAAAAAAATGTAAAAAAAAAAAAATAAATAAACATGAACCACAAACAAAAATCGAAACAAAAAACATTCCTAGCTATGGATATTCAAGCAATGAAGTTGGATACGCGAGTCCATATGGATACTCAGCATCAGTGACGCCTCAACAGTCGATGACATATGATATTTCAGCGGACTACGCCGTGGACAGTACAACGTACGAGCCTAGAAGTACAATGATTGACTCAGACTTTATTGGTCACGGTAAGTATCAGTTAAATACAAATGTATTACCTTTATATTTTTTTTTTCTAAAACCAATTAATCCTAACGTTGTATAAAGTTTCATATAATCAATCATTGAAAAATAAATCCAGATTTTAAAGCAATTTTTAAATTCCTTTCAATTTCACTCTATTTTTACATTCAGCACTTGAAAAATCAGGCAAAATAATCGTATATACAGACCTATTAAGTACGTTCAGGAGACGTAAACGACTTAAAATGCAGTCGCGAATTTGACTCAAGATAACTCACTTTTATTTTTACTTGTCTTTATGTTAAACTTAGGACGATGCTTCAGTAAATTAACACAAGTAGTCGTTCAGAAAGTAACTTACCATTCGATACATGCTCGAAGATTTCATGAAAATACTCGACATCATATACAAAATACCGTCGTAATGTTCGGAAAACCTTGACCCCACAGATATTTCATACAAAGAAGAACTGATTTAATTTCACATCTTACAGTTTTTCCAATAACACACTTGATTTGAAATAAAGGTAGATACATATTTCTTGAATGACTTTCCAGTCACTTTCCAACTAAAAGTTAAACAAAATTTCCCAGCTTATCGAAGACTAGAAACTCGCCTTATTTGCAAGACCACTCAGTCATCTTAACGTACCCACTGTCTTAAAAGATCAGTTCAGAAAAATGAGATCTCAGCAATTTCAGAAATATAAACAGGATTCCTCTACGACATTATTCAGTTCTGCTTTCGAAGTCAGATATTTCTGCATAACTGTCATAAGAAGTTTTAGATTGTACGATGACTTTAAAGTGCCATTCGTATGAAGCCGCGACCTGCGTCTGCGAACTGCGAATGGTCACAGAATTTGACATTTCATTCATATATATGAGTGGTCGCAGAGAGCTGCGAAGTGTCATAAAAAAGTGAAGTTTCAAATAATAAAACAAAATTATTGTCTGTTTTAAACAGAGATATTCAATTATTTGCAAATAAATTTACCCTTTTTTCTGCGGAGTCATTAATTTTGTTAGGAATTAAACCAAACAATACGAGTTACACCAGACAGTTTATTTTTGAGATTAAATTCGACCGAATTATTTGTTCGCAGCTTTGTGGAATGCGTCTTGTATTTGTGGACTGTGAATTTTCATTTGACAGTTCGCAGGTTGCAGTTGTTGGTCGCGTAGAAAATATTAAAATGTGTTTTATATTGTAAGTTTAACTAATTTAACGCAATATTTTCTATTTAAGTGTTTAAATATGATCATTTATTCCATTTGTTAACAACTAAAATAAGAATAATTTGATACTTGCTTCAGAAAGAATTATTCGCAGAATGAATGGCACTAAATGCTCTAGTTGTCAGTTAAGAAATTAATGCTTCAGCGCGATATATAAATAGGTCGGTGCAATTTGTAAAACTTATATCCTTTGAATATTTACTTCGAATGTACTAGCTTTACGAAATTAATTTATCTATATGGTAAATTTTCAAGATTTCAAGAAGATTACGGGGAATCATTAACTCACGATTCAGTGGTTGATAGAAACGTAATACTACTCCTTCGAATTCCTAACGTGCTGTCAAGATAACTATTTGATAAAGTGGAACTTTTGATAAAATTCCCCAAACTGTTTTCCCTATGTATTTTGACAATAAATTGTACGACTATGCACGTCATTGTAGGAAGTTATATTGGTTTCGACGTTTAAAACGTCATTTTTTGACAGATTGCTACTCTTATTAATTTTAAATCAATCAAAAAGCTCAATTGATATAAATCCCATCCAAGATGCGTTTCGCCCAAATATGACAGTGGGCTCATCAGTTACATGCTGTCATACCCTCCTATTTTAATTAATTTTAATTATTTGGATAGTTAAAATAAAAGATGTTGATCAGCGGCTACATTAGCAAATTTGAAAAACAAACAACAACAAAATTAAGTCAATAACACATAGGTTATTATTTGACTATGTTTGGCAAATTTACAAAATATTAAAAATTGAAAATGAAAATTGGTTAAGTTTATAAGAATTAATCAATTTAACAGTTTATGATGAAAATTAAAATTTAACGGTGCACTCCTGAACAGATATTGTTTCTTCTTTTGTTTTGGATAGTGTTTAATATTGCTCTGAAATCAACTTTTAATCATGTTACATTTATTATTTATTTAAAAATATCAATCATAATTGGCATTAATTTCATTTGTTCATGTACAAAAATAAAAACAGGGCTTTACTATTTGTGTAATCATAGTGAGCAGTTTTTTTTTTCAATTGTCCCTTTTGTCCCTGTAGAACCCTTATTTTGTTTCTCTTTTGTCATCAGTGCATTTTTAATAAAACACAGTTATTGTTAAAAAAAAAATCAATCACGTTTTTTATTAAAGTGTTGAAATGTTTCCGAATTTTAAGGCTCTTGTGGACTATTTTCGTTATCACAAATTTATTTGAATATAACATGATGTTCCTAAGATGATGATTGCATGATTTTAAAAAATTATAACTCCACTGTTTTTAATTTTTCAATTCTTTCGCTTTGCGTGCTTGGGAGATTTATTAAAATTGATTAGAGTACTTTGGAAAAATCCAAAATACTTAATTTAATTTGATTTTCAAATAATCGTTCGATTACTCTAACTCAGACATCTTTTCAACGCTATTTTCCTGTGCGGAATCAATAACTTCATTTGACACCTGCCCACACATCTGCAGTAGGGCATTACATAAGCCATACACCTTTATCAAAGCTAAATTGCATTGTGTTCCGTCTTTCCACACTCCTGAAAAGATCTTAAATAAGCGAACAAATAACGTTGTAGTATCAAATAACTATGACAGTTCTTAGGTGACATAAGGATCCACTGATTGATACAGTTGCCCAAAGACCATATACAAATTGACTTTGATAGTATAACGTAAATGGCACGTTTAGTTTAACTAATTTAAGGTGTCTGGCTGACGTTAGGTTCCGAAGTAGTGTGGCAATTGTCAATTAAAGTTATTGACAAGATTCCTTAAGACATATACACATTTCAATAAAATAACGCAGTGATGCAGAATTTGATTCAAGATTCTAAGTATTCATTTGTCCTTAGTAGTTTTAGTATATTTTCACAAAAAAAAAAAAAACTGGCTTTTATAAACTAATGTATATGTTGATATATTTTTTCTTAGAATTCGGATTCACTTGTTGTTGTGATTTGTAAAAAATGTAAAAAAAAGAACACATTTTGTCGTCCACTTGAGCCTTACGAAATTAAAAAGCAATTAAACAACTCCTGAAAAGCAACACTCCTCACATTTTTATTTGCACCTTCAAGATTAACCCTTTTTAACCAAGCTTTGTCGTTTTCATTCATAAACTCCCTTTCATTTACCTATACTTTAACATACGTATCATGATCCAGCACCATTGCTAGCAATTAAGTTGTTCAGAGAGATTGTTTTGATATACCAAATGAAATTGCCTACCAAAAACTATCAAAAGGCAAAACCTAACAATTTTTCCATCTCGAATCACAACAGTGTTACTGTGATTGTATAGGACCGTATTTTTGATTTCTCAAAATAAATGCCTTCATTATAATTTTATGTTTTAAGTTCATTCCACTACCTTAAAATTAAAATAGGACAGCCCTGCTCAAAATTTAGTCCCAAAAATTCAATTATTCTCTCTGTTTTATTAAAAAAAAAAAATAAAACAACAAAAAAAGACACATAAAAGCTTGAAACATACACGTTTTTAGGCAATAACTCTTTAAGACGTGGCACTCCATCGGACTGCTGTCATACTGATTCGAATCCCAGCACCGGAGGCAGCGCTGGCGTCGGTAGTGCGACAAGCAATACTAATAGTAACAATGGGGCTGCTGATGTCTCTGGAAGTAGTGTTGTTGTTGTTGTTAGCGGTACTGGTACTGGTACTGGAACTCATTCAAATCATCCATCAGATCATCATCACCAGCCCCAGCAAGCAAACCATCAGCCTCAAGCCTCACATCATCATCCAGCATCACATCCTGCCACTACCACAACGGTTAGTAGCCAGCAGCCGCATCAGCAGCAACCCCAACAGCAGCAACACCAACATCCACAGCAACCCCTAACCCAACAAAATGCCACCTTCGCCATTTCCGTAACGGCAGCATCGCAAATGACCCAAGTTAGTTTCATTGACGATGAAAGTTCCTGTGATTCGAGATGGGGTAAGGAGTTGGATGATGTGCTTACAACACAAAAGTGGTATTAGACTCTGATGATGGAATCTTTTAAGTTTTTTGACAAAAAAAAATAATAAAAGGAATTGATTCGCTACATCTCCCTCTTTTCAAAAATTGGCCATTGAAAACTTTGATTCAAAAACAAAAAAAAAACTTATCCGAAGAAAATATCATTATTTTTATACTTTCCTCTGAAGTTCATACATATTTTTTGTATATTTATATATTGATCTGCATGCTTTCATTTTAATTCCTTAGTTCCGTTTGCTTATTTTTGTATTCAGAATTTGTTCCATCTTTTTTATAGAAAAAAACCAAAAAGTTGTAGAAACGCTGTTTGATTTCAAATTTGACGAATTTACTTTTCCTTTGAAGAATTTTATAACCTAAATTTATTAATTTACATTGAACATGTTTTCTTTATAGCCGACGGCGATATTAACGAAGTCCTGATAAAGACATTAGCGGAAGCTCACGCAAACACAAATACAAAATTAGAAATTGTGCATGAAATGTTCAGAAAGCCACAGGTATGATTTTTTTTATGTTTTTTTTCTGTAATTTATTTATTTCTATTTTTGTTTTTAATTTTTTTAAGGATGTAACGCGAATAGTTTACTATAAAAATCTCGGCCAAGAGGAACTTTGGCTAGACTGCGCTGAAAAGCTAACACAAATGATACAAAACATAATCGAATTTGCTAAACTGATACCTGGTTTTATGCGATTAAGTCAGGATGATCAGGTAAGATTAATCAAATTAATACAATTTATAGAATAATATCAAAAGTTATGCACTTGACACTACGAATGATAGGAAAACACAAAATTTATTTGACGAAAGATAAAAACAAACCTTGGTCTTTTTTACATTCCCCCACACGTTTATATATTTTTTTTTGTTAGGACCAACCATAACTACATGTAACTATACTTTTAACTTTTAAGAACCGTGTTTTACTTGCTCTATATAGAGATAGTATTGATTTTGTGCAAAAAGAAAACCATTTTTTTTATTGAATCTTACATAAGACACCAATACTATGCTGGCAAAGTCCAAAACTTCCGTCAATTTTCTATAAAAGTGGAAAAAATATTAAGGGTATTCATGAAACGAGATAATTTTCCAATTTACAGAAAATTCTAACTTTTTGCAAGATGTTTACATGAACAGCCCATTAAAAATACTTGCGTAAACGTGGGAAATCATCAAATTAAAAGTCACATTTGACTTATCGCAGTATATCAGGTTTATTTCTACGCGTTCCGCTTCAAATTGGTGTGATAAAGTTTTGACAGTTAATTTCTACGGATATAAAATTCAATGGTTTTTAAGCTCTCAATGGGTTTTCCACGTTTGCATGAATACCCCTATTATTAAAAAGAACGGAAAGTAATGCATAATTTTAAATCAAGTTGATGTTTTCATTAAGAGTTCTTTTTTATTGAATTTTTAACGTAGAAATTAAAATTTTCACCCGAATGCAAGAAAGAAACCAGGTGCTTAGTAAGTCTTTTAGATAAGATTGAAGATTACACAAAATATGTACTTTTAATTCCACTCAACTCAACGACAGTCCTGTCCTATCTTTCTTAGACGCAAATGTTGGTCGAAGTTTACTGGCTCTTAGAATGAATATACTGTGAATTTTATTATTCCATAGGATTTAAATTAATTTAATAAGAAGAAGAAATTTAGAAAATAAAATTACTTCTGTTTTAATTGGATAGTGGAGTGATTGAATATAGTTCAGTACGACAGCATTTAAATGTATGTATGAAACGTATCTTGAAGTTGAAATCGCTTAAGCTTTTAATTTTACGAGATTCAATCATTACATTTAAAACAGCAATTATGTTCTTTTTTTAAAGTTCTTTATCTTCGTAATCAAACAACTTGTGCTTTAAAAATCTTGGTAAAATCTGGGAAAAACCCCATATTTATTCATGTTAAGAAAAAATCATCTGTTTTTGATTTTCTTTAATAACAATCTGAATTAATTTTTGATAAGATCATTTAACAATAAAAGCCAAAATAGTATTAGAATTGAGGCATTCGAAAATAGAGGGTTTTCCAATAAGAGTTGTTATTTTGAATAGCCCGCTATTTCACCTTTGAAGCTGTAATTTTTTGACATTTGACAAGTAGAAACTACGCCATTAATAAAAATGGAAGGATACACGCTTCAACAACGCATTGAAATTATTTAAATTCGCTATAAAAAATTCATGGAAATGATCCGGAATTTCATCGAAAAATCATCTTGATTGATGCCTAATCAATCCACCACGGTGGCTACGTCAACAAGCTAAATTGTGGCATTTTGGGCTCGGAAAACCCAAGATTTATTGTTGAAAAGCCTCTCCATCCTCAACGAGTAACTGTTTGGTGCGGTTTATGGTCCGGCGGGGTCATTGGACCTTACTTTTTCGAAAATGAGGCTGGAGCAACAGCTACGGTGAATGGATTAATAATTTTGTATGACCGGAATTGGATGGTATTTATCTGGACAGCGTTTACTTTCAACAAGACGGCGCTACGTGCCACACAAGCAACGAAACCATCGATCTTTTACGGGAAAAGTTTCCCGGCCGTGTTATCTCTCAAAGAGGTTATAACAATTGGTCAAAGAGATCTTGTGATTTAACACGTTGCGACTTCTTCCTTTGGAGCCACTTGAAAGATAAGGTCAACGCCAACAGCACAGCATCGATTCAAGACCTCAAAGATGGATTTCGTGAAGCTATTGAGGGCATACAGCAGCAACTTTGCGACTTTTGTGATGGAAAATTTCATGAAAAGGATATTGTTGTGTAAGCGTAGCCGTGGCGGCCATTTGGCTGATATTGTTTTCCATTTTTAATGGCATACTTTCTTCTTTACACTGAAATAAACATTTGATCATTTATCTCAAAAAATGCCATTTTCCTTTGAATATCAAAATAACACCTCTTAATGGAAAATAAAAGAACAGAACATTTCTAAATTAACCTATGTACATGATTAATGATTACAAAAAATGTATGGTTTAGGTATGACTTATCGACAAAAAATGGTCGACTGTCAAAATGTCGACTCTTATCGACTTTTTTGAAATTAAAACGGCGTCAATTTTTTGGTCGACTAAAAAAATGTCGATATTATAACATCTCGACTTGAAAAAATGTCGATTGCGTTGAAAAAAGGCGACCGAAATATGGCCTTGTCGATATTTTTTCTCAACAAAATTGTAAGAAATACCGACTTTTAAAAAATCGACTTTTATAATATGATTGACTTTCATAATCTTGACAAAAAGAAATTCGATTGGTGATTGAAGACGATTCGAAACCAGGCAGTGAGAGATTTTAACTGTCGACTATCAAAAAGTCGACTATTAAAATGTCGATTAACACAATGTCGACTATGAAAATCTTGAATGTTGAAATCTCGAATATTAAAATGTCGATTACAGTCGATATTTTGAAAGTCAAAATTTTGAAAATCGCATTTTAAAAAATCAGTCTAGATTTTTTTCGATATTTAGTTCAGTCGGCCTTTTAACCAGTCGATTTTTTTTCTGTCGAGATTTTGAAAGTCGATCTTATGGAGTCAATGTTTTGAAAGTCGGCATTTCGTACCCAATCCAAACTTTATCAAAAAGATAATCATCAAAATCGGAGCTGCACTTAAAAAAAAAACCTTCATTGACACGAATATGAGGATTAATTCGAATGTTTGTCTAAGCTAAACCGGAACTGGTAGCTGCCATACAAAATATACAGTGTTTTTTTTTTTAAACGTTTCTTACGATTAAAGTGTAATGTTGTTTTAAGAAAACAGATTTTTGACAAGCAATTTACTCCACGGATATAAGGTTTTGAGGTTTTTTTTTAAAGAAATTGCATTGTTTGTATGTGCTATTTCCTTATATCTTGTAAGTTACTTCATTAATTTCATTTAAATTTAGCTTACAAGTACCGACATACATCAAAATAATACAAACATTATTGCAGATTTAAACTTAACAAGAATAAACTATCTTCAAGACAAATAAAAAATCATAGAAAAAAATCATCTTTTAAGTATTTACTTTTGACTGGTAACTTCACATTACTTTTCCATGATAAATGCAATTCAATTAAATAAAATAATTATGCCTCTTTGTGACTAGAATGCTAACCCACTTTAAAGCCCTTAACCACAATATCTATTACGTTGTTATTGATATAGATATTTGTTTTTTTTTTTTTAGAATGAGCAGTTATTTTAAGATAAAAAATAAAAATAAATAAATTGGGTGGCGCAACGGCTCGTGAAGAACCAGGGTCTAGTGACTAACAACTCGCAACCATTCCTGTTTGCGCCTGTTGACAGGAATGGAAGGGACCTACAATTTTATACCGAATCCGGCACTTATTCATGACAAGTGAAACTCTTAGAGGTTTTGTCAATTCTACGCAAGAGACAATGGCCCTGAAAAAAAAACTTTATAGTTTTTAGGTGGACGAGGCTGGGAAGTGAACCTCCCTGCATGTCATTCCAACGCACTAACCATTACTCTACGGGCTACTACGTGATCCAAATAAAAAAAAAACTGGATTTCCATTCTTTTTTAAACTCAATGCCTGACCACATTGTGATGTTGTTTTAACTTTTTAACGGTACCTTGTCTACAACCGCTAAGAACCTGAAGTGTTATTTCTTTTAAACATGGGGAGAATCAATTTTTTCCAAAAAGCAGATATTAAGAGTAGATGCCTCCTATAAAACAGCTTTTTTATATTTCGAATTTCCGATCCCCCTCGCAAAACCCGGGCCTAGGAGTATTAAATTCTCCCCTCAGAGTAAATCCGTTAAAATAAAACGATTGAGCGATATCGTTTTGAAGATTTGTATCTTTAATGCTAGGTTTCCACTTGTCATTGAAGGACGCAAATTGACACACTTTGATAAGAACAAGATGGGTATTACCAACACAAAAGGCAAAGAAAGTAGTAGTAGAGGGAAAGTATAACCCACCCTGTCTTTCTCAAACTGTGTCTTACAATGACAAGTCGAAACCTAGCATAACTTTCTACACAGATAAGAGACAGTTATTGTTGAAACGCTGTCGTTCGATATCATCATCAACGTCAAAATTTGACCGAAGAAGCAACACATTTATGTACTTTACCTTATGAAAACTAATTGTTACCCCAATAACATATATCTGTAGAAAAGACATCAAGAACAATTTTATGCAAAATTCCAAGAATATGTCTTGATATCTTACAGGTTATAGACTGAAGGTACCATTTACATTTAGGGTTGCTAATTTCCATTGTCATTTGTGTTAACTGATTCTGTTTCTTGTCTTCACATGAGTTGTGCTAGTATGATGTTCAATTAATGATTTTTTTATTTCTTTAAAATTTGCAGATTCTTCTATTAAAAACTGGATCGTTTGAGTTGGCGATCGTACGTATGTCACGTCTGTTAGATCTCTCACAGAATGCCGTATTATACGGTGATGTTATGCTGCCGCAAGAAGCCTTTTACACTTCCGATTCGTATGAGATGCGATTAGTGTCGTGTATCTTTGAGACAGCAAAATCAATTGCCGAATTGAAACTGACTGAAACTGAATTGGCTTTATATCAAAGTTTAGTGCTGTTGTGGCCGGGTACGTATACAATATATATATATATATTGTTTATTGTTCATAACTAATTTAATTTTTTTTTCTATAATTTCAATAGAACGAAATGGGGTTCGTGGAAATACGGAAATTCAGAGGCTATTCAATCTGAGTATGAATGCCATTAGACAAGAGCTCGAAGCCAACCATGCACCATTAAAGGGTGACGTAACAGTGCTGGATACGCTGTTAAATAAAATACCAACCTTCCGGTAAGTTTAATTGTCTTTTTTTTGAGTTTTTAATAAAAAATAACTTTAAAAAATAAATACAAAAAATAAAATATTTTTTATTTACAAGCTTACTTACATTTTACAAATAAAGAATATCAAATATTTTTTTTTTTCTGAAATAAATGTTTCTGTTCCCAAATTATATATGGGCCCACCATTTTATGAAACGTGGTATATTAGCATAATAGTGTTAAAATAATTTTTTTGTTCTAATGTCAAAATCTCTACCACGAAAAATGTTTTTTTATTATAATTTAATTTGTATTTTCTTTTTTTAGTGAACTGTCAATAATGCACATGGATGCGCTGAGTAAATTTAAACAAGAACACACAAATCTAGTGTTTCCGGCATTGTACAAAGAATTATTCTCAATAGATTCACCGCAGGATCTCACATAACAGCAAGCCGCGGACGCACCAACAACAGCAGTAGCAGCAGCATCAGCAACAGCAGTTGCATCACCACAGGATTAAACAAATAAACAAACAAAAAAACCATTGCAAATATATAATTAATAAAAAAAAATAATGAATATTATAATAAAAATAATTATAATACAAAACAATTAATACAAATATTATATACTTACATATAACGAAACAAAAAAAAAACGTTTATACATTTTTTTAAAGTAAACAAACAAGTAAAACATATTGTTTAATTAAATTATAAATACAAACAAGAAATAAAAGCAGCGTTACCAACAAAGCAAACAAAAAATAAATGAAATAGTCTTAAAGATTCTCATCAAAAACAAAAAATTGACTCACGCATACACGCAGTTCTTTTTGTCAAAGAAACTAAACTCAAGAAAAATAACCATAGAACAATATAAACAGTTTTAAGCAATATTCTCTTTCAACAAAAATAAAAAAAACAAACATACATACATTTATATAAACCCTCCCATAAAAAAAAATAATGAAATATTATAAAAGAGACTTAAACAAAAACAATGAAATTCACACAAAACTTATACGAAACAAAAATAAAAAGATATTAAAATTAATATTAAATTCTTGAGACTAACCATTTAAAATATAAAAATCATTTTGATGAACAAACACAAAAAAAAATAACTTTTTTTAAATATAATTTTTTTTCTCATGCTTTAATTATTTTATAAAAATAAATTTTAAACAAAAAAAAATAAAAAAAAATAGTTTCTAAAACTAAAATGTAGGTGAGAAATAAAAAGTAACACACACTGACACAAGAGAGAAAACAAGCAAAAACAAAATAACAACAAAAAAAAAACGTAACAAAATTTTACTTTCTTGGCATTATAGTTTGGCAAACAATAAACATAAATAATTACGTTTTTTCTTCGCAAAGAGACTTTTAGGTAAATTAAATGACTGTTTTTAGAATATAAATGTTTTTTTTTCACTGTTTACTTTATAGAAAATATGTATGTAAAATCCCAATTTTTTTAATGAAAAAGCTACAAAAAACAATAATTATCACACCATACACACTTGTATCATACCTTTCTTATTTTTATGTATATTCATGGTCATTGTGTAACACATTCTCCAAAAACAGTTTGATATGCGACGCATATCTGAACAATGGAAGCTAGATGAGGTTAGAAATTAAGCAGCCAATTGCATTTATTAACAATAATATCACGAATAAAGTTTTTTTTCATTTTGTTTGTGATAAATGTATCAGAACTATTTTTACTTTCGTGATATAATTGTGAAGTTTGTTTTTATTTAAGAATTCTTTAATCACTTGTTAAATTTATTAAACAGGAAGAAGTTTTGGAAAATAAGAATTTTGAATTCTGTGATATTTTTCGTCCTCATTTTAACTCATTTTTTGAACCCAAGTTTTTTCTTTTGGAACAATGTTGTAGGTAGACTGATAATGAGTGGTGGTTTCTTATTGATACAGAACAATTCAAAAAAGATAATCTTCCGTTGCCACAATGGTGACAAGATGGGTCTTTCCTTTAGTCGTGATTTGAGTTCACGAGTTATCAGGCATTTTTGTTTACAATTCTATTTTATGCAAACAAACAACTTTATTTCATAGATCTCCTTACGTTTCGTTGGATTATTTGAACAGGGTTGAAGTATTAAATCTAAACATTATCTCTACAGTTTTAAAGGACAATTCCCGTGAAATGTTTACTTTTTCCCTTGTCTCTTGTTCTAAACGGTTCTTGGGAATCTGATTTCCATTTCCTTATTCTTAATAAACTTCAAATATGAGCAAAAATACACCATATTTATTCAAAAAACTGGAAAATTAAAATTCATTTAGCGCGAGTAGCATTTTACTCTTGGGATAACAAATCTCTCGAGGATTTATTTTCCAAGCCAGTTGAGAAGAGAGTGTCAAATATTCGATTTTCGGAAATTTACGACCTTGGTTAACCCTTTCGGTACGGATGTGGTACAAGACAAAGAACATTTGTATGGACTTGTACCACATCCGTACCGAAAGGGTTAAAAGAACCCTATTCAAAGGAAAATAATGCTATGCTTGAAAATCAACAATCTAAGAGAATTAATTGCTAATGGTACTTATCCATAGTAAAATTGATTGCTTGATATGTTTTAGTATTCATGAATAAACACAGAAAAACAATTACATCGTACATCTCGCTTAATAATATTGAATAGTGTGATAATTTTATCTTGAATAAATACATATTGTAACGGATCTAATAAAAACCCGCTCATATTCACATGTTCAAACTTTCAACTTCATGTGCATATCGGGTTTTGCTTCATCTAGAATTTTGTTGTACACTAGAAAAATGTCAAGATTGCCACAATTTGGTTTAAAAAGAAAACTACTCCTGACTTTTATTGTGAAAAAGTTTTTGGGGTCGTTAAGCTATTTGCACACTTGTGAAGTGCTTGAGTTCAATAACAAAAAAATCAAGAGACATTGTTTGCAAAATCTTCAAATTCCAGCTTGCAGACGTTCTTAATTTAAAATTTGTACTCTGTTTTTTTTAACGATTAAGCTTAGGATTCGTTATATTATTAAGTCAGTTTACTTTTATGAAATTTAAACAGTTTAGACGAAATTGACTTTAAAGGAAATTATGATTCAATACTGACGGAGCAGCAGGAATATTTTGAATACTCTGATCCACTTAATGTTTCGAAGAGATCTCAAAACAAACTTGTTTTAAATTGCTCTTAGGGCAAGTACTGGATTCGTACCAAACAAAATTATGTATACGTTTTAATAAAATCGAACATTACGATGTCCAAAAAAGTGGTTTTCGTCGTACGTGCGGAAGTTTTTTTTTTTTATTTTGTGACAAACCATTTGTATTTGAGTCCCTAGAGCAGAAATTCAAATTTTCGCGTTAACTCATCTTAAACGTTTTTTTTTTACAATTTTTTTTTTTTCTTTCAAAATGACCAAGACGATTTTGATTAAACTTCGTGTCTGTAATGCTAAAAGTGATTTTAAAACAATGTTTTTTTTTTTTATTTTCGTGCTAACAAATTAAACTAACGGAAATAGGGCTTATACATTTTCTTTTATATCTCACAGAACTCTCAAGTAACTAGACCAATTTCAATAAAATTTTGCAAACAGTTCCGTCAATTCTCCAATCTAAAAAAGAATTCGTTTTGTAAACAAAATTCGAAGAAAAAAATCATTTTTGTTGGCACTTGACTTTTCCATAATTTTTCATTGTTTTGCATCGTTTAGCTTTCATTTTTTTTGGTATTTCAAAACAAGACAGATCAGCTTTTTCTGTGGAATCTTGTTCATATTTCTGACATTATGTAGACATCTGTTATATCATCAACATTGTCTCAACAAAAAATCAAAATAACTCTCTATTTCATTTCTTAAAACTTAGCAATGGGATACGAGATATGACAAGAAAAAAAATATTTCATTTAGGGATTGCGAAGAAAAAAGAATTGAATAGTAGGCAATTTGACCCCATTAAGCCCAATTTTCTTTTGCTTTTATTTTGACTTGGTTTATAAGTGACTAAATTATTCAAATATTAATTTATTGATTATTTTCAAGTCAATCTCCATATAAATTTATTTTAAAATTTGGATTAAAATACTGTTTCAAATATTTTGAAAAAATCCAACAATATTGTATACCATATCCCTTGTTATATAATTTGAATTAATTGTCCTCATGTGTTGCAACACATACAAAATACAAACGTTTACCACAATAAGTCTAGTTCCACAAAAACGTACGAACGTTAACTTTGAGACTGAAAATACAGCAACATCACTTTAATACTGAATAAACCAAGACTTAAACAAAACAAACAAAAAAACAAATGATATTCTTTTGATAATTTCAATAATTTTTTTTAATTAAAAAAAGACACAAGTCACAGCGCAAAAGAATGCAATGTAAGATAAGAGTTGTTGCATCTAGTCTTATTTGGTAAAATCGTTTTGAAAAAGTAATTTTTAGCTTGAAAATTTATTCTTACCTCAAATACTTACCGTTTTGAATTTAAATCATATATTTTATCTGCAACAGTCTTATAGTTTCACACCTCAGCTAGCTTTTCAACGAACCAGAATCACAGACAGACACACATTGTTACTTTATATATATCATTTTTTGAATATTTTTTTTATAAAACAAAAAAAACAGTGGTTAGGGCTAGGTACTAATTTTAAATAATTAACAATGCGGAAAAAAATAAAAACAAAACAAAACAGAAACTACAATAATTGAGGCATGGTTTGAAATCTGAAATGTTGAAAAGTATAATTATAAATAATCTAGTTAAGAAAAAAAAAAAAAACACTATATATCTGCCTTAAATCTTAGATTTAAATCTTGATTTTATTATTTTTTAGTTGTTAATGCAAATATTTTGTGTAAATTTAAAATTTATATATATTAATAATCATAATTCATAAAAATTAATTTTATCATTGTGTTCTATATTATTATAAATGTCGGTCGGTTGAAGAGATGTTTTTTATTTCTTAAAAATAAACAAAACAATTTATTATATATATAAATATATTTATATTAATTTGTTTAATTAACAAGTTTAATTTTTTTTAATTAGTTGTTTCAAACTTAGGTAAATTTTAAAATGTAGCTAAATCAAAAAGAAAACAAAACAAAAAAAAAATAAGCATTGAACATGGAATGTCTGTATTATTTATAGTTAAATGGAAAAATATATTATATAAACATTTCTAAGGTTATTTTATTTACAACATTTGTTAATTTGAAAACAAACAACAAATACAACATCTAATGGAAATGTTTCAATTTTTTTTATTTTTACTTGTTATAAAGTTACACCAGTCGAGGTTGAAAATATTAAATTAAAACAAAAAAAAACACACACACACACATCTCGTAATACCTCCTCCACAACATTATTTACGGGCGGTCTTACAAAGATCGTAAGAATTTGCGATATATGCAAAATTTTATGTCTCGCTTGGCAGAGGTACAAATGCAATATAACTACACACTACACATATTTTAATAATATTTCTATGCTATTTTCGTTTTTTTTTTTATAATTTTTATAAGATTGCAAATGCAATTTAAACATGTGAAACAAAAAACAAAGTCTTCAATTTATTTATTTTTTTTTTATTCATGTTTGCCTTTTTTGTTTTTTTTTTTTTTATTTTTTATTTATGGGTTTTTATTGACTTGTTAATTATTTTTAAAATATATTTTTAATAGTTGCAAATCCCATTTAATTTTTATTTCTATACAACATGTATATTTTAAACTATAAATATCGAATAATAAGTAAATAAAAACATGAAATTTTACAGCATATACATCATTTTATTCACATACACATAAATATATAAATATATATGTATATGTTTATATATATATATATATGTATGTATGCATATTTATTTAATTCGGAATTTTGTTATATATATTTTAGAATTTTTAATCATTTAGATTTTATTTGTATATGTAAAAAGAATTATAAAATATTAGTTTATTTAGTTTACAATCTTCCGAGACTTAAGCTTGATTAAAAATAAAGAAAAAATTAAGAAAATTTAAAAATTAATACAACAAAAAACGTATATTGACTTATAGGTAAAGTTTATGAAAAAAAAAAGTGAAACGGATAGTTTATAAAAACAAAAAAAAAAACGATATAATAACATAAAGATTTTTATTTTATAAAATTAATGTTTTGTTTTATTTATTTATATACAAATAGTTGAAAAAGTCTAGTATTTCTGTTATTTTTCTTTTATTATATTATGTTTCCATTTCTTCATCATCTTCGCAGTTACTTCCTTTTTCATGAAAATCATGATCATTGTTGTGATAAGCTGATTTTCAGAATTTGATTGATTTTTGATTATAGTGAAAATCAATGATTTTGTGCATGCATTGTATACTTACATAAAAATGAGTTCAGAAGAAATTTCAACCAAAAAAAAATATATATATAGAAAAGACGTTGAAGCTGTTTCTGTTACCTAATATGTATCTACCTACGTATTTGCTTAAGACATGGAAGCTCGTGGTATCTTAGCCAAAATTAAAAACGCATATATTTTACCTCCATTAATAAACGACAAATAACAGCGAGTTAGCGGTTATATATTATCTGGTAACTTCATAATTCATAACTGATTCAAAAATGTATGCAGGCATATGTGATGAGCAGGGAAAGGATTTTGCTAACTTTGCCTATTTTTATTGCGTGATCGTAAGAAATTATCGACTTTATACAAACACGATTCATGTCCTCCTGATTCAAAATATATGTATTTTGACAGTTAGTGACATTTTTGTGAATTTTGACTTGTTTGCTTTTTTTGTATCAAAGTTAAACGAAAAAATCTTCAAAAAAATTCTACAAATACAAACTGCATGTAGTTTTTCTATTTCCAGGTGAAACCATGATCCTAACACAATCTAAAGCGCACAGAAAACAAATTTGCTTGCCCTCAACATACAAGAAAAAAAAGCAGCTAGTGTAGACTGTAGATACAGTTACTATGATCTTTTCTCAATACAATTTCTTGTCCTTTTTTGTTTTTTTACTCATAAAAACTAGATCTTTGCATTTCTCTATTAATGATCGTTGACAAATCGAAAGGGCCAATAATTACAAATGAAGTGTTGAAAAATTTACTACTGTTTTTAATGTAAATCGTGGACTTAACTGTTGAGCAAATGCTGTAATAAATGGCGACGTCAACTCCACACTTTCCGAAAACGTTGAAGTGAATGATGTAGAGACTATGAAGTTTAAAATGGGCTCCACTCGTTTCTGCTCAAGTAGAAAGGTCCTTTAGCTCATTTAAGACGCTTCTAAGAGACAATTGTAGAAGGCTGTTACCTGAGAACTTCAAAAAGCTGTTGGTAGTTCAATGCTATTATAATTAGACGTTATGATTATATTCTGTTTATTTAATAAATGCCTTTTTTTGCCTTTTTTAGAATTTTTGTTTGCTTTTTTTGATTTTTGTAGGTCAGCAAAATCCTTTCCCTGGTGATGAGTAATAGTGATCAGATAACTTAAACTAAACACTATCCCCCTTATTGATAAACGGAGCTAGTGGCGGTTTATCTTTAACTCGTGGATTAGGAGTTAGATTTCTGCACTTACGAGCTAGTTAAACGAACAATAAAGGTGGTTTAGCGAAGGGTTAACTATGAAAAGTAAACATACGTTTTAATTCACGAGTAATCTCTTAATCCATGCCTACACGAGATCTCAAAAGTTACAGGTGAGTTAAACGCTGTTTTTATTAATATGGCTGTATAAGTACACTCCGTTTAATTCGTTGGAATACAGGACCCGTATTACAAATTACGAAACGAAAGGCAAAAAAACGATACCCTAAAAAAAACGATAGTCATGAAATGGACCGATTATGGTTTACGATAATGGTTGCATGAAAATATTGCTAGATCAAATCAAAAAATCTATTTTTCTAGGCGCATCCAACTTTATTCCTTTAATATTTCCGACAACAATAAATTGAAGAACTGAATTAAAAAAAAATAAGAAAGTTTATCTTATTGATTTCTAAATTTAAACAAAATGTTTTTCCATTGTATTTTTTTTTTTTTTTTTAATAGTGACGATGATTCCGAGGATTCGGAAAACGGGGAAAAGTAAATCTTAAGGAGATCACTGGCCCAATGGGTATTTCTGATGCATTGTAAGTTGGTTGAGCATTATTAACACTTTCATTTTTAGTTGGTTGAGCATTATTAACACTTTCCAAGTCTTCCATATTAGCATCAACAATGACATGTTCTTTTTGGAAGCGAGAAGGATCGCCGAAATGCATTCCTAATGTGTTGCCTGAGACCGCTTCGGTCAGATCAAGGATCGATATCACAGCTTTCTCGTTGTCTGAAAAAGTCTTGTTTCTTTCGCCCGCCTCCTGTGCCACTGGAATGCCATTTATTATCTCCTATTTTTCTTTTTACGTTGTACTAATAAATCTATCCATACCTTGAAATTATAAAAACAAAATTAAGTATGCATTAAAAAGTTAATCTAACTATAAACAACTTACATTTTTCCATCCATCGACGGTCTTTTCTAGAGGGAGTTTTGTTGACAAATTGTTCCACAAAATTTTGGATTTGTTTTTTGCAACACCAAACTCAAACAACAAACGTAATAAATATGTGAAAGCTAAATAAAGTCATGTGTCAAAACAATAAAATACGAGTACCAAAAGCAGTCGTAAGAGAAAACGAGTATCGTTTAATAAAAACGACTATCGTAAAACGTAATTGCAACGTAACGATAACGAGGGATTTTGAACGATAATCGTAATTCATAATACGGGCCCAGATTTTGTCCAATAATGTTTTTACGATTTATCCATAACCATTCGAATCAGATTTGTTTGAACTAGACTCAATTCGGTGGTTCTTTTTAAGTTTGCAGGTGTTTCAAATTTGTCGCTTACCGGGTATAAATCATTTTTGCTGGTTTCAACTCTGGTTTTACCATTGAAGAAGCTAAATGATAATGTTGAATTTGAGGCTTTTTGGAGTATGTAACCATTTTGAAGTGTTGCAGCAATATTTCATTGATTAAAAAAATAAATGGCGCTATTTTGAAAGTACTGCTATTGCAAAGTTTCAATTCGTATCTACACATCCTGTTATATATTTTTTTTTCTTTTTTAAGCATTCAATGTAGTCTTTTCAGTGTGGCCATTTATATTAGAAAAAGAAATTTTCGACTAAGCAAGTTATTTGGGTGAGTAAAGTCCTTAAATATGCGCTATAAGGTATAACTTTTAATAAAATATTTAGATATTGCCGATAGCAAAAAATTAACTGAATAGTCTTCAGAAAGAATTCGAAATTTCTCTAACAGAAAGGGAAGTCAAATGTGCTAAGCAGATGTGTAGCGAAATTGAATTATGTACACAGGTTCTTATGGGAGCAGATCCACTCAAGGTCTGCACTCTGCATGCAGCGCATCCTTGCACGATATCTCTATTTCTTAATTTGCTGCGCAGAATCATTCCAGCCATAACAGCAAAGAAATCTGAAAAAATGGGGTTTGGTATAAATCATTTTGATATCACCTGTCATTCTATAAAAAAAATTGCTTTGCTTGGTGGTTTTCATGAAGTCAGCGTTGCCGCTCGACAAATAGTTCGGTGCCACAATTAAAAAAAAAGAACGGGTAGTTTTCGTACCACAAGAAAAAAACTCAAGTTCTTGTAATATAAAAACGTGGTGTAGTAACAAAGTATCTACAACAAAAACACAAATAATAGAATTTTCTACTAATTGGTACGTCATTTAGACAAGTATTCATATAATTTCCTCAAAATTCACACTCATTTCGTTAAAATGTGTGTACATTATTCTTTGAAGTGAATAATAACTTGTACGCGTACGCTTTATTTATCGCTTGATATTTATTGGCATCATAATATTATATTCTTCATTGGTGGACAAAAAAAAATTATTTGTGAATTAAGTACGGCCAACAATCCTCAAATCGCACTGTGCGCAGTGTTTTTAAATATTAATTTGAGTTTATTTAAAAAATAATGATGATTTATAATCTTACGATCACCTCACGGACCGTAGGGGATTACCTATTCGCTTGTCATTACAAAAGTCCTGCAAAAAATTCAAAAAAGTCCTCAATATAAATATCAGAATTTGTAGATTTTAAGGGCAATTTCGGTAGACAATTGTTTTTGGTGCCAGTCAACAAAGTACGTCGCCTAAAATATAATTGCCAGACATAAAATTATGTCGAACCAAAGAAAATTTCGAAAGCACGAGGGTTCTTTATAAAAGGTGGAAGAGAGGCTTTAAAATGACTTAACTGTCAAAATATATTTTTTCCTTGACCTTTAACTTCTTATGAAAACAAACAAAAATTAGGAGAAATGTTTTCCGAATGAATTTTCAAAAAAAAAAGTCCTGAGCATGATAAGACTTTTGTAAGCTCGTTTTTGACTAAGTACCTATCTGTCGAGACGTTATGATCATTTTTAATGGTAATTTTAAATTAAATTGGAAGTGAATAAATTTGGGGTAAGTTTATGCAAAACAAAAATGTTTTGAAATCGAATTCCATTCGGTATGGTAAAGCAGGTCTATCTAAATCCAGCATCACTAAGTAAGACTAAAAACATAATATTCTTGTTTTCATTCATTTTGATAACCATTGTAAACTTTGTTCGTACCTTCGATAAAGTTGTTGTATAGAATTAGTTTTAACCCCCATATGAGTTTTTGTATTAAAACTCCCTTATGCTAGGAAACATAAATTAAACAAAGTAAGCTTCAAATCGTACGCAACGCCTCAGTTATTGGTTGGATATAAATGCCCAAAAAAATTTGAAAGAAAAGAGGAGGAAGCACTTAGCTGTTTATTTGTGAGTCTAGCCTAGTTACCGTTAATGTACATTTTCCGTCAGAGTTCCCCTTCTCTAGTGTCTAGTTGTAGTATATCGATTATATAACAACTTTTTTGTTCTTAAGTTATTTCCATTATACAACAATTCGGCTGTAAACTCACGAACTTCAAAGCAAAAACTTTTCATATCAAATAAGAATTATTTCTTACACATCCATCTAAAAAAATCTTCACTAGTTCAAAGGTAAGTATAAGAAATAGACTGAATACTTAAAAATAAAGAAAATTCATTACGTCAAAATATTTAATCTCTATTTATTTATTTTATTTAAATGCTTCTTTTATAACTTTTAATATATTTTTTTATTTAATAATTTTAAGTAAACCTATAGAGAAGTAAAAAAAAAATAAAACAAAACGCACACAAAAACTGAGACCAACATCACTTTTCCAAAACAAAAATCATGCGACAATTTTATTTATGTTGTTGAAAATAAATTTAATAATTACACAAATATATTAAAATACTTTTTTTTTAAATCAAATAAAATTAAAACCTGCCTCAATAAAATGTTTTTTTTTTTTTTGTATTTTCTTTCACAATGCAATTAGAAAAAAAAATAACAACTTTATATAAATGTATGGGTGCATTTCAAAAATATACCTTACTAAACAAAATAAAAATCTATAATATAAAAATTTAATCAAATAAAACAATTATTGCAAAACAAAAAACCATTACTGAAAAAAACTCAAAATGAACAAAAAAAAACTGCATTTAAAATCTTTTATTACAGTTGAAGATGTCAACTTAAAAAATAAAATTTAAATTAAAAGATTACAAGATTACAAAATGCTATATATTATACATAATTTAATTATATATATTTAAACAAAAAAAGTATATATATATGAATTAATTGCCTTACAGAATATTATTATATACATAATTCATAATGAAAAATAAAAAAATATAAATAATAAAAAAAAAACAAATATATATTTAACTTTATAATAGTTAACTATTTATTATAAGAATTTAATATAATTTATAAAAAAAAAATTATTTGGTCGAAGCGTCGTCGTATTATATACTCTCTCGTAGTAAAAACACACCTTATACCTATACATTATAGGTTTAAAAATTAAAAAGAAAAAAATATAAAAAACGTAGGTAATTTGTTTGTTATTTTAGTTGAAATTTTTTAATTCAATAATACAAATATGTTTTTTATATTTTAAACAATTTCTCTCTCTATCTAAAAAATAAAAAATAAAAGGAATAGGACAAAAAAGCATACTAGAAAAATTTTGCTAAATGCATGAATTTATTATTAAAAACAAAAATTATGTACATACATCGTGACTATATACACGCTTACAAATTAAAAACAAAAAATATATAAAAATTAAATAAAGACAGAAAAAAATATCAAGCTGTTGAAAATAGGCGAATGAATGAAGATCATATATATACAACAATATTATGTATGAACATTTTACAATTAGTTAAATTAATTTGTTGATTAAATATATACTTATACAGATTTATATATACAGAAAATATTTAATAAAAAGAAAAACAACAACAACATCCAAAAGCAAATGGTGAAACAAAAAACAAATTAATTATCACATAAATCAAATATTTATTAGCAAATGAAAGTATACAAATAGATCTTATATTATATACACTCACACACACACACTCTTTAAATCCGAGATATTAATTTTTTGTTTTAAATTTATTTTATTTATTTCAAATTAAATTTATTATTGTTTTTATTTAAGAGCTGGGTAAATTTATTTCTTTAAAGGCGCTACTATGTCATTTACCTTTTTGCCTTAGCTAAGAAAGTTTATTTTATTTCATTTGTTTTTATTAGAATTTTATTTGTAATAATATTTTAATTAATTTGATCAACTTTGATTTGTTTTTATTTTACGGCATTTACATATTTTAATTTTTTTTTAAATTTTTTAACTTAATTCAGTTCTATCTTATCCTATTTCATTTTATTTAATTTAATTTTATTTTTTTTTACTTAATTCTTAACTTTTAAGGTTAGACCGCAATAGGCGGAAATGCACTGCAACGGAACTGCGATTCACAATAATTTGTATGAAATTTAATGAAGTTCAGTTGCCGCTTAGTGCGATATAACTCATACAACTTCATACAAATTATGTTTTGCGGCGTCGTGAAGTGTAGTTCCGCTGCAGTTGTGTGCGGTCTAACCTTTAATTTAATTTAATTTAATTTAATTCCTTTTTTGCATTTTATTTAATTTTTATTATTTTATTTTAACGTTCATTTTATTTCTATTGTCTGGCATTTTATTTAATTTTTTTATTTTATTAAAACTTTTATCCTTACATTTTTGAGAATGATTTGCCTCTTCGACTTAAGTGCAGAAGAACCGGCTCCCAAATATTCCAATCACACTTTCACAATTATTTCATCCTTTTCTCATCTAACTTTTAGAAAACATTTTGTTCTTGTTTAAATTTAATCGTTGTAAATATTTAAAACCTATTTCATTTTCACTCGAGTTAGTAAGAAATTCTCGTCCCCCCCTCTTAGCTTGACCATGAGTAAAATTTAATACAAAAAATACAAATTCCATTTTTTGTTCATCCAAGAATGCATTTTCTTTATTATTAGGGAATTTTTATACTTTGTTTATTTTTCCAGAACAAACAAAATTTATTTCTAAAATAAAAAAATACATACTAAATTTAGGTTATTTGTTCAATAAAAAACACGTTTTAAATATTGAATACAAAAATAATTCAAAAAAAATAAAAATGATTAAGTAAATTTTTTATATAAACAACAACAAAAATCACAAAATAAATAAAATCTCATTCAATAGGGTGATATAAAATAATATTAAGTATGATAAAAATACATAACAATTCTTCTGTAAATATAAAACAATAAATAAACAATTATATTAATATTTTTTTTAATTTACTTTAATTTTTTCTTATATACAAATTTGTACACTTTTTATTACTTTATATCGATTAAGAGAAAAAAAAAGAAAATTAATTGGTCAAATATATTATTATATATAGAAGAAAATATGTATATTTAAATATATTTCTATTAATTAAATACAAAAAAGAAAACAGTGTCCTTATTGACTTATTTTTTTCATTAATTACAAACTAGGTACATAATTCGTTTCCTTATTTATTTTTTTATTTTTTATTGATAAGGAGTTTAAGAGTTAAAAACAAAAGCAAGCAAATATAAACAGAGTAATAAAAATGCAAACTTTTGTTAAAATTATTGAGTAAATAGAAATACAAAACAAAAAACAATATACATGAATAAACAAAAACACATATATATTATGTATATATATGCAAAGATAATTATATATATATAATTTTTTTATTTCGGAAATAAAAATAGTGAAATTCACTTTTTAATTAAAAATTTTCATTATTATATCTAAACCTTAAGCAGAATATAAAGAGAAAACAAAACAAAAAAACAAGCATACAAAGAGAATTTTGAAAGAAAATAAGAGTCTTATATATTCGAAGGGATAAAACAAATTGAAAGATGAAAAATAGAATGAATGAAAATAAAAATATAGTTAAAAAAAAAATATCTCACTTTTTTCTTATATTTAAAGAAAATTTAAATTGGATGAAAAGCTTAAAAGACAAGGTAAGTATTTTCGTACATATGATGGTTAAGGAGCTGGGTATTTGAACTTTGATTTCTAAGTGAGTATTTTTGTATTTAATGGTAAAAAGCTAAATAAAGTACCTAAAAAACAAAAATAATTTCATTGCGAAAAACTTAAGTTGAAAAAGATACGGGGATCATCCTTTAGTGAATAAAAACTTTTTCAAAGAAACAATAGCCGCCAACTAACGGAAAGAAGTCTCTGATATCCTTAGAAGGAATTTTTCGTTTTATTTTTTTTTTTTTTTTTCAGGTGAATTCAATAAATCTGTGGGTATTACCTTAAAACTGTTAATAAGTGTGTTCATCAATTTTTCTAGTTTTCTTTAATTCGCAAGTCAATAAAACATTTCAATAACTCATTTTCTACTACTGCTAAAAAAGCGTCATAATCAATTTTTTGTAATTAATCAGAAACAAAAATTAATCAATCTGCTTTGTTCATTGCCAAACGACTTTCTTATTTAAAAACTTAATATCAAACCAATATGATTGCCTTTAAAAAAACCTAACTTCAGTTCTTCAAAGTTAAAGGTACATTTATGTATGTACATACATTTGTGTGTATATTTATGTATGTATAAACATTATTGAGCAGGAACATCAAAATTTTATACTAATGAACAGAGTTGTAATTGTATGGGTTAATTCTTATTGCAAATTGTATGAGTTTATTATTATTTCGTTAAGTACTAACGATACATATTTTTTTAAATTATAACAAAAAAAAGAAAACTTACATCTATTGTACATTATGGATTATTATGAATAAAAACTATTTTTCTTAAGTTAAGTGATTTTACATTGTCAGTGCTGGAATTAATTATTATTAATTAATTTGAATTTTTGTTGTAAATATTAAATAAAAGATTTAAAGAACTATTAGCACCGTAGTTTGATCTTCTGTAAATGTTAGAAATTGGCAACTGCCTTCTCAACCTATGCTGACTAGCAATGAAATTTAATCGACAGAGGATCAATGGAGCTGGAATCGATCCATTGATTATCCCGACAATAAAACAAAATTGTAGATGCGCTCTGTGACTCGTAAGAGATGGAAGATTTATTAGTTGAATACGTTGAGCGTAAGGTGGCAAGGTAATTCGATTCGAATTGAGACAAAATCTCATAAATCTTCTTTGAACGGACTCCAATCTCTTTGTATGAACCGCATATTATGGCGCCCATACAACACAACCATACTCTAAGATAGATCTTACAAATGAGACATACAGAATTTTTAGAACATAAGGATCACGAAATTTTCGATCAAATCTTTTAATAATGTAGTCAAAATGGTCAATAAAAGTTAATTTTGAGTCCAACACTATCCCAATGTCAGTAAAACTGGACAGGTTACTTAGTGGTGACAAATTAATCACATAATTATAGACGGTCACATTTTTCTAGCGTGTTAAGCACATTGTTTTACACTTGTCAATATTTAAAACTAAACCATTAATACTGCACCATTTCCAGAAACTTTGAAGGTCTTTTAGTAAAAGATCACAGTCTTCTACAGAGTTCATTGTAAGAAAACTTTTTACATCATCGGCATATATAATAGACTAGGACGGACGAAAGATAGTTTATTGACTCAACTATTTGCATTTTGCTAAATTGTTCAATGAAAATTGCATTCCTCAAAAATTTCACAATTGCAAAAAAAAAAACAAATTAGACACAATTGTTAATGTAATCGTTTCCTGCAAATATACCCGTGTTTTTTTTTGGCATTCTATAAATAGTACAGAAGAAAATTACCAAAAAAAACGCATCCGCAGTAGCCTGGATTTTGTATTTCAAAATTGGTTTAACTGAAAGAACACCTGTCAGAATATTAAACAAAAAATATAATATTTGTGAGAATTAGAAGCAGTCGAAACTAACTTCACGAAAAAACTAATAGTAACAAACATTTGAGAATGAAATCACCAAAAATCCATTCGAGACTCGGAAAACTATCCGCAGTATGATTCTACTTTAACTTTTATCCGCAGTATTCATACTGCCGATGTTGTATTTGTTATTCATGTAAGATCTTACTATGGATAGCTACTATGGAATACTACTATGGATAGCTTTTCCAATAAAACACGGGTTATCTTAGTGGTTTTATTTTATATTATGGGGACTGGTATGCAATTTTACACATTAAAAACGTCTTTGATTAAAAAAAATCAGGTGATTTATACATTTTTAAATGTCAAGAGTCAAGCTATATTTTATGCAGTGAGTGCAATAGTCACCCATATTCCGCAAGTCGTATTTTGCCTGGTACTCGTATTCGAACTTGAACTCGTATCGTATGAAAATCGTTATTCTTTAAGTCTTATACGTTGTACACGAGAAGCTTAAAAAACAACGTATACCGTCGCCTGTACAATATTTGTCAAAATCATTGAAATGTCACAAAACGAATTATTATTAAGTACGAAATGTGTTCAACAATTTTCTATTTTATGTTTTATACCGCTTCATATTTGGTGGATATGCTATTTGCATAAGCCTGGCAGTGATAACGCGGACCTAAGACCACCAAAACGCATTTACAAAATGCAAAACAAAAGGAGGAAAGAAATAAGTGTTTTAAACAGCTCCAAATTTAAGCAATACCATGTCGTATAAGTATAAGACCACTAAAATGCACTGTCAAAATGCAATACAAAAATTGGTGTATGTTATTGTATTGTATGTATTTATTTTATTTTTATTGTATTTATTAGATATAACACATACCTGAACAAAACACATGCGATTAATCTGATAGTGACAACCTGGAACTAACCCACTAAAATGCAATACAAAAATGATAGATGTAAAAGATCCTTATACCGCTCCAAAGCTCCTGTAAACAAAATTTGGAGCGGTATAAAGCTGTTTTGCATATATCAATTTTGTGTTGCATTTTAATATTGCATTTTAGTGTTCTTAGAGTCGCGCTATCACTGCCAGGTTGATTGCATATAGTTTCCACAGACAAGAGATCTTTTACATCATTAATTTTGTATGTGAATTTTAAAAGTGCATTTCGATGGTCTTAGAGCTGCGGTGACCCTTGCAGGTTGATAAAACAAATAGCAGGAATATTGAAAAAAATATCTTCATTATATGCATATTGCATGCACTATGTTTTTGTCCTTTTTTATCCGAAAAAATATATAACTCGTTTAAAAGATTTCACACGAAGAATAAACAACACAAATACGACTTTAATTCGAATTAATACTAGACTCGGAATAATGATAAAATATGAACAGTCGTATGCGTTGTTGTCCGTTTCTCAATATTTGTAGAGGTGAAGTCGGATATACGACTTTTGGAATACCAACATACGACTGTAGTTGAATACGAGTCATAAATACGATTTTCAGAACATCGGTGAGTGTAAATTTATCGAAATTGAGTTTATTACGGAAATCGAATCTGTATGTACTATGTACTGCCTTTAAATTTTTTTAAACTGACGGCTTCATGCCATATATGTACAGTAACGGGACTTTTTGTAACTAGGCCAATCAGAAGAAAATTAACGCTTGAGTGCAAAAGTGCCATACTTCACTTAGCGTATTTTTGCGTAAGCATATTTGATTTGTTTTTTTGAAACTTTAAGCAAATCTAATTTACTTTTTGCTCACAGCTGAAATCAATACAATGAGATGAAAATTAATTGGGTACCCTGATAATTTGACCAAGATTTTACGTTGATTCAGGAGAAAAAAATGTTTTCCAAATATTTATTTGGATTCTTGAATCCAATATTTTAAGAAATCAAAAGAAAAGAGCTTATAAAACAAAATAACTTATTTTATTAATATAAAAGATTTAAAGCGAAACGAGTTGTTATTAGTAACTAAGGAATAACTTGAATGAAAAAAAAAAAAAAAGAATTTTTTTAGAATATTTTAGAATTTTACAAATAACGTTTAAAACAAAATACGATGTTTTTGAATATCAAAACTAGAGTTAAATATGAACAAGTGTTATAAATATTTGAGTAAAAAATTCAACGTTGAAGTTGAAGTGCATGTGCATGAACTATACCGCCACATAGGCCCTCCAGAAGTTTTCTGCACTTAGTGGAATCGTTGTGGAAAGCATACATGACGTCCGGAACGGGTGCGGAAAGACTGAGGTGATGTATGATGTGGCGGTTGTATATTAGAAGTGGAAACCTGTGACGGATTATCGTCCTCTTGGGTGGCTTCTAAATATGCTGGTTTCAATCTGTCTATTGAGATTTTGATAATACGTCCTCGGACATCCAGAGTGAAATACTTGTCATGTCGTAGAATTATTTTGTAAGGCCCCTCATACGGTGGGACTATCGAAGCTTTAACTGAATCGTTTCGGACAAATGCGTGTGTCGATGTTTTAAGATCTTTATGAACAAATGGACGTTGACATGAGTGCCATGCTGTCTGCTGCGGCCTGCAATTTTGCATCATTTTTCGAAGGTCAGAGATAAAATCATTTTGAGGGCGGTTGTCCTGTGTAGGTGCTAGCAAGTCAGCTGGAAGACGAAGTACAGTGCCATATACCATCTCTGCTGGTGTTGCTCCAATGTCTTCTTTAACGGTTGACCGGAGACCTAAAAGGATTAGAGGGAGACGTTTAATCCAATTTGTAGAATCGCTACAGTTTATTGCCGCTTTCAGGGTTCGATGAAACCGCTCTACAATTCCATTTGACTGTGGGTGGTAGGAGGTTGTCATCGTGTGATTCGTTCCTAAACATTTGCACAGTTCAGAAAAAATAGATGAGGTAAATTGTCTACCCTGGTCAGATGTAATTTGTGATGGAGTTCCGAAACGAGCGATCCAACCAGAGATAAGGGCGTTTGCGCAATTAACTGCGGTCATGTCCACCATCGGGTACGCTTCTGGCCATCTAGTAAATCGGTCTATGACAGTGAGCAGATAACGATAGCCATTTGAAGGTGGAAAAGGTCCTAAAATATCGATGTTTATGCTGGCGAAGCGTTGATCGGGCATTGGGTAGTGTTGGAGTTGAGATTTTGAATGGCGATGAACTTTGGTTTGCTGGCAAGCTATGCACGTTTTCGCAAAATTTGAGGACTGCTGACGAATTTTTGGCCAAACGAATCGTTCAGCCATAAGGCGCGCTGACGCACGACAGCCTGGGTGCGAAAGGTTGTGAGTTGCATCAAAGAACGACTTGCGTAGCTCTTTTGTAATAAAAGGTCGAACTCGATTGTGCGATGTGTCACAGTAAATCGGTTTCTCTATGTTCGGGAATGAAAACGAGGTCAGTTGAAGTGAATGCGAAGGATTACCTGAGAGCATTTGTTGGAGTTCAGCGTCCGATTCTTGAGATTTTGCCAGTTTTGTGTAAAGGTCTTCTTTGGCATCCATCGAGTCAATCCGTGATAGCAGGTCTGCTGCGTGATTATCTTCACCTTTTATGTGTCGGATGTCAGTGGTAAATTCGCTGATAAATGACAAATAATTTGTTTGTCGAGCAGAAGATTTTTCAGGACGTTGGCGAAAAGCAAAAATAAGTGGCTTATGATCCGTTTCGATGTGAAAAGTTCGACCTTCTAGCAGGTCTCGAAAATGTTGAACTGCCAAATACATCGCCGTGAGTTCTCGGTCGTATGTAGAGTATTGTTGCTGTGCAGAAGAAAACTTTTTAGAAAAAAATCCAAGCGGTTCAGCTACGTTGTCAACAAATTGATGAAGGGCCGCACCTGCAGCTAGATTCGATGCGTCTGTAATAAGGACCAGTTTTGCATTTGCCACGGGATGTGACAGTTTTACTGCATGAGTCAAGAGATGACGGCAAACATCAAATGCTTTTATTGTTAAGTCGGTCCATATTAGAGGTGTTTTGTCATTTTTTTTGTTACCTGGAGCCATTGCCAATAATGGAATCTGAGAACTTACGGCATGTGGAATGAACTTTCGGTAAAAGTTAATAGTCGCTATGAAACCCTTGAGCTGTTTAACGTTTTCTGGACGCTTAATCCGTTGGATTGCTTCAATTCGAGATGTAAGCGGCGCTATTCCGTGTTGAGTGATGAGATGGCCAAGGAACTCCAATTCTGACTGTCCGAAAATACACTTTGCAACATTAATAGCTAAATTGTGGTTCGAGAGCCTTTTGAAAACTTCCAGCAGGTGATTGTGGTGTTCTTCAATGTCTATTGAAGCTACACAAATATCGTCCATGTACGAAAATACAAACTCAAGTCCACGTAGAACTTCATGAACCAAGCGTTGAAGCGTCTGTGCTGCATTGCACAGCCCAAATGTCATATGCGTAAACTCGTACAATCCAAATGGCGTAATGATGGCGGTCTTGTGGACGTCGTCCGGATTAATTGGTACCTGGTGGAATGCCTTTTGTAAATCAATTTTTGAAAAAATTGTCTTACCATGCAGAATGTTGGTGAAGTCGTGTAAGTATGGTAACGGATATCGATCTGGCAAGGTTATTGCATTTAAGCCTCTATAGTCTCCACAAGGCCGCCATGAACCATCTGGTTTTTGAACCATGTGGAGTGGGCTTGACCAATTTGATTTTGAAGGACGGCATATTCCGGCTTGCATGAGCAACTCGAATTCTTTTTTGGCAGCATTTAGTTTGTCAGGCGGTAAGCGGCGAGCTCGAGCTGAACAGGGTGGGCCGTTTGTCTCTATAAAATGTAATGCCTTGGAGTTCGTAGATGCACCGGGTGGTGCAAGCCGCGTGATGTTGGGAAACTTCAATATGATATTGGCAAAAGGACCGTTTCGGTTGATGAGTTGTGGAGATGGTACATGGCTAGAAATAGCTGAGAGCGACATTGAAGTTACCTTTGTTCGGGAATCGACCAAGCGAGATCTCTTTACATCAACCATTAAATCATGATGTTTCAAGAAATCTGCACCAATAATGTGAGAGGTGACATCAGCGACAATAAAGGTCCAAACGAATGGGCGACGAAGACCAAGATTGAGTTCATGTGTAACCTCTCCATATACCTTGATAGGAGAACCATTGACGGCGAAAAGTTGAAGTGAAGTTGGGCGAATATTTTTGAATGATGGCGATGGTGGTAAACAGGACACTTCAGCGCCGGTGTCGATAAGGAAAGGCGTGTTGGTTAATTGTTCGTGTATGCGTAGTCGGTTGATCAAAGCTGAAGGTCGCTGTAGCTGACGTGTTGCTTCGGAAACATTGAGTCATTGCTGGTTTGACTGCGACACAGTCGTTGATGCTCGTCGAAATCGGCATGGTGGACGACAGTTTAAAGCTTTGTTGCCGAAGGTACGATGAAAGTAACAATCATCAAATTGTTCAATAGAGGCATCTCGTCTACGCTGGCTTGATGCTCGAGGCTGGAACGGGCGTGATGGTGTGCGATTACGTGTTTGGCGAGTTTGGCGTGGTTGGTTTCGATGAGCCAGCAATCTAGAAAATTCCGAAACAAGCTGAGAGACGTCAGATGAGGGCGATGGAACATCAAGTTGGACTTCGCTGTTCCCTATTGATGTATTTTGAGGTCCTACAGCGTTGAGTTGGCGAAGATCGATGCTCTCCATAACTGTATCAGCTATTTGCGTTTTTTCGGCTGCTGAGCCTTTAACCATGATGGCGACGGTCTGTACTGAAGGAGGAAGGCGAGCAGCCCACAGATCCAGGAGAACTTGTTCACTTAGAGCTCCTTTTGCAGCCTGGGCCATCTCGTAGTAAAGTTGACTAGGTTTTCGGTCTCCAAGAGGCATGTCATGTAATACGCGACGAAGACGCTTTTGTTGGCTATCAGCAAAGTAATTGCTCAAATGAACCTTAATGTACTCATATTTTTCTTGATTTGGAGCAGCGTCGATGATAGGTCTTAGCTCTGTTATGCGCGCAGGAGGCAACTGTGAGCATACGGTGTCGAATTTTCTTGAGTCTTGGCTAATTCCTGATGCTCGAAAAAAGAAATTCAAAAGGTAGAACCAATTATCGACATCAGATTCGACGAATGAGGGCATCTGAAGACGGGCAAAATAGTTTGCTGATACCTCCATTTGTTGAATGTTGTTCTCAGGTGGAACATCTCCAGCGGGGGCGTTGTCTTGAATTTCTTCGTTAGGCATCACGTCGGGGTCACCAATTTGGATTCTTGAATCCAATATTTTAAGAAATCAAAAGAAAAGAGCTTATAAAACAAAATAACTTATTTTATTAATATAAAAGATTTAAAGCGAAACGAGTTGTTATTAGTAACTAAGGAATAACTTGAAAAAAAAAAAAAAGAATTTTTTTAGAATATTTTAGAATTTTACAAATAACGTTTAAAACAAAATACGATGTTTTTGAATATCAAAACTAGAGTTAAATATGAACAAGTGTTATAAATATTTGAGTAAAAAATTCAACGTTGAAGTTGAAGTGCATGTGCATGAACTATACCGCCACATTTATATCCCCAATGTTAGATAGAACTCTTAAGCTCAGCGAAAAAAAAAATCAAACAAATATTTCAAAACAATATTTCAATTACGAGTATAAATAGGTCTTTACAAGGATATTTTTATAGAACACAGAAAGACTGAATGTTAACTGGTTCAAAATTCATGAGCTTCAATCTTTTAAGACCGACCCTTTATTAATATTTGTTAAAATATTCTCTTCACGAAAAATTTTCCTTAAATAGTGTTTGTATTTTGAAAAGAATAATTATAACCCTAGCTAACCTTAAGCTTAATACTTTATACCCCGATGACAGATATATAAGCATCGATAAAAAAAGCACTTTTATTTTATTTTATTTTGCAGATACAAAATTTATGTAAAATAAGTAACTTTAATAATATTTATGAATTCAATATTTTTTTTATGATTTCATAGTTTTAATTTTTATTATTAAAAACAAATAATGAAAAATATAGCTGGGTCGCTGTTGCACTCACGGCCTCATATAAAATACTCTTTAATTAAAATAATTTATCATTTACACGAGCCTTAATTGATCTGCACTCATGCATTTATTGCAAGGATAAGTTTACCAAATATTCTTAAAGCAACAAATTGATGTTAAAAAGTTTATGCGAAAATAATTATTGTTCTTGAAAAACCAATTGCCATACACCAAGGTCAAACAATTTAATTAATCTTAAACTGATGTCGCCTACTCTACTACCCTTGCCTACCTATTCAACATAAAGTTCAGCAAATACTAATATCTTAAATGGAATATCTATAACTCAAAAGGTCTTAAACATCTTTAACTTAAAAGGTCAACAAATAATACAAACATATAAATAATTACATTTATACTAGACAAAGTTAGAAGTAACTTTTTGAGGTTAGTGTTACTGTATTATATACAATAATTTTCATTCATTCTAAAGAAGACGGGGTACTTTTGCCTTCGTATATACATATTTTCTCATATTAAGGCATAACATTTCTTTTTATTTACTAAATAATGCAAAGACCATATTCTTAAGAGAGTGTTCTATTGTTGGGGTCATTATCTGGTGAACGGTTTTCTAGTTGTTGTGCTCTGAACATAGGTAAACGAATAAAACTCTTGTACCTATAGTGAGTGTAGGTAGTATTGCTGAATAATAATAATAATTGGTTAAGTCAGTTTATTCCGTCATGCAAGAACATTAAACATCTCATCGTCAAATTAAAATCACTAAAGCGCAAAATTTTTCTTACCACGACAATGTTTAAGAATGAAAAATTTTTGCCATGTTGTTTTTAGTTTTTCTTATTTTCAAGAGACGGCTGAAGTTTGTTTAGAAAAGTTCAACTAACAATAACTCCTTTGATAGTCAACTATCAACTCTGTATATCGAACGTACATAATAAAGGGACAATCATATCCAGGGCCCAATTTACACTAGAATAGGTACACTTTCTTAATGATATAACTTACGTGAATATTGACCTATTGGTTTTTGGCGTTTATAAATCGTACGTCCAATTTCTTAACTAAGTTCTAACCCCCAGAACTTGGTTTATCGAAATATTAGAAATTCATCGAGTTCTAACTCATTTTTGTTCTATCAATTTGGAACTCTGATCTTTACCTCAATTTGAGATAGAACTTCGTTATATTTGAACCCTCAAATTTGAGAGTCTAGGAACAAGATAAGTAATCTGTTTGAGAATATTTTAATGTCGTCATAAGACTTAATTTTGATAGAAATTTGGGTTTACCATAAAAAGAAGTTAATGACCCCCTCCCACAACAATGCCATATTTTATTAAGCAAATGTGGTCAAAAGTTATGTAGACATGTACAGTTCATACAGTGGTAGCGGCCTAATTAAGAACGATATTTCTATACAATTTTAAAATGCATAACTTTTGTTTGGAAAATCTATTTTGAGGTTGAGAAGTACGTCAAATTTCTTGTTCTGAGGATTTCTTATTTTGCAGGTCAGAGAGTAAATTTGATGTTAGAAGCCCTTAGAACAAGAAATTGAATCAAAAATACACACTTAAGCTTAATTTAATTTGGGGTGCATTTACTTGGCATAGTATGGTCGATAAGTTAGAAAAAAATGCTCTAATTGACCAGAAAGTTTATAAAGACATTGAGGAACATGTTATAGAGTCTTGTTCATTTGAAATCATGCCCATAAGGACGATAATGATCCAAAAAGTGCTCAACAGATTGCTAAGAAGGTGGTTGCGTATTCAAGAAGTATTTTTTTTAGATTAGACCGTCCAAAGCTATAGGGCCTAAATTCTATCGAGAACTTGTGGGGAGACATCAAGGGATGGTTCTTAATATTGAGGAAATCTGATAGTACACCACTATCAAGATGCCATGATGCCTTGCGCTAGAATATGGAAGGAATTTTGTCTGAAATTATAAAGAATTCAGGTTTTTCTACAATATATTCACATTAACATATTTGAATTTCAAAGATTTTTAATGTTCTGACAACCTTTTTTTTTCTGTTCTTAATTATATTGCCAGACGAAATATGAGTTAAATTAATGTTTATTTTTGTCCTACCAATATTCTCATGCTTATATTTTTCAAACATTTCTCAAAGTGTACCGTAGTTCATCGGCTATTAATAAAACCACTTCTCAACCTCAACAGATTTCCCAAACAAAAGTTATGCATTTTAAAATTTTATAAAAATATCGTTCTTAATTAGGCCGCCACCACTGTATATAACATTTATGTAACTCTTAGACAGTAATGTTTTTGTAAAACATAGAACTTGTAGAGCAAGGAGTTTTTAAGTACTTCTTATTTTTTTTTAACCCTTCCCTTAACTACAAATTTAGATTTAGCACCCAAAATAACTACCCCACAAATTTTCTGATAAAAATCAATTTTACGGTATTAATCAGTAAATACCTACACTTATTCTACTAAATGATCTTACTTTGCTTTCAAATTATCTATTTTCTACAATCTGGCACATCTTCTAAGTTACCTATTTTACCATCAATGTTTAGCAAGTGCAAATCCATTTCACGACCAAGAAACCCTATTCTATCACCTGTGTATCACCTAAACTTATAGTAAACTTCAGCTTATATAGAGAAGGAAGTTCATTAGCTTTGCTCTAAAGTAGATCATGATTCCCAGACACGCGGTGCTATTGGCAAAGCAGCCGCGCCGGCTTCCTCGCGGCGCGGCGGTATGGTGATGGCGTGTGCAAATTCACTCAACCCTATGACTCCACTAAGTTCTCACTTATGTTGGTGTTAAATGCTTGACAGCGGGCTGGTGAACTTCTAATAAAAGGGAGACATAGAGAAAATAAAATTGCACACTCCTACAAGCCACACTGTGTATTCCAGGTAAATCGTTGATATAGATTTATATCAAACATTCAAACAGGTAGGTACACCGTTTTCACCTACATCATCATCAAACGCCATGACAACATGAGTGTTTTCTTGAAACCTTCCAGTTCCAGGTGAGACTGCTGTGACTCTTTCCATCCATCACTTCATCAAATTTGTTTGCTTTTTCAAAACACCATGCACGTTTCCAACAATGCTTGACTCAATTGTGATGGGATGACATTCTAGCCGATGAACTTAAACGTGTCAGCCTCAGCAATCAGCATCAGAACCTATATTCTCTAAATGAGCAAAATGCTCGCAAAAACTACATGACCAAATATAATAGAAGATTGTAATTGAGAGACTCTGTCGCGCGTATTCGCTCTAAGAACTCGATTGTACTATTAGTCTAAGAACCCACAGCAAATTTTGGGAGTGGATTGAAAACCAAAATATGAGTATAAGGGTTTGTAGGTGCATATATCATGTTATCGAAAACAATCGTCTGGCAGGTTTCTTTTTCAGCCTTTGGTAGGGGTTAGGGGTTTGAAAACAGCGATTTTCCAATTTATTTTGTCAGAGGTACTGTTTTTTAAGTTCAATTTATAAATATAGAAACTTGTTAGTGACTGAATTTATTTAAATTGTTTTATAGTAAATCAAAAACACTTGAGTATAATTTTGCCAATCTGGCTGACGATGACGGCATAGCTAAAGCTTACAAATATTCATTATTTATTTAAAACAACGTACATAAATGTATATATTATGATTAATAAAACGAATACTTACTTACTTACTTATGCACCTACAAACCCTCATACTCATATTTTGGTTTTCAATCCACTCCCAAAATGTTCTGTGGGCTCTTGGTCTATATACATTGGACTTATATAAATGTACATTATGTAAGATGTTTTTGACAAATATTCACCACTGGACAGGTGTGTTTGAGCGAACATCAAATATTTATACGAAAAGTATTAATTTTCGACACATTCGACGTAAAAGTTTTTATTGCTAATACCACTAACTAATCTTGAAAGCGCTTGCAAAAATACGAATTTATATAAAATATATTTTAAAGCAGGTATGTACTTAAATTATCACTGCAAAAAAAAATTATTATCTTTAAAATTAATCATACAAAATATTTTCTTTAACTTAATGTCAACATTTTCTATTCTATTACTTAAAAACAATATAAGTTGGTAATAAACTTTGATTGAGATATTTCCTTGCAACCAATACGTACACTGCAGAACTCATCAGTATAGCAGACAAATATAAAGGTGTTGTTCATCCAGACTCACATCCGAAACCAAATCAAAATCTAAACAACTAAATCAGAGTTTTGGAGTTGTGTTGACTTTATTCAGTGTCGATTGCTAAGTGTGCTCGGACGGGTGACACGGTACAGTGAAGAAAAATAGTCATTCATTTTTTGTTTCTTTTATTTACATTTCATGAATAAGCTTAATGCAATTTTTATAAAGTAATTCTATTGCATGCAAATCAATTTAGAAAAAAAAAGTTCTGTGGGGCAACAAATAAAACCAACAGTGATTTTTTTGTTAAGCGAAATGTGTTAATGTCTCATTGCTTTGATTGATCAAATAGTGGGGTATATATTTAATTGATGATAAAATATAATTGCATAGAAGTGAATATAAACTATAGCTACTATAATCAGTTTGTTTAATAATTTGAGTATATGCAAACTATTGTGATTCATATAAACAAGTCTCTGAAAAAAAAAACACTTTAAATTTAAATTATTTCCATTTCGACACGGATTCTAATTCTGATACAGTTTGTGTTCGAATATATGTACTTAAGCTTGTAAAACATATATCTTAGGAAAAGTGTTCCAAAAAACTAAAAGACTATAACTATAATCTATTTAATTTGCAGTTAACTTTAATTGAAAAAAAAATGTATAGTTTAATTAGGACGCACACATAAACTACTTTGGTAAAACAAGCTTTGAAGTTTCAACCATTCGAAAATTATAGCACCTAAGGAGTGTTAAGGACAATTGAAGAGTCCTTAAATACTTTAGACCTATGGATTTGTATTAGTGTTAAATATTAAGTCTAATTTGGATTATGTGGTTATTTGCTAGAGTATTTTGCAACTTGCAACTATTTTGAGACTAACGAATTATTCTTTTTAAAAAGTATACTAACATCACATAAAGGAATTTCATAAGAAAAGCCAAGTATGATGAAGAAGGAGTATTGCAGTATTTACTTGCAACCCTACTCTACAGTCTACATATAGTAGAATCTTGAGTTTCGCTATAGGTACTTCGTGTGTCTGCTTGAACATTTATGGCTAAATCAACTCTTAAGCGATTTTCTTGTAAGACTCCATAGAAATGAACTCTAAGGACCTCCTTAGATCTCTAAAGCCTAACAGCTTTCATCTGGCAAAATGTAAACATAAGTTGTTTTAAAAGTTTTCCATATATTTTTTTTTTTTTCAAGAAAATGAGTTTTTAAGTATAAACATATGAATAGGTTGTGACTTGTGAGCGGGGGAGAGGTGGGCAAAACTGACCACGGGCCAAATAGGACAAAATGGGTTCTTGGCTCCATTTTTAGCTCCATCTTATTTTCAGTCCTTAAAACTAAATACTTACACTAATTAGTACACTACGTCTAGATTCCTAAGAGGATTTCTTTTTAATGCAAGTGCTTGAATTCAATTGTTTTTGTTGGATTAATAAATAATCTTTTTCTATTATAGGCGTGTTTTTTGAGAGAGTGCATAGCAAATCAGCAAAATTTTTACACCAAAAATACAAACAAAATTCTGTATAATAAATTGTTTTGTTATTGTTTTGCGTGTAAACCTTTATGCTGAGTTACTATTAACTCTATCTCTATAAAGGGCAAAAAGGATTATTTGACGGTTACAACTTTTAATGAAGTTTTTATTTGATACATGTTTTTAATGATAATCTATATAGAGTTTTGATTATAGTTTCTTTTAGTTTGTTTATGTATTTTGACAATTCTTTTGCTACAATTTTGTTTATTTGTTTCTTTTGAATTAAAAAGTAAAATATTAATCAATAAATGAAATTAAAAACATACCAAAAGGAATTCATTCGTTCTTTATATTTTCAATAGTTGTTATCTACTTAAAGTTAGAAAATCGGTGTCCTTTTAACTGAATCTCGGAATCTAATACTTACTTAAATATGTACCTAAGCTTATGGGCCCCTTCTTGTTTTTTATTTTTATAGGCATTTAAAAAATAATGTTTACCTATTTGTTTTCATTATTAATAATTTTCTTTTTTTATAAAATATTTCATCATTTGTATAATCAAAATATTCTCTTACAAAACTGTTTTCTTATCAAAAAAAGGCATGTGTATGTGCACGAGCATCATGTACAGTAAAAAGATTTTAATAAATATTTGTAAGTGAACTATTATGATAAAATAAAATAAAATAAAATATATTTTGTAAACCAGTATTAACAGTACTTACTTCCCAAAGTAGTTTTTTTTACAAATGTTCACTTAGGGATCCCAAAGTAGTTTTTTTTACAAATGTTCACTTAGGGATCTAGTTTCTAGTTTTGTGATACTGAAATTTCTATAGAGCTCTATTAATATTTTCTTTTTTTTAAGACCTTTTTTTGAAAACTGATTATTGGTTTTTATTTTAAATTAGCTTAGAGGTATAAATAAATGTTTTTTCTTTTATCAGTTTGTCAGAGTTTTTGTTATGAATACCTAATGCTTCAATATGCAATAGTATTAAAAATGTTTAATAAAGTTGTATAAAAAGTATATAAAACATAAATTAAATAAAAAAAAACCGGCCAAACAGTTAAGGTAATCATTTTAGTATAAAACTTAGAAAACACTAGCAAAAAGTTTAATTAGAATTGGTGAGGGTACCTAGTTTATTTAACTTGTATTGTTAAAATAACTCCATTAATGTCTCAAATTTGAGCCGTTTAACTAGACTCTTTAAACCAACAGTAAAGTGAATGCTTTTATTCATTTAATTCAAAGAAAATACATCGGTACCTAATTTTAGACCGATTTTAGTTTTATGTTGGCTTGGTATACATTTATGTGCTGAGTGCATACAATTTTCCCTCAGTGTAAACATCTAAATTCAAATATATAACAGTTTTCACGCCCAGGTGTAATTGGCTTAGATTTATTGAAATAAAACACAAGTTAACCCTAAAAAATGAGATTAAATTACATTAGGTGTCAAGCTTTATACTAAGCAAGGGAGGATGTAGTTATGGTTAAGGTTTCTAACCCCCCCGGGGATATTCGATTTCTGTTTTTCTATGTGAGTTTTGTTAAATTAGGAATAAAATTTAGAGCACTTATGGTCATGACCCCCCCCCCCCCCGCGCTCTGTAGTTTTTCAAACTTATTTTCTATTTTAACTTTATTCTATATTAAATCAATGCTTGAAAAGAAATGGCATCATAGTAATGTTTTGTTTATTATTTAACATAAAAGGAGTGATTATTGCCCAAAACAAAGGAATTACAATCTAATTTCCTACCTTCATGCTGAGCGCCCAGCAGGTATCTTTTTTGTTTCCGTCAATTAAATCTGCTGACTTAATTTCGTTTCTCGGAGTTCCTTCAAGTACCCTACAAATGTCTTAACTTAAGAAAAAATAGCTTTATTCGTATACAAAATTCATAACTTCCACAATTTGTATTCGATATTGATGAAATGAAGTTCATTTAAATTAGTTCTAAGACAATATTTAACAAAATGCTTTTAAACAAAGGAAGTATCTTCCTAATTCAAACATGTGTCCAAAAACAGTCTTCGAACGTTTAAAGGGGTGAACAAATATGTTTTAATTTAGGATATACTCTTGAAAACCTACATGATGATGTAGCCTGAGCAAAAACTTTAAATGATTAAAAAGGACCAACATTCTTCTTTGTAAAAACTAGAAAGATATTTTAAATTGACCAAAAACTTAGTTAATATCGTTATGTGTCATAAAAGGTCAAACAAATTATTTTTCTTTCTTAAAATATTTTGTTGTCTATTTTTCTTCGTTAATAAATAATGAGCTATACAAAAAATTTAGATTTTGGGTGTTGTAGTTCAACCGTTCTGCGAATTTCAATTTAAAACCTTCAAAATAAAACCTACTTTTTATTATTTTTATAACGATGCATTTGTCACCATAAACACTATGGGAAAAACAATATTTTAGTTTTTTTTTTGACACATTTAAAGCTTTAAAAATTCGCCTTTTTGTATGAAATTGATTCTCAGTAATTTAATTCATTATTATATTTGTTTTTAAAATAAATGTAGATTCACACAAAAATTGACATAATACATAATATACATACATATATTAAATAAAAACATTTTAAAAACTTAAAAAAATGCTTAAAACAATTAAGAAAAGGATATCATGGTCCACCCTACAATTTTGTAAGTTTAAAAAAAAAATAAGTTATTTTATCAGTCGGCTCAGTTATTATTTTGCTGCGCAACCTCAATGCACCAAAAATTTGTAACGGAAAAAAAACAATTAAAAAAAGGATATTATGGTCCACCCTACAATTTCGCAATACAAAATTAAGTTATTTTATCAGTTTTTTTTTTTTTTTTTTTTATATTAAGCGCGTGCAAAAGGGGTTGTGACTACCCTTAAGATGATATACACAGCACGAGCGATTAGGTAGATTGGAGGGGATTTAAAAGGAGATACCGATGCACATTGGTTTTGAACGTCTGTAGATCACAATGGGAGGGGAAAATTGAGCTGGGTAGAGCATTCCACATTCGAGTAGTGCGACTAAAGAAAGAATCTCTGTACTTAACAGTACGTCCGAAATTGGGCTCAAGGGTAAACTGATGGGCATTCCTAGAAGCGCGAGTATTACGGTTGAATTGTTTAAGGGGAGGAATGCAACTGGCTATTTCACTAGAGCATTGTTTATGGAAATAACGGTAAAATAACGAAAGACATGAAACATTTCGACGGTGCTCAAGGGATGAGAATGTTTCCGTTATAGTTCTTTCACCTATCATTTTAAGAGCTCTCTTTTCAATTCTATCCAATAAACTCAAGTAGATTATTGGAGCACCTGCCCAAATGTGAGAGTTATACTCAAGTTTTGGACGAATAAAGGCTTTGTAGATCACAGCCAGATCAGAAGGGGAGAAAAATTTCTTGCATCGACGGAGAAAACCTAAACACTTAGCAGCATTTTTGGCGATGTCGAATATGTGGTCGTTCCATAAAAGGTGGTCTGTGACACACATACCGAGGACTGAAAGCTTTTCGGTTTCCTCAATGCAAGTGCCACTCATGGATAGTGGCATGGGGGGTGGGTTTCGTTTTAACGACAGTAGACAGCATTGAGTTTTTGAAGCATTAAATTCTGCACGGTTTTTGATTCCCCATTGGACAATGCTGTCGAGATCAGAATTTAGTGAGCTTATCATACGCTGCCGTTCAAGTTCCACATCCGAAGGACATGGATGAGAATCTGTAAACGAATATGAGAAGCTGAGGGTACTGTCATCAGCGAAACAATTTAATGGATTAGAAGTTTCAGATAAAAGATCGTTTATGAATATAAGGAAGAGAGTCGGAGACAGAACGGAGCCCTGGGGCACACCAGCATTTATTTTGTGAATTTCAGACTTGAAACCATCCAATACAACTTGTATCGAACGGTCCGAAAGGTAATTTCTAATCCAACGAAGAAGAGATTCATCGATACCAAATGCACGCATTTTCGATAAGAGAGCTTGATGCCAAACTCTATCAAATGCTTTGGAAATATCAAGCGCAATAATCTTACTTTCTCCAAAACGATGTAAAGATTTGTGCCACTGTTCGGTGAGATATACCATCAGATCACCAGTGGACCTATTGCTACGAAAGCCGTACTGCCGGTCATTAAGAAGCTTTCGTTCTTCGAGATATTTCTTGAGCTGAAAATTAATCAGCGTTTCCATGACCTTGGAAAGAAGGGACGTAAGCGCAATTGGCCGATAGTTGGAGGGGGAAGAAGACACGCCTTTTTTAGGGACAGGCTGGACAAATGCTGTTTTCCATCCACTCGGAAAGAGACCAGTAGAGTAGGACAGATGGAAAAGCTTACGCAGTGGTTTTGCCAGCGTTGAAGAACACCTCTTCAGAACAATGGGAGGAATACTATCCGGGCCAGCGGATTTGTGTATATCGAGATCTTTCAGAACTCTGGCAACTGCACGAGTGCGGAAGAAGATTTGTCCCATAGAATCATTTGCGCTCTCAAGTACAGGAGGAGTCATATCACTTTCAGGCAGCGACGAATTAACAGCAAACTGTGCTGCAAGCAAATTGGCTTTATCGATTGAGCTGACAAAAGGAGTATCGTTGAAGACGAGCGTTGGAACCGAGGACGAGGTGGTGTTTCGTATGTTTTTTACAAATGACCAAAAATTTTTACTACCTTTGGGACATTGTAGAATTTTTTGCCGTAATTTTTGATCATGTAAAAATTTGGTTCGTCGAATATGAACGTTACAGGTCTTTCTAGCTTGTTGAAACTTTTTCCGGTTTTCCTCTGTAGGGTTGGCTTTATAACTTCGGAAGCTTACTTCTCTAACCCTAATAACCTCTTTACAGCTCGAATCAAACCATGAGTTTTCTTTGGGTTTGATAGGTTTCACCCTATTCGGGATAAAATTTCTCATTCCACAAAGAATTAAGTTTGTAATCATATCTGCACTGGAATCTACGTCACTATCGAGGAAGCATAGTGACCAGTTAAAGTTCCTGAAGAAAACATTGAGACCGTCCCAGTTGGCTTTCTCATACTGCCAAACGGTTCTCTTGGGAGTTTTTTCTTTAACTGTGTTTTGGTGGTACGAGAAATTCGCAGATATGACACAATGGTCTGATGTGCCTAGAGGCGATAATACACTTATAGTGTATTTATCAGGGTCAGAGGTAAGAAACAAATCTAGAGTGTTGGCGGATTGACCTGCAACGTCAGGAATCCGAGTAGGCTCGTCGACCAGCTGAGTTAGGTTGTTTATCTCAGCAAAAATCTCGACATACCTTCCTTCGGGTGTTGTCTGACCCGAATAGCGTAGCCACGAAGAATTATGTACATTGAAATCGCCCGTAACAACGATTTCACTGCGCGGAAAATGGGAAATAATTCTCTGGATGGAGTCGGATAGTGCATCGAATTCGTTGGAAGTCGAATTACTATCCAAACTAGGACTACGATAAATAAAACAAGTATGGATGATGCGCTTATGGATGGTGAATTTAAACCACATGAAATTAAAGTTCGTATTCAAACATGAACCATATTGTGGTTGAAGCTGATAAGCTACATCACTGCGAACATACACGGCGAGACCATGATGTGGACAAAATAGAGGCACTAAGCTATACCCATGTAGGCTGAATTCCGAGTGATCGGTATTTTCCCCTACCTGGGTTTCACTTAGTGCCAAAACAGCTGGCCTGTTTTTCACAGTATGGACATATGCAGCACAAAAATTCTGCCTCAGTCCCCGAATGTTGCTGTAGTCAACCCTAAATTCACCCACCATTACAATAAACAGACATAAAAAACCAAATCAGACAGTTATCTATGCTGATATCAAGTTTGGGCCCCAAATGACTTCACAGTACAATACTACTAGTGTTATGCCTAAAAAAGCAGTGTACTGATCCGCCCCTGGATACACAAAATTAATAACAGCAATTTATCTGATATGCTTCGGCTTAGTCCATCATAAGAATTGCATGTAATGATACATACATATACTACATATAATAACTAAGCCAAAGCACTGTGAGTGAAGTGGAAAGGAGAGATTGGGAATTACCGCTGTGCTATGCCTGTTTGTGGTTTGATCATCTTAAACGTCGCTACACGGGTGCACTTTTGTTGTAGTTTTTATGCACTGCCACTTGCACTTTTTTTTTTTTTTTTATTTGTAACTTGTTTAAGTATGTATGTAGTCTATTGATTCTATTTATTTGCGCGGCGCGATTTGTGTTGGTTTTGTATTTCTAATTTTTTTTATTTATTATATTATATTTTAGAGGGAATGGATATTTTATTTTTTTATAATAAGCGGCAATAGGAGGAAAAAAAAAAACAGAATATTGCAATTGATAGGGTTATTGACTAGGAAGTTCACAACGTAATTCACACTCCTACACACGTCCACTCACGGTGGGTTGCAGATCGGAACCTTGATAGCTGATAGCTATCAAGCCTTGATAGTTGATAGCTTCCTTGGATTTGCTTGAAGGTGACCCGTGACCCACCCCTCGAGTTAAGAGACTGAATCCGCCCTTGAACTCCTCTAAGAATTAATACTACTTGTTTATATAATTTCAAAAACCGTTATTCAAGTCTTCAACGAACAACTGGAAATACCGACTTAAAGCAAGATCGTTAACCACCCAACTCTTAAATTCAAACAAAATCAACCTTTATTCGCAGATGACTCAAACAAAACAAATAGGAAATAAATTAAAATTTGTAAACAAAAGAACATCAATATATTTTTCCTCTCATGTGATGTCACTATTTTTATTGCCACACTAGATATACAAGCTCATTAGACATCATCATCTGTATTTAATTCTAAATATGAATATGCAACACAATTATTAAATTTTTTAGAAGGGAGGCTTTTAGCCAGTTTATTTTAAAAGTTTTTAACGAATATTAATCCAAGAACATTTGTCAGGTTTTCTTGGGTTAAAACATACAAATCTTTTAATTTCCACTTGAGTTATTAATAAAATTATACCAAATACCCAAGCAATTAGCCAAAAACTATGTTTTATGATGCCAACAACTCTATCTCAATCTTAGGCTTAAACAATTCACAAAATTATTAAATAGTTTTTTTTGTTCAGATTTGATCATAATTTTTGTATCATTATCGTAAGAACCCGATTATAATAATTGAGGCATCATTTGACTTCTATTCTAAACTTCCATGTAGGTATTTCTGTTTCTTGGTTTTTATTTGACTCAAGAATAGGTCATTGGATATTTGTATCTTTTCTTCTTTTATTTTGGCGGACTACTCGTACCTACATGGAACTACTGGCTTGCGAATTTGTACGTCTGCGCGACTTCTTTTATTCTATAGCTGGAGGGCTAAACGTGGCGTAGGAAAAAAAAGTGTTACATTCAACTTTCATCTCACACTGTTAGAATGGAATCATTTCCGCAACTTTAAATAAAATAAAGTTTTTGTTTTTATTCAAGTGATGTTGATCGGCTTGATAAATCGGTCTTCTGAAGTCAAGAACAGGAAGTGTTAGTAATATAAGTGAAATTTAAAGACAAAGCTATTATTTTATCAATCAAAGTACCAACGAGAGATAATCACGAAGAATTCAAAGGAAAAACTGTTTTTTTATATTTTTTTTGACAGAGTGAAGTGCTTAATTTTAAGTTTTAGTTTATTTGAGGTTAAAAACGTGGGATTTCAGCTCAAATCTCATTTATCATGAACTGTGCCTTAGTTTTTGTGACTTTTGTGCTATCCAATGTACGAGCCTTAACTGTGGATAATCAATTGGTCAATGCCCGAAATGGTAAGTACATTACATACACATACTTTACTCACTTTAACCCTGCTGAAATTAATATTTGGAGGCGAATATTCATAAAAGCACTTTATCATAATTCATTTTTGAACTTGACATGTTTTCCGTTTGTACAGCTGAGGTCATTTAAAACTTAGAACTTTTTTGGGGTAGGTAACGATAGTAGTTGATGAATATTGTTGTATGGCATGGTAATTTCGCAGATATCTAACAAAAGAGTGCAGATTTATTAACACAACATTATTCACTGTTGAGTGTTGTTGGTTTTTAAATTCAAATTCAGCAAAAGATGACGGGAGAAAGGAAGTAGGTACTCGTGCTACGTGCTACTGTAGTATAACATTGCTACAGTTGAGCGAATTTTTAGAATAAATTTAATTATAAGTTTTGTCTTTTGTTTTGCAGAGCGCGGTTATATTTTGGAACTTAATGGCTTAGATTGTTTTTTTCTTTTAGCAGAAATAAACTTTAATGTTTCTTTTTCTCTTGATTGCCATCATTTAATTTCGAATCTTTATAATGAGATGAAAGAGATTTTGTGTTAATGTGAGTTCAGAAGTATTCCTTACGAAAAGTTTGCTGCCATCAAGTTGTTTGGATTATTCTATGTTCACATAAGAATAGGTAATTAAATCAATGTAGATTGTAGATTGGTGATACAAAAAGTATTGTTGTGATGTTGTCGTAGATCACGCATGTGACCAGTGCCGCATTTGATAACGAAAACCCAAGAGCGCTTGTATATTTCATACTTTTAACTTGGAATTTAGGTACTAGGTTATGGCAAGTTGTGGATTTGTTCTAAATTTGAACGGAGATTTTGATCAAACCTGATGTATTGATTAAATGGCAGATATAGAAGTTGGCCTCGCAATTCCGTTTTTTCAGTTTGAATGTCCGAACAGCATAAACGACTGGATCGATTTTCTTCAAATTTGGTACCTAGCTTTTATTCGATATCCCACATATTTTATTACCTTTTTAGGACTAAAAATAGAATTTAAGGAAAATCTTGTTTTTGTTCCAAATTAAACACGTGTAATGTTTTTTCCAAAATGGCTCTTATTTAGATATTCAATCTACAAACTCTTAATAACAACAAAACAGCCGTTATAACAGTATTTCCCATGGATTAACTTTTCTTACTCATTGTTAGATAAATCGCTTCAAAATATTTTTGTTTTTACATAAGACATAACCTACATGAGGCTAAACGGGTCAAGTACTGGAAAGCAAGTTGCTAAACACAAAACCCAAAACTAATACATAACAACCTAAGCAGCTTGCTCGTCTACTGGCATGGAATTTCTAAAGCCAGTAGAGAAGCAAGTTGAAAAGCAAGTGGACTCGTTCAGGCTTGTATACAAAGCGATTTAAATAGATTTTTCGTGAATTTTTTTTTTTTGATTTCCAAAATATTCTTTAAAACAATTTTTAAAGAGTACAACTTTCAAAAATATACTGTTAAATTAAATTGAAGTATTGCTACGAAGATGATGCATTGAAAAACCTTAAAGAAATCTGAATTTTTGGAGATTAGTCGGAGGTGATTAGAAAAAGGTGATTTTAGGACTTCTGAGTAACACTTGGAACAAAATATTCTGTGCACGCCGAAATTTAGTTTCTTATCTATCCTTCATGGTATGAACTGTCGAATTCCATTTAAGGATGGCTACGTTGATGATGGATTAAAAAACATCCAACAAAAATCTGATTTTTAAAGAATTATTATTTAAAAAAAAACGAAATTTTTGAGATTGAAATTTCAAATTAAAAAAACAAAATTTATGATTCAGGTGAAGGTTGCGTCCCATGTGAGATTGCGATTTTATTTTCGTTTTCGTCATCGAAGTACGATTTGCAATATTTTCAGCAATTTTAATAAAATTGCCCGTGTAGCCTCAGGGAAAAGGAACTAAAAAGCTTTTATAATACTCCATATCAAAATTTTCTAAAACAAGTTCCTTGGATTAAAAAAACAAATTCTTTTGAAAATTCGATAGATATAAGCTAGAACATGTAGGTTGGGCTTAGGCAGTCAAATATAATATGGGAGTGGGGGTATATTTCCCCTGTTTAGGCAGCAGGGGCAATTTTCTAAAAAAAAAAATATTTAAAACAAAAATGAATTTATTAAATAACAACGGTTATTAACAATGCCCTCTTGTAAGGCCAAAAACTTTTTCTTCCATAATTTTTTTAAATAAAGTTCTTTAAATTAACAGGTTTTTGAAAAATAATATCTTAATAGGATATGAAGAGGCCACTTTCATATCTGAGCGAAACAAGTTTTTTTTTGGAGTTGAGGTCACTTCTTGTACTTTTTAAGTGAATTATATTCATTAGCTCCACTTAAAACATAAGTAATTTTAATATTTTAGTTTTTTCGCCTACATAATTAACTGGTTTTTGAAAAGATCATTTAGTCGGAATTTTCTTAGTCTTATGAGAAAGTTGGTTCATTTATTTTGTATGATCCTGCACTTTGCAGACAATGCGTCTGCTGAAGTTTGAACATCCACCAAAGCCGTAATACTTGTTCGATTTAAAAAAAAAAACTAACCGGCAATCGCTTCGTTTTGGCAGAATCTAGTGCCGATGTCTTTAGTTTTTTTTTAATTTTTCTTTAAAAAAAAGTTAAGGCCAAAAGATTCAAAAACCACCAACAAATTAAATAGAAAAAACTTTGGCCTTCTGTCACCACTGTAATTTTTGCTGCATTTTCGTAAAAATTACGGGAATCGCTTCATCTCGGCAAAATCTAGTGCCGATATGTTTAAGTTTTTTTTATTTGTCTTAAAAAAAAGTTATGGCCAAAAGATTCAAAAACATCTTTATTATTTTCTAAGGTTTTTCCAGAGGCAAGAGTAAAATGGACATTTTAATTGAAGAAAAAAGGAAAATACCCAAAATAAAAAGATGGTTAGAACTGTGGCATTTTTGTGTTGCATTTCATTCAAGAAATACTAAAAGATAATTAAGACAAAATTTGCGATTGTGATGCATTTAGCTTCAGAAGAAAACTGCAAGTTGACTGCATCAACAAGTCTTTTAATATTCACGCAAGGTGTTTAGTTTGCGGTCCAGCAGAAATTGTCAGGAGAACAGATTTGGTTCATTGTTATACGTGCAAAAAATTGACTCATTTCAATTGCCTGACTCACCTTAAAAAAAATAAAGAGCAAATATAAGATGATTATTTCATTTACAACTGTGACTTATGCTCAATGTGGCTGACGAGCTATGAGTAACATCAGTCCAAAATTTTTTTAGTTAATCATAACATTTTTGTTAAGACAAATAAAGAAAACTTAAAAATATCGGCACTAGATTTTGCCGAGACAAAGCAATTGCCGTAATTTGTACGAAAATGGGGCGAAAATTTCAGTGGTGACAGAAGGCCAAAGTTTTTTTTACTTAATTTATTCGTGGATTGTTTAATCTTTTAGCCATTACTTTTTTATTAAGACAAATAAAAAAACATAGGCACTAGATTTTGCCGAGATGAAGCGATTGCCGTTTAGTATTTTTAAAATCGAACACGTATTATCTTGAAAAGTAAAAATTACATAACCATCCGGTTTTCAGTGTCTAACTTAAAATTGGTAAGAGCATTGAATTTTGAAGGCAGTAAAGACTCTCCCAAACCAATGCGAAACTTCGTTGCGGCGAAGAAACATTCGTCAGTCAAAATTAATTCATATATTTCTCCGCCGCGTAGGTGTGCGCACTCTCATATATCACCATGTAAATAAATTATGACATGCGAATGTTTCTCCGCCGCACCGAATGTTCCGCATTAGTTTGGGAGAGCCTTAATAGTACTTAATTAAATTTTATTTAGATTAAACTTTGTTTTAAAAAAGGTTACGAAGAAGGAATAATCCCAACATTGATTATTTCTTAATTTTTTTTTTTCAAAAATTTAAGTTTGAAACTAAATTTTTCAACTATTGTTCATGTCTTTGTCTGTACAAAAAATTATAACAAGGCATTTAAAGTATTAACGTCGTTTTTTTAATATTTTGTTTTCTATTTTAAGTAATTTTTTTTAATTAAACGTCTACTCGCCTGAACGGGGCTGAACAGGAACACGCACCCTACATTTTCTTATAGTTTTGACCAAACCTACGCGCTCTTGCTTTTTGACACATCTTATCCGAATCACCTTGTACATTAAAAATATAAGAAAGAATGAAACTGTTCATTTCAATCGGGATGATTGCCAGTATATTATAAGAGCATCATAATATTAATCGTTGTATAACTACGTTGGCGTTGGCAATCAGTAAAGGGTAAAGCAGGGGTACAGGTGCTAAGCAACGATGATCGAAAATGATGGTTCAGACTTCAGATATTTACAGGCGCGCACTTGTAAAAGATTATGAAAATCTATCGATCTTTCGGGAGTGGAGTTATTGGTACATTCCAAAATTATTGTATTAATTTTTGAGCAGAAAAAGGGGCCCCCCTTTTGAAGGTCTTATTTTGCTAATCTGATCTTAATACGGCCGGCACTGCATTTTTCTTTGTCAAATTTGTACTTATACTTTTTGTTTCACATGCGTGTGTGATAAGTATAAATGAGATGCTTGTTTTTGCTCTGTTTTTGTGCATGACTCCATAACGCAACACATTTGGATGTTATATCATATACCTACCATGTTGACCCTTATATTTATACTTTAACAGTGGACAATAACATTGATTTCAATGTCGTTTTAACAAAAAAAATGAATCGAGCCCATATGGGATTGGTCATAAAATTAAATCAAGGTCGTGTTTCAAAGGGAATTAGACTATAGGGTTTTAACATATTTTAGGTGCACGAGCAATTTATATGCCTAAGTTGTGTTTAATGGCATTCGTACATAATGAATCTATTTATTTATTTTTGAGAACTGCTGCAAAGATATGTAAGTGAACTATAAAAGCTCTCTTAAACCAAACGCGAAACATTAGCTGGTGACTGACTTTTGTTGTTAGTTAGTATTGTTGGCTTATGAGAGCCTTAAAAGTTTAAATCTGTTTTGAGCTATTCATTGCTCTATACCTTCTTTATATGCGTGATTGCGAAAATACAGGAACCGACCCAAGCAATAATTAATTATGTACATATTCTTTCTACGAAGCAAAATTGCAAAGCAAGTAATAAGTTAACCCTCGGGCTTTATGAAAGCCCTTTTAAAAATTTAAAAGGCTTTTAAGTCAAAATATGACGTTTATTCCATACAAAATACGTCTACGTCATTTAAAAATTTAAAAGCCTGTTAAATTTTCATGAAATTGGCCATAACAGTTTTTTTTAAATATGTAGGTTGCTTCAAAAAAAAAATTGATAATATAATTATAATTTAAAATCTACCCATAAGATTCCGTTTAAAAATCCAGAATAATTTAAAATGCTTGTGGAAACTAAATTCCCAATAGACCAGGCGCGCCAAGTCAGGTGCAAAATATGAGCACCTCAGTTTGACAACTGATTTGTACCCAGGAAACAGGTATTTATGTTGTGTTGCGTCTGCCGAAGGAATATCTGGGGGTGAAATGACTTTCGAAGCTCGAGTCAATAACCATGACTACTGTCGAACTTGGCGAAAACTATTTTACTATATTTATTTGTACCTGTTTACATTAACTGTAATAAGTGGAATGAGGACTATGAAAAATTGAATCAAGTTTTGTGTCATCTTTCAAGTAAAAGCGTTTTAGTTATTGGAGATCTTAACGCCAGAACCTGCAATATGCAAATAACTACGATTAATAAAATAAACAACCCGTTAATTTCTCCGGAAACCAGGATATCCAAGGACGATGTATGCAACTCAAATGGAACAAATCTTCTAGAAATGCTACAATTATGCGATTGCTTTATTTTAAATGGCTGCACTAATGGAGATTTTGAAGGACATTTTACGTTTGTTGGAGGCCAAGGCAAATCGGTGATTGACTACTGTGCAGCAAACAGCGACTGGTTAGATTTGATCACATCGTTTGAAGTTCAGTGCAAAACTTATTCCGAAACTACAACACAACAAAAAAAACTTAATCTTCTCCCAAAGCTAAAATGGAATAATGAGGATGTGTGTTCCTATCCAAGCAAATTAGGTCAACACTTATCAGAAAGGACTATACACCTAAATTCAGTCGAAGAACTCTCAAACCAAATAACATCTTGCATAAGGAGATCTACACGCATCCAAACGCCAAATATAGGAAGAAAATTGAAACAGAATTGGTTTGATTATGAATGCATTAAAGCGCGAAATAAATCATTCTCTCTCTTACACTCACTTCCTAATTGCTACAGTGAAGAATTGAAACGATGGTATTTAGAATCAAACTCCAACTATAAAAAACTATGTTACCTTAAAAAGGTTAAATTTCATAATAACCAAGCGCACGTTTTAGGCCTCACTAAAAACTCAAAATAATTTTGGAAAACTGCTATGGAAATAAACGGATTCAATTTTGTAATAGGCACAACTATATCGGCGTATGATCTGTCTGAACACTTCAAACAGCTACTGCTCAATAAAACTAGTTTATCTTTTGCATATGCTGAACCGTTTATCGCAGACGAAATATTGGACTCTGAAATAAGCATACATGAAATCCAAGCTGTAGTTGACAAAGCAATAAATGGAAAAGCACCTGGTGAAGACGGTAAACCCTACGAATTTTTCAAATATGCTTGTCCAGCTTTAAACTACCAACTAAAGCAATTATTTAATAACATATTTACAACAGCGACTGTTCCTGCTTCCTTTTAAAAAATCCGCAACATTTCCAATTCATAAAAAAGGTGATTTAAACAATCCTGAAAACTATCGTCGAATATCTTTTATCAACACCATTGCCAAAATATTTTGCGGTGTACTTGTGAGCAGGCTAGAAAAATGGGTGGATGATCATGAAATTCTAACCGAACTACAAGCGGGATTCCGGAAAAATTATGCAACTGTTGACCAACAGAACTCAAGAAGTGTAACAAAATATAATTGGTTCATAAATGGCAGCAAAATTGAAGTTGCTAATGAATACAAGTATTTGGGAGTGAAAATAAATTCTACTCTGGATTTCAGGAAGCACCTTCAAGAAAAGGCAAATTCATCACAAAGCTTGGTCAACATAACATGGCGAAAAATTTTTACGAACGAAAATGTTACACTTTCCGCTAAATACAAAATTTTTGATAGTGTTGTGAAGTCAACACTCTGCTATGCTGCTCAAGTTTGGGGAGCAGAGGAGTTCGAAGAGGTTGAAAAATGTCATACAAATTTCCTAAAAAAGCTTTTTAATCTGCCGAGAAATACTCCGAATTATGCAGTGTATTTGGAAACTGGGCTGCCTAAGATTTTTACTTACACTCTGAAACTTCAAGCAGACTATATTTTAAAAATAGCTTTCCACACTGATACTCGTCTCACGAAAAAAATGCTTATGTATGAAGAAAGAAACAAGGACTGGTGGATAATAAAATGGCAGAATAAGGCTTCTTCTTGTGGGATCGATTTGCAGTGGAATTTTAATAATCTAATGCTATTAAAAGAACAGCTTTACACCATTATATAAATTAATGACGATAATAGTCGAAGTGCCTTAATTGCGGAAGCACGTTAATCCAAAGAATTATTTATTCGCAGAAAAACTATAACCTTTTAAATAACAACTACTTTCAAGATGACTTCAGCTATAAGGAAATATCGCTTTTATTTAAATCAAGGTGTGAGCTACTCTTCTTAAATGGAAGACCATACAGCGTCACACTATGAAAGTGATAGCGTTTTCTGAAAGTTCTTTCTGAAAATAAAAATATATAAATTGTACAAATATGTGTGTATAAAATAAAATAGATTCGTATCGTGCGATAAATCGATTGAAAAGTGGCACTTCCTAGATCACGAATGTACAATTTTTAAGTATCTACGGTGCTTAATTTATCCGAAAACCGCGTTTTTAAGAGAAGAATATGCCGATTTTGAAAAATTGGTTTTTCATACCGTCCAATACACATATTAAAAGGTGTCGGTACTTTATTTCAGTGTGTGACGGCACCTAAACTGTTGAAGAGACCAATTATCTTCGACATTCTGAAATAATTAAAAATTTAGTATAAATCATGTGCTTTTCTTACAACTTCTTTTTTGACGTGTCAGGTACAATAACGAAACGTTACGTGTGATAAAATATACAAACAATCAACAGATTTCTCATTGGAATTCCACATTCTCCTTGCATTTCACAATTTTGCCTTCCGAGCCCATGAAGCAAGAAATTCCTCTTACCGCCTAAACATTATGCGCTTTAAAATATGTCTCTCGCAAAAAACTTCCGTATTTTAAGGGAATGCACCTCAAATATTTATGCAGATAACGAAGATTCGGTTTAAATTTGAATTTAATGATTTACCAAAAACAACACGTACAGTTTTTTCTGACTTAAAACCTTTAAATCTTGAAAGCCTCAAACTTTTCGAAATAGACTTTAACTTTTCGTAAGTGACTTCTTAGTGTTATGAACATTTACTCTAAATTGTGGCTTTTTAGCATCGCAAAATGCTAGGTTTCTATTTTCCATTGAATGCCAAAGTTTGCCAAGACAGGTGGAGTGATTCCTATTTTTTTTTCTATTATTTTCCTATTTTTTTTTTTTTTTTTTGTTGGTTATCTTTTCAAAATCTGTCAAGTTGTATCTATCAATGATGAGTGGGAACCTAGCATGAGTTTCATGTAATCATATTATCTTCTTCCACAATTGCGTACAACTCAATTAATTTCAGACATAAATAATTATTATGCAACAACTTCACGACTTTCTTTAAACATTCTTCCGCTGCATTACTTATTGCATCACGATGCACTTAAAACAAACATTGATTGCTTATACCTCCTATAATATCAATTACCAAATAATTTCGATTTTATTCTCACTTACATTTTCAATTTCAGATTGTTTCGAGCGAATCGCATTGGAAGCAATGTTACCATTTGAGAAGACCTTTCGCACCGAAGACACAAACTCATTGATGGCATGCAAAGAGATGTGCATCAGAGCCGGCGATAATTGTCAGGCGATTTCCTTTGGGTTGGTCATAATGATTTATTTAAAATTAAATACTCAAATACTAAATTGTGTTCCCTTTCGTTTCTCTTGTTTCTGTAAATATAGTGTCCATCGACGCGGAAATGGTACCTGTCAGCTGTCATCGGAGAAAATCGACTCGACCGGATCACGCCCACCCGGAACAATTTTCGATCCCGATTTTGATTTATACTCACGAAAGACAAATTGTTTCGATTTACATGAAAATACAATACCAATAGCGTCAGATCCATATAATCAGCAGCAGGATCATGGTCCAAGTAGACCAACTTCGGTAGCAGGATCACCTATTTTAATAGTTAATTCATCGCCGACTACGCCTGAAGAATCGTTTCACATTGAAACCGATAGATATCCACCTCCTCCAGCTCCCACCGACGTTTACAGCACAAACTATCCATCGTCAGTGGATAACTCAGGATACCATTCGACAAAAGGTCCTTCAAGCACCTACGGTGATCCAAATGATGACAAATGGACTAGTTCGGGGGGAAATGGTGATCGCATCTACTTCTCACATGATGCTTATCCACTGTATCAATACCCGATGCTGTACGAGCAGAATTATCCCTCCCCAAATCAGGAAGTTTATTATCCCGGAGGCTATGCACAAAATTCTCCCTCCCTGGGAGATCGGTACAAGCCCAGCTATCCAAGTGGAGATGAACAACAACCGCATGATCATCCCCGGCCAATTTTTGGCTTGGGCTATGGCAATGGATACAGCTATGGGAAGCCGGTTAAATATGACACCGGGAACCGCCCAACGACACAGGATTCGCACGTTTTTTCACATCTCCCTGACAACAAGCCTATACCTCCGGGTGAATCGGGATACACAAGACCATTTCCATCGAGTGATTCAGGCTACTCTAGGCCAATTCAAACCAGCGATACTAGCTACACGAGACCAATGCCATCAAGTGACTCGGGATACACAAGGCCAATGCAATCTGGGGGAAATGGTGGTAACAGACCTGACAACGATCAGACAACTTCTTCGTATCTTCCCAGGCCAGGAAATGGTGGATCAGCGGGTATCTCAAGTTCTGACACAATCAAACCAAACAATGCCCTGGATTATACTAATAGGCCTGATCCTGCATATGGGGGTACTCAACAGTCTGTACAAAGTGGAGGCTATGGGCAACCTAGTGGACCTGTACGACCACCAAAAAAAGACAGTCCTCGACCAGGCTATGGTTATGTTTCGCAGGGACAACAAAGTCAATCGAATGGTGACTCCATTCAAAATAATTCTGGTCAAGGTTATAATGATGATAAAATGATTGCAACGTTTTTCAATCCAGATGACTATCATGGACAAGGAAATAGAAAAAGTAAGGGATAATTTATTATGTTATTTAAGTTACACATAACAAGTTGTTTTTGTGATGCCAAAGGTCTAAGAAATGAGATTTGTTGGTAATTAGAAAAATTCTTATGATAACAATTGGTTCTGTTTTGTACCCAACAGATACGATGAAAATCTAGTTCATATACATAGGCTGAATGAATGTCCTAGAGGAAAATTGAAATTAAGTTTAAGCTGCAAACTTGTCTGAGTGATACTGTAGGATTATTTTATATTTTGGTTAAGGTTTTCACCTGAAACTTTTATTTACAATAATTTAACATAGGTTCGTAAAGATCATATGTATTTCTAAATTTCGATGTTTTCGTCAATAACTTCACAGATTTCGATTGAAATTTTAATATGTGATCCGTGTAAAAGTTAAAATTATATTCCAAATTTTCTACCAAAAAATTATATTCATATTAAATAGCGAGAGTTTCAATTTTTGAGAGTTTGATTATTTTCTTAATTAATTTAGCTGTATAAAGAACACATTTTTCTCTAATAATAAAATGCATCTTTACCTACATACATACATATGTATACAAAATCAAAAGTTGAACTATTATAACAAGTAGACTCAATCCAGCCTTAAATTGCATTAATTATTTACAATAATTGGCTAATTTTTATTCAAAATTGGAATTTAAACTGACAATAAATAGACAATACGAACTTAAAAGTAAATCCTGACTTATGGAATTTATACCTGCAAGGCGGGGAGAGTACGATAACTTGGGCGCCGGAAATTGATAACGGATTTTTGTAGAAGGGTCAAATACAAGCATTTTTTCCTATAGGAGGTAGAAGCGATTTTCGATAAAAACGACTTAAATGGTTTAACAAATATTATAAAGCAACGACCATACTTAAAATGCAAGACAATAAAGGTTTTAAAAGCCAGAAATCTGATCTTTTCAAAAAATTTGCATTCAAACTCAAAATTTTGATTAAAAAAAACGCAAAAAGAAATGATTGGATCAATTTTGCTCAAAATTGTAAAATGGAAAACTAAATTTTGTTTTTGTGGTCAATGCTCATATCAGTTCTGAATCGAACACAGAAAACCGAAAGCTTTTATGTCCTCCAGTTTTTGCGAAAATGTTTAATGTGATCTTTTTTTGATAAAAATTAATCTTGGTGTTAGGTTGATCTTTCATAGTAATATAAATAACAGCAATCGAAGTAAAGTACGAGCCCTGGTCAAAGACTTGCATGTTTTGAACATTACAATTGCATTATGTAGGTACCTAAGACACAAACATGTATATATGTATTTATATATATTATGCTGCAGTCATACAGTAGTGCTCAGTTAATGCGATTTTTTCATACATTAACATTTATCATATGTAGCTGTTGACATTGGAAACAGAGAATACATTTAAAGTTCCTTAAATGCAAACGAAATTTCGCATACACCGAAGCTTGTACATATCCCAATCCTATAATGAGCCCAAGCAGGGGGGTTGCAGGGGGGCAGCATGCCCCCCCATACATACCTCGGTTTAAAATGCCCGCCTAATGCTGGGTACTAGCACTTTATTTAAACATCAAGTTTTGCATACACCGAACCTCGCACATACCCCAAATCCTATAGTGAGCCCAAGCAGGGGAGTGCAGGGGGGCAGCATGCCCCCCCGAACATACCTTACTGTTTATACGCCGGAAGGCTGGGTGTTGGAAAATTATGATAATTTTGAGTCAATTTGTGTAAGAATTAATCCATATTATATTTTTACTATCAAAATGAGACCACGTAAAATACTCAAGCAAGAAAAAAAATGAACTGAATTAAAATAGTAGTTTTGGTAATTTTTAATTTTCTCGAAAAATAGAAGACATAAAATCATTTTGTTTTCGGTTTCTGATTAAAAATTAAGGTAAGCAACGATTTCTAAGAAAAAAAATATAACATAAAATCTCAAAGTTTTGAAAAATTACACTTTAAACATTTTTTTCCCAAATTTTGAGTTTGAAAGTAGTTTTTTCAAAAACTATGAATAGATTTTACTTGATTTAAAAACTGGCTAATAAAACAGAGTATTGGCTTTCAAAAAAGATATAACACTACCGTTAATTTTAAATGATTTTATTTTCATTTATAGTATTTTTTCATTAAACTGCCCCTCCCGCCCAAACGGGGGGAGATAAACAATAGTAAAAAATGTTTGTATTTGACCCCTCTACAAAAATCCGTTATCAATTGTTGGCGCCAAGTTATTGTACTCGTGCCCGAAAGGCTTTGTTCTGCTTTATATGGTCCATTTTCTTTAATAGTTTGATTAAAGTCTTGAAAGCTATTTTATACAAACCAATCACTTCTTGTCTAACCCAAAAATAATTTCAATTTCCCCAACAAAAAAAACTTCTATTAACAAAAAATTATTTTTTTAGATTTATCCTGAAATGCAGTTTCCCACAATCACTTTAAACATTAAGAAATAATAATAATAATTTTAACTATATACCTGTAGGACCTCAGGTCTTTTAAATGCGACGCACGGCACTAGTTAGAAGAAAATAGAAGGAATGGAAAGATTTTTGTTGGCACTAAAGTTTTCAAGAAACCAAAATATGATAATTGAAGATACTTTTCAATTATAACCGAAAAGCCTTCACTTCTTTTTGCATCAACTCCTTCATAGCTGGTGTCCAGTTTTAGGAACGACTTCCTTCTGATTTTTCAGTAATTTCAAATCAAATTAAAAACACATGTATTTAATAGTACTAAAACAGAAAGGAATTGATGTACTTGGTTATTTTACTAACCTATCTCCTACCTGTAAATGGATAGATATTTATATACTTTGGTTATAAGGAACTTCTATATTTATGGGAGCAAAATGATTCATATTCACAAAATATGTTCTTTTACTAACAAAACATTAAAACAATAAACAAATTCACCCTGAATGAACAAACAAAGCACACATTTATGCCGTAAGCATTCCGGCAAATTAGATTTTGGCATGGATGTAACATATAGTATCTTAGATTTTGGTGGTTTTCGATGAGAAATAATATAAACAAAGAGCATATGAGATTGCTCCCGCTCAAAAAGGTGTGCTATTTGCAGGAAAAATCAAAACGTGCATGAAAGTGCATTATTCACTCTCTGTGTTTTGTTATTTTTCTATATATAACTTTGGAAGTATGCATCTTTGGAAAAAAAATCCAAACAAAATTTGTTTGTAATAAAATTCTCCACAAGATGACATTTTTATAAATCTTTCTGATATTATATTTTTGTGGCTGTACAGCGTTGAAATCAGAAAAAAGCTGTAAAAAACAGAGTAGTTTTAAAGCGCTAAACTGACAGATAAAAAATTGTTCAATTCTACTCCAAATATGGACTCAAGTACTCTAGGGAATAACAAATTGAAATATTGAAACCCAATTCAAATTGGTCTGATAGCTTCGGCATGAGAGTTAATGTTAAAAAAGTGCATCGCGAAATGTTTGCATCAGTGCTGTGGTCAAAGTTGGACATTTAAGCTGGCGCAAATTTTTGTACACATACTTTTGGAACCCTTAGCTATCGTAAAGTATCGTTACAATATTTTTTTTTATTTTTTTAGTGACTTTGCAAGCGATTTCAAAAATACAAAAATCGTATGAAAAATGTTTTTTTAGTAAAATAATTATTTTAATTTATTTAAAAAAGCATTTTTGCATACGAATTTTGTTCTTTTAAAATCGCTTGCAAAGTCATTAAAAAAAATTAAAAATACTATTGTTACGATACTTTACGATAGTTAGGGGTTCCAAGTATGTGTACAAAAATATGCACAAGCTTATGTCTAACTTTGACCACAGCACTGATGCAAACATTTCGCGGTCCACTTTTTTAACATTATCTATCATGCCGAACCTATCAGACCAATTTGAATCGGGTTTCAATATTTTATTTTGTTATTCCCTAGAGCCGCAGTTCCCAAACTGTTGATTTTTCAGGGTTCCGCGACTTTCTCGAAGTACAAATAATAAAAACACAAAACTATTTTTTTTAAGTATCTAGGTACCGTGAAACCGGGTGACTGTTGCATTTTCATATTAAAATATGAATAACTTTTGCATACCTAGATTTTTTGTACAGAGTAATGATGTTTTGCACAAGTATTGTAATGTTTGGACAAATCAGTTGACTAGTTTAATTATTATACTATACCTATTATTTGCAGCCTTATTAGGAGACTTGTACTTGTAAACCTCGTAGATCTTCTGATAACAAGTTTTCTTACAATTTTGATGCAATATTTCACATTTTGTCGTGGCCAAATTCACTCAAAAATGCAGGCCAATGTCTCCAAATCATATGCCATTTTTGATAAAAAGTAAACATACTTTTTTGTTTTATTGTAACATTCATAAATAAAAGCAAACTCGATTTGCATAATAGTCCACATAACTGAGTGAAAATTATTTCGCTGTAGTATTTCCACAAAATGTTAAAACCTTTCAACGATTGTTGGTGTTTTTTTAAGGTTTTTTAATAAAAATTATTATGTTTATAACTTTTTTTCTTAATTTATCCTAATGAAGCTATTACAATAATTTTAAATGTATTAAATTATACATTTTAAGAAAAAAAGCTGAAAAGATTGGAAAAGTCCTTTAAACAAAAAAAATAGAAAAAAAGATCCATTCTTTGGCCAAATTCACCGCACCCACCAGGCCAATTTTTACCCAGCTTCCCGGTATGTAATTACAAATACAAACGTGTTTGAAGTTTGTATTTTTTTTTTTTGAAATGTGATGTGTTGTTTTTCATTTTTTTAGTATCGTTAAGAGGTGGGGTTCCGAAATCTATATGGACTTTCTTAGTTCCAGAGCTTAAAAAGTTTGGGAACCGCTGTCCTAGAGTACTTGAGTCCATGTTTAGAGTAGAATTGGACCATTTTTTATCTGTCAGTTTAGCGCTTTAAGACTACTCTGTTTTTTACAGCTTTTTTCTGACTTCAACTCTGTATAGCAACAAAACTATAACGCCAGAAAGTTTTATATAAATTTCATATTATGGGAAATTTTATAGCAAACAAATTTTGTCGTGTTGTTTTTATCCTAAGATACATACTTGCAAAGTTATGTAGAAAAATAACAAAAAATAGGCAGTGAATAATGCACTTTCTTGCATGTTTTGATTTTTCCTGCAAATAGCACACCTTTTTGAGCCGCAACAACCTCATATTCTCGTTGCTTATGTTTTTCCTGATCGAATCCCACAAAAATCTAAGATGCTATATGTTACATCCACATGTGCTCCAATTTTATCCTAATTTGACTGGACTAAAAATGACAAAAATAAATGGTGACACACTAGGGCGTATACGCACTTTTTTATTACATATATAGTGAATTAATAACAAAATTTAATACATTTTCGTTCTTGCACGTTAAGTTACTTTATGTCAGGTATGAAGATCAAACAATTAACCAAAAGGAAGCGCTGTTATTATTCACAGATTTTGCAGTAAAGTGAAAAGTTTGCTGTAAGTTTTAAAATCTGTTAGTTAGTAACGATAAATTATTGTCTGTCACTGGATTTACCATAAGGCCTACTAAGTCCAGATCTAGTACCTGTACCTGTAATGTATTCGCATATCTGTGAAATTTGCCTAGAACAGCTCTGTGTTTTTTTTTTTTTTTAATTTTTGGTATTGAATATACCTACTGCCATAGAAATATACAAGTGCATCCTTTGGATAATTTCACAAAATACGAAAAAATAGTCTATTTCACTTATAACAAAAAACAACAAATTGATTTGAATGCAAAACACGAGCATCGATCATGAGGCGTAAAAGTCAAGCGTTTTTACTTATTAGCCGGGAGGACTAATCTTTCTAAAAAAAATATTAAAACACGAAAAATATAATCATAAATAAAATGACAGAACATTTTTCAAAACTATTAATTTTACTACGGAATACATTAAAGGTCTACAGTTCGATTCTGAAACTCTACGGTCACACTATAAATTATTTATAGAACATTAAAAAGCAGATGAATGTATTGAAAATTAATAAAACCTACTTTTTTATAATAGACTAAGAGCCCATCAGGACATCTACAGTGGGACGTATCAGACAGACATTTTAAACCAGTAAAAAGCGAAAAAATCATGTTAACGTGTCAAAGAACTATTATTTTGATAGTTTTAAGGTGACGTAAGGCCCTATTTTCTGCCTAATTGGACTGTTGTGTCTGGCTGATTAAGAAATATTGTTTAATATTTGCACAAAGAAAATATAAAAGCTAGATTTGATACTGTTATGTAAATGAAATGATTTGCTTAACAGACTTAAGGTGTCTGGCTGACGTTAAACCCCACTGTAGATGTCTGGCAAATGTCAAATAAAGTTAATGACACCATCCCCTAAGGCATATCTAAAATTCAGATTTGTTAAAAGAACGCTATGCTTCAACATTAAAAAGCAACTTTAACACTCGCTACCTTCTAATTGTCCCCGGATTGAAGATTCTTGTTCACAAAAAATATCCTAGCATTGATTTTGTATAGTCTTTGTTTTTGAATACATTTTTGTTTAACTTTAAGTCCTTGGTTTTTAGAAAATTACACCTCCTGCCTGAGCGGAGTAGATACATACATAAAGGGTCCGCCATCTTTTTTCAACTAGTGCTTATTTCGTGATTGGTAACACTTAGCTCATGTCTGATTTGACAGATAATTAGTTTTATCCTTCCGCTGAACGAATATGGTTGTGTATACGCTTGAACAACGCTGGGAAATATTGCGACATTACTTTGCCGATTTTCCAAAAAAAAATCATCTTTTCAGATGGAGCTCATTTTGATCTTGGCGGGTATGTAAACAAGCAAAATTGTCGCATTTGGGGCACAGAAAACCCGCACGCATACATTGAAAAGCCGATACACCCAAAACGAGTCACTGTTTGGTGCGGATTTTGGTCTAGAGGCATAATTGGGCCATTTTTCTTCAACTGAGCAAGGAGTGGCCGTTACAGTCAATGACGATCGTTATCGGGCCATGTTGAACGAATTTTTCTTCACAAAAATTGAAAAGGAGGATATTGGCAACATTTGGTTTCAACAGGACGGCGCTACGTGCCACACAGCTGAAGCTACACTCGATGTTGATGATGCATTTTCAAAAAAAAAAAAGTTTTTGGCGGACCCTTTACATACATATATCCCGCTTTTATAGTAAAACATAATGATTCTATTTTACAAATCGACTTATTTTTGCTGGTTTAATTATTGTCCTCTCCTCTGATGCAAGTATGTGCGGGAACTATATTTCTCAACATTTTCGAATTTGTAGTTCCAAAATGTCTGTTTCTAAATTATGTCTGATTTTTAGCTTTAAATCGATGTGTCTGATTTTCGTGTCTGATTCTTCTTAGTTTTATGTAAAAATTGAATAATTTATTTTTTAATATCTTAAAAAGTAAAAGTCCTATATAGATCCGGTTTTTACTGTTTTACTAGAAATTGATCACAGCAATTAATTCTGAAAACAAAATAATAACGTACAATTTTGAAAAAAGTTAGTTAACATTTTTTTTTTAATTTATTTTTTTTTAAATTTCGAGTTTGAAAATTATTTAATTTTTTAAACACTATCACAAACGCAGCTTAATTTAAAATGAAAATTAAAGAAGAGATTTTTGACTTTCCAGAAAGGTATGGCAGGGCATTGCAAGTCTTACGGTTGTTTTTAAATATTTAAACCTTGAACTGAGTTCAATTTTTAGTTTAAGTTAACCGAGATCATTCTGCCGTTTAAACCTAAGTTCAACGTTTGGGACCACTATTTATAATACAATGGAATTTATTAACTTATTTTTCATAACCAATTCCATAAACAAACCCATATCTGCTGTTAAAGTCGTTATTTCTCTTTTTTTTTACACAATCATTGATTTATTTTCCAATTTTTTTTAAATTTTGTACGTGTCACTTGAAACAAAATGTTGACAAGTTATCAACATCCCAAAATAATTGTTGCTGTTTCGCGTGTGCTTTGTTTCAGAAAGAGAAAGAATAGACAAGGAAAGCTATACGTACTGTTTGCAGCAATATGTCACTCTTTTTCATAAAATCTAGTTAACCGAAGTTCAACTGAAATGAAGATCAGATTTCACTGTGAAACCGGACTTGTTAAACCAAAAATTTAAACTCAGTTTAATGTTCAGCTGATCTTAAGTTTTAACTCCCACTGTGAAACTGGGGGTTAATCATATTTATTTTCTTAAACGTATTAATTGATATAGACAACACAAAATTTCAAAATAAAACATCTAACAGCTTTCAGGGTATTGAATTTTGAAAAAAAAAGTTAATATTTTTCTTACAAATCCAAAAAAAAATATGTTTTGAAAATTATTATGTGCAATTTTTTTTATTGTTTTAAATTCCAATGATCTCTGGTGTAAAAATGGCAATCAAAATCTTTAAAGCCGTTAAAGAGAAATTTGAAACTAAAAAAAAAAATTGGTTGTATGACAGGTACCGTTAATAACTGTTTTTGGTAATTTTATTACCAAAATATTTACTATGTAGGTATTCAATAGTTCACATTTTTTTTTTTTAAATCGATAAGGCCATTTTTGAGATGAATAATTTTTGTATTGGTAAAAAATTTAAAGTTCTCCTCCAGAGAATCCTCTAAAAACCTTAAGTCCAAAGTTTTCAGTGGCTTAGGGTAAAGGTTCATTCATTTAAATTTTTTTCTTCAAACAATTTATTTCAATTATTGATGACTATTTCCTGTTACGAGAAGATCTAATTAAGTTTAAGGAATATCCATATCTTCTGTTTTATGTTGACAAATGTAAATCTATGTATTTTACACGCAAAAAGACCTTACAAATACTATGAAAAAGGTACATATTATTGAAAGTATTTTTTGGGAGTTAGGTAGTATTTTTCCTGTTCTACGGAATATAAAACCATGCTCATATAAAATAGAATACAACTTTTATTGATTTTGCTATATCATCTCAATTTTACTTTTATTATATTAGCGTTAGTACCTACATATTAACCATTTTATGGTGAATATTTCAAGATTTTTTCAATGCACACAGATGCGAGCCTTAATAATCTATTTTTTTTAGGAAATGTACACCATTCAAACCTTGTGTAATTTAACTTAAATTATGGAGTGTTAGTTTTTGGGTCTTAAGTTAACAACAATTTCAAATAAATGGAACACAAAGTGTTACTTTGTTTTTACAAAACTAACTAACATTATGTATAAATCAAACAATTTTTGTAATACAAAGTTTTTCTTATTTCAGTGGGACAAGCTGGCTCGCATCCAAGCAATCCAAATAAGGGTAAGCTTAATTAATGTTAATTATGTGTTATTTATTACTATAAAAAATATTGTAAGTAGGTTAGGTACTGCCTTTGAAAGGATTGATGCTAAGGATTCGTTTTTTTTTTGTTAATGTTTCATAGAAAAAAACCATTTCCTTGAAATTTTACCTGCCATAATTATAAATAAAGATGTTTAATGTTCGCTTCATGCTTTGCTTATTTGCGTGATATTGATGTGTGTATGTATGTTATAACCTTTTTCCAGAAAAATAAAAGTGACTAACACCTGTATTTTTTTGCAGAAAAGTGACGCATTACTTTCATGCTTCTGTGCACTTATTTTTATTAAGGAATATTTACATATAGATTCTGAGTTCTGGTTAACAATAATACTTTTGAACTTGCAAATCAAAACTATTTCGCAAATCACAATTCAAATATTGAATAAATTAATGACGAGGTCACCAAAATACAGCCATCGTCATTCATATCAACGAAAAAGTTCAATAACACGATTTATTCAAATACAATTCACAATAGTCTATTTGTGGCTTACACTTGGAGCTATGATTTTTTTCGTTCAACTGTCAACAGAATATTTACATTTCTGTATCATTAATAATAATACACACATACTTACACACATATACTTATCTATTTTTCTTTGAATAATTTAAATTAACCGAATGTTATTTTTAGTTATTAATCTTTGTTGACATCAAAGTTGTAACCACTAATAGTGGCGATAGCAACACACCTTCCAAATCAGACAATAATAATTTACTGCATTTCGACTGCTATTAGCCAGTCTGACCCAAATTTAATACTCAATAGGTCATTCTGAACAATAAATAAATTGTTCTCCGGAGTATTATTAACCATTTAATGATCAGCGGAAGCTTCCAAGTCATCAACGACAACCAACACAAAAAAATAAAACCAGACAAAAAGAGCAACCGTGCTTAGGAGCGATTAAATTTTGCGAGCGACGATATTGGTTCCCACATTTTATGCGGGAGCTTTATGCTTGCATTTTATTTATTGGTCAGTTGTTGATGTCTCATACCACCACTATCTACAATAGTCTAAAAAATATCGTTATCGATGTAATTTTTATTTATTTGATATTATTGTTTTAATTTTTTTTTTATTTCAAATCTTGCAAAACTATACAGAATCGAGAAGTCCGTCAAGACAGCGCCAGCGCCAGCGCATCGTCACCACAGAGAAATACCAAAATTTAGTTATGCATTAGTTAAATGTAAGTTGAGTGATAATTTAGTGCTGCAATCTTGACTGATCTAATCCTGGCGGTGCTAACTTGACTGCAAGATAGCACTGATACAGACGAAAAAAAAACAAAAACGCTTAAACACTATTTTTAATCAGCAATCCCACCAGAATAATAATAATAATGGTTGAGTTTAACGAACACTAATGAATTTAATGCGTTGCTCAACGAATAAATTCGTTCGTAAAAAAACATTTACTAAACTAATAAATAATACTAGTCAACGAAAAATTTATAAAACTGAAAATTTGAATCATAAATTCGTTGAATAAATGAAATCTTTGTTGTTTTTACGCAAGTACTTGGTTTATTGTAGTTAAGCTGAGATAATTTCTTACTTAAATGATAATTTATTCCAGTTATATTTGTTTTAACAAAGATACAATTGTTTGCATGCACTTTGTACGTTTTGAACAAATAATTTTGTTTAATAGATTAAAACCATAAATTAGAGATATTATTTTTGCAAAGAGCAAGATTTTATTTTTGTACCAAAACCCATTCAATTCTTACAAGCTATAAAAAAAAGATTCGATGACGTCACTTGGATTGGATGAATGAATGATTTTAACTTTTCATGTAAAATCACAAGTCAAAATCCAAAGCAACTTCTCAGACTATGAGCTCTGGCTTTAAAAAAAATATGTGCATAAGAAGTGTCATCGGCTAATTAGAGCAAAGCCAAATTAATGGCGGCTGCTGCAGTTTAGCAAAGCCTATTTTATGTGTCAAAATTGTTTCTGAGTTTTTACAGACAAAAAAAATTCCATCAATTTACGGGATAGAATCAAAATATAAAAACTCATAATTAAATCTGACCAATTCGCGTTTTTCAACAACTTTATTATAAAGGCATTAACATCACACATTTTAACAATAATGATGTCTACTCTATAAATATAAATCAAGAAGTTCTCAAAGCATAAACTTTAAGTGACTCAAATAAAAAATCTTCTGATGTCAAGGGGAGTTAAAGTTTTTTTTTTTGTTCATTACTTATCAGTAAATCTTTAAATTTTTTTTTTTTTGCAAATAAGGAACTTAATTAAAATGATCAGTTAAATGAGGTCTTCAATATGAAGGGAAATAAAATTTGCAGTATAGTAAGTTGGTTGTCTATTGTCGTGTCGTGTTATGGGTTTGATGTTTGTTGTTAAGTTTCATTGCCACGGATGACAGTCATGTGTGACGATAATGACATAACCTAACACAGAATGCGCACAGATTTATTGTTTTGCTTAGTAAATTTGTGTATAGTTAATATGTCTCGAAGCTTGAAACTATGTATGAATAAATATATCTGATACCTATAAAAGCTCAGCAGGGATACCTACATAATGTATTTTGACTTTATTCATATTTTAATAGAGTAGGTACCATGCTTTATTTATAAAGAATTACTTAAAGTTGTGTAGTTCATAAACAACAACATGGCCCACAGAAATATTCAACAAACGTTCGCATTTAGGCTTCTCGTTTTTAAAAAGGAGAAATTAGGATTCTGTAGAATAAGTCTCCCCGACATTAAAAAAAAAATACAAGATTGGCCTAAAATTGTTTAAATAAAAGGTATAAGTAAACAATTCCCTGCGTGCGTTGTTACGCTTTATAAAAAATAATTAACTACAGATTAATGTGTGCCTTAAGAACCTATTGAAAACAAATCGTTTTGAGCCCATTTATTTCTTTCCTGCATTCTTAGGAACAAATGTATCAATTTAAAAATGTGTGTCTGTTTGTCCGGACTAATCTTCAAAATAGCCTTACTGTTTTTGACAGGACTTCTTTGAATGGAGAGAGAGGACTTCCCAAGGAGTGATCTATGCGACTTTGTCTTTCTTTCTTTCTCCACTAAAAAAAATCATTCGCAAATTATGTTCCAAAAAATATATTTGAAATGATCTTACCTTAAGCAATTAGATACACAACATCAATATTGTCTGTTCTTAGTTTAAGATGCAATTTGGAGCCAATTTTATACAAATTTGGTGACAGGTGACATTTCAGATTCACTTGCCCAATTTTGGACAGATCAATTTGTGAGACCTCATATTTCTTAATTTTATAAGCATGACTTTACCTAAAGCGAAAAGACTCTTATTTGTTTTATATTGTAAAACAAATCTTTTCCAATGGTAAACTTAAGTTTCCTTATTAATTTATAGTTCTTTCCAGGGGTGTAGCTACTGCGGTATCAGCCGTATCAATTCTACGGGGCCCCCGATATACAGGGGCCACCGAACCGAGATAAGTTTGTAAGAAACTGCAATACATTTGAAAACAATTAATAAATAAAAAAATCTTTTTTCTTGGCACGTATTTTTTACTACACCCTCTACAATTTGTTTTCTTTCGTTTTTTTTTTTATATACCTACCTACTTGGCCGACGCAAGTGAAAATTTTCTGCATGAAATTCTCATAGCTAAACGAATCTACACACAAACAAAAAAATGTGTTTTTTTTTGATGCACTGCACCAGTGCTTCATGCTGTAAAACCCATGTCAAATTTTTTTGGCAATTTGGAGAAAATATATATATATGTATTTTTTTTTGGCATCTCATAAAACGGTGGTCAATGTTGAATAACGAGTCATCTGAGGACTCACTTCTCACTTAGAGATGGACCCTACTAGATGGTCATCAAGAAATGACGCTTTATTCGCTGTACGGGAAAATTATTCATTAATAATGTAAGCATTATACCAACTTATCTAGTTCTGAGATTAAGGAAAAGAGTGGGGAAACAACTGTTTTTAAAAATAAAAGAAGGAAAATAACGAAACGCTGTTTTGACGAGTTATCAGAAGATGAGAGAATTCTTCAACAAAGTCAATGTTTACTATTGCTGCTTAGATATATTGATTTCTCAAACTGAACAAAGATTTCAGAGCCTCTATGATCTAAGTAATTTATTTGAAGTTTTACAACCAGAAAAACTTGTATCCCTTTCAAATGAAAAAAAAAATTGAAAAGGAAGCAGGAAAACTGGTTGCTAAATACAGCGAGGACCTGTCAGTTGATGTTTTTGAACAACAAATTGCTTTAAAATCCTGTTTGAAATCAGAAATTCAGAAAATTCAGTCAACTAAGGAACTCAGAGTTATTGCTTATTAAATACAATAGCCTTGCATCCAGTTTTCCGGAAGCAATAACGGCATGCCTTTTATTTTTAACGCTTCCGGTAACGACAGAAACAGCTGAGAGAATATTCTATAAGCTAAAAATAATAAAAAAAAATATTTAAGTACTTCTAAGGGACAAGAACGGTTGTCGGACTAAGCGATCATGTCCATAGAAATTGAAAAGCTTGAAAATTTAAAATCATCGGCAGAAATGGATGATTTTATTAATAAATTTGCGGAAACAAAGGCAAGAAATATTTTTATTTGAGTTTTTTTTTTTACTGTTAGTTTAGGTTTTATAGCACCTACATTTACATTTATGTATGTACCTATTTAAGGACCATATGAATGTACCATTAAATATATACTGGCTTTGTTATTGTGAGTGTTTTTTTTTTTTTTGTTTTGTAAAAATAGTTTTTTTTATTTGTAACTTTGTAGGGGGGCCCCTAACTAATTCTTCATACGGGGCGGGGCCCCTCGAAAGCTAGCTACGCCACTGGTTCTTTCTATTTCTCTCGGAACTAATAAATAAAAATTCCTATTCTCACCAGCATTATCTTCACTCTGCGCTATTTAAATTTACCCATCAGCATAAGTTCGGAATCATATCCTAATACAAACATTAATTTACTTAAACATTATTTCACCATTTTTGTTTTTGTATCTATAATCATAGGGCAACATTTGAAGAAAAAAAAACTGACAGAAAAAAATAACAAAAACAAAATTTCCATACAATACGTGTTTCCGTCTTCTCCGGGTTACCCAATGCACTTCATCCGTCAGATTCGTTTTGCATTTGGTAATAGTAAAGTAGGTACCTACTTATAATACCAACATACATATCTATAGTTTAAAAAGCTTAGAACTTTATGTAAATTTTCGCAGTGCTTACGATAAGATTCTAATAATGTGCTGTTCAGAGTACAATGAAGTAATTTTTTTTTGTCTTCGTTCCGACAAACTGCACTGAATTGTCTGGCGCAACTATTTAGTGTTTGAATGACCTTTTGGGTCAGTGTAGGCATAGTTTTTTTTTGCATGCTGTTTGGTTTCTCGAGTTATTAGTCAAAGTCTAAATGAAAAGTTTGTACATACATAAAAGTATATGGCTGCTGACTTTATAATCTGTTTAATACCCGCACATAAGAGTAAGGTGTTACAATTTTTCAATGCATCAACATACTCGTTGATTTTATAAATAGGAGATCTATTGTGCGATCATTGAATAAATTACAATAATTCTGAAAGATTTTTTGATTTGACTTGTCTTATTAGCTTGTGTGTTTTATTGGTAAAATAATTTTTCATATTTTGGGAAAGAAAAATATGAAAAGAAAAACGTTTCTCAAGATATTCATATTATTTTCCCTTTATATGATCAAACAAAATATACAACCCTTTTGTGAGTATAAAAAATGAATAATTCAAAATGAAACAGTTTAAAAAAATGCTAAATAAATGAATAGTGTATTCGCTCTGCCACTGTCTGTCATTCATGAATTGCTTTTGTTCATTCAAAATTTTGACGTTGAAGATTCGACAAAAGTGCAGAGGTACTCCACAGGGTGGGAGTCTTGTCTCCTCTACTTTGGCTTCTCGTCGTTAACCAAATTCTAGTCAAATTAAGTCTGGGTAGTGTCAAGGTCGTCGCATATGCCGAAGACATTGTGTTAATGGCCTCGGGCAAATTTGTTCCACTATGTGACCTCCTGCAAACAGCCCGTGAAAATATAAAGCAAAGGGAGAAGAAAGCATTGTGTAGATTTCTACACTTGCGGCAGAATTTTTGGTAGGAGATGGGGACCCAGCCCCAAAACTATTCACTGGATGTACACAGTCATAATAAGACCAATCCTAACGTAGGCCTGCTTGGTCTGGTGGCCAGCTCTAGAAAAGGAAACCAATCTAAAAACCTTGACAGTGGCATAAGAACTACACCAACCGCAGCCCTAAAAATGTTCCTTTCACTAGCCCCACTCGATTTGTTTACAAAAAAGTTGGCGGAAAAAAGTGCTATATGACTTAAACAGTGCAATAATTGGAAAAGGGGCCACTACGGTCTTAGAACTACTCTATTATAACGAACTTCACTGACATAGACATTCAAACAGACTATTTTACACCGCACATAGATTTCAACCCAGTGGCTCTAACAGATATCACCAACAAGGGAACTCTGGAAAGAAAACCGGGTCCTAAATAAAAATTATATTTCGGTCCTTACGGACGGTTCCAAAATAAAATAAGGGTGTCGGGTCAGGCATCTATTCAGATAATCCACACCTTAACAGATCAATAAAACTTCCAAAGTTCTGCAGTGTCTTCCAAGCAGAAGTACTTGCAGTTTGCGGAGCAGCAAAACATGTTGCCACTTATGAATTAGCTAATAGGACTATTGACGTCTTCATAGAAAACCTAGGCAGCGATAAAAGCTATTTCCTCAATTATCACAAAGTCCAAACTGGTGGATCGTTGCCGTAACGAGCTTAGAGTAGTAGAGTTAGAGTACTCAGCGCAGTTAGAGATGGGTCCCAGAATACAGTGATATTTATGGAAACGAAATAGCAGATGAACTGGCCAAAATCGGGTCAGCTCTAGACCCGAGCCAAACCCGTAATGCGGTATTTATGCCACTGGAGCAAAAAAAAGAGTAGAATTCCTCAAAGCTTTCTTGAGGCCGCAGAGGTCAGACGGTCATCAATCGACACTTGTCGGGTTTCAAGAAATCTATGGCTAAATATTTCGCGTAAGAAAACAGAGTACATACTTAAGATAGGCAGACCTCATTTATCCCTACTAGTTGGAATCCTAACGGGCCACAACTCGATGGGTACCCACATGAGCAGAATGGGCATCAGCACATCCGTCTTTTGTAGAGGATGTCAGGATGAAGAGGCGGAAGAGGCCTCATATCACTTTCTTTGTGAATGCCCCAGCCTAGCCAGAGCCAGAAAAGAAACCCTCGGAGAATATTTGTTCGATGAACTGGCCGACATCTCAATCTTGCCACTGAAAAACATCTTGAAATTCACTCAGAAGTCAGGATGGTTCAGGGAGGCCTCCCATATCTAAAATTCCTCTCCCCGACCCCTCCTCATACCCCTCCTTTAGTATTTCGGGGAACGCAAAGGATTCATTGAGATCCGAGTGAGATGATGTGGCATGCCGCATCATCACCCCATCTCACCTATCCTAAGTTTCGGGAAAAATTTAAAAAGTTTTATAACTATTGGCCGAAGATTAACATTAGATCAAAACTCTACATTAATTTACAATTGACTTATTTTTGAGATATAAACATTTATAAATTAAATGCGTTGGTGATTGAAATATTAAAACATTTTTTTGTTCTCATTATATCAGACTGTTAATATATTTACAAGTAAAAGATGTTTGTCATCAAATATTTTTTATAGTTCCATAATTACATAAACGATCAAGAATTATCATGCAATTTGGATAAAAATCTACAATATTTAATTTCATTCTTCCTATTTTGTTAGCGTGTCTGAGTAAAATTTAAGATAATCAGGTCAGTCGGACTAACGGTGCTGCTTTCAAGTAGATTTAAACAAAAGATAAAAGTGCCACCGTTGTAGCGCGCCAAAACATTTAAGTTTAAATAAAAAAGGCACATATTTAAATCAAGAACATTTTAGAATAATAAATGCTTCATGTAATTCCACATTTAAGTTATCAAAAGAAGTCGTTTGACATAAGTGGACATAAGCACGAAAGTCACTTCAATCACATTAATTGATCTTGAAACTTTTTCTTGGGGTCAGTTTTTCCAGTGCGTGTTCGTCCAAGATTCGGATGACCTGATTTGGTGAGTAAATATTTAATTAACTGAAGTTGTGAAGGGATATTTTTACAAAATGTGGAATATATCAATTAACATTATATTTATGATGATGGCTACCTCATCTACCTATATACAGCATTAATACAATGCCAATTATTTTGATTAGTGTTTTTCATTGTTAATTGATGCATCGATAGGTAAAAGCTTATTCAGCAATAGAAATTCTAACTGTGATCAGAATGTATTTTTGTTCCGTGTGATCTTCAGAATGTTTTGGTAAAATATTTCTGCATTATTAACAATAGTGAAATGTTTGGTATCTTGTCCTATGGAAGATATTCAAAACATAAATATATATTTAAAAATTACCTTATCGATACACTCTTACGTATACGGTAGTAAAACATATATGTATGGATACAAATACATTTTTACGGTAAAATAGCATTTATGATAGGGTTTTCCCTTCAAAATAATGACAGTTATTCCTTATCTATGACAGTGTTGACATTCCGGTTTATTTTTTTTTTTGAGAAGTCAAACAAAGTCGGTGGAGTCAGTCGTATGTGAACACCGTGTATGACATATGCACATACATACATATGTATAGGGAGGAGGAATCATATTTTGACGTATACAGAGTAGGTATATTTGGGAGGCACTAAAATCGAGCGTTTTTCGGTTTTAAAATATTCGGTTTTATAATATAGGAAATATCAATTTATTTTTGTTTCAATGATCTTATTTACAAAATTTTAAATGTAAAAACTGCGAAAAATATGTGTTAAATATCAAAAAACTTAAATTTTAATATTTTCTACGTGACCAACAACACGCTTCTGCGAACTGTCAATGGCCGCATTCGGAAACCTACGTAGAACTATCCAGATACGTTCGTGTTGTTGTAATCCCGTGTAAAATAACAGTGGATTACAAAACAGCTTTTGCTGTTGGATAGCTACCCAACCTATCCGAAAAATTTTGGTATACGTTTGTATCCCCATGCGAAATGTCAAAAACAACCCATACGTTCGAAAACCTATATGGATACGAACCTATCTTAGAAAAACTATCGCATAGGTTTCCGAATGCGGCCAATTGTAAATTCGCAATCCACAACAATATTGGATTTTGAATGCTTGGTGTTAACATGTTCGTTGTGTCCATACGATGAAAAGTAAATCCTCTCAGTTCAATCTACCCATCCCTATCTCCCACCCTTGAAATCTATCTATCTTTCACTCCCACAATAAAAAATCTATCATGTTGAATCCGAGAATATTGTTTGAAAGTGGCGCATCGGTGCAATTTGGGTGGAATCTACCCATCTCTCACTGCATGCACCTAGCATTACAAATCCAATGTGGACAGGCAATATATATGGGAATATATAATTCTCTCGAATTTAATATCAGTTACCGATTTTACTTGTGTATATTGCACCAGAATTCGTAGTTCTCATCGACTATTTTTCATATGAATGCAACGTCAAAATTCACGACCAATCGCAGTTCACAGCTCATGTGAAAGACACTTTAATGCTGTTTTTGTTTATGAATGAAAAAGTTTGGATCTGCTTTTGGATTATGTTTATTTAATGTCTTAATTTTTTTACATTAAGTCAATTATACCAGCTAATTGACTCCTAGAATTATGAATTTTCGGGCAAGATTTACCTATGGAATTTTTCGTGGCTTCCAAAAATTACAAACGAAAAATTTCGAACGAATATAGGCTCTCACAAACCAATGCGAAACATTCGTTGCGGCGAAGAAACATTCGCATGTCAAAATTTATTTACATGCTGATATGTATGAGAGTGCCCACACCAACGGAGAAACATATGAATTAATTTTGACTGCCGAATGTTTCTTCACCGCAACGAATGTTTCGCATTGGTTTGGGAGAGCCTTAAATCGGGATATCTTGCCAGCCATTGTAAATCTCCAAAGCGATGACTTTAGTTGTATGCGCCATTGCTCCATCTATTTTCCAAGTATAATTGACATTTGCCGCCATTTGCAAAAACTATAGCATCTTCTTTTGCGTCACCTTGACCATCAAACCTTGAATAGTCGACTGGGAAACCGTAATATAGGTACAAGATGTGCATCATTGCCACAAAAGATTTTAAGGTTTTATCAATTGCACATACCTGATGTTCATTGCCCTGGTGGTGCCTGAAAATAAAAAAAAAAACAGAATGTCAAAAACAGCCACCATGAACAATCAAAATCTAGACTGAGTCAGAATTCAAACAAAGTTATCAAAATGACTAATAATACGAAAACTTCTGTACTCTCAAAACACTAACAGCACTATACCGCCGTTCTGAGGCTCACAGGTCACAATTTTTTGTCACAATTTCGTATTCTGTGGAAGCCCTCATAAGAAACCTCACAACAACAACGTGAGTTGTAATCTGCCTAGGAGCAGATCATAAATTTTAAGTTTTTATGAGGCGAGTTCACCAAGTTACGAGGTTGTTGTGACTTGTGAGGCATCAGTAAGATTGCCAGAACAATGCTGTAAAGATATGTAGTCACAAATCTCTACCGAACGCATAGCCTCAGTGTGGGTGAAAGATTCGTTGTCACGCAGAATGTTTCGCATTTGTTTGAAAGACCTTTAATCTCCAAATTCAAAGCAATAAACACCACACAAAAATCAAAATATTAAATAAGTTTAAAAAGAAACCATATTGAACAATATTTTCTTATTAAATAATCTACCCTTTTCTTAAAATTATAATTACTCTTTTCATATATAAAAAAAAACACACAAAACAAATAATATCATAATCATATCAGAAAAACAACAAAAGCTTTGCCCACACTCTTGCCTCATTAATCTTTGACAGCTTCCGGTCTTTTCTTACATTTTTCTATCTTTCTATCATCTTTAACTTCACCACTATATAACAAGACAAGAACACTACTTAACCACCTCAAAAATACCCATGAACAAAAAAAAACATGCAATATACCATCAAGAAAATGAAAAAAAAAAACATATAATCGAAATTAAAACTTCTTTGAATTTGAACACCAAAAGTCTCAGACTTTCCACCTCCCCTATTAATAAATTTCAATGCAAACACTCTGTGGTGAACCTTCATCACCATCAATAAAATGCAAAAATGTTTGCATATGTAATTGTTGGTTTTTCAGCATTTAACCATCACCCAAACCAAAACCTAAACATATTTATCTTCAACATTTATACACTGGAAAGCCAACAAACGGCCTCAACAATAAAGCAATCAAAAACATCTATCGTTCTTGACTTGAGCGATGCATTGAAACTTCTTGAGACTTCTATAGTGGTATAGGCTCGTTGTCGTAAGCATGAATGGTGATGCTGAGGATATGGTCACCCTCATAGAGCCTTGTTCGGAGACGAATAATTGTTTTCTTGAGGTTATTTTGGAGGAAAAATGTTGGTTACACGAGAAATTCCAATCTTAAAGGTCTAAAATCAATCAATATGAAAGAAAGTTCTTTTAAAGTTCTGTACCACCAACAGAAAAACATAGAACAAAAGTTTCCCAATTATGTCCAATTTAACAAAGCTAATTGAAAAATGTTTGTCATATTCAAGACAGGCCTATTAGCTAAACCTACTGTCACGATCTTGCTTAGAGATAACGCTATTTTTTCTGACATTCATTGATCTACCCTGATGCAGACGTGGCCTAGATAGATCTGTTTAATTGACGTTTATTTGTCAGCTAACCATCAAAATGCAGTTAAAAATAAAGTACCTTACCTATACATTAGTTGAATATAATTTATCCAAACTCATCGAAATCGAGAGTCATTTGACGTAAGCTTTACAATTTGTTGTTATTATGCTTGCGGGTGCAGCGACCAAGCAAAGAGTTTTATATGGATTTACACAATCATGATTCAGAATCATTTCTAGGTACATTCTGATCGGTCAAATCAGTTTATCAGAAACTGCTACCAAAAACACGCAATTTTCAACTGCCATTTATTTGAAAGCCCTCTCTTTGAATAGTGGATCAACATACTTTAATGATGAGCGAATGAATCTTTTTTTTTATTTTTTTTTTTTACCACTAATAATAATAAAGCCAGAGATGGGAATTCATCCAAATTGAACAGATTTTCCCGCGCACACAAATTTTCCCCTAACTAACAGAATCTAATATAAAACCACGATACCAAATAACGTCGTGTTCAGTTGGTGAGAATTTTTCAATTACAACAGGTAGCACCACGTTTAGTAGGCGGTGAGAGAGGCTCATATCAAAGTGCTGCAGCAAAAGCTTTTGATAGTTTTATGCTTGCCAAAATTATTTTGCGGGAAATTTCGGTTTAATCAGTCGGATATTGAGATTCTGTGAAGTGACACGCATATACGCGAAAGCAACGACAACATACGCAACGGTTTGTTCCACTCAACGGATACGAAGTAGATGTGGTTTTAGACGCGAAGGATTGTGTTGATCTTATTTGTTAATAAAGTCATTTAAAGTTTGAGAAGTCCTGTAAATGTCATTTGTGTTTTTTTACATGTTGGCGGTTGACTCCAAATAAGTTTATTGTTTTTTTTTCTGCTTATTAAATTGAAAGAAAAAGTTATGAAATTAAATGTGGAACTTATATTGTTTGTGTATTTTTATATGCAGAAGCATCTTGTAGCATCTTCTTTTGGCAGCACGATTATCATTGTTGAAGATGCCAAAGGTATAAATACAAATAATTTCTTCTTGGTAACTTAAAACTTAATTTATTATTTATCCAATTTTGATTTATTCATGGATTTTATGATTTCTGAATAATTAAAATCTTTCGACTATAATAATGATTAAGTTAAAGGACATTTAGAATGTAGGTAAAACAAAAATATTAGATTTTGGTTGATTTAAGATATTTTAAATGTGAACATCATGAATAGATAAGAATTTAAGTGCAAGAGTGGTGGTAAATAACATTTTGATTTGTATTGTGTTTTTAAATCTATCATCTTTTAAGAATCTAAATTGATTTTAAATCAGTTAGTGCTATCAAATTGTTCACAGAGGTTTAAATCTGTAATTTAATTTTCACAGGTTCTAATAAAAAAGCGGTAATCAACCTTAATCGGTTGATTAGCGTTTACAATAATTGATAATGCATAGTACCTATATACATTCGATAGCTTTCAAGAATGAAAATAGTTTTACATTTATGATTTATGTGATGAATATGATAAAATATATTTATTGTAGAGTAAAATATGCAGGAATAAACTGCTAAACCGTGATATTATGCATAACAAATAAAAGTATTAAAATAAATCGCTTGAAAAAGTAAATAGTTATGAGACCAAGAAGCAGAATTTTTCCGTACACTTGGGCGTATGCGTACTTTTTTATTTCATTGTATCTTAAGGCTTATTTTTATTTTACTTTTAAGACTTTTTCGGTGGTTTACAATGGCATTACTTAGTATTAGATGATATGGCTTATTTGAAGACTTAATAATACCGTTATAAGACTTAATAATTTGTTTATAAATTAAATGCAAGGCTAAAGGTTCAAAAGTTTCGTTTTGACATTCAGCTAGTAGAACATCCGGAAAACATTATATTGTCTCCGATCCGTTTAACTTACTCATGTACATGTGTTTGTGCAGGCTAACATTACGCTTCAATACGAAAGTGGTTTTCATTGTACCTTCAATCCCTTTGACGCGCAGCGTCTATCTGTTTCTAGTGCATGAACGGGTAGACAGATTTCCTTCAAACTTGTTAGAGATCATTTGTATGTTATTCCTTAAAGGAGAAAATCGAATTGTTTGCTTTATTTTAATTCAAAAAAAGGATTTATTTCGGTATTTTCAAGTTTCATTAAAAACTACTGTATAGATTTTGATTTGAAATAATACCCCGTAACAGGTTCTTGCACAAAAAAAATCTCCTATCGAACAAAGATAAAACCGTACAGTACAGCTTTCTGTTGGTTGTTATTTATCAGCTTTAAAATTGCAAATTCAGACATTTTAGAATTCTAATGTGTGTTAAATATTTTTCAACTTGAATTTAACATCAACTCATACTGTTTTTATTTAGTTTTGTTCTTTATTTGAAGTCCAAAAAACTACGAAATCTACTTCTTTGATAAATTTGAACTTATAAACCACAGTTTTGTTTAAATTTTGAACTGAGTTAATTTGTACTGGTGATCTGGAGATTAAACTATTCTCTGTTCAGTTCGTATTTTTAGTACAGGGAAGATAGGGTGTTTGCCTCTCACCCTTACTTTTAGGGATTTTAATAAGCTATCTCTTTTTTTATAAAGCTTTTGCATTTACCATGGTTGCCGTATCGCGCATTATAAATTGGCATATTTCTCTCTTCTCTCTCATTCAAATGTCAGTAGGGTTACCAACTGCTAATTAAGATTTCATAAACAGAAAAAATGTAGATCGTAAACTAAAATCTAAAAAAAATTAATGTAAACGCAAATAAAAATAAATATATCTTTTTCCAACCACCAAGAGGTAAGATAGTAGGCACTTCTTTTTAAGAGTTCCCCAGAAGGCCTAATTTATATCCGGGATAATCCCACAGTTTATTTGAATGCACACAGGTCAAGTTAAAATAAAAAAGGTGTTTTTTTATATGGGGTTTTCCACGTAAAAAACCAAACAATGTTTATTTATTGTTCCTTAAAATTTGATTGCTTTGTTTGTGTTGTGTATGCTTAATTTTGTATGACTTTTAAGGATTAGGTTAGATAAGATTTTAAGATTTATTTTAGGAAAAAGGATTAGTAATGGCTTATTAGAATTTTTAGAAAGGAAATAAATTTTATTTTATGAACCCTTGGTAAAATATTACCATAAACACGAAACCTTATTATTTTCATTTTCATGAAGAAAAAAAACTATTTGGCAATTCAAATTGCAATTAATTAATAAACCGAACTCCATCAAAAACTTGCTCAAATAGTAATTCTTCCTTTAAGAATACCCAACAAAAAATTCTATAATAACATCTTACCAAGAAAAAAATAAAACGAAAAGATGTAAGCAGAAAAACACGAAGTGACAACACTTTTTCCCTTAAACATAAAATATATGCTCTCAAAAGCTTTTATAAAGCTATAATTCTGAAAGCTACATAGCAAAAACCAAAGGAAAAGATAATTTCCATCCCCCGATACGTATGGGAACTCTGAAACTGAATCAATGTGTTGTTTTTAATAAACACATTAAGCGACCGAGAGGCAAATTGTGTGTATCTTGTTTCAGTCTCCTCTGAACGGAGCAGACAGAGGTCATGATGGGATGTACGTGGGCTTATGGAATATTACGAAAACAATTTCAATGGAAGTCAGGGGTTCTGTTTTTTATTTCACAGGCAATTTCTTAAGTTGAGTGCAATGCAAACACCAGCCAGCACGTGTATGTTTGAAAAAGCTCTCTCATAAGGCCTGTACTGAACATACGAACTGAACAGAGTATAAAATTGGAGTTTAAACTTCCACTGTGAAACTGGGGGTTAGTATTTCAAACAAACAAAACAGACGAAACTTTCACACTTTATTAACAGAATTGCATGCATATAGTTATGTGAAAGTAAAACTTTTGAGTGTAAAACCTTGTTAATGCTGTTTATAAAACGTTGTTTCCAGAAAACAAAATTGAAGAAGACGAGATATTTATTTATATATTTATGAGCTTTAGAGCCGATTTTTCAATAGTCAGTTAAAGAGTCAGTTATTTTTTCGAAGAATTAAGTTAATTGGCTCCAACAATTGAATAGCAAAATTGAATTTTTCAATTGAGAAAAAGTAATCTTTATATAGAATATTATTATCTGAATGTCACTTTCATTTATGTTTGATATGTTTTTAATGTTTTTGTTTTTTTATTTTAAATAACGTTTATTTCAAAGCAATGTTTACAAACAGTAATGTTTGAATTTGAAAATAATTATTCCTATGAATACATTTATCTGAATTCTCAATGAGCAGATAAATTTACTGTTCCTATTCCTAAGAAAAAGTTATATCTGCCCATTGAATAATATATTTTTGCTCTATCTGAGGATTAAATACTAACTGACTGCTTATCTGACTATTGAAAAATTGGCACTTAATCAGAATTGTAAAAGCCTTTTTTAAGAAATTAAAATCTAAAGGTTAGTAGAAACTCAGTAAGACTTTTTCTAGATGAGCAAGAATTTCTCTTAACCTTGAGAATAACATACAAATTCCAAATGCCTCATTTGAAGCAACGAACCCAATAAGAGAAAGTCAAAATAGTTAGTTCACTTCCCAACCTCGTCCACCTAAAAACTAAAAACAAAAGTTATTTTTTTCAAGGCTACTGCCTCTTGCGAATAATTGACATTCCTCCAAGAGTATCACTTGTCATGAATAAGTGATTCTCGTCTAGCCGTTCGGATTCGGCATACAATTGTGGGTCCCTTCCATTCCTGTCGACACGCTCACACAGAAGTGGTTTCGAGTTGTTAGTCACTAGGCCTTGGTTCTTCACGAGCCGTTGCGCCACACAATTTATATTAATTTTATTTGAAAATTGTTAACTAATGTCATGATTTGACCCTTAAAATAGGCTGCTTGTAGGTACTTGTGCGCCAGTATTTCGAAATCGATTTTTCTCTCCCTAACCAAAAGGTAGTTGGTTACTACAAAGCCACTTAGTTTGTTCTAAACCTTGGTATATAAAAGAAAAGAAACAAATCTCTTCCTTATTGGAACAACTATTTATGTAACAATAAATATTCAAAGTAATAAAAAGAAAACTATAATAACTGGAGACCAACAAATTTAGTTCCGTGTTCATTTTTTTGTTGTTTCCTTTTAAATTGGTCAATTTGTTTGAAAGTTTCAGCTTGCTTTAAATTATTTGTCTGCATGAGTTCTTTTGACCTCCATTAATATCCAAAACATTCTTTAAAATCAAGAGGTTGTCGCACTCCCAAAGTCAAGCAAGAAATATATTTTTATAAACAAACCATCGAACCAAACGAAAAATTGTTTTTTTTTCCTATTTCTCACTAACCGTTCTTAGTATTTCTATCTATCAACCATACTTCTTCAGCTATTCATGGGAAGTTATAAAACAAATGCGTTTTTAATAACTCCTGCAACTACCAACATTAATGACACTTGGCACAGATTTAACGATTTTTTCTTCTCTATAGTTTTACATGAAATCTCGACACGGTCCATGTGATCCGCTTGTACAAGAAAAATAACAAAACAATTTCATCTACTTCTTAGGCAGAGGTACCTGATCTCGTACTTTAGCTGTACTGTTCAAAGTATTTCACCTTTCAACCATGAAATTCACTATCAATTTTCTTTTAACTGTCTTGAGAGATATTGATCTTCATTTCAAGAAGTTTGCTTGCTCAATACGAGGTTTATGTTCATATGCGAGTAGGTACTTGGGTTATCGAAGTAAATGATTTATTTTATTTTGAATGTTCAAATCAAAACTATTTTAGTACTCGTACATAACCTAATGAATTAAATTGTTTAAAAACAAATAATCTCTTGGCAAAAGCTAAAAATAAGATTTTAAAAAGTTATAAGTAACTAGGAATAGGATAGAAGAATTTCGCTTGGTGTTAAGTTTTGAGTTATGAAAAGTTCACAAACAGAACCGTTTTCGAAGACGGAAATGAAATTTTCTATCAAAAAATATAAGACATTAATCTTATTTACACTTGGTGTTAAAACTTTTCAGCGAAGTGAATAAATAAACTTATTTACAAAATTTAAAAAAGAAAAACTACGAAAAATGTGTTTAAATTATAAACATAAATAACTTAACATTTTAATATTTTCTAGGAGACCAGCAAGAAGCTTCTGCTGTAAACACAACAACAGGACGCGTTCCACAAACCTGCGAATAAAATAATTCACTTGAATTTAACATCAATTATCGATTTTACTTCTTTACGTTGCATCAGAATCAAAATTCGAACCTCCCTCATGTGAATAAAACGTCATAATTCGCAGTTCGCATTCGTAGTTCAGAACTCATGTGAAAGGCACTTAATGAATTGTTAGACTCTGTTCGCGTTCCACATACCATTCTCACTGCAACAAATAAATTGTTCACGTCCGTCTAACTCTAAAAACACCATGTGAACGAACTGTCAAATTGTACGAATGTTGGTTCATTCGTTGGAAACGTTGATCAAGCGTTTTAACAAACCTGTTTTGGCGGATTAACTGAGGTTCCACAATTGATTAGTATAGGATTAGTTATTAGGACATAGACCGCTATCAAACAAGGAAACTGAGTTGCCGGCAACTGGAGTTTGTAGGCGAGAAGGGCGTACTGGGAATGAAAACAATTTCCCCTCACACCCTTCTTCCCCAACAAACTAGCTAGTTTCTGGCAACTCAGTTTCCTTGTGTGAAAGCGGTCATACTTGAACCCTAAACCCTGTTTAAACTTCAGCCATTCCTCTCCAATCATAGGTAAGAGTAAAGGCTCTCCTAAACCAACGCGAAAGCGGCGCGAAACATTTGCAGAAGACAATTTTTGTTGTTATTTAGCATTGTGTGATGTATATTTCATTTTTGTTATCATTGTGAATGATTTGCTCCTTGGAGCGAATGTTTCGTTCCGGTTTGGAAGAGCCTTAAATCTTGAAATGAGGCTGAGTCACGTTTGTAGGTACACCTAGCCCTAAATTGACGATAATCACCAAAAAACGGCTGATTAGCGATCTCAACAACTAAATCAATCATTCTTTTGCCTTTCGTTAAGAAAACATTTGATGGTGTATATCAGTTGCAATAGTCATTGATTGATGATCAGTTCTCATCAAATTGACCCTTAATATAAAAAAAAATTAGGTTAAGTTTGGGTAGGAAAGTAACGTAGGAAGGAAAGAACGGATTTTGAAAATGCTTGACTGAGGTACTTTACCATAAATTAAATTTGTCACAAACAATAACGGTTTCTCCCCCTCCCCTATTTAGTTTTTTAGATATTTTCTATATTCTTTTAAATTCTGTCATTTAATCCAAGGTTAAACAACTGTATCTTAGTAAGATAGTTGCAATTTTGCAGGCGATCTCCAAATTATAATAATAAATGAGCATTTATATGTGAAATTCACCTTAATACAAACCCATTAAGCCATCTTCATAATTTATTAAACGGTCATGTGACTTCGTAGGAGTAGTTAGTTGAATCAGTCAAGAAAGAAAATCATCAACATTAATTTATGTTTATAGAAGCACACTTGTCTATAGGTCTAACCTTCAAGGTCTAGTGCGATGCGCAATGGTTTTATTTGTTTTGCTTAAAGCTTTTGCCGGGTGGTTTATGGTGCAAAAAATTTAATTTTAACTTTACCATTTTTTGGGGGGACGATCTATGTCCCTGATTTTAATTGCAGCTTGTTTTCGACGTGTGCTGGCTGGAAAACGCGTTGCTCCACATTGGGTTAGGCGAACCATAGCTTGTGAACGTGTTGAAGATTGTATGCGTGAGTGCGGTCATGAGAAGCGGTTTATGTGTGAGGGGTTCAACTATCGATTGGATCCTTCAGGTCATGGTCAGGGTGATTGTGAGCTTATAGAGGTTCCTCTGGCACAAATGGATTTGTATTCCAGTCCACATCAAAGGGATTCGAACTTGTTGCGGCATCCCGATTATGACTACTATGAGAGAGATCGCAATGCGCCTTCGAGCTGTCGAAGGAATCCTTGCCGAGACTGCCCGATTCCACCATTGGACAGTCCTGCGACGTATTTTAAGCCTAGTGGATATGAAAAACCTTATTCTGAGGAGCATTACATTCCTCCCAGCAGCAGTGGAAGTAGTGGTTATGGTGGAGATCACTATAATAGACCTAGCGACACATCTGTGGATAGATACCGACCACCGCCCCATCATCCACCATCATCATCGTCACACACGAGTACTTATGAATCATCGCACCATGATGATTACAATAGCTTCGAGTTTTCTTCGCATGGTTACTATGAACCATCCCCTCCAAGCAGCTATGGAGGTGATCTAATCGATCGATATGACAGCGTGCGTCCCGATGAAAGATACAGACCACATCGTCCAAGCCGCCCAAGTCGATGGGAGGCTATTCCATCTGGACATGGCAGTGGATCGAGTTATGAAGATTACCCCCCACGACCAGATCACGATAGAGATTCTGATCGTTTTAGACCACCGTACCGCCCAGGACCTAATTTCTCACCCTACCGACCTTATCATGAACCACCATCTTCCCATGGTGGCTATTCGGCTCTCGATAAAGTGGGCTACGAGAAGCCCCCACCAAAGTTCGTTCCCTATCAGATCGGAGTAGAGTCAGATTGGGGCTCATATGGTGGCAGCTATGGCGGTCATTCAACCAATACGAAACATTCAAACTATTGGGGAATTAAAGAAGATCACAGGCGTAAGGATCCTCATAGTGGATTTAATTACTTTGAATTGGGTGGCAGCAGGGAACCACCAAGAGAACATGGCCCTTCTTGGAGCTATCCTGGTTCGAGATATGGCGGATATAGCGGTGATTCCGGTAGCGATCGTCATGATTATAAATACCAATGGACAAGGAGGCCGGGACCTGATGGTAGAACTTTAAACTTATAATATAACTTCAAATTATTTATTTTTGTTTTTTATTTTAGAATGCTCTGCCAAAACAAGTGAGGGTTTCCGACTGCATAAAACCGCTATAAAACACGCTGTTACCGTTCCAACAATAACGGAATGCGAGCGATTATGTTCGAATCAAAATGGCTTCATCTGTCAAACATACAGCTACCGGTAAGTTTTTTTTTTAATGATTAATACTAAAGTTATTGTTGAAGGTAATTTATAAAATTGGCGCTTTTTTTCAGTTACACTCAAGCTGGTCGTGATAATTGCATGCTTTGTGATCGTCCTGTAAATCATTTGGATTATTATGTTGATATTGAGCCAGATCGGGACTATGATATCTATTCGATGTCAGATGATCTAGATACTTGCCGACATCCATCGAGGAGTGATACAACTGCACTGTCAGATCCAAGAAATGCACGTAAGTCAATGATATTTTTTGTAAAATTTCAATGTTAATTCCTCACACACGGATCCAAAAGCCTATGTATACCTGGTTTAAACCTGGCCGGTTAGGGTGTGCGAGCTTCGCCTGGATTTTCACTGACCATTTTTTCCATAAGTAGTTGACGGAAAAATCGTGTGAAATTGGAAGGAACATCTGTTAGCTATACCTCTCATTCTCACACAATTACACACGGAAAAAAAAAAAAAAAAAACATTTTTCTCAGTGCTGAATTGAAAAATCGTGTGAAAATAAGGAAAATTCTGGAACAATAGAAATCGGCACTGGAAAAATTGATAAATGTACATAAATCCCCACTAAAGGATCTCTCAAGCCAACGCGAACCATTCGGTGCGTTGAAATTTTCATCGGTCGTAGGGTTTAATATGGCCATGGAAATTTACTTTGACAAGCAAAAGTTTTCTTGTTGTGTCGAATGTTTCGCGTTTTTCACAATAGCAAACAAACGTCAGGTGGAAAGAGAAATAAGCACAAGTTAGGCCACGTGTGATTGATGCGGGTAAAATTTAACTCGAATCAAAGTGGTTTCGTACGAACTTTCAAATTCCAAATACGCCCTTTTTTGTTAATAACGTTGAAATCTTCGATTCTTGAACGACACGTAAAATATTTTTAAGCAAGTATTTAAACGAAGGCATTTGCAAATTGTTGTTATGATGGTTCTATTATATTTTGTGCTGGTATCTCTATCTGTGTTCAAATTATAAATTAACTTTCTTTCAGAATGTTTCTTCCGCGCAATTGATGCAACTCGGTTCTTTAAGTCAATAGTTCGCGACTCGCTTACCGTTCGCTCAATCGGCGAATGCGAGCTTGAATGCATAAAATCTACAAAATTCACATGTCGCGCCTTTGCATTCCGATATGGTCCTCGAGCCCATAGTGGGGTCATAGACAACTGTCAACTTAGTGATTGGCCAGTTCGTGATATGGATAAGCAACGTCATCTAATACTTGATCCTAGTTTTGATGTATTCGAACGTGCCAGTTATGGACATGGCTGTGAAATTCAGCCAATCGTTGATGAAAAGCACAAGAAATGTAAAAATACACACTTAATTTTGGCTTCACAGCTTTCCAAATGATGAAGAATTTACTATGATATATTCCTTTTAGCAGTATGTTACCTTGGTTATGGATCACCCGCAAAACTTCTCTCCACGGCCATTAAGAAAATAATATCAGTTGCATCAGAAGTTGAATGCAAAAAAGAATGCATACGCTATCGAGAGAATACATCATTTAAATGCTACTCCTTTAGTTTTGGGTAAGTAATGTTTATTATTATTTAATTTCAAATTTTATTTCTTATTCAACTCGATTGAAGCAGTTCTCAAGCAACAACATTCAATTGTGAAATGTCAGATCTGGACCAAACTGAGCTGAAACTTAACATTCATTATACTCACACACCCGATCGAGATTACTGGCTTTTCGCATGGAATCCGTTTGATTGGACGTGTCGAGATAAAGTGAATACAATCGGCGGAACTCGGGTTAACAATGATCGTCGAATGGATATTTTCCGAGAACCGGGTAAAATAAAAGTTCTCAGATGTTGCACATAAAGAATGTACAGTCAAAATTTTGAAAAGAAAAACACACATTTTATTGCATCCTTAGCATCATCCTATGTATTTCGGAAACAAGGCAATTTATTCTCTAACTTTGTTTTTTATAACAATAATTATTTAGCTCAGTTTGTTTTAAGAATATGTATTTCTAGCACTTTTATTTTTTATTTGAAACCAATCGTTAGAATTATTTAAAACTGAATTTTGTGCTGTCAAATACCTACCTAATTATAATAACTTTTGCCAAGAAGCCAATAAGTAAAAATAAGTAAACTAAAGGGGTTTTCCATTGGTTAATCGAGAATTCAATACGGAATTTGATTTTTTTGTTCATGGCGAATGGAATACAATATTGCTATTTGTCAGCGAATTATGCTATGTATTCAATTCCTTATTGTGTACATATACATAGTTATCAAACATTCATGGCTGTCAATTGTACGGACGGAATTGATTAAAAAAAAAAACATTTTTGGCCTAAATAATGTTTGTGTAAATTGTTGAAATGGCTGTTTTTACAAAAAGAATTAAATAAAGATTGATTTTGTATACCAATGAAAAACCATATAAGAAAGATAAGAACAGTCCGAAAATTCAATCGAAAACGTCAAACATCTCCAAAGTTCTGAGGGAAAATGGTGACATTTCAATATAAAATAATAGATAGAATATTTGGCAGCACTGAATGAAGTATTTACAAGTTTAAGGTATGTTTACTAATTTAAGACAACAAAACCGGAAATGTATATTGTAAATAGTAAGAATAACAATTCTCAGAACAATGATGTACATAAACAATCACTGAATGTTCCTCTTTCCTCTCTATATTCCTTACAAAAAAATATAATGCCCTACAAACCGGATCATCTTTCGGGCTCACTGTAGAATTATTTTTAAGTTAAAATGCCTTAAATAAATTATTTGCATGCTCTTTTTAACAATTGAAAAATTAAAAGGAGATGTTGCTTGGCGCCATTACACTGTATCCGGTAAGCCCTGTCGTGTAAGCAGCCCTTGTGAAAAGAACTTGGTTACGGGATTTTACTCCTGTGAAATCGAAACGGGTGAAATTGGATCCTGGGACTATTGTTGCAAGGCTGACCACCCCTGTGGATACTCTCAGGGGTTCGACTATCCTTGGTAGGAATTTTAAGTCAAATGCAGGTGTGGTTTTGTTTTAATTTTATTTTTCTTTACATACTATTATAGGTGTTTTGTTGGAGATGAACCAGATCAATGGAGAAAATGCAGTGATAGATATTACCCTGGCAATAAAACAACGCCCCACACACATTCAGGCATCACGCTATCGCCACACAAAAAGAAAACAAACACATCATTTCAGCGTCCGCCACGTCCTGGAGGACTGCAAAGTTTAAGTGATTTCACTGCAGCTCGATTATGGCCTGTTACCTATTTGTACAGTGAAGGACCACCCAATGCGACAGAGTTTAGCAATTTTGTTGACTGTAATAAGGAATCTTGTTAGGAATTCGGATGATATTTTCCATATACATAAGTGATATAAAATGTTTAATAATTTAAGATTATAATTAAGGACTCATCGTAAATGCAGACATACACACTATACAAAATACTGTTAATACTTTTTTTTATAAATATTTTAGGAAAAAAATACTTAACCAAATTGTAATGATTTCATTGTAAATTATAAAAACATAACCCAGATCACGAAATCAATGAAGACAAACTTCTTAATTTTAATTTACTTTTGTTTAATTATAGGTAAATTAATCTACCTATACCTACTCTTTTAAGTACACTTTAATTTTATGACTCATGATAAGTTTATATGGAAAATATACTTGAATAAAATCTAATTTGTTTAAAATATATTTATAAAATATTTCTAGTTCAAATAGCAACTTAACGACCATAATTGGGTAGGTTCAGAGAACTTAGGGCCAGCTGTCGAGAGTTCCCTTTGAAATTTGAAACAATTTTTCGACAGCTGACCAATCACAGTCTAGAAATTTGCCTTACTTGCAAGTCCCCTAAGTTCTCTGAACCTACCCATTTCCTTTAAAAATCTTTTTAACGTCAAAAAAAACATTGTCGGCTCTCTCTGCCAAAACAAACGACGTATGACAAACACGTCGCGTCGTATAACAAACACGCGTGAATTATGTTTTAAGCTAAAAACTCGATGAATATTTTCCGCTTTTAGGAATAGCCCCAACCTAAGGCAGTCGAAATCGCTCATAGGGAAGATCCAGCTTGTTTCGAATATATGTAGATATACGAGTACATAACATACATATGTATAATCGGTTTACTATAATTCTGAAGCTAAAGTCATAAACCAAGAAAAAGGAGCCTTCAAACAGTAAAAATGAGAAGGAAATGCCAATGTGCACACATTTAAAAGGCAATTCGCCAAATCCGGCTGTTCAATTCTTTTCCTGATTTGCTTATGATATTGTTCTAATGAATTTCCAAGGCTTCGACATCCAGCACTATAAACCGCATAAAGGATCGCTTCCAAATGCGAAAATTTCGGCGCGGCGGAGAAACATTTGTTTCAGTCAAAATTTATGTACATGGTGATAAATGGCGGAGAAACATTTGCCTGTCTTAATTTATGTACATGGTGATAAATGAGAGCGGCCACACACCAATGGCAAATGTTTCTCCTCCGCGCCGAATCTTTCGCGTTGGTTTGGGAGAGCCTTAATACAAAATGATGCAGTAGGTCTTTGACATAAGCTGCATCAAAACGCCAAGATGGGTCAACCAAAAAATTTAGTTGGGATGGAAATTCATTCCCCTTTATGCTGAAGAAGATATTTCTCTTATATTTTGAGTTACTTATGTATGCACATTAGGGTGGATAGTTTTCAAAATGTTTTGGCAAATCACTGTGTGAGACGCCCTTGGGAAAAACAAAATCGGGAAGCCACCGAAAATTGGTCTTTTTTCACAAAAAAATTATATAGGTACCTACCTATTAAGAATTAGGAACACGATTTAGTTGGCGCAAAATAATAACGGATTCTTGTTGAGGGACTAAATACAAGTATTTTTCACCACGGAGGTTATAACTCCGTATATGTGCGAGGGGAACTTTTTAAAAAATATGTACTTGAAAATGAAAATAAATCATTTAAAAAATTATTTAAAAAGAACGGAAACACTGAAAATAAAAAATGACATTTTTTGAAAGCTAGAATGTCTGTTCTTTTAATGAGTTTTTGAATCAAGATTTTTCTGTTTATAGTTTTCGAACAAAATATTTTCAAAATCAAACTTGAAAAAATGTGAAATGATTTTTTTCTTTCCGGAATGTTGAATTAAATTAGAAAATGGCTTAAATTCCTTAGTGGATAAGTGCTTTTATTAATTCTTCATTAACCACTGAAAACCAGATGACTTTATGTCCTCGTTTTTTTTTTAGAAAATCTAAAATTACGAAAAATACTAATTGTATTCAATCATTTTGTTTATAAAATTGACCGTCCTGCCGATAATGAAAGAGATAGACCCCCCCCCCTCAATGGTGAAAAATACTTATTTTTGGTCCTTCTACAAGATTCCGTTATTTTTTTGTCGCCAAATTTTCCCACGCCGGATTCATAATATATCATTTTTTTGAAAACTACAAATATTCAATGGCTTCCCGATTTTGTTTTTCCCAAGAGCTACTAAAAATAAATGATGAGTATAAGTTTAGAAAACTATTAAGCATACACTATGAGTTCCACTCAGTGATTTGGCAAAAAATGCTGAAAACGATCTACCCTAATGTACATATAATACAAAAAAAAAAAAAAAACTATTTAAAAAAGTACGACGACACCACCGTTTCAAATTCAAATTTGGAACAGCTCGCCAACGTTCACAATATGGCGTTTTTCCGGTATCCGCCTTTAAACGACTTAACCTCCATCTAGATCTCAATTGCATACAACACTCCAACTTCTATTACAAAATAAAAAACAGCTGATTTCTTGTTTTTATCTGTCAAACATCAACAAAAAAAAATTGCATCTTCAACCAAAAACTTTCACCAGAAATTAAAAAGAAAAACAATAACGACTCGTTTTTTCACGATAAAAATCAATTAAGGATTCCACTTCTTTTACACATTTCCTTTTTTCCAAGTGATTTTGATACAAAACAGTTCTATAAATTCTCTAAAATAGCGGAAAAACCTGCTACGAGGAAGTTCAAGGCTTGATTTCTTGACTTTTGAGTGATATGTTGCAAAATATCTATCGAACAAGCAGTCGTCTAATATCAATTAATTCACGTCAGTATAGTGCGGTGTCCTTAGTCAAAACTCCGAGATTATACAATCTTGCCAGGTGAGTCTAGTAAATATATGTAGGTCGTCTTAAGAGATTGATATAATACTTTCTATTAGATCACCTTCCCATTGTATCCTCCAAACTTTGATTACTGGTCGAACAATGGCAGCTAGTCTCCCCGAACACACAAATCGTTTGGCTCAGGAAAAATCTCCCTATTTGCTGCAGCATGCCCACAATCCCGTTGACTGGTATCCGTGGTGTGAAGAAGCCATACAACGAGCCAGAGCTGAGAACAAGTTAATTTTTCTGTCGGTCGGCTACTCAACATGCCACTGGTGTCATGTTATGGAACATGAATCATTCGAAAACGATGAGGTGGCCAAAATCATGAACGAGAACTTTGTCAACATTAAAGTGGATCGAGAAGAGCGTCCAGACATTGACAAAATCTATATGAACTTTGTCGTCATGATGAATGGCAGTGGCGGCTGGCCAATGTCGGTCTGGTTGACACCAGATCTAGCTCCCATCACGGCTGGAACGTATTTCCCGCCAAAATCCAGGTGGGGAATGCCCGGATTCACAACAGTTCTCGAAACCATAGCCGCCAAATGGAAGACAGATCAGAAACAATTGGCAGCCACTGGGCTGAAGGTCATTGAAGGCATCCGCAGCACTTTGACACAGAAATCAAATGATGCGGGCTTCGAGCCGGGAAGTGCCGAAGCGAAACTTCACGAGGCTGTGCGAATCTTCAAATACAAGTTCGATAGCCAGTTCGGCGGTTTTGGTGATCATCCGAAATTCCCCGAAGTCTCCCGATTAAACTTCCTCTTCCATGCTTATATTGTGAGTAAGGACGAGGATATTCTCGATATGGCAACGAGATCTTTGAAGAAAATCGGCAATGGCGGCATCCACGACCATGTATTCGGTGGATTCGCACGGTACTCTGTCGATCGACAGTGGCATGTTCCGCATTTCGAGAAGATGCTCTACGACCAGGGGCAATTAATGTCATCTTATTCGAATGCCTTCATGGTGACAAAGGACCCAGCGTTTCTCGACTTCGCCGACGGCATCTATCGTTATATCATGAAAGATCTGCGACATCCAACGGGTGGTTTCTTTTCAGGTGAAGATGCGGATTCGCTGCCTACAGCTGGTGACACTGTCAAAGTGGAAGGAGCCTTCTATGCATGGACTTGGTCAGAGATTCGTGATGCAATTGCCGAGAATGCAAACAAATATTCAATGACAGAAGACGAGGTCTTCAAGATATATTGTCATCATTACGACGTTCGCAAGGAGGGTAATGTGGAGCCATCTAGTGATCCACATGGTCATTTGTTAGCGAAGAATATTCTGATTGTAAAGAAGTCGCAAGCAGATACCTGTGAAAAGTTTAAGCTTTCTTCGCAGCAACTGCATGAGGTTCTGCAGAACACAAATGAAATTCTTCACGAGATAAGGGACAAACGCCCCCGTCCACATCTGGACACGAAAATCATAACCTCGTGGAATGGTCTGGTACTGTCGGGCTTGTCTAAACTGGCTAATTGTCGTAGTGACAAGAGAGGGGAGTATATGCAGTCTGCTACGGAATTATATATCTTCGCTAGGAACTCACTCTACGACAAGAACAGGAAGGTCCTCCTCCGATCGTGTTACGGAGATGGTTCTGAATTGGCTGAGATTTTGTAAGGACACAAGTCGATATACGCACTTAGATAATCCTCCAATTGAATTTCTATTTCAGATCACAGCGAATCGATGGATTCCTTGATGACTATGCATTTCTTATCAAAGGCCTACTGGACTACTATAAGGCATCCTTAAATTCTGAGGTCCTCGACTGGGCTAAAGAATTGCAAGACATTCAGGATGCTCTGTTTTGGGATGACAAGGATGGAGGGTATTTCTATTCGCAAGCGCATTCGCCCAATGTTGTAGTCAGATTAAAGGAAGGTTAATATTAATGTCTTAACCAATCACATTTTAAATCCTTAATACCTACTCGTTTTCTTCTTTTCAGACAGCGACGGAGCAGAACCATGTGGCAACAGTGTTTCGGCTTCTAATCTAGTTCTCCTATCGTACTACTTTGATGAAGATAACTATCGACAGAAAGCAAATAAGCTTTTCGATTATTTCTCTGCTACCGATCCGTTTGGCTATGTTCTCCCAAAAATGATGTCAGGTCTGCTTCTCAATGAGCTGGGTCTCGACTTGGTGGCAGTCGTTGGTCCCGATACTGATATGACTAAACAATTTGTTGAGATATTGCAGAGATTTTACATTCCTGGAATGATTATATTGCATGTTGATCCGGAGAAGCCTTCAGCAAGTAGTCAGAAAGCACAGGAAAAATTTAAAATGGTGAATGGAAAACCTACGGTATACATATGCCATGATAAGGTTTGTCGCATGCCGGTAACTGATCCCAAGAAATTGGAGGAAAATTTGAAGGAAAACTATTTAAAGAAGCAACCATAAATGTTGGATATTAATATCTTTTGTTTCTTTTAATTTTATTTTGTTAACCTGTTGACTTGATAATTAATAAAAAAAAAAAGTTATCGCTTATAAGAAAAATCTTTTTCGTAGCTTGAGTAACTATTAGCTCCAGCATAATAGTAATAAGTCGCCTTCTCTTTCCGCACCAGCAACACTCTAGACTGTATGCGAAACGGAAAATCTAATATAAGAATGAAACGAAAAACAATCCAACCATAATCCTTATTAGTCCCTGCCCCTGGAAAAGTTTGCAAAATCGGTAAGAGGAAAAGAGCTCTTTATCAGTCTTTATACAATGCCTTACGCAATAATTGGAACAAACTGGAAAATATCCAATCTGTCTTAAAAAATGGCAGAATAATATTAAAGAAACATACGCTCAGATGGACCTTTTTTTAAATTTATTTTTACGATACTGGACTTCTTGTATCATGATAAGTCTCTATGATCAGACCAGTCTATATTGAAATACTGATGGATGACGATTGAATAACACTTTCTAGCGAAGGCAATTGTCTCTCACATGTTTTCAGACCTTTAAAAAAGTGATGTAGGTCATGACCACAACAAAACTTAAATCTTTGAATGATCTTGGAGATCGCCTGGGGCACTACTTCTGCATCGACAGTATTTTTTAGTTTGTTTTTTTTTCCTAAGAAACTTATATAAATTTATTGTTCTTATGATAACAATATTTTAAAGCACACAATTTAACAAATTTTGATATATTTTTGAAGGTGATGCGATCCCAATCCCAGTCCAAAGTTAAAGCTTTTGAAAAATTTGCTGCTAAGTCAATTGAACCAATATGAATGTTTTAGCAAAAGCTGAAGGCAACTTTGTACTTACAAAATGGGTGAACCAGGCAAAAGTTGCCAGTCATTAAAAAAAAAAAAATATGAAAATTTGATTAATACCGATATGAGTGAGCGCGTACACAATAACCACATTAATGTAAAAAAGTCACAATAAAAAATATAAAAAAGTTTTAATAAAAAATACGATTTTCTCTTTTCCTCTTTGCTGACAATAAGTCATGATTTAAGCCTGATCCACATCTATGTTGTGTGTTGTGTTGTGGAGTCGTGTGTCGCTATCGCTACAATGTATTTCATATGTGTAGAACCATATTTGTCTCGTGTGTTGTGTTGCAGTGTGGCGCATAAAATATATGGAATGACAGCGATACACGACTCCACAACACAACACACGACACAGATGTGGAAAAGGCTTTAATGAATTAAAAATGAGAAAAAAATGTAGTATCATACGGGCTTTACTCTTTGAAATAAAAGCCAAGTATGTATTGAAATTACCTAAATGAAATTTTGCGATTTGGAATTAGGGATAGACCTTTAGTCCAATGCGTTTCGGTCCTGATAAAAATTACAGTTGACCTCATCAGTTAGAGCTGTAATTGTTACCTTTCTAAGACGCAACATTTTAGTCGATGGCTACCGATGTTTATAAAATTTACAGCATAAACACACTGCAAATTATATTTTTCTAGGGGAACATGGTTACATTCAGACACCTAGATATAGATATAAATATTATGCCCGTGGTGTGGCGAAGGTAATAAAGAAAGAAAAATCCTAAACATAAGAAGTTATATTGTTTATCAGGACCGAAACGCATTGGACTAAAGGTCGCTTAAATACTTTTTATTGAATTTCATTCAATACAGTCCACTAAAATAAAAACAAAAACAATATAACTTCTATTGATTAGGTTTTTTCTTTCTTTATTAGGGATAGACTGTTGAGAATTAATTGTATGAGTAACAAATAGTTATAGTAGAGGTATAACTACATACATACATATGTATGTAAATGATAATGAATGTGTATTTATCTGAACAGAAACTCTGAATACGAAACAAATAAAACAATGCAAGCATATTGTCAATCTTTACGAAATTCGGGTTCTTTCTTTTTTTATATACAGAAATTAACTGTAGAAAATAAATTAAAAAAATATTCATTTTCTTATCTTCTTATAGACGGTCCTAGTTAAGTTTGTTTATATTTATTGCTTAATTGTCCATAATCCTCTAGTTCGACATTTTCAACTTCGATTTCAATGGCATTGATGCAAGATGAGCCATTGCAAGAGCCGCATAAAACGCAGCACTTGAGACCAGCCTTTCGACAACCACACGCCTTACTAGTTTTTGTGCATTAACACGAAATTTTTTCCGGAAGGTCTTCTGGTCCCGGATCACTTAGCATCTTGATCGGACTAGAAAATTAATACGTCATCCTCGTTCGTCGTAGCGACAGAAAAAGTGTAAATTTTTGAAAATTACTGGAAAATTTTGAGTGTTTCATACATTTCTTAAGCCACCAGTGTATGTGTAATATGGTTTCAATAGAAATTTATATAGGGCCCTATTTTGACTCGCGAGTCGAACGTTCGACTCAAGTCTGTTAAAGATAACTATTATGTAGTTCATGAATATTTTGCATTACTCTTTGTCTCCCTTTATTGCTATTGTCCTGCATCTGCAGTTTTCTTTTCTGTTTTCGTTAACTTTCATATGTATGTGTAATATTTCCCCTCTTCGGTAATTCTTAACTTGTATCTTAATTCTTGTAATCTTTTATCGTTACTTATCCTTTCTGAATAAACTTCTCATATTGAACGGATGTGTTATTATTCTGCGCTACAAAGTCGAACGTTTTTAAAATCACTTATGCCTTGGTTTTAAGAAAAGCAAACTGCGACGTTCGTATTTTTTAACTTTTTAGCCAAATATAGTTAGGTGAGCCATAAACGCTAGTGTCAAAAGTCAGATTCGGCTATTATTTATTGCGACTCGCGATTCATAATAGGTGCCATAAATTATTAAAATATCGCATAATATGACATAAATAGTTCTACAGCATGTCGTGTCTACAAACACCACACATTAGGTGGTTTTGCCTATTTTATATCTATTGACGCCATCGAACTTATAATTCCATCTATTCAATAAAATGAGTAATGCGAAAACTTTCGTTTATAACTAACCTTTTTTAATTGTCTATTTTTTAAACTTCTTATAGTGAAAAATAAGAACAATGTATTTCCATAGATGTATTTTTTATTTATTTTGTTATATAAACATAGGTATGTATATTTCATAAATATTCTTAACTCATAATTATAATTGATACAAAAATATACCTTATTTGTCTTCATAATATACATACATTTATTTACTTACATAGGTTGATATAATTTTTAAATGTTTGTATGTACATAATCTACTATATTTAAAAATTTTAGGAGCCAGTTATAGCTATCATTGAAAACCATATTTGTTTTTTTTTTAATTTTATTTTCACTGAATTTGGAAAACAATTTTGATAAATTTTTGTTACGAAAATGAAAAACATAATTAACACATGCCACAATAAAATAAAAAAATAAATCTCGTACAGAAAATATTTGCAACAACATAAAGCAATTTTTTTTAATTTGTGGTTTAGATTTACAAATCAAGGGACAATTTTTCAATAGTCAGATACACCTCAGAAAGAACTTATTCTTTGAATAAAACAAAAATTTGTTCCTGTTGCTAAAGCATTTATTCCTCTGATAGTTTAATTGATGAAGAGATTTATAAAATAAAATTACTTCTGTTTTAAGTGGAGTGCTTGAATATTATCCAATTAAAAAGCTCAAGTTGAGGTCACTTGAGCTGTTTGATGGAATTCAATTTCATTAGTTTTTAGAAGAAGAACTGTCATTCCAACATCATTTTAAAGGTCATAACTGAACAAGATAAATATATTACAGGTAATATCATTAGCATGTTCATTTTTGTTCAGTTCTGCGCATGTTGTCAAAATCAATAGTAAAAAATTGAATTTCAAACAATCACAACAAATTTGTTTTTGTTTACTGTGTACTTACAAAAAGGGCAGCTATCTTGAAATTTGGAAAGCTGCGCCTGATAACACCTTCGATATGTGTACTGTGATAACTGAAGGCGTTTATTTTTGAGTTTTAGGTTGTCAGATAGACATATTCACATACACGCGTTTTCGGATCATATCATGGCTGTCATTGGGCTCATTCAACGCATCCAATTTGTCAGTACTTTATTTTCAGATGGAGCTGACATTCAGTTACGGTTAGTGAAGTTTAGTTACGTTTCATCTGAATTTTCAGCAAGGAATTCCCAACTGAAAATTAAGCTGAAAGCTTTCTGTAAAAAAAAGGCTCTCCATAAAAAACTGACATTTCATATAAGTTTGGTTTCAACGAAAATAAATTAATTACTTTATTTTGTTAGCAGTTGTCAAATTTTGCATTGAATGCGCCCATTTAAACTGGTGTTAGTAAAAAGAGGAGTAAATTCACCGAAAATTAGGGAAATGATTAATTGATTTGTGGTGTTTTTCTTTTGGTTAAACATATCAATTTATTTTTAATTTGTATGCAGATTTTAAAAATTGTTGCGTCTCATTGATTCATTTTTTGATTTAAAATAAATTTTCAATTTGTTTTTTTTTTAGCAATGGAATATTCCATTAGGCTGATTTCTTTATTTTGTCTTTAATTATTTGTTGTGGAATTTGTTTTATCAATGGAAAATTCCATTAGGCTTTTTTCTTTATTTTGTCTTTAATTGTTTGGTGTGGAATTTGCTTTCGTGATTTACCATTTTCGTATGAATTGTTTGTTTAAAATATTACAACTTGCAGTTTAAATAATAGCTTCAACTGGAACCGTACAGGCTTTTTTGCGTATATATCCGAATAGTTTAGACTATAATCAATTTAAAGCTGGCTTTAGACTTTCGGTGTTATCATCGGTGTACGTTGTTCGTTGTTGTTCGTTCGCGGAACAACGAAAATGTAAATGAGAAAACCGAACAACAAACTAAGAACGAATGAAGAACGTGCAAATTCAAATCAGGTCAGGAATTTCGGTGTTCGTTGTTATTCTAACAACTTGTGTTTAAATGCGAAAACTGTATAAATGAACATTGTTTTGGAGTGTAGTGCAAATTTTTGAAGTTTTTTTAATTACTGAATGGCACAAGAAGCCTAGTTATATAAATAAAAAAATTTGTATATAGAGTTTAACTTTCTAATGTAAATGCTTTCTTCGTTGTTCGTTGTTGAGAGAAGAACGAACACCAAACAACGGACAACGAATGAAGAACGAAAGTCTAAAGCCAGCTTAACACTTTGTGAGTGTTTTTATATAAATTCGAATTAACATATGGTTGTGGTTATCTTTTAAATGGACTAAATCATTATTCTTATTACATTAGAGTTTTTATTAAGAAATTTGTATCAACATTTTCAATAAAAATAATCAAAATCTGTTCTCGACATAAAGCAGCTATTTTATAATTACTCATATTAACAAACTATTTTAAACAATATTTCAATTTTTTTTCTGCGATTTTATTTTTGTATGAATTGCAATAGCTCTCATAAGACCTTAGAAATTTTAATGAGTTCATAAATGTAAAAATTCTGTATCACTACAAAACACAATTGTAAAATTTGATATTATCGTTGAGATAATATATAAATATAAATAATAATAATAAATTTAGAAAAACGTACAATATTTGACGCGTATATGAACGTAAACTTTGCATTGTTGCCGAACTTTTACATTAATGAACTACATATTTTCCCAGTCGAGAATTCGTTTGATTTCGTTGAAAAAATGTTGTCACTCTATTTGCGGCACAACCCATAGCAAAAAAGGTTTTGGGAAACTTGACATAACTTAAATAAATCTTATTATTTTAATACAATTCTTAAAAACTTAAAATTAATTATATTTTGTTTTCAATATTAAAGGTGCTATTACATTGTCATATATATTGGAAAACTTACCTTATTAAAAAGATCCCTAAGTGTCATATATGTACGTGTGATGGACATATTCATATGACAGAATATACGTGACAACATACAGGTCGTATAGATTTTGACATACAAATATTTCTGTCACACTTATTTTTCACTTGTGGAAAGTTAACCATATATATATATATATATATATATATATATATATATATATATATGACAATGTAATACTGCATATTCATACATACATACTTTTTTGTATACAAAAATAGCAATATACTGTTATTAATTTCATTTATGTTTATTTTTCCTTCTAATTCTTTGGATTTTATTATTTATTTATTATAAATAAGGTAATTAGCTTAAGTCTAAACCTTTTTGCTTCTTTTTTGTTTGTTATAGACATACGTAAAATTTAACATTTAATTTGTGTGTGTAAAGGCATAGCAATAATGGGAAAGTAAAACATATTTTTTGAAGCAATTTGCAATTAAAATCAATGAATCTAGAAACCCGACAGTTTTCGACCTAATAATCAGTTGGTCTAAAATTAGTTGTATTATTTTTTACTATCACATACATATTTACAATATTACTTCTTCTTAAGTTATTTTTAAATTTATTCCATTTAATTTTTAACAATAAGATAATGTACAAAATTTTGTATAAGTTTTTTCTTCTCTATTATGATAAAATAAATTATTTAACTTTTTTTTAATAGTTTTTTGTGGTAAGATAAAATGTAATAAATTTGTTCTAGTGGTTGGTGATTTAATTTGAAAAAAAGTGTACCACTTGAATGATGAAATGTTGATAGGGGTTTGATTTGATTGATGTACATTTAATTTCTTTTTCTTAAAATAAAGTCTGTAAAATAAATAATCATTACTTTTTACATTGTTGTAGTTTTTTTTTTTCTTAACAAGTTAATTCGCTAATTTTTAATGTTGTTACATAAGACTAGTTACGAGGAGTTACCCCTTTTCGACTCCGCTTACTCCAAAATAATTCGATTGGCTGTTCCGAGTAATGTTTTCGGAGTATTTTTCTGTTCCGAAATTAACCCTTTCATCGGATTATTTGTCAAATTAACTTTACTCGACTGAACGTGCAAAATATACATAAATATCAGACTATTTATGCACATTCACATAAATATTTCACAAATTAGTCTCGGAACAATAGAAAATATTCGATTGGAATCAAAAAGGAGTAGAACTGTTCCGAAATCCAATCGAAAACGACATTAATAAAGTATTTTAAATTAATTTTAAATAAAAATACAAAAATGAAAGAATTTTTGTATATTTGAATAATTGAAACATTTTAGACGCTCTGTAGGTTAAAGTTTTTGTATTTGTTAATTAACACAACAACCAATAGTGCTGATAATATCAATTCTGAAATGGGTACAACGATCGAACGCGGTGGTGTTCGATCGTTGCATTTTGTGAACTGACCTAGATTAATAAATAATTATTTTTTTTTATTTTGCAATAAATAAATTCAGTGTAAGCATTTATGCAATTTTTATTAAGTATAAAAAAGCTTTATGGCCCACCAATAAATAATTTCTCAACATACGTTTTGAGTATTAATTTGATTACTTTACACATTACAAATCAGGTTTCAAGTGCCTGCATTTTATATTAAATTAACATACAGAAATTCTGGTTCAAGTGCCTAGAATTGTACATACTTCATTATCTACTTATTGTGTACCACAGTAAGAATCACAACATTTTCGTCTACAATTGTAAAGGCTAGAGGAAAAAAAAAATATTAAAAGTTTAAATTGCGAAGTATACATCTATGTATATCTCTAACAATGGGACGCGCAGTGTTGCGAGGTGTATAAACAAAAGCAACGGGACATTGCGCGTCCTATTGTTTGAATCTGATTTCCAGAAGGAAAAAAGGTCAGTCGTCAGCAGAGAGTGAGTGTGACACTACGCCTAGTCCCTTGTGAAGGAAGAAAAAATAAAATGTCCGAGCGTGTGTTTTTGAAACAATCATATTCTGTTTATTAAAATTTTAAATACTAATTATTCACAAACAATTAGTTGTGTAAATTAATTTAGTGAAACAGATAATTTATAACTAAATATCGCCCCTTTGTGTTTCATATGTGAGATTCCCTTTTCCTTCCTCAATCCATATCCTATCAAAACTCCTTTCCTTAAAAAGTTTTAAAATTTTTTGTCCTCTTCATCATATTTCCACGGTCCTATACAATACACAGTTCATACCATTATATAAATGGCGCCCAACGTGGGGCCCGCAAAGTTTTGCGGGTCTCTAAGTTTTTTGCTCCTTTAACTTTTGCGTAAACATAAATAATTTTATTTTTTTATTGACCAAAAATTGCAAGTGGCTCCGACAAGTTGACTTTTGGAAATGCGCTTTACAAATCGCATACGGTTTAAAGCGACCAAGGTCAACGCTCAGCCCGTTCGGAGTTTAACTTTTCCACAATCATTTAATATTTTTTTTTGCATTCAGACGTCTTACTGATGCAGAAATGCGTTCAACCGGATATTATACCTTCCGATTGGACGACTACTTCAGCATGGTTATGTAAACCACATCACAGTATAAAACTGTTTTTTTTTTTATTTTTATTTTTGCTACAACCCTCACAAGTAATTTGCTCCTGCTCCTCTTAAAAACACATGCAAATGGGAACACAACTCATGAATAGGATTACAACAAACAAACAGTAAATTATTATAGCTTTACCTTTACATTTTAGCTTTACCTTTACATTTTACCTACAAAATTAAACAAATCAAAACATTAAAGTTAATTAGATACAACCATTTATTTTTTCTTTCGCTGGTTGGCAATCGAAATGGCGGTATATCGTAGTCCAACTAATTCGTTTCCTTCTGGCCTCGAACAGGAGGAAGCATTATGTGGGATTTGCCAATTAGAAAGTATATAACGCTCCTGGCTGTAAAACATCACAAGCGGGTTGCGGTCACACTTTTCACAAGGAATGTCTTGTTGGCTGGCAAAAACAGTCCCAAACATGTCCAATTGGTCGAAAAGACATTTCTAAGGTAACTAATCAGACAACCAAGTCAGGTAAAAAGAAAAGCCATTCCAAAGGGTAGTCGCCAGGAAATGCGCTCGGGAACAAGGGATTCAGCCTTAGATTGGGGTCTAAGGAGTCAAGCATACTTGAGTATAGTAGAGTGACTGCACCACCGGAAGATTTTTAAACTCTGAATTTTAATGTACCTCCACCGGTTCATTCCGATTTAAACCTGCCCCGCCTCAACAACGAGCATAATGATATACCTTTTAGTCATTCAGACATTCGAAGGACAGTAAGGGAAGAAATCGAAGCGGAGGCGTAAGACACAGGAGACCATAAATCAATCTATTGAAACGATTTTTTCAAGATACCTCGGGTTTCAATCAGGTGCTAGTGCAGCTCCCCCAAACACTCCAATGGCCGACTTTATTCCAATACCTAACCAACCGTCCCAAGTGCGCCGGCCTGCGACATCCAATCTTTTGATCAATAGTGATCCTCCTACCCAGGCTACCTTTGTCAATCCCGCTTAGGTTCCGAACCTCATGCTATCCTGGAACTTTAAGTTCGATGGCACAAGTGGTGGTGTGAGTGTAGAACAATTTATATACAGGGTTCACGCTAGATCGGAGTTTTGTTGCAATGTGTAAACAGGTTCACAATCTTTTCACAGGTAAAGCAAGGAAGTGGTATTGGCGCTATCACAAACTCGTTCGATTCGTAGAATGGGAATCACTGTGTCAGGCACTTCGGTTACGATATGTCGATGTCCATACCGACTTCGATATAATCGAACTAATAAGGAACCGAAAACAACTCGAAAAAGAGTCTTTCGATGATTATTTAGATGCCTTAACATCAATCGCGGAACGAATGGTCGATCCTTTATCTGACAGACAGTTCCTTGAGTAAGTAACTAGGAATCTCAGACCAGATTTGAGGCCTGGACTGGAAAAATGTAAGAAAAAGTAGAAAACACCTTTTATGTGCGGTTTTTGGGAAGGCCAACGTAAATATAAGACCTTATGCCAACGTCGAAATTTTTGGGAAGGTGGTCAGAGGCCTATTAGATTTAGGAGCGTCGGTAAGCTGCTTCGGGTCAAAAGCTGCAGAAAAGGTTCTCCTCTCAGGGCTTAAAATAGATAAATACCACGCGAGTTACATATGATATACCCACCAAACAACCAAATGCAACATCGACACATTTGGATCAAACCAAACAATCAAATACAACATCAGCACATTTGGATCAACCCAGACAGCCAAATGCAACATCAGCAATAAAGGTTCAACAACCTAGTCAAGAAATCAATGCACAATCAGCAATCAATAAGTATAAAAACGAAGACATCATAAACAGAAGTTCCCCAATAATACGTATACTACCTCGATAGTCGCAGCGACGCTTGGACGGCGGGCTATCTTGGTTTTCGGAATAATTTTATTTTGTTTAATTTTATTTTGTTAATAAAGCGTAAGAGGCCTGTGGCCCAATTAGAAAAAAAAAGAAAAATTATTTTTTTTTTATTTCATTGTGGCAACAGTAAATATAATTCGCGTTCATAAAAACAGCTGCAGGTCGTTTACAAACAGTGCGCTGAAGCGTTACAATTGACGTCACTTTTCGTGCAGTGACTAAACCCTTTAAAATTTGTATAGTTCCTTCTCTTAGCCAAGATCTTTATCTGGGTATAGATATTTATTTTGAATTCAATTTTTTTCTCTCAATATTAACAAATGTTGTATATTGAAGTGCTGGCAACGCTTTAGGACGGGACCAAAAACATTCATGCTGGCAATACCACACATTTGAAAAACGAACAAGCCAGCTGGCAGAGATGCTTTAATCGAAATCGTGAATTTACAAAATATAGAACATTCCAGAATCCAGACTATCGATAGATTATTTGTTGAGATCATTTTAAGTATAAATAAATTATCATTATCCTTAAACGACTGTGTCAGTTTATTTAATATATTGGAGAAGATATCCAATATAAATTGGCGACGAGGAACGAATTCACGTTGGAGAACGTTGTTGCTAAGGAAACGTGCATCAATTTAAATTGGGCGTAGCACGCTGGTCTATATATATATAGTTCGCTGTTGCTGTTTGTGGGTAAGACAAAATCTAGAACCTTCTGTTTTCATCTTTGTTGTGTTTTGTTTTGGCACGGGGATGAGCTTAACAGATCCACCGCAAAACAGTGTAAATTCTTCTGCTGCTGCTGCTGCTGGTGTGGGTACGTCGAACATGATTGGGCAGGTTGGCCCATTTGATATTAGATTATCATGGGCGAGTTATTTGCAACGGCTGCAATTTTTTTTTTTGAAGCAAATGACATCTTGGACGAAACTAAGAAGAGAGCCATGTTCTTGGTGCAATTTGGGGATGCGGGCTACGAAGTGCTTATTTCATTACTGACACCGAAGGGTCCACGGGATTACTCGTTTTCTGAGATGTGCCAGAAACTTTCCGAGTATTTTGATCCTGCACCTAACGAAATTGTTGAAAGGTACAACTTCCATCGCAGAATCCAGAGGAAAGGAGAAACAATTGCAGAATTCGTCAACGACCTACGAAGATTGAGTATATACTGTAATTTTAGTGAACTTGACAAGATGTTACGTGATCGCATAGTATGCGGTATCTACGATGAGAGCGTTCAGAGGCGGTTATTTGCGGAAGAAAAGCTCACATTCAAAAGAGCAATGGAATTGTGTGTGGCTGCGGAGACGGCTGGAATGAATGTGGCTGAGGTTCGAGCTAATGTTGCGGTTAAAGAAGAAGTATTCGTAGTAAATAATGCGAAGAAGGATGAGCAGGTGTATCCGAAATGCTACCATTGTGGAGAGGCTCATCGAGGAACGGAATGTCGATTCAAGGAGGCCAAATGCTACTTTTGTAGGAAGACCGGACATATTGCAAGAGCTTGTCTCAAAAAGAAGTCCGATAAGAAGACATCTCAGGGCACCAAAACAAGTACGACAAAAGCTGTTAAAGGAAAGACGAACATAATTGAGTCGGATGACTCGGACGAGTCGGTTTTCACTCTACAAACGATAGCCATGGTGGGTGGTTCTGGTGCTAAGAAAGGTAAAATTATGGCAGATCTTAGACTGAATGGTGTAGCAGTGATGATGGAGGTGGATTCAGGTGCGACGTGCACAATTGTTAATGCGGAGACGTGGAAAAGAATCAAAAGTTGTCCAGAAAACTTAAAACCGTCTAAGATGATGCTGACCACATGGAATTCCGATCGTGTGAAATTGCTCGGAGAGGCCTTGGTGAATGTTGAGTTTAAGGGAGTTGCTTGTAGGTTGCCTGTTGTTGTTGCTGCTGAGAGAGGTTCGAATCTGCTGGGTCGAAATTGGTTCGATGATTTGAAAATTTCTGTGCAGGGGGTACAGAAAATTGACGCTTATAAAAACATTGACCAAGTGGCTATGACGTATCCAGAAGTTTTTAGTGATGGTTTGGGTGCGTATAAAGGTCCTGAAGTAAACATAGAATTGATGGAAGATGCTAAGCCAGTATTTTTAAAATACAGACAAGTTCCTTTTGCTATAAAGCCAGCAGTGGAAAAGGAAATAGATCGTATGATTAAGGAACAAATACTAGAACCAGTGACGTATTCGGAGTGGGGTACACCAGTGGTGCCAGTGCGGAAAAGAGATGGTACTATCCGTTTGTGTGGAGACTATCGAAGCACGGTAAACAAAGTTATGTATTGGGTACTACATGGATGGCCGACGTCCAAGGTGGATGAGAAATTTAAACCGTACATAACACGAAGTACAGAGTTATCGCTTCATAAGAACTGCTTACTTTGGGGAAATAGAGTGGTAGTACCAGATGAAGGACGCCAGGCGATGTTAAATTTGTTACACGCTAATCATCCTGGAATAGTAGCAATGAAGATGAATGCGAGGAGTTATTGTTGGGGGCCAAATCTGAATACGGATATAGAGGCATGTGTAAGCAAGTGTGTTACATGTCAAGTACATCGGAATAATCCACCGAAAGCGCCTCTACAGTTATTTGAGAAACCAACAAATCCATGGTCGACGTTTCATTTGGATTTTGCTGGACCATTTAAAGGCTACACATTTTTACTAGTTGTGGACGCGATGTCAAAGTGGTTAGAGGTTGTTTGTGTGAGTAGACAGTCATCAGCAGAAGTGATAAAACATTTAAGAACTATGTTTGCGACACATGGTATACCGGATTTAATCATATCGGACAATGGTGCTGCATTTGTATCGGAGGAGATTAAGCAATTCTACAAGAATAACATGATTAAATCCCGTACTTCATCGCCATATCATCCAGCGAGTAATGGCCAGGCCGAACGGATGGTACAATATACGAAGAAGGTTTTAGCAACGTTGACTGAGGGCGATATGCAGTTGAAGCTTCAGCGATTTTTGTTTCGCCAACACACCACAGTACACGCCTCAACGGGTAAGACCCCATCCGAGATGTTAATGGGAAGGAAGCTGAGATCGTTGTTGGATAAGATACATCCATTTGCGTTGGAAGATATGACGAAGAAACAAAGTGAAGAAAGCGCAAGGAAGCAGAGGGCGTTCGTGGTTGGTGATTTGGTATACGTGCGAAACTACGGCCGAGGAGAAAAATGGCTAGAAGGAACTGTAGTGGAAGTCATCGCTCCAGTGACATACCGAGTGATGGTGGCTGATGGTAGAAGTGGGAAGCGGCATATAAACCAACTACGAAAGCGCTACGTCGATGGAGCTGCTCCAAGGGTAATATTAACAGATCGTAATTCTTTTTCTTTATATAATCCCCAGGTCTCGAGTGATTTTTCTACTGCTGTAGAGACTGAAAATGATGAAGGAACTTCACCCGAGCCTGATGGTGAAACTGAACGAATCACGGGAACGCCTACATTATCTGGGTTCCCAAGTGATGAAGTGGTAAAGATGGAGACACCAAACCGCAAGAGACCAGTGCGTGCAAGACGAGTTCCTGGTCACTTTCAAGAATATGAGGTCGAAATCTAGGTGGGGAGGAATGTTGTATATTGAAGTGCTGGCAACGCTTTAGGACGGGACCAAAAACATTCATGCTGGCAATACCACACATTTGAAAAACGAACAAGCCAGCTGGCAGAGATGCTTTAATCGAAATCGTGAATTAACAAAATATAGAACATTCCAGAATCCAGACTATCGATAGATTATTTGTTGAGATCATTTTAAGTATAAATAAATTATCATTATCCTTAAACGACTGTGTCAGTTTATTTAATATATTGGAGAAGATAATAACAAATACGACTACTTTACAGGATTTCGTGAGCTGCCTTGTCGACGAAGGATTATACACGATGTGTACGGAGCCAACGATTTCAACAGAAAACCAAGATTGGATATTAACGCAATTCACAGACTCTTAAGAGGAAGTTTAATTGCCATATATGTAAACACAGCAACCACTACCATATTATCCACGACTACAGCTATTCTAACAGCAGCTGCCGATGTGCGTTCCAGATATAACTTGTCGATGGACAACGACCAATTGCCGGAAGACGATTCTCTCGCAGGATTGTTTCCTCCTACACATATGAAATCGAACACTGGGTTAATACCACAGTGTATCTCCAAAAGGATGAGCGACAGTTGCTGTATTTGGAGCACGCCGGAAGAATCCGGATACCGAGTAGTCAAGATGGATATATGCGACTATGCCAAGGTGTTTAATTTGCCCAGGGACAAATGGTGGAAGGAAGCAACATACCGCACCACGTTCCTGACTTCATCACCTGTCGACCCCAAGGAACGTCTACTGACTCAACTACTACAAGAGGCGGCAGCGGATATCCAAAAGGTGCCCGACAAGAAAAAAGAGGTAAATGCGATAAAAACAAATTTAAAATAATTAATAATAAGTGCAAATCACGATTAAAACGAACAAAAATAAGTGATTATAAAAAAACAGAGCAACCAGAAGTGACGAATAAAGTTAATAAAATACTTAAAAAGAATCTTGTGATAGTAGTGATTTAAACAAAATTAAGACACTGAGAAAATTCGATGCGGAAGCGCAGCTTCAAAAGCCTTAGCTGAAGTAAACAGTCTTCGGGAAGAAAATGAAATGTTGAGCAATTCAAGAGCTAGCTCAGTTTCAAATCGTAATAATAACCAGATGAGTCGACCATTTAACATGGGGTTAAATGAAGATTAAATTTTCATTCCAGAATTTGATCCCCAAAAGAACCAGGTTTCTGTTTAGTCTTGGGTGGAAAACATAGAACTATTGAAATTAAATTATTCTTGGGATGAGCGGTGTGCGTAATTCTACGCGTCTCTCCATTTATCAGGTCCGGCACGAAGCTGGAATTAGTGAAGATGCTGGGCAGGTCCTACAGCTATTACACAAAATTGAAAAGCGTCTGCTTGAAATCCGGAAGAAATAGGAAGGACTGACTTGCATGAGTTCGCAAGAAAGAAAAAGTTATTTATTATCGATCTGTAGGAAATAATCGACAACCTTTTAAAATTAGGAATCATACGTCACTCAAATTTTGAGTATACTAGCCCCGTCTTACTTGTCCCAAAAAAACATGGTGACTACAAGATGTGCGTAGACTAACGGAAGCTAAATTTCATTACCAATAAAAAGAATGTTTCCTTCGTTAATGTTGAAGAGATTCTAACTTAACAAAAACGATATGGTGTACATAGGAACGACGAAGAGGGTACTTGGAGTACAAAGCAGACATTAGGAAGAACAAAACAACTACAGGCTTATCTGAGCACATAGATTTTGACACAGCTGATTTTGATAATGGCAAAATATTGGACAGGAGAAGAGGGGAAATACGAGATACACACTAGAAAGCTTGAGTATTCAAGAAAGACTGACCAAAGCAATGAACACGAAAGAAGAAGAAAGTTCTGTGATATTAGCATTTAAGTTCTTATCTGTTTATTTAGTGTTAATTTATTTATTTAATTTTTCGTTGTGTATTAATGTACCAAATTAACGTACCACAAAAATATTTAATTGTTCCACAAATAATGTAAACAAAAGGTAAGAAAATAGATATGAGAAAATTATTCATTGTGTAATAAAATATCGTTTTTAGCTAAATAAATTCCTTGATAAAGTTAGAAAATACCAACGAAACGTCGGAAAAGAATGAAATAAATAGTTTTATTTGCATTCGTAATCAACAGATCTGTAAGCCTGTCAGACACATAAATATACCTTCAATTATAAACCAGATCACCACATTTATAAAATCAAAAATATTTTACGTTATTAGACATGATATAAGGATACCATCAGATACCTATTTATAGCCGAGAACTCAAGGCACTTAACAGCTTTCTTGACTAACAATGATCACTATTAATATAACTGCGCACCTTTTCGCCTTTCCAAATCCCCAGCTGAGTTCATAAAAGTATTGAATATTCGCCGTAGGCCTGTTTCCCCGCTACTACAGCGAGTACATTTTTCTGTTTCGTAACTACAGCTGGAAGTGTTGCATACAACTCGTTGATGTAGCTCGTTGGTGTAATGGCTGTGTAGTCGTTGTATGATGTAGGTCGTTGATCAAGTGGATGTTGTTTGTTTGACATTTATATTGTTTTTTTTTTTTTTTTTTTTTTTTTGAAAGTGAGAACTTTTCAATTTTTGACGAGGCAAATAAAGAAATTAAGAATAAATTAATTTCGACATAAATATTTTCGATGAAGATTAAAGATTTTGAATTTAATATATGTATTGAAGGAAGAACGAGATGTCGAAAGATGAGAATGCCAAAAATTTGTATTGAATTTTTGGTTGAACGCTTGGGAGGATTCATTGCCCATCCAATCAATTGCAACCAAAACACTTTGTCACCGCTGCAACAGATTTTATTAACACTCCATTCGCTTGGAAATGGAAGGCAATACCACGGTGTCGGTAATATGCATAATGTTTAAAAGGCATCCATATGTCGATGCATTAATAAAGTGTGTTCACTTATTTCAGGTCTTTTATTAAGTTAGTAATTTTGCCATTTTTTGAATTTATGTTTAAATTAAAAAAAAAAATTCTAACATTCGTATATCTTCTTGTAAACGTGTGCAAATCCAAAATAACCAACATTTGTAGGGCTGGCCACGAGACGAGAAAAGTCTCGGTCTCGATCTCGGTCTCGCATTACGAGACCGAGACGAGACTGCCTTTTAAGCAACCGAGACGAGACCGGGACGAGACTGTATATTTGAACCGAAATTTACAGAGTCTATTAAATTAAAAAATCCATTTCCACTTAAATATTGATTTTGTTCTGCACACATTCAAACGATAATCGAAAATATTTCGTCCAATAATTAACAGTTTGTCCGGAAATCGTGTTTTTCGAAGACGAGACCGAGACGAGACTTAATTTTTCAAGACCGACACGAGACCAAGACGAGACTGAAAATTTTCGATTTAAACGAGACCGAGACGAGACTTACAAAAGTCTCGCAGAGTCTCGTCTCGTGGCCAGCCCTAAACATTTATAAATTCAAGAAAAATTACAGCATGCAGATCAGATCACCAATCAACCGAGTACGTGTACACACTTACGAGGAAAGATTGTGAGTCATTGTTTATAAAAAAAAACTATATTAATTTCATGATTTTACATAAAATTGCATTTGATATATAAGTTTTATCCAATGAACCAGTTTTATTCAATGAACCTCTACATAAAGTAAGTCTGTTCTGAACAACTAAAATATCACGCAAAACCAATAAAAACAGAAATAGAATTCATGTTAAAGATAAGGAACAATCCTGACAGACATTTTAAGATAAACAAAGTAATGAAATAAACGGACTTCCATGAGGAAAGTCTCGTACAATCGTGAGCATGCAACAACGACATGCTCAAGATTATTCTTATCAAGTATAAACAGACTTCCATGAAGAAAGTCACGTTCGCATACTTACAATGCGATACGAATTGTTGTAAATAAGCCCAAGCAGAAAAACAGAGATCAGATCTTAAATTGACGTAGAACTCGCTACAACTAGTATAAGAACTCTTGTTAATATTTGAATAAAGAATGAGCCTTGCTCTTAGAAATTTATAAAAGAATTTTTTCAAAATCAATTATTAAAATATATATAAGTTTTATAAACAACAGTTTCCAACAGCTTGTTTTAAACACTGAAATACCACAAACAGAAACACTAAAGACGGAAATGATAAGATTATCAAACAAGGAACGAACATGTTATAACAACATGGTTAATCCTAAGTAAACAAAACGATAAAAATGTCTACTGTTGAAAAGTCACGTATCGTTTTACCACTTTAGCACATTATTATTATTAATAGACCTAAGATATGAATTTAACGTCAGAACTTAAGTGGACGTGAAAGTTACAAGTACTATTATTTGAAATATAGAATGAGCCTTGCTCTGAAAGAACGCAAATCTTTTAAAAAATCTTAAATCAAGTAATAAAATTTATATATATATAGGTTATAACCACAGAATGCAACAAAAGCATTTTTTAGAATTTTTTTAATCTCTGCATTTTATTCTAAACAAAGGAAATGAAATCATATTCATATTCCTTTATCGAATATGCATATGATACCATTTCCTGTTATTGTAATCAAATCAATATTCATACATAAAGACTTAATTAATATTCTGAGAAACAAAGCGCTGACAAAGCGATTCATATACACAAAAGATAAATTATGAAAAAGACTAGCTATCTGCGATAGCATAAGTTAATTTCTAAAATTATACTCAAACAATAAAGACATAGGAATTAAGAGCTCCGCTCTTTAACTCCATTTAGTTTAAAAAGTCTTTTATTTAAATTACTTATATTATTTATATATATAAGTTATAACCATAGAACAACCACTCCACCAGAAACGAGTATTTTCTGACAATTAAAAATAGTTATGAAATCACCACAAGAATGATAACGTTTTATCACTCTTGTTATTATTTACTTAAACCACGTACGAAAACAAAGTCACGTACGTTAGGACTAAAACAAAATACGCATATTAGCCGTCTGCGACGTCCTGATAAAGAACTATGATCCTTCTATGAGATCATTGTTACTATTTGTAAATAATGTACGAGAACGAAGTCACGTACACCAAACATAGAATAAGATATAAATACCAGTTGTTTGCAACATTCTGGTCAGACTTTTACTTACACTCAATAAAAGATAACCTCACAAGGAATAGAGCTCCGCTGTGATATTCTTTTTAAAAAGTGTTTTACTTAATTCAATTATATAATTGGCGCAGTCGGTAGGATTGTCAGTCAGAATCAACCCTATCAGGAGTTTCACCCGAAAAACCTTTCCCCCGAAATATTTTTGTTCCCCCGGATTTTTAAAAGCTATCAGGAGTTTCGCCCGAACAAGATTTCACTTCGAATTTAGAACTGACAGTTCGAAAAATAGGTATGTTCACAAAGCAGTCCTCAATAAATGTCCCCATCTCTGTTATGGAATCAGAGAATGAAATCTGAACTTAAGTTTTTTCTTGAAAATACAAAAAAGTATAAAATGAATGAGGTGTTGCAATTTCCTGTAAAAATTGTAGTCACTGAATGACATGATACGATTTTTTATTCTTTTCCAACCGATTAAAAACAAAAAAAAAACATTCTGAGTAAGCAGATACACAAAATTTCCCTCTCCGTTCTAAGCATGGTGTCTTTTCATTTTCAGAAAATGAACAAACCTACTACCTGAATTTTAGTTTTGACAGCTGTTGACAACCATCAAGGATTTAATTACATAAACGATAAATACAAACAATTTGTTTTTGTTGATATTTGTTTAGTGTTGCAACAAATTGTACCTAATTGAAGTGTTTTAATCTATAAATATAAATTATAAACTAAAAATAATAATTTTAAAGATATTAAAAATGCAAAGCATAGCCATGCATGTACTATTGCTTCAGGAAGAGGAAGAAGAAGAGGTAACATTGCGTCGAACTATTCGGAGGCAGTTAAGGGATCACTCCAATCCGTTGGAGTTACCTGAACCATTGTAAGAATGAAATTACATTTTCAACTTCATTTAATCTTAAAAAACTTAATTTAATTATACATAATTTTCAGATTTCAACAGTTCTATAGAGTAAACAAGGCAGCTTTTACGTATTTGCTAGATGTCTTAACCACTAAATTGCCCAAAAAAATACAATCCTTTGGAATACCACCCATCGTTAAACTTGCCGCTTGTTTGCGGTTTTTTTCAGAGGGTGGATACCAAAAAGGTGTCGGTAATGATTACCAAGTTGGATTAGCACAATCATCCATGAGTGCCGTACTTTCCGAAGTTCTCGATATATTTGAAGAAGAACTTTGCTCACACTGGATTACTTGGCCAACACTGGATGAACAACGACAAACTAGCCAATTTTTTTATTCTAAATACAAGCTGCCGGGAGTTGTTGGATGCATCGATGGTACCCATGTGAATATAGTTTCACCTGAAGTTAATAAACATTTATTTTATAATCGTAAAGGAAGATGCAGTTTAAATGTTTTACTAGTAAGAAGACTTTGTACGACTTTGATGTTTGATATAATGACAAATGTTTTACAGGTATGCGACCATCAACTGAGAATCCGATTCATAGATGGTACACATCCCGGAGCTTGTCACGATTCCTTAATATGGAACGTAAGTGATCTAAGATCCAAAATGGAGAATGATTATTTGCAGAATGATATTAACGTATGGATGTTAGGTTGTTATTTAAAATTTTACTGTTTTAAAAATGAAATTCGATTTTTTTATAGGAGACGCTGGTTATCCCTTAGAGCCATGGCTTTTAACACCATTCAGAACTCCAGAGAGCGGTTCCCAAGCCGAAAAGTTTAATGAAGTTCATTCACGGTGCCGAAACATCATAGAAAGGACAAACGGTGTTTTAAAGAACCGATGGAGATGCCTTTTAGGTGCAAGGGAATTGCACTATTCACCTGGGAAAGCAATCAAAATTGTAAATGTTTGTTCAGCACTCCATAACATTTGCATTAGCTATAAAAGTGACATACTTTTCGTAAGGGAAGATCTTTCAAACGAAGTTGAAGAAGTTCAAGGCACCGAGTCAAGTTCTAGCTACCTAACTGCAGGACAGCGCATTCGTAATAACATTGCAAACACACTTTAATAAAACAAAAATTCTTTAAGTTTTTTTTTTATAACTTTTTATTTAAAACTAGGTTATTAATTCAGGTCTTTTCGTTTCATGTTCACAGGTTCTTTGTAAATAAATAAATAAATAAAAAATATAAAGTTTAACATAAAATAAAATTATTTCTATACATAACAAAACCCAAAAAAAGTAAGTAATCCAAAAACAATACAACAAAAAAAACACTTTAAGAAGAAACGTTCACATGTTTTCTTTGCCTCGCATAACTCTAATTTTTAGGTCTTCCAGCTCGATTATTTTTTGATTTTTTTTAATTTTCGATTCAATTTCTTCTTTTCTTAACTTCTCCATTTCATGGTTGTGCCGCTTCTGTTCCTTTAAGAGTTCCTTTTGTTGATAGTGAATGCTATCTAGTGATCGGTACAACTTCTTCATGCTTTTTTCCATTTGATTGTTGTGCTCTTTCATCACTCCGATAGCTTCATCTACCTTCCCACAAAGTGTTTTTTGGACTTCCAGTTCGTCCATAAGAACTTGATGTGCATTTACCTTGCCCGACTTTTTTTTTTGTTCTTCACATCTTTTAGTTAGAGCGGGGGTACTGTTTTCAATTGTTTGAGAAGGCACAGGTGGTGGAATTGAATCAGTGGCGATCTCCTCGATTTCATCCGTCAGTACCTCTTCATTTCCATTGGATTCATAAAATGCTTCCGATAGGTACGTTTCTATTTCAGTTTGTGGTTTCCTAGGCTGATGCAGTTGGAAAATTGCTTCTTCAGAGGGAGAGAATTTGTTCGTTTTGTTGGGTCCACCACCTGTTCCTTTTTCATATATTCTATTTTGGGAGGCCTTCTTCCGCACGTAACGTTTTTGGTCGGTCCACACCTGATAATAATTTTTTTTGTTTATGTAGGTACAAACACAAAAATAAAATTAATTTCTTACCTTCTTCCATTCAAACTCGCTTTTAATGGGAGGCCCAGCGCTATTCAGCTCCAACGTAAGCTGTTTCCAAAAAGCCGAAATTTTATTTTTGTTTTCTTTGACAAAACCACTCGCAATTTCGAGGTTTCCCTGCAATTTCAGCAAGAGCACATCGCTTTGACTTGAGTTTATTGATTTGCTCCTGGAAATAAAACAAAAATAATAAATTTATGTTAATAGTAAACAATTTCGTCGAAAAACTTACATTTTAAAGTTGCTGCCGTCCTCTTCGCCTCCAAAATTTAAGTGAACATTTTAGCTGTCAAGTGTGTGACATTTCCCCCGAATTCAATGCTCATGATAAGGGGAATTTTTCGAACATGATTTTTTTTCGGGCGAAACTCAAAGTCAGGGAAAAGAAAAAAGGGATTTTTTCCGGGTGGAATGTCATTCAGGCGAAACTCCTGATAGGGCTGAATATAAACGTAAATTATACAAGACATGATAATCCAGTAATACAAACCTACAATCCGACGTTCTACTCTAGTAATTAAAATCTAAGTAATTCGCGATTGTTAAAACAAAAAGCATTCGAATAAATAAAATGTCAATGCAACTAAAACCGTTGTTTTACTCTAGTAATAAAAACCTAAGTAATTCGCGATTTTTAAACAAAAGTACTCGAACAAATAAAATTTCAGTGCGACTTAAATTATTGAACATTAGAATTAAAAATCATTCAGTGCTCAAACACATTTAATTTAGTAACCCATTCTCACCCCCTCACGGGTTAGTCTTTGTCGTAGTGAGGGGGCTTACGCCTAGGCTTTCAGCAATCCAGCTGCAAGTCTAGGTAACTAACATAACCCAAAAAAACCGAAAACCGAAATGTTGAAAACTAATAAATTATGAAATGAGTACTTAAAGAATTAAAAAGCGAGTGGGGATATCCACTCAAAAGTCGGTAGGAGTCGCGACTACCGGCGATGGCTTGGCCTCTAACGAGGAGAAGGCGCAGGTGACACTTAGTACACCTGGTATAACGAAGTGCGGAAGGTCTTGCGAGCCGACCACAATCCACGGAAAGACTGATAAGTCATCCGTGGGGGGTGAATCGACTCGTGAGCTAGACGCTACTGCTGGCGAAGAGGGCTTTGTCCTCCCAGCCAGTAGTACAAATCCTTCGTGCTCGGGGGGACCCCCCGCGACCATTGGCAGTGCTGCTGCGAAAAACAGCTCCACTGCCGTTGGCCGTGAGGGTCTCTCTTCGGGTACGTTGGTAAATGCCCACCGTAGTGGTAGTAGTGGCGTGACGTACGGGTGCCTTCTCCGTTACCGGACGAGGCAGACCGCAAAAGAGTTCGCAGAAGAGACTCCAATTCGTTGGAGGTCGGCGTGCGTTAGCAGGTTCTACCTCCACTTGATTGGGGCGAAAAAATGCACATGTGCTAAACCTCGGGTCGGGTGTCTCGCCCAGTGGTACAGCCGTTAAAAGCTTTACTACTGGTAGGAACATACCGACCCCCGTTGCAAAGAAAGTGCTCCAGTCCGTTGGAAGGGGGCTATGAATAATAGTTTTGCTTCCATCGGGATGGGGCTCAACAAAGCCACTCCCCCGCTGATGAGCTCGGAGACGGATATCACATCCGGCAGCGCGTCCGTGACTTACGGATCCAACACTGCTGGGTTGCTTAAGCCGCCTCCGTATTCACAGAAGAACCCCCAACCCGATGGAAGCACGGCCGCTGACAACGGTCCTGCCTTCATCGGGATGGGGCTCAACACCCCCCTCCCACGTTTTGGACCCAGGGGCGGGTACTTCTGCCAGCAGCGCGTCCGTGACTTACGGATCCTCCACTGCTGGCCGAAGTATACCGCCCCTGGGCTCAAAGAAGATACCACAACCCGTTGGTGGTAGGGTCATGAAAAATGGCTCTGCTTCCACCGAGTTGGGGTGGAACCAAACCAACCATAAAGAGAGGCGGAATGCCGAGAGGATCGTGAAAGCTATCGGTGACATTCCGGTAGCTGATCGTGACTCGCGACAAACTGCCAAACTCCAATGGGCCATGAACATTATGGCTCTCAGAAAGACCAGCGGAGACTACACGTCAAAGCGTCAACGGTCCATCGGGAGCACCATCCCCGATCCCAAACGACCCAAGGTGCAAGGCACCGACAAATCACTTAACGTGAATAAAGGTCTGTCCATTAGTGACGTACTAAAGGATAAAATTGTCATTGCAGTCATCGACAGAAGTAATGCAGATGGCAGGATCTCTCCTGAGAATTGGTTGAAGGTCATAGTGAAGCTGGCACCAAGGACGTGTTAAGCTCATCGCCTGTGCAGATCAGAGATCATGTGATCTGTTTACGCTTGCTGTTAGCAGACTGGGAGAGGTCTGGCCAGGTGCTAGTCTCGAGGCTGTTGCTAGGGATGATATCCCCTGCAGACTTAGAGCTCGTGCCTGGATCCCGATCGAACCAGCCAGCAAGGATGAAATACTCCAGATGCTGCAGTACAGCAATCCAAGCCTACCTACAAAAGATTGGGTAGTCGCGAAGCTAGAAGAGATCAGGGGTTCCTTTAGATCTGCTATCATAGTAATCAACAAGGAATCTCTGGCTCCTCTGGTGTCGACCGAAAACGTGATTAGGTATGGCTTCCACAAAATCGCCTTGAAGGTATATAAAAAAGATGAGGAAGTTGCACAAGAAGCCCCTCCACAAAACCCCCAGGACATGGCCATAGACGAAGATCCTGTCGTCGGCATCGAAACTCCAGAGATGGAGATAGATGACATTGACACTTCTCCGGCTATGGTATTGCCCAATCCGCCAACCGAAAGGAAGGCTCCTTCCGTCGACGACCTCTCCGACATGGAGAGCGTAGACTCCCCTATCAACGTTCTTCTAAGCGAGGAAGAACTTTTAAGATCTTCCTCTGAAGCCGAAGACGCTGAACAAACGGTGTTGGAGGTTGATCTGACCGACTGTGGTAACAATGCTGCAGCTGATTCAGATTAATCTCCAACACTGTATTATGGCTTCGGCCTCCCTTCTTCTCCGTCTGAACACAAACGGGGAAGATATTGTCCTGATCCAGGAACCATGGATTGCTAACTCCAGTGTTCAAGGACTCAGGACTCCGGGCTATTACACGCTGCTAAAGGTGAACCTAGATCTTGCATAGTAGCTAAATGTAATACTAATGTATTTTTACTCCCTGAATATAGCGATCGAGATGTAACGGCCGTCAGATTACAAACCGAAAAAGGGTTGTACTGGATAGTGTCCGCCTATCTTGGCCATGACGATCTTGGCCCTCTCCCCAGTGTAAAGCTAAGGAGACTGATCGCTGATGCAGAACGGCAGAATATACGCCTAATTATCGGGTGCGACGCAAACGCGCACCATACAGTATGGGGGAGTTCGGATATTAACGACAGAGGTGAGTCTCTTTTCGATTATATTCTTACTACTAACCTACTTCTAAGTAATGTTGGAAACGTACCAACTTTTGTAACTAGAAATAGACAAGAAGTCTTAGATATCACTCTTGTCTCAGATATGGTTCATCAATCGATATTGGATTGGAAAGTATCTTCTGAGCACTCGTTCTCAGACCATAGATACATTCAATTCAGTCTAAATGATGAAAGCTTGAGTATTCAAGAAAGACTGACCAAAACAATGAACACGAAAGAAGACAAAGACAACATTAAGTCAAATTAGAGTGTGGCACTGAAGAAAGTTCTGTGATATTAGCATTTAAGTTCTTGTCTGTTTATTTAGTGTTAATTTATTTATTTATTTTTTCGTTGTGTATTAATGTACCAAATTAACGTACCACAAAAATATTTAATTGTTCCACAAATAATGTAAACAAAAGGTAAGAAAATAGATATGAGAAAATTATTCATTGTGTAATAAAATATCGTTTTTAGCTAAATAAATTCCTTGATAAAGTTAGAAAATACCAACGAAACGTCGGAAAAGAATGAAATAAATAGTTTTATTTGCATTCGTAATCAACAGATCTGTAAGCCTGTCAGACACATAAATATACCTTCAATTATAAACCAGATCACCACATTTATAAAATCAAAAATATTTTACGTTATTAGACATGATATAAGGATACCATCAGATACCTATTTATAGCCGAGAACTCAAGGCACTTAACAGCTTTCTTGACTAACAATGATCACTATTAATATAACTGCGCACCTTTTCGCCTTTCCAAATCTCCAGCTGAGTTCATAAAAGTATTGAATATTCGCCGTAGGCCTGTTTCCCCGCTACTACAGCGAGTACATTTTTCTGTTTCGTAACTACAGCTGGAAGTGTTGCATACAACTCGTTGATGTAGCTCGTTGGTGTAATGGCTGTGTAGTCGTTGTATGATGTAGGTCGTTGATCAATGGATGTTGTTTGTTTGACATTTATATTGTTTTTTTTTTTTTTTTTTTTTTTTGAAAGTGAGAACTTTTCAATTTTTGACGAGATAAATTAAGAAATTAAGAATAAATTAATTTCGACATTAATGTTTTCGATGAAGATTAAAGATTTTGAATTTAATATATGTATTGAAGGAAGAACGAGATGTCGAAAGATGAGAATGCCAAAAATTTGTATTGAATTTTTGGTTGAACGCTTGGGAGGATTCATTGCCCATCCAATCAATTGCAACCAAAACACTTTGTCACCGCTGCAACAGATTTTATTAACACTCCATTCGCTTGGAAATGGAAGGCAATACCACGGTGTCGGTAATATGCATAATGTTTAAAAGGCATCCATATGTCGATGCATTAATAAAGTGTGTTCACTTATTTCAGGTCTTTTATTAAGTTAGTAATTTTGCCATTTTTTGAATTTATGTTTAAATTAAAAAAAAAAATTCTAACATTCGTATATCTTCTTGTATACGACCTTAAGAGTGTGAACGTGTGCAAATCCAAAATAACCAACATTTGTAGGGCTGGCCACGAGACGAGAAAAGTCTCGGTCTCGATCTCGGTCTCGCATTACGAGACCGAGACGAGACTGCCTTTTAAGCAACCGAGACGAGACCGGGACGAGACTGTATATTTGAACCCAAATTTACAGAGTCTATTAAATTAAAAAATCCATTTCCACTTAAATATTGATTTTGTTCTGCACACATTCAAACGATAATCGAAAATATTTCGTCCAATAATTAACAGTTTGTCCGGAAATCGTGTTTTTCGAAGACGAGACCGAGACGAGACTTAATTTTTCAAGACCGACACGAGACCGAGACGAGACTGAAAATTTTCGATTTAAACGAGACCGAGACGAGACTTACAAAAGTCTCGCAGAGTCTCGTCTCGTGGCCAGCCCTAAACATTTATAAATTCAAGAAAAATTACAGCATGCAGATCAGATCACCAATCAACCGAGTACGTGTACACACTTACGAGGAAAGATTGTGAGTCATTGTTTATAAAAAAAAATTATATTAATTTCATGATTTTACATAAAATTGCATTTGATATATAAGTTTTATCCAATGAACCAGTTTTATTCAATGAACCTCTACATAAAGTAAGTCTGTTCTGAACAACTAAAATATCACGCAAAACCAATAAAAACAGAAATAGAATTCATGTTAAAGATAAGGAACAATCCTGACAGACATTTTAAGATAAACAAAGTAATGAAATAAACGGACTTCCATGAGGAAAGTCTGGTACAATCGTGAGCATGCAACAACGACATGCTCAAGATTATTCTTATCAAGTATAAACAGACTTCCATGAAGAAAGTCACGTTCGCATACTTACAATGCGATACGAATTGTTGTAAATAAGCCCAAGCAGAAAAACAGAGATCAGATCTTAAATTGACGTAGAACTCGCTACAACTAGTATAAGAACTCTTGTTAATATTTGAATAAAGAATGAGCCTTGCTCCTTAGAAATTTATAAAAGAATTTTTCAAAATCAATTATTAAAATATATATAAGTTTTATAAACAACAGTTTCCAACAGCTTGTTTTAAACACTGAAATACCACAAACAGAAACACTAAAGACGGAAATGATAAGATTATCAAACAAGGAACGAACATGTTATAACAACATGGTTAATCCTAAGTAAACAAAACGATAAAAATGTCTACTGTTGAAAAGTCACGTATCGTTTTACCACTTTAGCACATTATTATTATTAATAGACCTAAGATATGAATTTAACGTCAGAACTTAAGTGGACGTGAAAGTTACAAGTACTATTATTTGAAATATAGAATGAGCCTTGCTCTGAAAGAACGCAAATCTTTTAAAAAATCTTAAATCAAGTAATAAAATTTATATATATATAGGTTATAACCACAGAATGCAACAAAAGCATTTTTTAGAATTTTTTTAATCTCTGCATTTTATTCTAAACAAAGGAAATGAAATCATATTCATATTCCTTTATCGAATATGCATATGATACCATTTCCTGTTATTGTAATCAAATCAATATTCATACATAAAGACTTAATTAATATTCTGAGAAACAAAGCGCTGACAAAGCGATTCATATACACAAAAGATAAATTATGAAAAAGACTAGCTATCTGCGATAGCATAAGTTAATTTCTAAAATTATACTCAAACAATAAAGACATAGGAATTAAGAGCTCCGCTCTTTAACTCCATTTAGTTTAAAAAGTCTTTTATTTAAATTACTTATATTATTTATATACATAAGTTATAACCATAGAACAACCACTCCACCAGAAACGAGTATTTTCTGACAATTAAAAATAGTTATGAAATCACCACAAGAATGATAACGTTTTATCACTCTTGTTATTATTTACTTAAACCACGTACGAAAACAAAGTCACGTACGTTAGGACTAAAACAAAATACGCATATTAGCCGTCTGCGACGTCCTGATAAAGAACTATGATCCTTCTATGAGATCATTGTTACTATTTGTAAATAATGTACGAGAACGAAGTCACGTACACCAAACATAGAATAAGATATAAATACCAGTTGTTTGCAACATTCTGGTCAGACTTTTACTTACACTCAATAAAAGATAACCTCACAAGGAATAGAGCTCCGCTGTGATATTCTTTTTAAAAAGTGTTTTACTTAATTCAATTATATAATTGGCGCAGTCGGTAGGATTGTCAGTCAGAATATAAACGTAAATTATACAAGACATGATAATCCAGTAATACAAACCTACAATCCGACGTTCTACTCTAGTAATTAAAATCTAAGTAATTCGCGATTGTTAAAACAAAAAGCATTCGAATAAATAAAATGTCAATGCAACTAAAACCGTTGTTTTACTCTAGTAATAAAAACCTAAGTAATTCGCGATTTTTAAACAAAAGTACTCGAACAAATAAAATTTCAGTGCGACTGAAATTATTGAACATTAGAATTAAAAATCATTCAGAGCTCAAACACATTTAATTTAGTAACCCATTCTCACCCCCTCACGGGTTAGACTTTGTCGTAGTGAGGGGGCTTACGCCTAGGCTTTCAGCAATCCAGCTGCAAGTCTAGGTAACTAACATAACCCAAAAAAACCGAAAACCGAAATGTTGAAAACTAATAAATTATGAAATGAGTACTCAAAGAATTAAAAAGCGAGTGGGGATATCCACTCAAAAGTCGGTAGGAGTCGCGACTACCGGCGATGGCTTGGCCTCTAACGAGAAGAAGGCGCAGGTGACACTTAGTACACCTGGTATAACGAAGTGCGGAAGGTCTTGCGAGCCGACCACAATCCACGGAAAGACTGATAAGTCATCCGTGGGGGGTGAATCGACTCGTGAGCTAGACGCTACTGCTGGCGAAGAGGGCTTTGTCCTCCCAGCCAGTAGTACAAATCCTTCGTGCTCGGGGGGACCCCCCGCGACCATTGGCAGTGCTGCTGCGAAAAACAGCTCCACTGCCGTTGGCCGTGAGGGTCTCTCTTCGGGTACGTTGGTAAATGCCCACCGTAGTGGTAGTAGTGGCGTGACGTACGGGTGCCTTCTCCGTTACCGGACGAGGCAGACCGCAAAAGAGTTCGCAGAAGAGACTCCAATTCGTTGGAGGTCGGCGTGCGTTAGCAGGTTCTACCTCCACTTGATTGGGGCGAAAAAATGCACATGTGCTAAACCTCGGGTCGGGTGTGTCGCCCAGTGGTACAGCCGTTAAAAGCTTTACTACTGGTAGGAACATACCGACCCCCGTTGCAAAGAAAGTGCTCCAGCCCGTTGGAAGGGGGCTATGAATAATAGTTTTGCTTCCATCGGGATGGGGCTCAACAAAGCCACTCCCCCGCTGATGAGCTCGGAGACGGATATCACATCCGGCAGCGCGTCCGTGACTTACGGATCCAACACTGCCGCCTCCGTATTCACAGAAGAACCCCCAACCCGATGGAAGCACGGCCGCTGACAACGGTCCTGCCTTCATCGGGATGGGGCTCAACACCCCCCTCCCACGTTTTGGACCCAGGGGCGGGTACTTCTGTCAGCAGCGCGTCCGTGACTTACGGATCCTCCACTGCTGGCCGAAGTATACCGCCCCTGGGCTCAAAGAAGATACCACAACCCGTTGGTGGTAGGGTCATGAAAAATGGCTCTGCTTCCACCGAGTTGGGGTGGAACCAAACCAACCATAAAGAGAGGCGGAATGCCGAGAGGATCGTGAAAGCTATCGGTGACATTCCGGTAGCTGATCGTGACTCGCGACAAACTGCCAAACTCCAATGGGCCATGAACATTATGGCTCTCAGAAAGACCAGCGGAGACTACACGTCAAAGCGTCAACGGTCCATCGGGAGCACCATCCCCGATCCCAAACGACCCAAGGTGCAAGGCACCGACAAATCACTTAACGTGAATAAAGGTCTGTCCATTAGTGACGTACTAAAGGATAAAATTGTCATTGCAGTCATCGACAGAAGTAATGCAGATGGCAGGATCTCTCCTGAGAATTGGTTGAAGGTCATAGTGAAGCTGGCACCAAGGACGTGTTAAGCTCATCGCCTGTGCAGATCAGAGATCATGTGATCTGTTTACGCTTGCTGTTAGCAGACTGGGAGAGGTCTGGCCAGGTGCTAGTCTCGAGGCTGTTGCTAGGGATGATATCCCCTGCAGACTTAGAGCTCGTGCCTGGATCCCGATCGAACCAGCCAGCAAGGATGAAATACTCCAGATGCTGCAGTACAGCAATCCAAGCCTACCTACAAAAGATTGGGTAGTCGCGAAGCTAGAAGAGATCAGGGGTTCCTTTAGATCTGCTATCATAGTAATCAACAAGGAATCTCTGGCTCCTCTGGTGTCGACCGAAAACGTGATTAGGTATGGCTTCCACAAAATCGCCTTGAAGGTATATAAAAAAGATGAGGAAGTTGCACAAGAAGCCCCTCCACAAAACCCCCAGGACATGGCCATAGACGAAGATCCTGTCGTCGGCATCGAAACTCCAGAGATGGAGATAGATGACATTGACACTTCTCCGGCTATGGTATTGCCCAATCCGCCAACCGAAAGGAAGGCTCCTTCCGTCGACGACCTCTCCGACATGGAGAGCGTAGACTCCCCTATCAACGTTCTTCTAAGCGAGGAAGAACTTTTAAGATCTTCCTCTGAAGCCGAAGGCTGAACAAACGGTGTTGGAGGTTGATCTGACCGACTGTGGTAACAATGCTGCAGCTGATTCAGATTAATCTCCAACACTGTATTATGGCTTCGGCCTCCCTTCTTCTCCGTCTGAACACAAACGGGAAAGATATTGTCCTGATCCAGGAACCATGGATTGCTAACTCCAGTGTTCAAGGACTCAGGACTCCGGGCTATTACACGCTGCTAAAGGTGAACCTAGATCTTGCATAGTAGCTAAATGTAATACTAATGTATTTTTACTCCCTGAATATAGCGATCGAGATGTAACGGCCGTCAGATTACAAACCGAAAAAGGGTTGTACTGGATAGTGTCCGCCTATCTTGGCCATGACGATCTTGGCCCTCTCCCCAGTGTAAAGCTAAGGAGACTGATCGCTGATGCAGAACGGCAGAATATACGCCTAATTATCGGGTGCGACGCAAACGCGCACCATACAGTATGGGGGAGTTCGGATATTAACGACAGAGGTGAGTCTCTTTTCGATTATATTCTTACTACTAACCTACTTCTAAGTAATGTTGGAAACGTACCAACTTTTGTAACTAGAAATAGACAAGAAGTCTTAGATATCACTCTTGTCTCAGATATGGTTCATCAATCGATATTGGATTGGAAAGTATCTTCTGAGCACTCGTTCTCAGACCATAGATACATTCAATTCAGTCTAAATGATGAAAGCTTGAGTATTCAAGAAAGACTGACCAAAACAATGAACACGAAAGAAGACAAAGACAACATTAAGTCAAATTAGAGTGTGGCACTGAAGAAAGTTCTGTGATATTAGCATTTAAGTTCTTGTCTGTTTATTTAGTGTTAATTTATTTATTTATTTTTTCGTTGTGTATTAATGTACCAAATTAACGTACCACAAAAATATTTAATTGTTCCACAAATAATGTAAACAAAAGGTAAGAAAATAGATATGAGAAAATTATTCATTGTGTAATAAAATATCGTTTTTAGCTAAATAAATTCCTTGATAAAGTTAGAAAATACCAACGAAACGTCGGAAAAGAATGAAATAAATAGTTTTATTTGCATTCGTAATCAACAGATCTGTAAGCCTGTCAGACACATAAATATACCTTCAATTATAAACCAGATCACCACATTTATAAAATCAAAAATATTTTACGTTATTAGACATGATATAAGGATACCATCAGATACCTATTTATAGCCGAGAACTCAAGGCACTTAACAGCTTTCTTGACTAACAATGATCACTATTAATATAACTGCGCACCTTTTCGCCTTTCCAAATCCCCAGCTGAGTTCATAAAAGTATTGAATATTCGCCGTAGGCCTGTTTCCCCGCTACTACAGCGAGTACATTTTTCTGTTTCGTAACTACAGCTGGAAGTGTTGCATACAACTCGTTGATGTAGCTCGTTGGTGTAATGGCTGTGTAGTCGTTGTATGATGTAGGTCGTTGATCAATGGATGTTGTTTGTTTGACATTTATATTGTTTTTTTTTTTTTTTTTTTTTTTTGAAAGTGAGAACTTTTCAATTTTTGACGAGACAAATTAAGAAATTAAGAATAAATTAATTTCGACATAAATATTTTCGATGAAGATTAAAGATTTTGAATTTAATATATGTATTGAAGGAAGAACGAGATGTCGAAAGATGAGAATGCCAAAAATTTGTATTGAATTTTTGGTTGAACGCTTGGGAGGATTCATTGCCCATGCAATCAATTGCAACCAAAACACTTTGTCACCGCTGCAACAGATTTTATTAACACTCCATTCGCTTGGAAATGGAAGGCAATACCACGGTGTCGGTAATATGCATAATGTTTAAAAGGCATCCATATGTCGATGCATTAATAAAGTGTGTTCACTTATTTCAGGTCTTTTATTAAGTTAGTAATTTTGCCATTTTTTGAATTTATGTTTAAATTAAAAAAAAAAATTCTAACATTCGTATATCTTCTTGTATACGACCTTAAGAGTGTGAACGTGTGCAAATCCAAAATAACCAACATTTGTAGGGCTGGCCACGAGACGAGAAAAGTCTCGGTCTCGATCTCGGTCTCGCATTACGAGACCGAGACGAGACTGCCTTTTAAGCAACCGAGACGAGACCGGGACGAGACTGTATATTTGAACCCAAATTTACAGAGTCTATTAAATTAAAAAATCCATTTCCACTTAAATATTGATTTTGTTCTGCACACATTCAAACGATAATCGAAAATATTTCGTCCAATAATTAACAGTTTGTCCGGAAATCGTGTTTTTCGAAGACGAGACCGAGACGAGACTTAATTTTTCAAGACCGACACGAGACCGAGACGAGACTGAAAATTTTCGATTTAAACGAGACCGAGACGAGACTTACAAAAGTCTCGCAGAGTCTCGTCTCGTGGCCAGCCCTAAACATTTATAAATTCAAGAAAAATTACAGCATGCAGATCAGATCACCAATCAACCGAGTACGTGTACACACTTACGAGGAAAGATTGTGAGTCATTGTTTATAAAAAAAAATTATATTAATTTCATGATTTTACATAAAATTGCATTTGATATATAAGTTTTATCCAATGAACCAGTTTTATTCAATGAACCTCTACATAAAGTAAGTCTGTTCTGAACAACTAAAATATCACGCAAAACCAATAAAAACAGAAATAGAATTCATGTTAAAGATAAGGAACATTCCTGACAGACATTTTAAGATAAACAAAGTAATGAAATAAACGGACTTCCATGAGGAAAGTCTCGTACAATCGTGAGCATGCAACGACGACATGCTCAAGATTATTCTTATCAAGTATAAACAGACTTCCATGAAGAAAGTCACGTTCGCATACTTACAATGCGATACGAATTGTTGTAAATAAGCCCAAGCAGAAAAACAGAGATCAGATCTTAAATTGACGTAGAACTCGCTACAACTAGTATAAGAACTCTTGTTAATATTTGAATAAAGAATGAGCCTTGCTCTTAGAAATTTATAAAAGAATTTTTTCAAAATCAATTATTAAAATATATATAAGTTTTATAAACAACAGTTTCCAACAGCTTGTTTTAAACACTGAAATACCACAAACAGAAACACTAAAGACGGAAATGATAAGATTATCAAACAAGGAACGAACATGTTATAACAACATGGTTAATCCTAAGTAAACAAAACGATAAAAATGTCTACTGTTGAAAAGTCACGTATCGTTTTACCACTTTAGCACATTATTATTATTAATAGACCTAAGATATGAATTTAACGTCAGAACTTAAGTGGACGTGAAAGTTACAAGTACTATTATTTGAAATATAGAATGAGCCTTGCTCTGAAAGAACGCAAATCTTTTAAAAAATCTTAAATCAAGTAATAAAATTTATATATATAAAGGTTATAACCACAGAATGCAACAAAAGCATTTTTTAGAATTTTTTTAATCTCTGCATTTTATTCTAAACAAAGGAAATGAAATCATATTCATATTCCTTTATCGAATATGCATATGATACCATTTCCTGTTATTGTAATCAAATCAATATTCATACATAAAGACTTAATTAATATTCTGAGAAACAAAGCGCTGACAAAGCGATTCATATACACAAAAGATAAATTATGAAAAAGACTAGCTATCTGCGATAGCATAAGTTAATTTCTAAAATTATACTCAAACAATAAAGACATAGGAATTAAGAGCTCCGCTCTTTAACTCCATTTAGTTTAAAAAGTCTTTTATTTAAATTACTTATATTATTTATATACATAAGTTATAACCATAGAACAACCACTCCACCAGAAACGAGTATTTTCTGACAATTAAAAATAGTTATGAAATCACCACAAGAATGATAACGTTTTATCACTCTTGTTATTATTTACTTAAACCACGTACGAAAACAAAGTCACGTACGTTAGGACTAAAACAAAATACGCATATTAGCCGTCTGCGACGTCCTGATAAAGAACTATGATCCTTCTATGAGATCATTGTTACTATTTGTAAATAATGTACGAGAACGAAGTCACGTACACCAAACATAGAATAAGATATAAATACCAGTTGTTTGCAACATTCTGGTCAGACTTTTACTTACACTCAATAAAAGATAACCTCACAAGGAATAGAGCTCCGCTGTGATATTCTTTTTAAAAAGTGTTTTACTTAATTCAATTATATAATTGGCGCAGTCGGTAGGATTGTCAGTCAGAATATAAACGTAAATTATACAAGACATGATAATCCAGTAATACAAACCTACAATCCGACGTTCTACTCTAGTAATTAAAATCTAAGTAATTCGCGATTGTTAAAACAAAAAGCATTCGAATAAATAAAATGTCAATGCAACTAAAACCGTTGTTTTACTCTAGTAATAAAAACCTAAGTAATTCTCGATTTTTAAACAAAAGTACTCGAACAAATAAAATTTCAGTGCGACTGAAATTATTGAACATTAGAATTAAAAATCATTCAGTGCTCAAACACATTTAATTTAGTAACCCATTCTCACCCCCTCACGGGTTAGACTTTGTCGTAGTGAGGGGGCTTACGCCTAGGCTTTCAGCAATCCAGCTGCAAGTCTAGGTAACTAACATAACCCAAAAAAACCGAAAACCGAAATGTTGAAAACTAATAAATTATGAAATGAGTACTCAAAGAATTAAAAAGCGAGTGGGGATATCCACTCAAAAGTCGGTAGGAGTCGCGACTACCGGCGATGGCTTGGCCTCTAACGAGGAGAAGGCGCAGGTGACACTTAGTACACCTGGTATAACGAAGTGCGGAAGGTCTTGCGAGCCGACCACAATCCACGGAAAGACTGATAAGTCATCCGTGGGGGGTGAATCGACTCGTGAGCTAGACGCTACTGCTGGCGAAGAGGGCTTTGTCCTCCCAGCCAGTAGTACAAATCCTTCGTGCTCGGGGGGACCCCCCGCGACCATTGGCAGTGCTGCTGCGAAAAACAGCTCCACTGCCGTTGGCCGTGAGGGTCTCTCTTCGGGTACGTTGGTAAATGCCCACCGTAGTGGTAGTAGTGGCGTGACGTACGGGTGCCTTCTCCGTTACCGGACGAGGCAGACCGCAAAAGAGTTCGCAGAAGAGACTCCAATTCGTTGGAGGTCGGCGTGCGTTAGCAGGTTCTACCTCCACTTGATTGGGGCGAAAAAATGCACATGTGCTAAACCTCGGGTCGGGTGTCTCGCCCAGTGGTACAGCCGTTAAAAGCTTTACTACTGGTAGGAACATACCGACCCCCGTTGCAAAGAAAGTGCTCCAGCCCGTTGGAAGGGGGCTATGAATAATAGTTTTGCTTCCATCGGGATGGGGCTCAACAAAGCCACTCCCCCGCTGATGAGCTCGGAGACGGATATCACATCCGGCAGCGCGTCCGTGACTTACGGATCCAACACTGCCGCCTCCGTATTCACAGAAGAACCCCCAACCCGATGGAAGCACGGCCGCTGACAACGGTCCTGCCTTCATCGGGATGGGGCTCAACACCCCCCTCCCACGTTTTGGACCCAGGGGCGGGTACTTCTGCCAGCAGCGCGTCCGTGACTTACGGATCCTCCACTGCTGGCCGAAGTATACCGCCCCTGGGCTCAAAGAAGATACCACAACCCGTTGGTGGTAGGGTCATGAAAAATGGCTCTGCTTCCACCGAGTTGGGGTGGAACCAAACCAACCATAAAGAGAGGCGGAATGCCGAGAGGATCGTGAAAGCTATCGGTGACATTCCGGTAGCTGATCGTGACTCGCGACAAACTGCCAAACTCCAATGGGCCATGAACATTATGGCTCTCAGAAAGACCAGCGGAGACTACACGTCAAAGCGTCAACGGTCCATCGGGAGCACCATCCCCGATCCCAAACGACCCAAGGTGCAAGGCACCGACAAATCACTTAACGTGAATAAAGGTCTGTCCATTAGTGACGTACTAAAGGATATAATTGTCATTGCAGTCATCGACAGAAGTAATGCAGATGGCAGGATCTCTCCTGAGAATTGGTTGAAGGTCATAGTGAAGCTCTCAGCTGGCTTCATGAGTTTAGTGAGGGAGCATCCCGGACCTCAACCAATCACAGACGATGCAGGCTGGCACCAAGGACGTGTTAAGCTCATCGCCTGTGCAGATCAGAGATCATGTGATCTGTTTACGCTTGCTGTTAGCAGACTGGGAGAGGTCTGGCCAGGTGCTAGTCTCGAGGCTGTTGCTAGGGATGATATCCCCTGCAGGCTTAGAGCTCGTGCCTGGATCCCGATCGAACCAGCCAGCAAGGATGAAATACTCCAGATGCTGCAGTACAGCAATCCAAGCCTACCTACAAAAGATTGGGTAGTCGCGAAGCTAGAAGAGATCAGGGGTTCCTTTAGATCTGCTATCATAGTAATCAACAAGGAATCTCTGGCTCCTCTGGTGTCGACCGAAAACGTGATTAGGTATGGCTTCCACAAAATCGCCTTGAAGGTATATAAAAAAGATGAGGAAGTTGCACAAGAAGCCCCTCCACAAAACCCCCAGGACATGGCCATAGACGAAGATCCTGTCGTCGGCATCGAAACTCCAGAGATGGAGATAGATGACATTGACACTTCTCCGGCTATGGTATTGCCCAATCCGCCAACCGAAAGGAAGGCTCCTTCCGTCGACGACCTCTCCGACATGGAGAGCGTAGACTCCCCTATCAACGTTCTTCTAAGCGAGGAAGAACTTTTAAGATCTTCCTCTGAAGCCGAAGACGCTGAACAAACGGTGTTGGAGGTTGATCTGACCGACTGTGGTAACAATGCTGCAGCTGATTCAGATTAATCTCCAACACTGTATTATGGCTTCGGCCTCCCTTCTTCTCCGTCTGAACACAAACGGGGAAGATATTGTCCTGATCCAGGAACCATGGATTGCTAACTCCAGTGTTCAAGGACTCAGGACTCCGGGCTATTACACGCTGCTAAAGGTGAACCTAGATCTTGCATAGTAGCTAAATGTAATACTAATGTATTTTTACTCCCTGAATATAGCGATCGAGATGTAACGGCCGTCAGATTACAAACCGAAAAAGGGTTGTACTGGATAGTGTCCGCCTATCTTGGCCATGACGATCTTGGCCCTCTCCCCAGTGTAAAGCTAAGGAGACTGATCGCTGATGCAGAACGGCAGAATATACGCCTAATTATCGGGTGCGACGCAAACGCGCACCATACAGTATGGGGGAGTTCGGATATTAACGACAGAGGTGAGTCTCTTTTCGATTATATTCTTACTACTAACCTACTTCTAAGTAATGTTGGAAACGTACCAACTTTTGTAACTAGAAATAGACAAGAAGTCTTAGATATCACTCTTGTCTCAGATATGGTTCATCATTCGATATTGGATTGGAAAGTATCTTCTGAGCACTCGTTCTCAGACCATAGATACATTCAATTCAGTCTAAATGATGAAAGCTTGGGAGGATTCATTGCCCATCCAATCAATTGCAACCAAAACACTTTGTCACCGCTGCAACAGATTTTATTAACACTCCATTCGCTTGGAAATGGAAGGCAATACCACGGTGTCGGTAATATGCATAATGTTTAAAAGGCATCCATATGTCGATGCATTAATAAAGTGTGTTCACTTATTTCAGGTCTTTTATTAAGTTAGTAATTTTGCCATTTTTTGAATTTATTATGATTAAATTTAAAAAAAAATTCTAACATTCGTATATTTTCTTGTATACGACCTTAAGAGTGTGAACGTGTTCAAATCCAAAATAACCAACATTTGTAGGGCTGGCCACGAGACGAGAAAGGTCTCGGTCGTGATCTCGGTCTCGCATTACGAGACTGCCTTTTAAGCAACCGAGACGAGACTTAATTATTCAAGACCGAGACGAGACCGAGACGAGACTGAAAATTTTCGATTTAAACGAGACCGAGACGAGACTTACAAAAGTCTCGCAGAGTCTCGTCCCGTGGCCAGCCCTAAACATTTATAAATTCAAGAAAAATTACAGCATGCAGATCAGATCACCAATCAACCGAGTACGTGTACACACTTACGAGGAAAGATTGTGAGTCATTGTTTATAAAAAAAAACTATATTAATTTCATGATTTTACATAAAATTGCATTTGATATATAAGTTTTATCCAATGAACCAGTTTTATTCAATGAACCTCTACATAAAGTAAGTCTGTTCTGAACAACTAAAATATCACGCAAAACCAATAAAAACAGAAATAGAATTCATGTTAAAGATAAGGAACAATCCTGACAGACATTTTAAGATAAACAAAGTAATGAAATAAACGGACTTCCATGAGGAAAGTCTCGTACAATCGTGAGCATGCAACAACGACATGCTCAAGATTATTCTTATCAAGTATAAACAGACTTCCATGAAGAAAGTCACGTTCGCATACTTACAATGCGATACGAATTGTTGTAAATAAGCCCAAGCAGAAAAACAGAGATCAGATCTTAAATTGACGTAGAACTCGCTACAACTAGTATAAGAACTCTTGTTAATATTTGAATAAAGAATGAGCCTTGCTCTTAGAAATTTATAAAAGAATTTTTTCAAAATCAATTATTAAAATATATATAAGTTTTATAAACAACAGTTTCCAACAGCTTGTTTTAAACACTGAAATACCACAAACAGAAACACTAAAGACGGAAATGATAAGATTATCAAACAAGGAACGAACATGTTATAACAACATGGTTAATCCTAAGTAAACAAAACGATAAAAATGTCTACTGTTGAAAAGTCACGTATCGTTTTACCACTTTAGCACATTATTATTATTAATAGACCTAAGATATGAATTTAACGTCAGAACTTAAGTGGACGTGAAAGTTACAAGTACTATTATTTGAAATATAGAATGAGCCTTGCTCTGAAAGAACGCAAATCTTTTAAAAAATCTTAAATCAAGTAATAAAATTTATATATATATAGGTTATAACCACAGAATGCAACAAAAGCATTTTTTAGAATTTTTTTAATCTCTGCATTTTATTCTAAACAAAGGAAATGAAATCATATTCATATTCCTTTATCGAATATGCATATGATACCATTTCCTGTTATTGTAATCAAATCAATATTCATACATAAAGACTTAATTAATATTCTGAGAAACAAAGCGCTGACAAAGCGATTCATATACACAAAAGATAAATTATGAAAAAGACTAGCTATCTGCGATAGCATAAGTTAATTTCTAAAATTATACTCAAACAATAAAGACATAGGAATTAAGAGCTCCGCTCTTTAACTCCATTTAGTTTAAAAAGTCTTTTATTTAAATTACTTATATTATTACTCCGAAATAGCTGAATTTTGGTGGAGATCTTCATTTTGATGTCTTAAATAAATATCTTCAATTTGGACAAGGACCTTCTATTTTCTGGTCCAGTATTTTTGAAAATTTTTCGAAAACCATCGGCTTTTTTAAGATGTGTTTTTGGAAAACTTGTAGCTTATAGCATTCTAAAAAAACCATTAGGATACATTTTTCCGTTAGACCAATAAATTTTGAGACAAATGTGCGCAAATGCAACGGTTTGGAAAATACCACATCAAAGTATAAAAACACATTTTGTCCCCGTTTTCTCAAAATCTCTTGCTCCAACGAAAAAAAAGGAGTTTATATTTTCTCTGTAGAATTTTATAAGCTACATGTTTTCCAAAGACACTTCTCAAAAATCCCTATTGTTTTTCGTAAAATTTTCAAATATACTGGATTTATACTCTTTCACCGCAGAAAATTAAAAGTCCTTGTCAAAATTTAAGGTATTTATTTAAGAAATGCGTATGACATCAAAACTTCGCATCTCCACCAAAATTCAGCTCTTTCGGAGTTATATTTGAAGTGAAATTCTAATTTTATCGAAATATTTGAACAAAAATGTTTTATTTTTGTTTGATATTGAACCTGTTTGATTGGGTTCAAACGGTTATAACTGTCTATTTAAACATAGCTTTGGCAAGTTTAATACCTTTTTTGAAACTACAGAAAAATTGGCAATTTTTGAAATATAAAACCTGTATTGAGCCATACGAATTTTATTCAGGGGGCTCATCAGAAGATTGAGGTCAAAAATTAATTTTGGCAAAGTTCAATATTAACTAATGATTTGTAGGCAAATGGTGATGCCAATCAAAAATATTTTACTCAGTAAAGTTAGTGAAACTATAAGTGAATTTTTTAATGCAAAATTTGTAAAAAAACAAAAATCAATTATGGACAGGGTGAGCAAAAAACTATATATAGATGGAAAATTAACTACCCGATGGAAAGCTCGATCCTGAAAAAGTTCACCAAGAAGAATACCGAACCATATGCCGGATACACAGACGAAGAAGAAGATTCATCAGATCCAGAACATTATAATAGGATTGGTTATAATAGTGAACATTATAACAAAATTACTAATAATAGTTTAGAATCAATAAAACTTGTAAACATGACACAATTACTAACTTTGACACTTGATCCCCTCAAATTTATTGAGAAATTACAACCTTTTGATGGACGAAGAGAAGATCTGTACACATTTTTAACTAACGTAGATGGAATAATTCCGACACTTAATAAATATGATGCTGCATCACAAATTATGTGCATGAATATACTAAAGTCGAAACTAATAGGTAAAGCAAAAAGATGTATGGAAATACACTCTCATTTAGAATTATGGAGTTTGTTATATATGTAGGTACCTACTATATAATTTTTTTTGAAGAAACAAAAATGGTAACAAAAAAAAAAAATAATAATTTGACAAACAAAAAAAGATTACCCTATATTAGTAAGCATTGAATTTTTTCCATGGCATCGTCTCCAACCAATACACATAGTAGTTTTCTTCCGAAAAGATTTTACTGCTATTTTTTTTCTTGCGATTTCTTTCATTCTCCCCTTTTCTTTTTTCAAATAAATGATTTGATGGTGGTTGAAGGTATCGGATGACGCGCAATGCTAAGTGGTAATTGGTTGGGAATTGGATAACCAACTGTTTTAAATTTTTAATGAATAAGTGGGAGTGGCATCATTCATGTTGAATTGAGGAAATAAGAAATGAGGCGATAGATAATGAAGCACGGGCAGTCGACATAGAGGATTCAACGAGGCCCGCTGGTCCTCGAAGAAGTGTCTATTTCCCAGTTTTTTTTTTTTGTTCGCTGGACTCAAACAAATTTAAAAATATGATATAAAGAAAGTTTTATTCCGAGTGCGTATCAAATATTTTCCTTGAATGCGGTAGTTGAATAAATCAAAACCAAGAAAAAATAAGAAGACTTCAGACCTACCTATATACTAACCATGTGTTAATAAAAAAATAAAAAGAAATTTTCATACCTACATATAAACTTACCATGTGTTAATTCAAAAATAAAAAGAAATTTTCATACCTACCTATATATTAACCATGTGCTAAAATAAAAAGAATCTCATATCCCATGATCTATACCTATATACTTACTATAGTGTTAAGATTATACACAACAAAAAAAAGAAGGAAGTGAAGCTGTGAAGCCGATATTACAAGAAAATATAAACAAACCATCCGTAGTAAGAAGAAAGAAATTGTATGTAAGCGAAGTTGTAATTATTTTTATTTTTTTTAACTTTAAGAATTAACTGTAACTAAAATAAATAAATGAAGAATATCTTTTTTGTTATATACATAGAGGTCTCTTTTCATAAAATTTTTACTTATGTAGTTAAAAAGTAAGCCTAGAATAATAAGTTTTTTTTTAAAAAGGAAACACTGAATAAAAAATATACATTTATTAATCATAAAGAAAACATGAATTTATATTATAGGATAATACCTATAGATAAGATGGAATGAAAAGATGAGAGGAAAGTAAAAATTTAATCCCACGGAGGATGGGAGGGAAGGGAAGAAATAAATAAGGGGCCGTGCAAAGTTTTTTTTTTTTTGTCATGATCAAGGAAGGGATAAGATTGATATCTGGAGGCGAATCGTGGACTTTTTAGTAGACCAAGTATTATTTTTTTTTTTTATTTAGATGTACTCTATCAATAATTATTAATGGTTTGAAGGTATTAACAAAGGGCAGGAATTCCCCCCTAAACCGACGAGCTAGCACAATATAAAATCAAAGGAGTACATCAATAACCCTTGGAGTTATGCCGCTTACTATGTTAATAAATAGTAATTTTTTTTTGTATAAACCATTACAAGTTCCATCAATGAATTGCTTATTAGAAATTTTGGAGGTTTCGAATCTTCATTACAATTATATGACAAATTACGACAAACACCATACAAAGGAAACGCAATTCAATTCTATAACGATATACAAAAAAAACCTTTGCGAACTTAAGCAAAAGACAGTTCAAGAACAAAGACCTAACGAAATCACTAACAATAACGAAACTACCTTAAGCATTTTTAAAGAGAAATTGCCTGTACACATGCGAACCGTGTTATTCGCTTTAAAACCAGCAAACCTTCAAGAAGACCTTCATGAGCTTACTCAAGCTGGGTTTGTTAATGAAAGTAGAACTGAGGAAACAGTTAAATAATTATATGAAAATCCCAAACCACAAAACAAACAAAATAATAATTTTCCCCAAAGACAAAATAATTACGAAAATCAAAATATCCACCCTCAAAACCCCACATTTATAAGACCACCTTTCAACCATAATTCTCATCCCAATTACAAAGGAAACAGTTATAATCCAAACTATAAACCCCCCAGTAGACAATACAAACCTATGGAAGTAGACCCGACTTCCAGTCAACTTAAGAAAACTCAAGTAAACCATAGTGAAGAAAATAGTCCGGATTTTTCGAAGCCAGCCTTGGAAACATCCAATTCAACAAAGGGCAAGTTTCCTTTGTTGAATTGGATGTGAAAAAAATAACCATATTTTAATATTATGAGTAGACACCGGAGCAACTAATAGTTTACTTAACCCAATAAAAGCTCCAAGATTTAATTAAACAATTAAAACAACCGTTAGAAATAAAAACGGTGGGCAACCCAATTTTCATTACTGAAGAACTATTGATACCAAAAGAACGATTCATAATACCGGTTAATGAAGATTATGTATTCCAGCTGTTTAATTTCAATGAAAATTTCGATGGATTGATAGGAAATAATATTATACGTCCTTACAATGCCTCAATAGACTTCAAAACTAAAATAGTAAAAATAAACAAACAAGAAATTCCTTTGTTTTTCTCGAGAGAAGAAGAACAGGAATATCAAAAATAAATAAACTCCCTACAGGATTTGGAACCTCAATGTATCGAACACATCGAAAATTTGGATGACAAACGTCTCGAACATTTGAATACCGAAGAAAGAAGACAGCTTACAAAATTACTAAAAAGGGAAATGATTGGAGTTTTACCTGCCATGTAAAACATCAAATTCCAACAACAAACGAGGAACCCATATTTACGCGTATTTATAGATACCCCGAAATTCATAAAAAGGAAGCCAACAAACAAATTGACGACTTACTCGAACAAGGAATAATACAGCCTAGTACCTCACCATACAATGCCCCTATTTGGATAGTTCCAAGGAAAGAAGATAAACACGGCAAGAAAAAATGGAGAATGGTGATAGATTACAGAAAACTGAACAATATAACTAAAGAGGATAAATTTCCTATCTCTCTTATTGACGATATCCTTGACAAACTAGGAAAAGCCAACTATTTTAGTACATTTGACTTGACAAAATGCTTCCACCAAATTGAAGTAGATATCAAAGACAGAGAAAAAACTGCCTTCTCTACTTTATCAGGACATTACGAATGGCTTCGTATGCCATTTGGATTAAAAAATGCTCCTGCAACATTTCAAAGAATGATGAACGAAATCCTAAAAGACCTCGTTGGAAAAATTTGTTACGTCTACTTAGACGATATAATTATTTTTTTCACATCACTCCAAGAACATGTTGACTCATTAAAGAAAATATTCAATCAATTACAAAAAGTAAATCTTAAAGGTTTATTAAACAAATGTGATTTTATGAAAAAAGAACCCGAATTTCTTGGTCATATCATAACCAAAGATGGTATCAAACCAAACCCCAATAAAATTATTGCCATCCAAAAATTCCCAATCCCTAAAACAGTAAAGGAAATCCAATCCTTCCTAGGCCTATCTGGATACTTTCGTACATTTATCCTAGATTACGCTAAAATCATAAAACCCATGACAACCTTCCAGAAAAAAGATAAAAAAAATAAATATTGAAGACAAAGACTATAAAGAAGCTTTTGAAAAACTTAAATTAGTCATGTCAGACGAACAGACACCCAGACTTCTCAAAAAAATTTCTGTTAACCACAGACTCTTCAAACTTTGCGATCGGAGCTGTCTTAAGTCAGTCACACGGACCGTTATGTTTCGCATCCCGAACCCTTAATCAACACGAATGTAATTATTCGACAATAGAGAAAGAACTATTAGCTATTGTTTGGGCAACCAAACAATTTCGCCATTACCTTTACGGAAGAAGGTTTTAAATTCTCACAGATCATAGACCACTAGTTTGGTTACAGAATCTTAAAGAACCAAATTCCAAATTGCAACGTTGGAAAATCAAATTAGAAGAATTTGATTTCAAAATTGATTAAATTCAATGGAAAGAAAATAAAGCAGCTGATGCTTTATCCCGAATCAAAATCGAAGAAATTAATATAATAGAACTTGTATCTACAAAACATTCAAATGACTCTGACAGTAGTAATTTAATATACATAACAGAAAAATCACTAAATACTGTCATGAGACAAACAATTATAGAACTTAGTGAAAAAGACAACACCGAAATAACAAAAACAAAATTCAATAATAAAGATTTCGAAAAAATAATTTCTGAAGTCGATGTAGACCGACAAAACGCAATACATTTCAATGATGAACAAATATTCTTAGAATTTCAAAACTTCTGGAGAAAAAATCAAAAATTATTTAGAACAAAAATATTACTTGAAGATATATTCGAACGACCCGAAATTGAAAATATAATTTCCAAAACTCATTTAGAATTCAATCATATAGGAATAGATAAATTGTATCTAGAATTAAAAAGAAATTATTATTATCCTAATATAAAAAAATTAATAACTCAAGTTATAAATAATTGCGAAAAATGTAATCTAAAAATTGAACGCAACGCAATAAATTTACCCTATAAAAAGACAGAAACCCCTTTAGGTCCCCATATTCATTACGATATAGACATTTGGATATAACCAAACGACAACAAATACTTAACTTGTATAGACAAATTTAGTAAATTTGCTTCAAAAGAAAAATTAAAAACAAAAAACCAGAAAGATATACTAAATGCACTTGAAAAGATCTTTAGTAATACCAAACATCCAATTGAAATAACATTAGACAATGACCCATCCTTTCAAACTTATTCAATCATAAATTATTTCAAACAAAAAGAAGTAATAGTACACTTTTTCACCCCATATAGGCATACTGGAAATTCAGACATAGAACGTCTCCACAGTACTCTTAATGAAAATATTATATTGTTGGAAAGGAATTTTATTTAACAAAACAATACACCTAACAACAAAGGAAAGACCAATAGACATTCACCTAGGGAAAATAGATGACAAAATAATATTCGAAAGAATAGAAAACACAAAAAATTAAATTTTAGAAAAAATCAATAAAGATAGAAAAGATCAAGAAATTTCACAAAGATAAACAACCCTGAAAACTTTAATAAACTAAAAACCAAACACAAGAAAGTAGAAGTATTAAAAATCAAAGATAAAAAACTCATCATTAAACCTAATATTAAAAAACAAAAATTACATATAGACCAATTTAGGAAACAAAAGAAATACACAAGAATTCAAAATGAAGATACACCAAGTGATAGCGACAATTCCCTTATTAATAACACTAGTGCTTAGTCAGAACATTAGAATTACAAAAATAGATAACGAATTCGCAGTAATACAAGAAGAACCCGTACGCTTGATAGAAGAATATGATATTCTTTTACACTTAATTAATCTAACACAATGTAAAATATTAATTGACCAACTAAAAACTCAATACCTTTTACTAACCAACTCAGATAACACTCAGAAAGAAGAATTAAATACCTTAGAAGTTAAAATAGAAACAATTATACCACATCACATTATTCACAAACGCGGTTTGATAAATATTATAGGTAAAGGTTTAAAAATAGTTTGTGGCACAATGGATGACAATGACAGAACAGACATCGAAGAAAGACTAAAAGCTCTAGAAGAAAGTAATTTCGGATTAATACAAAACAATAACAAACAAATAACGATAAACACTCAATTCAATGAACAATTTAAACAGATACAAGGAATATTCAAACAAAGTATAAAGACATAAAACAAATACAGATCCATAGAGAACGAAATTAACACACTTCGTATAGAATTAGAATTCGACAAAAACTTAGAACGAGTTCAAAGAATAATCGAAAAAATAGATGACGTAATCATGACCAGTAGGACAGGAATGTTAACTCAAGACATACTGACTATACAAGAAATTTATGAATACAATATTAATATAGAAAAATTAAAAGAAATCAAATTACCTCTTGCTACATATAATGAAAACTTGTTAATTATATTAAATATTCCAAAATTCAGTCAAATATTATATAACAAAATTAATGTACAAACATTTCCAATAAAAAATAAAATCATAACAATACCCAATGAAAATGTTTTAGAATTTAATAAAAATGTTTTTTTGAAATAACTAAAGAAAAAATAAATTTAAAAGAAATACAAGATGAATGCATCAAAAATCTATTTAAAGAAAATAAATTATTAAATTAAAAAACACAACCTTTTTATCAAAAGAATGTAATAATAAACAAAGGTCAATACATTATATTAAAGAACTTTGAGAAACAAAGAATAAATCAAACTTGTAATAATCTAGAATATACATTAGAAGGTAACTATATATTAGAAATAAAAGATTGCACTATTGAAATAAATAAAAAAATATATAACAGAAAAATATATCAATATGACTTCAAACTAATACCAATATTAAATTAAAACTTTTCTCAAGAATATGAACAAGAACTAAAATTCAAATCAATTGTGAATCTTGATGTACTAGAAGTAAAAATACCCAAAAAACATGTAACGTATGGAATAACTACAATTATCATTGTAATAATAGTTGTAATAATATTCATATTCTATTTTAAAGGGAGATCAAAAAATACCATAACCAATGTAAATCTTCCAAAAGTCGAATTTCAACCATTAGAAGATTCTAAAGAGGGAGGAGTTATAACCAAAGAACAACCACTCCACCAGAAACGAGTATTTTCTGACAATTAAAAATAAATATGAAATCACCACAAGAATGATAACGCTTTATCACTCTTGTTATTATTTACTTAAACCACGTACGAGAACAAAGTCACGTACGTTAGGACTAAAACAAAATATGCATATCAGCCGTCTGCGACGTCCTGATAAAGAACCATGATCCTTCTATGAGATCATTGTTACTATTTATAAATAATGTACGAGAAGTCACGTACACCAAACATAGAATAAGATATAAGTACCAGTTGTTTGCAACATTCTGGTCAGACTTTTACGTACACTCAATAAAAGATAACCTCACAAACAATAGAGCTCCTTTCTGATATTCTTTTCAAAAAGTTTTTTACTTAATTCAATTAGTTAAAGTAATTTTAAGTGCGCTTTATATAATTATTATCTAAGAAGCGTTTTAAACAATAAAGTTGTGCGAGCCATTATGCTCTGTAAGTGATTTACCGAGTTATTATTTATTATAGAACCCACATACATTCAACCTGCTTCGATACTTGATACTGGGTTTTATATCCATATCCATCGCAAATACCTTGTTCCACCACCGCGCCGGCTATAGCAAAACCGGATCATAATAATAATAAGTATTCATATTTCTATTCCTTGTGCATAATATACTCATATAGTTCAACCGGCACCTTCAGCGCATGAACTATAGGTAAAATAAAAGATACACAAAAATATTCATATGACACTTTTAGTGCACGGGTATTTTTGTATAAAAATCAAGAACATTTTCCATTTGGCTTATGAAGCAAATGCATGGTATAGTCAAATGCTGATTATGCATATTGTGAGTATATCGATAACCAAAGTATGGTTGGATACAAACGAAGGCATGTAATTTGTATGTTTAAATAGGGAAAATAAAATGATATTGATTCACTTCAAACTCTGAAGCCAAACTGATCGTTTTCTTTATTTAGCAATTCGCTGCAGGATCGATAAGTTTTAACTCAGTAGTTTAGACGCCCTACAGAGCTATCCGCTTTGGGGTTAAGGTTTATTTGGCTACTCGCCGGACCAAGTCTGCTTTACCGAAGCTTATATTACAGAACCTCCATCAAATACCATCAGAGGATTCTATCTTGGATTCCTCCAAGCGATATCAGATGCGCTCTCAACGTCAAAGACGTTCAAGTTGACTCCAATCAACTTCTCTAGCCTCTCTGAGACTGGATCAAGGACTCAGCTGATTTTCACTCGTCCTTCACCCAATGGCAGGATTGTTAATTCTATCATAACGCCTTCTGCTACCAGTCGCGAGACTGAGGCCTCCTTTGGTGCATCCATCTATTTATGTTGGAAAGTACAAATGGAATGATCGGCTCTTTTAGACCTATTTATTTCAGTTTGAACTTACAAAACAGATCGACTCTCTCTAGCCATCATCTATATTCGGCTTGGGGAAGCCTTCAAAATATCTTCCATAGATTTATAATTAAGGTAGCTTACTGAGAACTAAATTATCGCATTCCTTTACATGGCAGTGTAAAGTAAGATTTTGAATCATTGATTTTAAATTTTAAAATAATTACATTTCTTTGAGAATTTGAATAGCCCTTACCATCCAGGGCAACTAGAAGCGCCCGTTTACTTTTATACACCAAAAAACGCTGGTCATCGACCTTAATCAATAGAGGGTTATAATAAGAGACTTTGTCAACAAAGCCTAGGAACAAAGATAGTTCTTTTATTACTGTGATTGGGAAAGAATTGGTCTGTTGTTACTATTACTTGGTACTCACTCAACGCGAACGATCATGGTCGACATCGATATTAGAGTTTATAAGTCGGGTTACTAGCGTAACTTCAAGGTGACCAAACCTTACATGGCGATCTTGCCAGATTGAATCAGCACATTGCAGAAAATACCAAAAAAAAAATCTCACATCCGAAATTCGCCACTAATTAGATGTCCGAACAAATCCGGCTGGCCTTAGCGGATAACCTTATGGAAAAAGCTCAGGCCTAAATAAGGCCAACAGAACCAAAACAAGCAACAGATACGGTCAAAGTAAGGCCACAACCAATTTCTATAGAAAACGAAATCACCCGAAGTGTTCGTCGGAGGAGATTTCCATTCCACCAGCACCAAAGGTGCGAGAAGTAGAAACTCAAAAGACATATAATTGAGCTTCACAGGTTGCCAATTATACCCGGCCAATCTCCCGACATCAAACGAAATTACTTGGATCAGCTGAAGAAATTGAAAACAGCAAAATAGAGAAACAGGAGTTCCACAACCTATTTTCGTCAACGGTTTCAACAGCGTGAAACATAAAAAAAAAAACATAAATTGTATATTCCATCTATTCAATTCTATTTATTTTTTTTATTTTGTATTCCCAAGGGGAAAAAGTCAATCAAAAGTTGAAGAGGTCGTTGTTAACAACAACGGACCTCAAATAAATAAATCTTATGATAAATTTGATAACGGAATTGACTTTATGACCATTTTAATTATAATTGGTATAATTTTTTCAAATATGTCCACAAGACAATCAAAAAAAAAATTCAATAATGTTGTAAAAAAAGAAATTATAAAGCATATTATTGTAGGTAGAAGAATTTCAGTTTAAAATAAATGTTCTCCCTTTTTCAATAGAAAAAAAAAAAGTTACTGTTATAATTCATTTTTTATATTTGATTGGATCTTGTTTCTTTTTCCAAATGAGTTTCAAAGAATTAAGGGAATACGTGTTAACTCTAAAAAATGTCTATAAGTCTTAAGAAATCAGCAAATAGAAAACGAAAACAAGAAAGTATTGATAGGAAATTATTAGAAATGGACAATCTATACACTGCATTCTGCAAGTCATTTGGAAAATTCGACCAAGATACCTTGTCAGACAAAGAAACGGAAAGTTTATCGACTTGTGAATTGGAAGCTAAAAAATTTAAAGAAGGATCTATAGAAATACCAACACCAACAAGGTTGCAGCCAAGCTTAAGACAGCGGGCCTTTGTTTTTTTTTTCTCTTTTTCTTGAAGAAAATAAAAAGTAAAAATAAAATGTAAATAAAGAAATAAAATAAGTATTTTTAAATTGTTAAAAATATAATCTTTTATTAATTTTTCTTTCTGTCCGTTACTAACTCTTCTCGCTATTAGAAGCGAAAGCACGGTGAGGGCGCATAACAATTTGGTGGCAGCGGTGGGATTTACTCAAAATCCCCTACCAAATAACAAGATATAATCTTGAGACGTTCTGGGGCTAAACACCAGAAAGTGCAAATTTTTTTTTTGTGTGTAAAGAACTAAAAAGTAAGACGTGGCGAACTCCCAAGCGGACGCCTGAGGCAAAAATTAGGCAGTGCTAAAAAGACCAGGTTGTAATCAACAACTATAGGGCCGGAAACCTGCCTGGCAAAGCGAAACAATATCAACATAAGCAACAGCATCAACAAACATCAACATAAGCAGCAGCATCAACATCAACGATTTCAACAGCATCATCGACAATAACTAAATAAGGTAGATATATATAAGAACAAAATATATATATTTTTTCTTTTTTGTATTTCCACAAACTTGTCCTTTATTATTTACAATTTTGTCTGGTTATGAACACCGCGAACCTATTTCTTCCTCTCACACCTTGACCCGACAATAAACTTCACAATTCCTTCCACGCGAAATCAAAAATCGGTGGTAAAGTTCTTTGAGCTACTACCTTACCACGACCATACAATTAGAGAAAACCCTACTATTAACTCTGACTCTACCCCTGTATCCATCTACTCAAAAATCGAAGTAAAAATCTCTTTAAATGATGTTAACAACATCGTCCCTGTGTTAGGTGGAAATCCTGACGAAATAAATAAATTTGTCGCTTGCGGCAACGTCCTCTTTTCATATATCCAAGAACCCACTCAACATGCTTTATTCTTAAATATTGTCAAAACTAGACTACAAGGGGTAGCTTTCGAGCTAACCCAGTACAAAACTTTGAACACATGGGCCGAACTAGTAGCCGAACTAGAAGGACAATTTAAAGAACGAACTTCACGTTCAAACACACAAACAGAGCTAATGTCCGCGCGACAAAACACACGGGAAGACATAAAAGACTACGGTGAACGAATAACACGTTTGCTACAGAAATTAGACAGGGCGACATACCAAAGTACGACCGACCGGCAATACGGGCATATCTTATTTCCGAAAACAAACAAACAGCTTTACGCTCCTTCGAAGACTGACTTAGAAACCGGCAACTAGGATTACTTCTAAAAGCTTTTAAGCCATGGACCTGAAAGCAGCCATTGATTATGGCATTGCACAATCTCCTCGGCTAGGCATTGAACAAAACAGATACACTAACACATACAGAAATACCGACACAAGGGTCACTTGCCAGAAATGTGGTAAATTGGGTCACAAAGCAGCTTCGTGTTTCGCTAGATTCAACCAAAACCAACCACAGATCTGTCAGACTTGCAATAAAACAGGTCACACTTCTGCCACATATTAGCGGAATACAAACTTTCAAACTTTTAGACCCGAAATTAAAAACGAATCATCCCTCAAGTGCAACTATTGTCATAAGCTGTACCATACTGAGAATGATTGTCGTTTACGGTTAGCACACTCCCGAAACCAAACAAACACGACTCCAAATAATTCTGCATCGACAGACCAACAAAATAAAAACCCATTTAAAGGTAATTCAACTCACTTACGACATTGTTGTTCACACCAACCGCAATACGATCTCCACAAAATCGAGTCGGAAAACGAATGCGGGGTGGAACAAATCGGCAACTCCACCCAGGGACAGAAAGTTGTTGCCGAAGTCCACTATACTCCCAACCAATAAATTTAAAAATGATTTTAAAATTCTGCCCTGAATTTAAAGACCCTGTAATTCGTCTTAAAATGCAAGGGACAACTAAAGAATATACTACATTTTTAATAGACACCGGCGCAGATATCTGCCTGTTCAAAAACGACTCACCTTACGCAAATCCTAAAAACTCCTGTGTTATCTCCACCATAGCTGGCGAATCTGTGAGAACTATGGGAGAAATCACGGGAACGTTAGAAATCTATGACGGGAAAAATACATCATTTGGAACACCCATTCCAAATACTTACAAATAAGATACATTTACTGTATGATGGAATACTGGGAAACGATTTTCTCAACAGGCATGAGTTTAAGGTCAATTATGAAAAAAGACAGCTGTAAGTAACAGCAGCTGCAGTCGTGCGTTTATGTGACGGAAAATTTTTTTTTAAACCCCAAAGGGTAGAAAGGTAGCGAAATGTGAAGTTATCGAGAAGAAAGGAGACTGTAAAACATCTTTCGAGGTGCAAACTACGGGTAAAAAAGGTTTCGAAAAAACTAGGTATGAGAAAGAGGAACCAAACCATGTAGGTGCAGCAAATTCTAAAGTCCTAGATGTACCCGTACAAACGGGAATAGAAGCTGAAATCACACCATGGGAATCTACTGACGTTTCAGATTATAAAGATTCATTGGAAATCAACCTCGACAAAAATCATACAAAAGCTTTCAACCAAACCCTCTCACAAATCCCACATGGTTACCCTGAAACTAACACAACAAACTTCTCTAGTAATCACAACGACTATAAAATTTTTAAAAATTAAAAATATAAGACGGAGGTAATAAAAAATTTAGATTTAAACGAACAGACGGGAACAATCATTTTAAGGCCGAGAACACAACAAATAGTAGAAATACCGTGTAAAGATAAAGGTGTAAAATAATTATTTACAGAAAAACGTGAAATAGCTACAGGAATATACTTGGGTGTAACCATTACCCAACAAAGAAATTCCAAAAGTAAGGTACTTCTAATGAACATTTTAGACTCAGACCAAGAAATAAACATCAATAACATTAGCATGAAATACAAAAATCTCGATGAATATAACGTTATCGAGACAAATAGTTTAAAGGACCCTCTGAAGAATAGGTTAAGGAAATTAGAGTCACTCTTAGAGTTCGAACATTGTAACGCCGATGAAAAAAAAAAACATTCTGGACATTTGTCGCGAATACAATGATCTCTTTTACCTTGAGGGCGATCACCTCACTCATACAAACGCTGTAGAACATATAATTATTACAGGTGAAGATAAACCCCCTCTATACACAAGACCTTATCGACTCCCAGAAAGTACTAGACAGGAAATTCATAAACAAGTGAATGAAATTCTAGAAGATGGTGTAGTACAACCAAGCAACAGCCCATGGAAATCCCCTTTACTATTAGTTCCAAAAACAGCAGGTCCAGATGGAATGAAACGATAGAGGGTGGTAGTTGACTTTAGAAAGTTAAACGAAGTCACCATCAGAGATGCTTACCCCTTAGCCAATATTACTGATATCTTAGACCAGTTGGGAAGAGCTAAGTACTTCAGTACACTTGATCTAGCAGTGTACTAATGGGACTGCAGGGAATCGAATGTTTTGTATACGTGGACGACATAGTTATTTATGGCTATAATTTAAAGGACCACAATGCTTGACTTATTAAGGTCTTAAATCGACTAAGAGAGAATAACCTCAAACTTCAGCCCGAAAAATGTCATTTCATCAGAAAAGAACTCACTTACCTGGGACATGTTATCTCAGAGGAGGGAATTAAACCAAACCCTCAAAAAACCAAAGCTGTGAAAACGTTCCCAGTACCTAAAAAACCAAAAGATATTAAATATTCTCTTGGATTCGTAGGGTATTATCAAAAGTTCATCCCAAACTTTGCGGAAATAGCAAAACCGTTATCAACGTTGCTAAAGAAAAACGTAACTTTTCGTTGGGACAGTTTCTGCGACGAGGCTTTCAGAACTTTAAAAGAGAAAATTATTAATCCTCCCATCTTAACATACCCAGATTTTGATCAGGAATTTCTAATAACCACTGATGCAAGTGACATCGCATTAGGCGCTGTACTTTCACAAGGTCCCATTGGCAAAGATAAACCCATTTTCTTTGCCAGTCGTACTCTTAACAAAGGGGAAACCAGATACACTACGTCAGAAAAAGAGCTTCTTGCGATAATCTACGCCCTGACGCAATTTCGACCACATATTTATGGAAGAAAATTCACTATTGTCACCGACCACAGTTCATTACAATGATTAATAGGAAGAAAAGATCCGACGTCTAGGCTCATGCGATGGAGAATCTTGTTAGAAAAATATAAATACAAGATTATACATAAAAAGGGCAAATTCAACACGAATGCTGACGCCTTCAGTCGTATTAAATCCGATGATGAAACCAAAGTATTAGTAACAACTCGTAACCAAAGACGGGCACAAGAAGAATGAATTGACGTGATCACCGAAACAAGTAAAAATACAACAGAACCCAAGTTAATTTTTAATATAATCGAAAGAAAAGAATCAATATTTCTAAATAATAAAGTAAACTTTAAAGCTATTATACTGCCTCTTGTAGAAACAACAGAAGAAAAATTTTTGAAAACTCGTTTACCTTATTTCAAAAAACCAGAAATCTGCAAAGTCTTGACCCATAAACTCCAACCTACAAATGTGCTTTACTACATCGTGGCATTACCCTTACTCTTAAGAAGCCCGACAGACCGAGAAAAAATTTCAAACAGTTTGAAAGACATCGTAAGCGAATGCAATAGGACTGAACTATCAACCATTGCTTTATCGTTACCCATAAGTAACCAACCTGAAAACGAACTAAAAACATTAATATTTGAAGCTTTCAAACCAGCTAAATTTAATACATATCTTCATATCGATTCAAGAATGTTAATAGAAAAACCTGAAGAAATATCAAAAATACAACACGAAAACCACGAGTCACCATTGGGCGGACATCAAGGAGTAACAAGAACCTCCAAAAGAATTAAGCAGTATTACTACTTGCCAACCATCTCCAAGGACGTTAAAAACCACATACGAAAACGCGAGTAATGTCAAAAAAATAAACTATCGCGCAATAACAAAATACCCATGAAAGTAACCACTACATGCAAAACTCCTTTTGAACGTATAGCTTTAGACATAGTAGGTCCACTACCCGTCAGTTACGAAAACAATGAGTATAATCTGACATCATATCAGGACCAAAACATACAATACCTTAAGAAGCAGCTTACAATAACAAAATCCAATTTCGATATAATCAGTGAACCAATCAATAAAATACGAGCAGAACACAAGACTCTGGAGAAAGAGGTAAACGATTTTACAAAAACTGTCAAGGCAAAATTCACAAGCTTAGGCACACTAGCAAACGACAACCTAGTCCAAATTGAAATCAATGAAATCGTAGTTAAAATTTTAACACAACTCCAATCCATTCAAACTGTCCTATCAAAATTCTTTACCCTTATTAACTCTCTCCAACAACACAAATTACACCCGCTCTTACTCAGATCAGAAGATTTAAGACAAATTTATTCAAATATATCCCATTATAATAATGTAAACCCACTATTACGAGACCCACAATATATCAACGAAATAACTAATGTTAAATCAATTTAATTTCAAGATCAAATCATAATTAAAATTACAATCCCCTTATGTAATTCAAACACATTCAAAATTTATCAAATACACCTATTCCCAGTAAAAATGAACCAAGCCAACTATGGTCTATTAGATATAAACTTTGAGTATGTCATGACAAGTCCAAGAAACACGCATCTTACTTTTACAACAACAGAATTTAATAACCTTTGTTCTCGAATAAATATCTTCCAGGAATCTCTATTTTTCATTTGTAACCAAAATTCTTTTCAATTAACGAAAATTCACAAGCTCTTTGTTTTGAAATTCCTGACAGCAAAATTTACAAACATGCATCTTGCAATTTCATCAAATCTCCAAATTTCCTAAAAAATTTTATTAAACTCAAAGCTCCTAATAATTGGTTGTTTGCGTTCCAAGATAAACAAATTATCTACTCCCAATGTGGCACGACAATATCACAAAAATACTTAGAAGGCATCGGAATACTGCACTTATTAAATAATTGTTCTTACACAATTTCGCATTGGAAACTGCCCACCGAAAATAATGCTGACCTTACCATACCAGACTTCATAAAAAACATCTCACTGATAAATATATCCAAAAATAGCACTCCTTATTTTACTAACACTGCGTTGGAAAATTTTCCAGACATTCACTTGTCTCAAATCTCTTTCAAAGAAAAATGGACTCAAATTAACCAAAATTTTAATACACTTGAAGACGATTTACCTTTAACTAAACCTTTTTTCACACCAGAACTACTAACTTTCACAAACTCAGGAGCCTTAACTTTCATAATAATTATATCATTAATCATCTTTACAAAACTAAGATATTCCAAACGAAAGCCAGCAAATACACCGGTAACATCAATACAAATATGTACAACATAAACACAAAATTCTTTACCTGAAAAACTAACTGTAGACTCTAAAGAAAAACCCAAGAGCATTCCCCCTCCTCCACCTTTACCTAATGTTTTAGCAAACACTATCATTTCTCACCACAAACAAAAATCATAATCCACTCTTCAACGCAACAGACAGACAAAGACATCAAACAAGATAAAAAAGGCATACAATTTGCACTTGATCTTACTAGGAGATTGAGTTCTAGAAAATATCCTTCGCGTTGTTCGCACCAAACAAAATAATTATTTAATGAATTAACTAAATCAAAAGAAAAATGTGTATATACATAAAATGTATAAAATAGATAGATTAAGCAATATGAAAAACACAAAAGTATATAAAGTATGTAACCTCTTCAAGGAAAACAACAATTTTTTTTTTGGAAAAACAAAAATATATATGTATAAATTGATGCCTCTTCAAGGAAAAATGAAAAAAAAAAATGTTTGTTTGTACAATAACTAAAAAAATTTTTTGTAACCCCTAAATAATAATAACCTAAAACTGTACCTACTCTGTAAATTTACTTCCTGTACTTTTTAAGAAAATTAACCTCTTCAAGGTCAATTTTCTTTTTTGAAGGGGGGAAGGATGTAGTGATCGCACTACATACCAACCTCCCAACAAATGCATTTTGCCCTATTCCCACGCGAGTTACATATTTGTATGGTGACCTTCGTCACCATTAGTACATTAACCCACCATTAATTATTTCACTCATTTATTCATATTTCTTATGTAATAGGAGTATGTATAGGAGTATCATTACACCTCGTTGAGTACAGTCGCTTTTTTTTACGCTCCCCAATTATTTCAGTTATTCATTTAATTGTTTTCTTAAGTGCCCCAATAAAAAAGAAAACAAAAAAAAAATAATAATAATTCATTTTCCCAATCAATCTACTCAACGTGTTCGACTTGCCTTTTTTGCTTACCTTAGTACTTTTCCCAAGCATACAAAACTCTGTGCCCTAGTTAAATCCTGCATACCCATCGCGAAGTCTTGTCTGAAAAATAATAATCAGTATAAGCAATTGAATATTTGTGATTACTCCCGCAGATTTTAGCGTGTGTCAATTGTAAATAATGGATAACTGCTGCGATTTTTCAAAGTGTGCCGTCGACGGTAAAATTGCTGACCGGGTGGTTTGCCATGGTTTGTGTGGAAAATCGTACCATCCCATATGTACTGGTCTAAACAAAAGATCTACACCTCACCTGAAAGACTACCTTAATAACTTTGTATTCTATTGTGACGAATGCAAAGTTATTTCTTTATCCCATGTTTTGCTTGCGGTGAAGTGTCTAAGTGAATCCATAAACTCAATCTCAAATGACAATAATTCCTTTCATAAACATGTCACTGCCCAATTAAATCACCTTGACGAGTTCTCAAAGAACATCGAAATCCTAAACAGTACTGTTGAAAGTTACGGCAAACGTTGCCTCGCGAAACACAATTCGGTTGTAAAAGAAATCGCGTCTCTGTCAAATAATCGTGGCCACGACCAAAACCCTAGTGCCATTGATGAACTGAAGCATGTTATAAAAACTACTCTTGCTTCTATACCCGTGTCAAATCCCTTCGTGAGTTTAAGCAGCAATATTGCCTCCATCCGTACTGACCTTGATACTCTCCTCCAAAGTTCCTCCCGTTCCAAACCATCTACATTTTGTCAAGGGTCTCCATTGTTCAAAGATCTTTTGTCCAAAATGAATGACATTAGCAGTGATCTCGCTGTTGCCCGGATATCGATTAGTGAAATCTATGAAGAAATCAAAGCTGCCTCCTGTAAAATTGATGAGCTACCGGACCATATTCAGCCGACTACTTCCATCTATAATACATCCATCCTTGCTGAATTGGCTGAACACTCGGACAGATCCACTCATACTCCTTCGCTTCCCACTATACCACGGCTAAACACCATAGCTTCTCCGAAAGTCGCCTTGGGACTTCATGGACCCTCTCTGAGTGGAACAACAGAATCAAGAAAATTAGTGCAAATTCTGAGTTCACCCCCTTCTTCATAAAAGGTACCCCTAAGCAAGCTGGTGTCACCTGGATACAGAAGAAGTTTTACCAGCAGTTTGCTATAACCCTTGGAATATGCAAGAAGCTTTCTTCCTCAAGTTTCAAGATAATGATTCCCTCCAAATACGAATGGCTCTTTTCTGGCTCCCGCAACGACGCTCTCATGCTTGGTAAAGCAAAAATTAGCAAATGGATAAATCTACAAACTAGCTCTAAGTCTAACCTTCCTACAGATAAATCTGATTCTAATTGGAGTTTCAAAACAAAAATATTTCCTAATTTTTCACCTCTTCACAACTCCATTAATGTAACAAACCCACTGGTTACCCGTAGTCGGAAGCGTGTATCTTTCAATCTTGAACCTTCTCACCCCACCAACTCTTCCTCCACTAACTTTCCTAACTTCATACACTCTCATACATTAAATCCTGCTGCTTCACCTTTTTCACCGTCTGTTTCTTCTTCGATCTCTACTAAAACTACTGATCCTTCTTCTTCAACTGTTCCTCCCCCGATCTTTGACCCAATGGTTCCCCCTTCTGTGAAACTAACATCTAGACTTGCCGACCTTCCACCTACTTCGAATGACTTAGATGGACGTTATTTGATGTCACGTTTACGTGATAATAAACTTTTTGATAACGTTCGCCTTTACCTTGCGTACCTATATGACAAACCAGATTCTGTTTGTATTGAAGGTAAAACTAAAAGAAACCTGATCATGGTCATGGGAAAATAATATATACAATATGTTCAATCAGCATATTTAAACGAATATCAAATATATCTGATTGAACAACAGAAAAATGTAAAACTATAATAAGCAGTCGAATAGATATCGCGAGACAATAAAGAAATAAATAATTGCACTAAACTGTGTTTCTCTTTTTTAACTCGCGTTTTCCAAACACTTCAACCACCGATATATAACAATTCGACTACACTATACATTGACTCACAAATAAATCATCACGAGGTCATCATAATACTCACTCGTCATAGCTACGTCAGAACCCATTAACTGCTATGAGTAATGAATATCCAATGTCCAACGGATTGTGAACAAATCCAATGCATTAATTGCAGGCATCGAGGAATACCCATACTAAATGCTGAGAATGCATCGTAGCAAGGGTCGACACTATGAGCGAAATGGGTATATGTGAAATATGATGCGGCGGCATTTTTGTGAATAACAATTCGAAATATTTAAAATTCTAACTAGGTCACAATTGGTCGTTGAATATTTTCGATGATAATTCTGAGTGGTTCAATGTATAGGAAATATTACCAAATATAATCTATTGTGTAATTATCGGTTGGTGGATGATGGTTGGAAAAGTGCGTGTGTATTGAGGTAAAAGTGTTAAATAAAAAGTATAAAAAGACAGGAATAGTTTAAATGGACACAGTGTTGTGCTCGAGATGTTGTGCTCGAAAAACATCCCACCTTAGAAAGGCATGGCCCACTGAGTCACAACTGTTGTCAACATACCTCAACTTATGAAATAGGTATTCATCGTCGACAGCAGTTTCGCGTTACACTTAATGTGACGCAATGATTCAGTGGGACACAATTAAAAACCTAACTTCCAGAATGCATCTCAGTAGGTCAAAGGTGAGTAATGCATTTTGGAAGTAACTTGAAGTAAGTTTCAGGTAAGGTCTCTTGAAACTCGGAGTCAAATTTACAACCTCAACGACGACGGTCTTTTATTCAAACGAAATACACATAACATTGGCGCAGCCGGTAGGATCCAGTTTCTGGAGACCTGGCTTAAACTTCCTAAGGGAGAGGGTTGTTGTGCTTGAAATACATCCAACCTTAGAAAGGCATGGCCCACTGAGTCCCAACTGTTGTCAACATACCTCAAATTATGAAATAGGTATTCATCGTCGACAGCAGTTTCGCGTTACACTTAATGTGACGCAATGATTCAGTGGGACACAATTAAAAACCTAACTTCCAGAATGCATCTCAGTAGGTCAAAGCTGAGTAATGCATTTTGGAAGTAACTTGAAGTAAGTTTCAGGTGGGTCTCTTGAAACTCGAGGAGTCAAATTTACAACCTCAACGACGACGGTCTTTTATTCAAACGAAATAAACATAACAACAGAAAGATTTACCACTAGAAACCAACAAGGTTGCAGCCAAGCTTAAGACAGCGGGCCTTTGTTTTTTTCTCTTTTTCTGGAAGAAAATAAAAAGTAAAAATAAAAAGTAAATAAAGAAATAAAATAAGTATTTTTAAATTGTTAAAAATATTATCTTTTATTAATTTTTCTTTCTGTCCGTTACTCACTCTTCTCGCTATTATAAGCGAAAGCACGGTGAGGGCGCATAACAGAAGCACCAAAAAAGACCAGGAGACCTAGAGCCGGGAAAGCAGTGAAGGCACGACAGATGCGGGCAGAACTACATAAAATAATTGCAATAACCACCGACAGATCTTCAAAAACCAAATTGATTGCAGAATAAAAAAAATGGGGCAACCACAGTCTAAAGAAGTGATTTACAACAACTTAAGTAGCAGTCAATCCTGAAAGAGGTCACTGGTACCAAGCAGAGTTCCTGAACGAGGTTCCTGATGCCAAGCAAAGTTCCTGAACGAGGTTCCTGATACCAAGCAGGGTTACTGAACGAGGTTCCTGATAGCAAGCAGAGTTCCTGAAAAAAAAAGGTTTACAGCGAAGTCAAGGGGTTCTTGATTTTGATTTGACATCCAAAGAAACTATGGATGAGACCGATATTTCCATCGTCGTTGCACGACAAAAGGTAATAGCCGATGAGTTATTAAAACTCAAGACAAATAAAAACAAAGATAGCGCTTCGAGGAAAACGGCTCAATACAAAAAAAAAACGGATTCAGCGAGTGGAAGAATATTGGAAGCGGTTTCAAGAAAACCACCAGAAAATTGATTGTTTGCTCAAACACGACAAACCCTACGTCGCAGGACAGACGTTTCAGAAGGATGAAGCTCTTTATAATAGTCTAATGGCAACCCTTCGAGAGATTAACGAGAAGTTGACGATTTGGAATACACCAGTTCCGACAGTAAAACCAACAAAGAGCAAGACCTACCAGCAAATAAACCAACTCCAATCTCTCGGACGTTCTTACAAAAAAAAGGAACTTCAGTTCCCATTATTAGACGGAACATGCTGCTATAGCAGGATTGCAGAGGGCACTAGAGGGTGCGTCAACACAATTATTGGAAAATCGCTCCTCAGAATTCTATCATATAAAAATAAAGACTATTGAACGATATTGGGAGAAAGTTCTGCACATCCACAATTTAGTGTATGAACAATATGCGGATCCCTCTCTGGAAGGATACAACGTTCAAGAGTTCATCAAAACCGAAAATCTAACTGAAGAGAAGTTAATTGAGCTAAACGAATTAGCAAATCAAATTCAACAAGGGCCCACAGTTCGAGGTTCAAACTCTTCAAACAAGAATCGCCAAACTGTTCGTTATTCAATCATTAGCTATCCCCACAACAGTGGTAAGGTGCCTAATATTAATTTCGATTTAAGGGCGAATTGGAATTAAGGGCGAATTGGCACATGCACCAATTTCACCAACACTATTAATTAAGTCACGGTATTGTACCCTGGCTCACATTCGTTGATGCAAAAGAGTTTCAGCATCAACAGAAGGTTCAATACTACTAACGGGAGAGCATCAAATCGACAATCAACACGTGATCGGACCATATTTACTAACATTTGAAAATTCCACAATAATAGATGGTGAGAGATATGAAAATCCTACAGGACAAATTAATAGATTCCTGAAAACATACAACGTCAATGAGTACGATATTGGCAAATACTTCGAAGCCTTAGACGAAAAGTTAAAGATAAAGAACATAAATTTGATGCAAGATATCCAAAGTGAAATTAGAGGAATTCGGACTAATAATATTAAGCATAGCAATCATAGTCTTAATACTGCATGTCAAAAGATCCAGGAAACCACAGTTAAGCAGAGATGAGTTCATCAAACTGCAAGTACAAGACATCATGAATCGAGTTGAAACTTGTCAACTCCAAAAATAAGATCGGGGCGATCTTTTCAAACGAAGGGGGAAGTTAACACACAAAAACTTTCCCAGCCGTATCGATATCACATCCTCTTTATATAAATCATAAATATAATTAGATTCATGGGAAACATTCATCACTCCAACCGGAGATAACAATGTGATAATATAAACATAAAAAATATGAAGACGAGGACTGGACGCTTTAATAACTAATCTATCAATATCGAATGTGATCAAGCATTGTGGGATATAGTTGATTTCAGACCATCATCACGACGAGACGTTAGTTAGAATTAAGTAGATAGATTAAGATTGAATAAAGTTTTTTTTAAAAACCCAAAGCTTCTGAGTGTCAGAAAATTTTTTTGATTCAATTTTTAGAAGAAAGACCGGATTTGGCCCATGACAAGTAAGTACCAATAATATTTAAACACAAATTTATGTTTGTAATAAGCTTTGTATGTACCTACATATGTACATATGAATATTAATGCGAGTAAATAACGAATTGTTTCAATCAAAAGATTCACAACAGCTGACGGTGCTCGTTCCCGCGATGTTGAGTGGACGAATTTAGGGGAGCAGCTTAATGGCTTAGGAGGAGCCATAAAGGATGGAGGGAAATGGGGCAAATACTGCAAAGACCTCACGTAAGTAACATGTACACACAAAAAAGGTTTTAAAATTTCGAAAATGGTTCAGTTTATAAATGAAAAAATGTGTACCAACATTTTCCGATTTTTAAAATCTTTCTCTTACTATACCTACATACCTCCAATCGATTTTAAATATACACCAACAAACCCAAAACAAACAACGAATAACATACTTTTAGAATAAGTGTCCGGAGTAAGGACAGTGTTCTTAAGGAACAGCGACTCAAGAGCGGTGTGAATGGTCCAATTCCTTTGAAAGAGCTCAATGACACCGACAGAAGAATTGTCGCTATAATTACTCCTCAAGCCGTGGAAGGAGTCTCCAATACAGTAGGCGAGATGGGCTTCCAAGAGATTTTTGTAAGTGTTAATGTTAATTTTCAATTTTATGTACATACATACTACCATAGATTTTTCAATCTTTTTCAGTAATGTAAAAGATGTATGACCCTGAAGACACAAACGTACAATTGGATATCGAGGGGTCAACTAGCCAGCAAGCTGCACCGCTAATTATAACGCAGCAAATTACCGTTGACGTCCCTCCTCCTTCCACGTCCCGAAGAGTAATCAAGAGGAAAAGAAAGACTCTTTCCAACTCAACCGATGAAGCTTTAAACATCTATCAGGAGATAGAACTGAAAAAATTGAAGCTGGAGGAAAGGAAGCTTCAACTGATGGAAGAAAACAATAAAATACAATGTCAAATAAAAGAAAAATTGGACGATTTACTTATGTATTCAATTAATAAATAAAAAACAGTATATACCCAGTTTGTTATTGCATAATTTATTTTTGGAAACATCAAATGAAATTAAAAAGCAAATGCTTGATCAAAAATTCTGTTTTGAGTGCGCCTGCCTTCTTGTAGAATTGGATTTGAATTTAGGTGAGGATCATCTCCGCCATTAAAGTCTACTTCAAAATCATTTTCAAACTCGATATTCTCCAAGAATAGAACTCTGGCTTTAATCAGTGCATTGTGAAGCACTATACAAGCATTTATTATTATTCCTGCTTTATCTGGACAATAGAATAGTACTCTTTCTATAGACAGACATCTAAATCTGCTCTTAAGAATGCCTATGCAACGTTCAACAAGAGCCCTTGTCTGCTTGTGAGCCCTATTGTAATTGTTTTCTGGTTCAGTGTTAGCTGTTAGAATGGGAGTCATCAGCCACGGCTGCAATGGATAACCACTGTCTCCTAACAGCCAAAAGTTTCGTTCTCCTTCGTTGTACACGTTTTCTAAAGTAGACTTGACTTTTGAACGTCGCCTAACATAGGCATCGTGGGCTGTTCCTCCGCATTGTGCTCTTTTTACTGTACATCAATGATATTGGGAATTCGTTGAGAAGTTCTAAAATATGTTTATTTGCTGATGATACCCTAATATATATAAGTGGTAGTAGTATTAGTGCGTATGAGATTGTTCTTCAGCAAGAACTTGATACAATGTATAATTGGGTATGTATGAACAAACTTATGGTAAACATTCGAAAGACTAAATGCATGTGTATAAACGGTAACAATTTAACTGTGAACATTCGAATAAAAAATTAAGTCATTGATTGTGTAAATGAAATTAAATATCTAGGTGTATACATTGATTTAACTATCATATAACTCAACTGTGTTCAGAACTCTCACAGAAGATAGAATTCCTTTCATGGATTAGAAAAAATAGAACAAAGACCTGTGCTTTAACCATATATAACACTATTGTATTTCCATATTACAATTATTGCTCCTCAATCATATACATGTGTTCCATTCAAAACCAGAAAAAATTACAAATACTGCAAAATGGAGCTATAAGGGTTGTATTAAAGTGTGGTCGATTAACTCCAGTGATAGATATGTTACAATCTCTAAAGTGGCTAAATGTTACTCAAACACTAAAATTTAACGTTTTAATTATGATCTTCAAAATAAAATTAAATCTTTATCCAGTCTATTTACAGAACAATGTACAATATATAACTAATGACAGGTACACCCTTCGGAACATTGGTGATTTTCGACTACCGCTCTATAGAAGAAGTCATACTCAAAACAACATATTTTACAAAGGCCTGCAATTATTTAATCTTCTTCCTAGTGAAATAAAAAAATTGACAAATTTAAATGTTATAAAACCACGTCTTAAATATATATTATATAGTAGTTTTTTATAATTTTACTGTGTTATATATAGAGTTTCATTGAAATTAATAAATCCAATAAAAAAAGAAAATCCTCCCACTCCCACAGAATACTCCACCAACAGTATGCAGCAAAACTGCCGACAACCTCTTTATTTAGCTGACTGCACAGCATGACACCAGAACAGGCAACAATGATTTAGGATAGTATTAAGTTTGATGTTTGCGCCAATCGTCTTTTTAAGTACATCAATAAACAATCATTTAACCTATAATGGTGTTTTTTTTTTTATTAATGAATTTCAAAGTCTTTTTTGTCTTGATTCAAATATTAATCGTAAGCATAACAATATGTATGGATGGAGTGGAGTGTGTTGAGTTTCAAATACCTTCGTGTAACTTTAGATTGAAACTTGAATTTTTAATAGCATGGAAAGTATGTGTTTGCAAAACTCGTTAAAAAGATAATTAGGCTCTATTTAACATTTGAAAGTTCTTTACTTCTCTGTAATGCCATTGTCAGACATTGACCCAACTATAAACAAGTGCATACCTTGCACACGGACCACGATCGTCGGCAGTCGTTCCCACCGGGAAATATGAAGCGAGTTCATCATGGGAACCCCAATTAACTTACGCAGCATATTGTTGTCTTTAATATAATCTGAATATTGTATCTTTTCTTACATATATATGTATTTATTTCGATATAATTTTAAAGATTTTGTATACCTCATGAATTGAGTTTTTTTCTCGCGGTCTAGGGGCAAGTATAGAGCTTAATCAGATGCAGCGAGATGGTTGCTGAAACTCTTTAATTATAGCTGTACAAAAGCGAAAGAAACCATGTAGATAAAGATGCCAAAATTAAAGCGGCAAATCTTCTGCTCCAACAAGGCAAAATAACTGCGAGGTTATATCTTGTGCGTATGATTGTTGACCAAAATAATATATGGAATGATATGCTCCCCAAATATGATATTATTGAAGAAGGTGAAAGTAATGTACCTGGACAATCAAATTCAGAACTGTTGATTAACCTATTAGGCTGTTGTTTACCAGGGCCTGCAACCATCTGTACTTTATTTACAATGCAGGCATTGAAACTATGCCAGGAATGGCATTTATAGCTAATTGCAACTGCCTTAGCACATGGAGCGGCAAACTACCGATGTTCTTGTTGCAGTCAAATTATTAAAGACACCTTTGATGTCTTCAAATAGTATTTTGAAAAATGAAATACGTTTAGTTGTTGTTTATATATTTGTTGTTGGGTTTTTGATTCAGCACAAACCTTTTTTTTTTTGGTTTTGTGGCATTCTTCGTTATTTCAAATTTTTCATTTTTCGTTTGTGGCAGTTTTCAGTGGGGCAAAATTTATGTAGCCGTAACTAAACCGTCGAACATGTTATAGCGAACAAACAGATCTGAAAAACCACCTTGCATCGTTGTTCATTTATAACTTACATTTTTTTATTGTAAACTTTCATTGTTATTCTTTTATAGGTACTCAATAAATATTAAATATTACTTTTGCATTTAACTAACAGAACAAAATTAATAATTAAAACAAAACCTACCCACCTATGTATTTACACATACCTTGAGCTTTTAAGACTATTTAGGAAAGAACTGGTTAGATTTCAATTTATCCTGATTTTGTAAACCCAGTAAACCTAGTTTAACCTTCTTTGAATTTATTGAGTTTAACTTTTAAAGTCGTCACTGAAAAACTGGGCCTCAGTATTTGTTCTACAAAGATATATTTTGATGTGTATGACCACTTTCACATAAGGAAACTGAGTTGCCCGCAAACTTTTAGCTTGTAGGCGAGAAGGGCGTAAGGGAAAGAAAAGAACTCTCCCCTCACACCTTCTCGCCTGCAAACTAACTAGTTTCTGGCAACTCAGTTTCCTTGTGTGAAAGCAAAGCGGTCTATCATTTTCATTGTGAGCCACTGTATGTACCTCAGAACGTTTCAAGTACTCAGCCATCAGCTGTGTATTTTCATACCAAAAAAACCTACAGAGTATCATGTTTCAATTCTTCTTGGAAGAAAAATCTTTGATTGATAGAATATTTAAAAAGATAAAAATATCTGAAAAACTTTATGATGTTTGACTTAAATTTAAAAAAAAATCTAAATCTTAAATTTATGAAAATCAAATAGTGTTAAATTCTTTAAGCACAGACACGAGTTTAATTACATGGTGGCATTGCCAATAATTGAAATGAATTAATTTTTCTTTTTCATTAAAAGATGAAAATGACAAAAAAAAATTAAAGATTTATTAAGTGCACTTTGCTTCTTCATGGATTTCTTAAATATAAACAATCTTTTAATCTATTCGATTTTAACAATTTTCACAAACAACAAACTGTGTCTGTGCAAGTTTTTTCTCAAAATAAAATCAAGAAGACTGATATTCAGCAAGCACCTGTTGTATCAACATCGCCTTCTTCTTCATAAATAGGTCCTTTGGCTTGTACAGAGCTCTTCCGCAACTGCTTACCTCATCTGGCTTTGAAAGTTCTTTGCTGACATCAATTGGCTTTGGAGTTTCTTTGCTGAGAGTGACTGTTCGATTTAGAATCTTGTGGTCATTTATTTTTTCTGATTTCTGCTCTTCTGGTTCCTTATCTTTGGAAACACTCAAGCGCCAGTTTTTTTCATCACGCACATCTGAGAAGCTTCCGTTAAGAGTGCGCCAGCCTCTACTCCTTCTGTTGCTGCTACTGCTGCTGCTGGAACCAGAGTCGCTGAATCGTGTATTAACATCACGCGAGTATGCTCTACGGTTATCGACGTATTGAGGATTGGATTTGCGTTGTAATTCGACGGGTTTGCGTTTGATAGAGTCTGGACTCACTTCATAATCCAAATTATTATATACCTTTCTAGATTTTCGAGATTTGTCTTCTGGTTCTTCAGAGAGTGACGTACTTTCGGTTTCCTGACTCGACTCTAATATCGGTTGATACAAATTAACATCGTCCGAGAAGTCGGATGTTGTTGATTCTTCGGGTACTGCATTATCTACGTCCAAATCAAACGACGGCTCCGATCTTGGTTTCAATTCGAAGTAAGCGTCAGACATGAATATGGACATCTTTTTCCTGCCGTTTTTCATGAATATGACATCTTCGCTAATCGGCACCGTGGAAATGGTGCGTTTTTCATCAGGTGCCCGATCCACGCTTTGTTCCAGACCCAATTTTCGCATTAAAGTGATTGTTTCCATTTCGGCCGACTGTTGATCATCCCAGTCGTGTTGTGTTGGCAACTCACCGATTGGTTTGGCATTGATAATCTCGTTCATTTTTGATATTATTTTCATTCTGTGTGGAGAACTCCATCGGGTGGTGGGCTCTAGAGCATTTGGCGAGTCATCCCTCGGAGCTTCATTGTACTTACTAAAAACCAGATCATATTCGGGATTTAAAGCAAGAATTTCGTCCTCAAAAGAAGAAGTTTCAGCCATTTCGTGATGTTGTTATTTATTTTATTATTGTATTACTTTTTTGTCGGGTGTGCAAGAATTAAAATATGGCCGACGGTTTGTCTGCTTTGATGATTTGTTTGCAAAAAAAAAAACACTTTATTTTGTTTCAAATAAATACATGTAAGTAAAAAAAACTGTTGAATATTATTGCTTTAAGATTGTACCTTGATTATTTTTTGATTCCAGAACTTTTTACAGGTTTATTCAGAATTCTTTGATTTTATTTGTTTTTTTTTTTTATTTATTGTTAACTAAAGTTGTTGTTAACTATTTTGTTTCTGAACTAAATACATTTTTTTGAAATATATTGCATTTTATGCAAAAATATTAAATGATATTTGATAAGAGAGCAAGCTCAAATTCTATCCACAGTCTACACTTCCACGGCAACTTTTAATTTATTTCTGCAACAGGAACAGTATGCACTTCTGCAGTGGTGTTTTGTGTTCGTAGCTGCAGCTGCAGAAAAAATTAAGTTGACCACACAAGACAAATTACAAATTCACAATAGTTAATTAATCATATTTTTCACTTGGGGCATGACTACACTTTATATAACCCGTTTACACATATAATACGGAGTGCTTGTTCCTATCCCTAATGCATTGTGCCTGTGATAGAGGGCTTGATTTCAATATAGAGAGGGTATTTTGACAGCTGGCAGCTATGATGGTGTTGTTGTAAAACCCTCTCTATATTGAGAATTGAATAACCGCATAGACCCAGTCTACATTGAACGATTTTTCCAGTGCCGATCTTTTGTTCGTTGGTGAAGGGAGTGAAAAGTGAGGGGTAGGGATCAAATCGTTTGTACCACAAAACTCGAACGATTTTTCCAGTCTGTTTATGTTCTCTCTCGTCTTCTTTCCATTTTTTTGTGTGTGTTCGGTGTCAGTGTGCCGTTCGTTTGATGGTGTGTGTGCATCTCAATGAAACATGAAGAGCACAGCAATAAAAAAATGAAGAAGACAAGGAAAAAATCTTATGGAAAAAATCGTTCTGTGTGTACATTTCACACGATTTCTGGAAAATCTTCGTGGAAAAATCGGGCAATGTAGATCGGGACATAGATTACGCGCCCCCTATGATGGTTACGTTTTTGGAATGTAAACTATCACTCCACATTATATATACTCAAAGGTTTAAGGCTTTCCAAACCAATGCAAAACATTCGTTGCGGCGAATAAAGGCTCTCCAAAACCAATGCGAAACATTCGTTGCGGCGAAGAAACATTCGTCAGTCAAAATTAATTCATATGTTTCTCCGCCGCGTTGGTGTGGGCACTCTCATATTCACCAGTAAATAAATTTTGACATGCGAATGTTTCTTCGTCGCAACGAATGTTCCGCATTGGTTTGAGAGAGCCTTTAAGGCTTTCCCAAACCAATGCGAAACATTCGGTGCTGCGAAGAAACATTCGCCGTTGGTGTAAGGCACTCTCATTTATCATCCTGTATATAACAATTTTGAAAGACGAATGTTTCTCCACCGCGTTGGTGTGGGCACTCTCATATATCACCATGTAAATTAATTTTGACTTGCGAATGTGTTTTCACCGCACCGAATGTTTCGCATCGGTTTGGAAGAGCATTTACACGTTGTGGTATTGAAGTGATGGTCGATTCACAATGTCCCGGTCTACATTGAACGATTTTTTCCACTGCCTATCTTTTGTTCGTTGGTGAAGGGAGTGAAAAGTGAGGGGTAGCGATCAAATCGTTTGTACCCGACCGATTTTTCAAGTCTGTTTATGTTCTCTTTCACCTTCTTTCCAGTTTTGTGTCAGTGTGCCGTTCATTTGATGGCGTAAGTGACTATCAATGAAAACTGAAGAGCACAGCAATACAAAAATGGAGAAGACAAGGAAAAAATCTCATTGGAAAAATCGTTCTGTGTGTACATTTCACACGATTTCTGGAAAAACCTTCGTGGAAAAATCGGGAAATGTAGATCAGGACAATGCGACAAGAGAACGCGACGTGATCGTGACGAGAACTCATCGTAGTTGTCAAACAGATTTCACCGTTTTTTATGTTTGACAAATCCTGATATTTGTAGAGATCATTAAAGAATTAGGGCTGGCGCCTACATGCAACTTCCAGTCACGTAACTGTTTGGTTGCTTAAATTAATTATATGCATTTATATGAAAGTGCGCCCACATAAAAATCATATAAATGCATATGATTCATTTTAGCAACCAAACAGTTTCGTGACTGAAAGTTGCATGTGGTCGTCAGCCCTAAAGCGTCTCTCAAACCAAAATGAAAGCGGCACGAAACATTCGCCGACGCCAGTTTTTGTTGTATTTAGCATTGTTTATCTGTCATTTTTGTTTTCATTTGTGAATATTTCACCCTGCAGAGCGAATATTCCACGTTGGTTTAAGAAAACCTTAAAGAAAACAACAGGTACGTGGAATTAACAAAAACAAATGTAAATTTTGTTTGACAATAAAATTATTACATTTGTGTTGACGATATTATAATGTTGTATTGTTTTAATTTCTTTTCTTTTTAATCCGAAAATCATTTCCCTAGCACGAGGAATGGAACACAAAATCAGCTATGGCCAAACACTATTATATTATTTAAATAATAATGAATAATAAAAGTAATTTGAGTTTCAGTTTTTGATTATTTTGCACACACACTGCACAGCAAGAACAAAAACAATAAATAATTTAAAGGCTCTCCCAAACCAACGCGGAACATTCGCTATGTAATGCGAATCATTCACAATGATACAAAAAATGACAAACAATGCTAAACAACAACAAAAACTTCCGACGGTGAATGTTCCGCGTCGCCGTTTGTGTCTTGATTCAAACTAAACGATCACCCCAAATTAGTTGCATGTGGGCGCTTAGGCTAATAGTACTATAGATATTTATATACAATGGTTGAATTCTTTCCAAGGGGGCTAGTGTGTGGGCTATTATTTGATGGTCTCAAATGAGAAATGAAGAGAAAACCCAAATGAATAATTATTTTGTACATAGTGCAAACGAAGTATTATTTGTGTATTATTTAAATTTATTCTGAATACACCACAAAATAAAATACCCCAATTTGTTTCTAAGACTAGTCGTCATTTTAAAAATAATCAAGCGCTGTAATCGTTAAATTCTTCACATGACAGCTGCTGTCAAAAAAAATTGACAAGTAGCCATTGTCGTTTCGGTGTTGGTTTTCTTTCATCTTCTGTTCTGCCGAGTTAATTCGTTCGATAGCTTACAAAATATCTGTGAATAAAATCCGTGAATATTTAAATAATCCTTTGTGATTTTTCTGCTTACAAAATGAGTGGATTTCCGGGTACTTTCGCCTTCGACGAATATGGCAGACCTTTTATCATTTTGCGTGATCAAGAGAATCAAAAAAGAATAACAGGCACCGATGCAATTAAGGTGATTAAATTTTGTTCTTTCCATATAAATGTATATCTAAAATTATTTTTCGAGCCAAGAGAACTGTTTAAAATCCATCACATGATCCCGAATTTTTGAAAGTTTATTTTTTGTCGATGCAAGGCAGGAGCTCCCAAACAAAAACCCAAGAACTCTCCATCTATGATATTTAAACCCACACAGAATCTGCAGGATTTTCCTCCAGATGTTTCTAGTTTTCCATCAAAAAGCTATTAAAAGGTGGAAATGCCCAATTCCAAAAAGCATAATCGTTAAAATTGTTTGTAACAATTTATTTCAAGTATGAAATTTAATAACTTTTCATTTAAAATTCCATGAAAAATGGTTTTTTAAAGTTAGTTGTAAAATTTTTGTTTGCCACCAACCGGTTTGAGGTTATGTATAATGGGTCTGAGTCATTTTTTCTTTCGCTTCGTTTCACAAATACACCCCTTAGCGCAGAGACGTCTAGAACAATCTGAAAACATGTGCTGAATAAACTACCAACAAAAGACCTTTTTCCAAGGGTGTCGTACTCTGTCTTTATTTAAATCACTTCTGTAAAGAAAAATAAAAGTTAGGATTTAAAATTATAATATTTTTTGTTATTTTAAAGATTTAATTTGAATCGAATGGCATGCATAAAAATTATTCTTTTTAGCTTTGAAAAACTGCAGCATATTTAAATTACTTTCAAAATTATTGAATGAAAATGAAAAAATCTGAAAATCACTTAAATACAGTTTTCACCAGAATCTTCAATTTGTTTATAGTCATAAGCTTTTAAGGAAAGCGGCTAGGTTAGAAAACCGCAACACTTATTAAATATCGCTTCACTATGCGCACGTATATAAGAATGAATGTAAATATTTTTCTCGCATGAAAACATTTCTCGTATCGCATCGCTTTGTCGCACCGCTGTACGCGTAGCCTAAGGCACTTCAAGGCGCATCTAGATTTGCATTATGCAAGGCTCATAATATGGGAAAAAGCTAGGAAGTGTTTACCTTATCAAAATACAGATAAAATACAATTTTTCAACCAATAATAACAACTTTTATATGCTCAACGGCGCGGCGTGTTTATTACTTACATTACCTTCAAAAAAAAAAATGGGCACGCTTGAACTCAACTTTAGTGCTTGCAAAGTTGTCTTAGGTCCATTTGCTGAATCGAAACTAAAATATTTAAGTTCAACATACGACCTTTTGTGACAGTTCATACTGAGTAAAAAGTAGAACATGATGTTTATGTTGGAACTTTAAGTTAATTTTCAAAAAATGGGCATAAATGTTGATACTTACAGTCTACGTCACCTATAATGACCCGTAGCTTTTCTATCATTTGGTTGGTTTTTTAACAATTTGTATTAGTTTATCATCGGTACGTCGTCGATTTGTCGGATATAACGTCTTTTTGGATATTACGACGAATTTGAGACTAAAAATACTTTGGTTCCGTCGCTCTGACATTATTATTCTGTTCCTTAAATTTAAAAGCACTTACCTACATTCTTTTGAGTTTCTTCTTTTCAATTAATTTTGTGGTAAGTGTTCGGATAAGACGACAGCCGGCTATTGCGATGGCGACGCGATCGTTATGAGCGGTTATTTGCAAAATAGCTCATCTTGCTGAGATTGTGTTTGACCTTGGAGTAATATACATACATATTCTGTGTATTGAAGATTTTGCTTCTTCGATGAATGATTTATGTATATTTCCCTTAAAAATAATATATAAATTTGATCTCATTTTTGAAAGTCAAACGCTTCTAGATTGAATTGACAGCCGGTCTTCTCAGCCAACTCCTTTCATTTGTTACAACTTTACACTTTTTGTATCAGAAGCACAGGATGCTAATATGTTAGGCAGACGTGTAACATTCATGTTAAGCACTTTATAGTCTAAGGCTGGTCTAAGAGTCCACAGCAAATTTTGGGTGTGGATGTATAACCAAAATCTGAGGCATATTTTATACCGAAATCAAAAGTCTGGCAGGTTTTCTTCTTAGCCTTTGGCGGGGTAGGTAGTTTAAAATAGGGATTTTCTTATCAGGTGTATAATTACTTTTCAAATAAAAATGAACATATTAAGTCTGATGATCGGGTTGGCACTCGCTAACTCGCTATAACTTCAGCCAAATAACTTGGTGGTAGAACACTTTAGTTGTTGTTTTTTCATTCAAAATTTTCAACTATAATTACTTCAATTATTTTTTTTAGTGATGTTCTCTCATTTTCTTTAGTCAAAACAACTTAATTTTGGTGATCCGACTAATAGAACTCAAGATAGAAATTATTTAATCCGTTTTTATTCGAGACTTATAAAACGCAAAAAAAACATAGTCTCAAAAAAAAAGACGATTAAAGTTCGCTTAAAAAACTTACCTCCTTTTTTAATTTATTCAAGTACTAATTCGCCTGATAATTCTCCTTTTTTAACACCCCGCCCCCACCAAAGGCTATTTATTTGAAATAATCATGCAGTTATTTTATATAATTTAAAGAAATTGCACTTCATGTTTCTTTGATTGCAGAAATAAGTGATTTTTTGTTCTCATATTGTCGGTCAGAATCGTAAACTTTACGAACCATCCATCCTCGTACGTTTTCAGTAATATTTAGGCCAGGAGAATACTGTGGCCATTGAAGTAAGGTAACATTTTTCTCGAATATCCAACTGTTAATGATCCTTGCGTTAAGGATTGGCACGTTTTCTTATTGAAATGTCCATAATATTGGTCCAAAGACATCGGTAAACTTAGGGAAAGCTTCTTGCAGTATTTCCTTGTAGGAGTTTACTGTCATTTTCAATGTGGGAAAGTCCAGAACAATTGTTCAAAACCAGAAAATCTTACCCCACGCCATCACATCGCCTTCTCGGCTATGGTGGCGCTCCAGAAACCTAGATTCCTCCTTATAACATGAAAATAGTAATTATATCCGTCCGGGCCATCATAATTGAATTTTTTTCGTCAGAAAATACCACTTTTGTCCACTCTTCCTTCCACGTCATATTCTTCCTGCAAAAATCTGTTATATTCTGTCTTCGTATTGGATTTAACGGTGTTTTTTTCTACGCTTTAAATGTTGTGACCCACGAATAACACGTCTTATAATGTTAAGACTCGCTGTAATACCACTCTTAGCCTTGATTTTAGCAGCAGATCCGCTTGAATTTGAAGCCAGTCTAATTATCTATCTTCGATCTGCTTCTGTTGTGGCTCTTGATTGCCTACCTTACATATTTTTCCATAGTTTTGTTTATTTCTATGGTTTGACCAAACAGTTTTCACACTTCTACTTATTTTTTTGGCAATTGTGCCTAGGTGAAGCGTGTTTTCCGCGTGTACTTCTATTTTGGCTCCTTCTGCAGGGTTTAATGGTTTTCCGTGGCCCATCTTTTCTTTGATCAAACAATTATTATAACAATATTTTTTCTTCTTACCATAATCTATAGAGACAAAACGCACACTGTTTCTATTCAAGTAGCGCAAAAAAAAAAAAACAGTGTATTTTATGAAGTAATTAGAAAAGTTGTAAAAAATGACCTTATGGTATTTTCCTGAATTATTCTGTCCCTGCAGTCTTATTCGCAATAGATTTCTCTTATAGGAACTGAAACCAAAAAGTGAATGCATGAATTTACCAAAGCATCACACGCTCTGATAGTAAAAAAAAAGTTTGCTTCTATTCAAGTGGAGCGGAGTGTACATACATAGCTATGGCCAAAATAATAGCAACACTCGGTATTTTTCTTTAAATTTGTATATAGAACTTACTTAAGGCAACGATATAATTCGAAGACCATGTATTTTAATTGGACGCCAATTTCCTCAACATATAATAATTCTAAAAAAAGAAACAACATAATTCCTTCAATATTTCCTAGCTTAAAGAGGGTGATTATGAATTTGATGGAATTCGGAATTTTTTTTTACTATTTTAGCAACGGAACTTTTCTTGCAGATCTCGAAGGTAGATCAGCATTCTGTAGTACACGATGGATCGTTCTGCAACTCACACTGATCCCAGCTGCAGATCTTTGGATGAAGGAAGCACTTCCTAATTGACAATTTGTAACTTCTGGTGATTTTTGTTGGCCGCCTTCTGGTTTCCGTGGATTTTTTGAGTTTGATGAGATTAAAAACCATTCTTGCAGAGCATCCGACAGCTTTTGTGATTTCTCGTATCGACTTTCCACTTTTATTCAAAGGTAAAATGGCCTCGCGTTGGTCTTTGGTACAGTCACCCATATTCTGAAACTCTTATTTATGACTCGTATTGGACTACAGTCGTATGTTGGTGTTCCAAAAGTCTTATATGCGACTTCACTTCTGCAAATATTGAGAAACGGACAACATCACATACGACTGTTCATGTTTTATCATTATTCCGAGTCTAGTATTAATTCGTATTAAAGTCGTATTTGTTTTGTTTATTCGCCTTGAGAAATCTTTTAAACGAGATATATTTTTTTTCGGATAAAAATGGACCTAGTGTATGCAATATGCATATATGTAGATATTTTGTTCAATATTCCTGCCATTTGTTTTATCAACCTGCGAGGGATACCAGAGCTCTAAGACAATAAAAATACACATGGAAACAAAAAATTAAAGATGTAACACATCTCTTCCCTGTGGAAACTATATGCAATCAACCTGGCAGTGATAGCGCGACCCTAAGACCACTAAAATGCAATATTACAATGCAACACAAAACTGATAGATGCAAACATTTTCACACTGCATTTTATTTGTCTTATAGACATGGTATTGTTTACTTTGATGGTATGTAGTTTAAACGGCTACAGATTGCATATGAACAAGACTTTGAGCTGTTTAAAACATTTATTTCTTTTCTCATTTTTTTTGCATTTCAAAAATGCATTTTTGTGGTCCTAGGTCCGCTGTATCGCTACCAGGTTATGCAATGCAGTTTGCATTGATACAAATAGCATATCCACCAAATATAAAGCGGTATAAAACACTCTTAGCAAATCGTTACACAAATCTCGTTCTAAAATAAGTGATTGGCCATTCCCATTGCTAGCAATAAATAATACAAAAAATACCCAAATAAGTTACAGGAATTACAAGGAAGATCGTAAATTTAAAATTTTACCTCAATCACAGTGCTAAAGGAAAAAAAGCTTTTTTATATTTTTTCTGCGTGTTGTTTTTTTTTTGCCAGCTTCTTTAAGTAACAAAAAGAATTGATTGCAGATTTTTGCAAGTCATCGTGAGAAATGCACAAAATTATACATTAGGTAAACAGGTTCCCATTACATACCACTTTCCCGTCACGTTAAAAGTAATGAGTGTTGCTATTATTTTGGCCGTATATGCGGGCGTTGTCCTGAAGAGATGAAGTACTATTTTGAGAAAAAAACTCAGCAGTTTTTACAGTCTCATATTGAAGCTAACCCCCAACCTGTGCTGCATATAACATAACCGGTCGTGATGTTGCGTCAAATATTTGATATTTCGCACTTAGTGTAATATTTTTATTTTATATGTATACATATAGTTGCTGTTCATATCTATTTTTGAACTTTTTAGTTCTTCTCCTTAATGTAGCTTCAAATTGATCTGTGGTGTCATTATTAAATAAAGGAACTTATAGTTATAAACTATATTGACTGGAACTCCATCAAGTTTTCAAATAAAATTTTCACTCCGATATTCCTTGCCTGAAGCAAACACCATTATCTGTGACTTTGCACGATTTACTGTGAGGTTTCATAATTTTCTTCCAAATTAATAATCATCATCTGATAATGATTATCACAAATCATCTTAGCCGATTCCACCCTCAGTATTTTTACAATTATGGCGCACTGTAGAAGCACTTTACATTGGTTCATCAATGCGACGGCATATACTTATGTATGGCATAAAAGTTCAATACACGAAATCAAGATTTTAGAATTCTTTACTGGTAACAGTCAAATGCCAAATCTCAATGGATCCACTGTACTCCCTATATTTTTTTTTTTTTCAACTTTTCAGAACATAAATTAATATCTTTTAGATATATTTTTTCGTTAATGAGTGAATTTAATTATTTCAATTCTTATTTTCTAAATTAGACTCACATTTTGGCTGCCCGTCAAATCGCATCGACCTTGAAGACATCACTCGGTCCCAAAGGCCTTGACAAGATCATGGTCAGTGCAGATGGTGATGTAACAGTAACCAATGACGGTGCTACAATCTTGAAACTGATGGAAGTCGATCATGAGATTGGAAAGTTGATGGTCCAATTGAGTCAATCGCAGGACGATGAAATCGGCGATGGAACTACAGGTGTTGTGGTCTTAGCTGGTGCCTTGCTTGAACAAGCAGAAAGCCTAATCGATCGTGGAATTCATCCCATTCGTATTGCTGATGGATTTGAATTGGCTGCGCAGTGCGCTATCAAGCAATTGGACTCTATTGCTGAGCCATTTCCAATTGATCCTAAGAACAAAGAGCCTCTGATCCAGATTGCGATGACTACATTGGGCAGTAAGATTGTCAACAAGTGCCATCGTCAAATGGCTGAGATGGCTGTTGATGCCGTCCTCAATGTGGCTGACATTGAAGCCAAGGATGTCAACTTTGAGTTGATCAAGATTGAGACAAAAGTTGGTGGACGCATGGAGGATTCCATGTTGGTGAAAGGTGTTGTCATCGACAAGACCATGAGCCACGCCCAAATGCCAAAAGTATTGAAGGACGTCAAGTTGGCCATCCTCACCTGTCCATTTGAACCACCAAAGCCAAAGACCAAGCATAAGTTGGATGTCACCTCAGCTGAGGACTACAAAGCACTGAGGGCTTACGAAGCTGAGAAGTTCGCCGATATGGTCAAGAAGGTCAAAGATGCTGGAGCAACTTTGGCCATATGCCAGTGGGGATTCGATGATGAAGCGAATCACTTGCTTCTTCAGCATAATCTTCCTGCCGTGCGTTGGGTCGGAGGACCTGAAATTGAATTGATTGCCATCGCTACCGGTGGACGAATTGTACCACGTTTCGAAGAGTTATCACCAGAGAAACTTGGCAAGGCTGGTCTTGTCAGGGAAATGTGTAAGCTAGAACGCAAAGCTCTTTGCTATTGATATTGATATTTTTTTTTTATACAGCTTTCGGAACTTCCAAGGACAAGATGTTGGTAATCGAAGAATGCCTTAACTCAAAAGCCGTAACCATTTTCCTACGTGGTGGCAATGAAATGATCATTGCCGAAGCTAAACGTTCCATTCACGATGCCATCTGTGTAGTTCGTTCATTGATCAAGGTAAGAACGGAGGTGCAAAACCTTTAAGATGGCAGTTTCTTATTGATTGTTTTGTTTCAGGATTCCCGTATTGTTTATGGAGGAGGCGCTTCTGAGATCAATTGCTCTCTGGCAGTGGCTAAGGAAGCCGATCAACTTTCAACTCTCGAACAGTACGCCTTCCGTTCATTTGCTATTGCATTGGAAAATATTCCTTTGGCTTTAGCCGAAAACAGCGGTCTGCATCCAATCGAGACCCTCTCAGAGCTCAAATCCCGCCAGGTTGCCGAAAAATGTCCCAGTCTGGGTGTTGATTGCATGCTGACAGGTGATTCGGACATGAAGAATCATCATGTTGTTGAGTCTCTGCATTCCAAGAAACAACAGATCCTCTTGTCCACACAGTTGGTGAAGATGATCCTGAAGATCGATGATGTGCGAACCAAACAAGATAATGAGTACTAAGTTGCTCTTCTATAGACTTTTTGTGTCCTCATTTATGTACTTTTCACTCATTAACATTGTTTTACGGTGTTCTTTTTATCGAAAAAAAAAAAAAAAAATAGACACCCCACGCTAAAAATTCTGTATCATTTTAAATCAGCTCGCAAATTAAATTCTCTTCTATTTTTTTTTTTTTATTATTATTAAACATTCACATAAAAACAGAACTAATAAAACTACTACAATTGAAATTACTTCTTTTATTGAAAATTTAAATAGAGGATTTGAGATTGTTGTGATTGAATGCGATAAAAATGAAGTGTATGTGAAAATTTAAACCTCTGTAATTCGAAGCGAATTGAATGAAAAATTACGGGAATCGAACATTTCCATTGAAATCGGATTGCTGTTAAAGCGAAACGAATTTGAGTAGGTAGGTTGCTGTCGATTAGGTAGCTCATTTTCTACTTTGTTCGTTCATCCAGTTATCCAAATTCCTCCCAAACACTTCCGTCTCAAGGAAATAAAGTGGAATATGCTGAATCGACTTATGGCGAAAGCTAGTCCCGTCTTTCAGAAGCTTCCTGAAATGCTTTTGGATTTTGTTTCCAAATCTAAATCAGAAGGCATTCGCAATGCCAATGAAAAAGGACATTATCAAACACAAAAATCGGTTCCATATGTATGTATTAAGATTTTTCAATAAAAAAAAATACATCCGATACTTGTATAAGACTTTTTCTATATTGCAACTTTTTGTAATGTAAAAAGAATATACATTCATTAAAAATATATTCAATTTTTTTTTTTTTTTATTAAACTTTCTTTCCATTAATCTTGGATAATTGTTTACGATTAATTGTATCGAAAAACAATAAGCCCGCTGCTCGTTCTATTGTCTCTGGAGGCACTTGAAACACTTGCAATGGAGTTTCGTTGTTAATTTCTTTATTTGGCATAACATAGGCTTCCATTTCCAAATTCTTATCAGGCGTCTCCCCAACAATAACTTTATAGAAGTGCGTTGGCACTGCTACATTATTGGTTCCTATTACCTGGTATTTAACGTACATTTTGCCATCATCCTCTCGATGGGGCAAATAAAGTGGACCAGTGCAAACATATACATTAGGATAAACTTTTGTCAGCTTTCGAACATAGCTCTCAAGTCGATTCCAGGAATCCCGATTGAAACCTTGCCCTACTTGTGGTGCCATGTTTGTTAGGTAGAAGGTATCGTCGCAATGTTTTTGATGCAGGCGGTGATTTCCAGCTGCTGCTAAGTGACCTCTATCGAAGCCAGATTTCCGATAATCGGTGTTTTGTGATCGAAAGAACGGATGGATACTCTCGTCTGGGCGGAATTCACACTTGGCACGATCGACGCCTTCATTGGGTTGGATAGATTCCTGGGTAATGTGTTCGAAAACCCAGTGAGCGACTCGATTTCGTCTATCGTAAGAGAGAACATAGTCAGAATAGGAACGAACATGATCCAGTCCAGGAAAGCCATATTTCATAATCTGTGACACACGACTTGGTATTGCTGATAGATTTTTTGATTCCGTAGCTGGCACGGGAACAGCGGCAGATACAGTTCCAAAAACTGGCAGACCTGGTTTCGACTGGATCTAAATAATATTTATGTTAGTATAACTAATATGATGATATAAACTAATCTTGAACTCACATCTTTCCAAAGGCTATCTTTATTGCAAAACAAATACGGATCTGCTGCGGTGGTTCTGTCAAAATTCTCTTGTAAACGCAGACGTTCGTTTCGCGTACCTAGGAAATATGACCCACCGGCAATTGATGAGACCAGTAATATTTTACTGACCAGTCTTTTATTCATAATTAACTAAAAATAACACCGAAAACGGAGAAGCAAATAGATATAACACGTGAAATGGACAAAAAAAAATTGGAAAAAAAGTTATTTAATCGATTGACATAGAACAGCTGATTGTGATAAGCAGATGTAGCAGTTTGAAATATAGATGGCATTGCTAAACAATCGGAAACGAAAACGAAAGGAATACCTCTTTTGGCAGGTTCATCAAATTTAAATAATTTATTTGAATACAGAAATTATTGTCGTTTTCCGTTGGTCATGGTAAACAGTAATGTTTTTAGAGTGTTTCATTCTTCTCGATTTCAATCTGGACTCTGGAGTGAACTCAGTTGCTCACAGTGGGTTAACTTTGTGATGCTTCTTTTATAGGTTCTTATTTAGTCACACACACCACCCAATTAAAATTGGCTGACTAGCAATTTCGATGATTAACAACTAAAACTTGCGATTTCTTGAAAACAATATGTTCAACAAACAAACTCGGTGATTTACCAGTTGCAATAATCATGGATTAAAAACTAACAACCCCTAATAGTATTTTCCCCAGCGAGCCAGGATTAAATATGAGCCTAAGAGTTGAAAGTTTTGTGGTTAAAACTATTAACATCTCAATTCTTTAGGAGTCATCATCTTGTTTCTTCATTTAAACCTTCTGTTTACTCCTAAAACGCGTTTTCAGTTAATTTGATTCAGATCCCCACAAATCTAGTGAATTATAACCCTAGGACGTTTTTTTGAAAACAGCTTTACCAAACAACGTATTTGGTAAGTACCTTTTGTACGAAAGTCTTTAAGTCTTTATATTGTTAATTAAATTTGGATAGGCTGCTGAAGTGCTGAGCTGTTTTTTTTTAGGAATACATATAAATCTTAACTTTCCTTTCCTTTGAAATGCATATTCTTTCTGCATATTCAAGTCATAAAACCTCAAACGATAAAGATAAAGAGAATTCACAAAAAGGTTTATAAAATTCGTACTTTAGATACACCGTGAATGGTGAATCACATTTTTGAAGCAATTAAAACAATTTGATATACTATATAATATGTGTAGGTTAGGTTTATATGCATACATACATTAAATATATGTGCATATGTATGCATTTGTATTTATAACTTTTTGTTAACAGTTTCGCAATCTTTTTTTACAAATTTAATCTTTGTTATGGAAAGATAAGTTGCATACAGCTCTTATTACCTACATATACCTATTCAACATGACAAATCGAATCTTTGTTATGAAAAGATAAGTGACGTAGCTATTGAACTCATGCGAAATGTTCGTATAAAAGAAAAAAATTCAACACAAAACCATCATATTCTGTAGGTTAATTTGATTTCTTTTGCAAAGCCAAATTAAAAGGAATATACAGCTTGCTTTTTCAAACGGACTACTTATTTTGTGTGTGAAAAAAAGTTTAGATTATTTTATTATAAAAATGTATTTCCGCATAGTGTTACTAATTTCAACCATTTTACTTGTTGAAATCGTTTTACCTTCAAGTTTAAATAAAAATAACGAAAGAATGAAAATTCAACAAATCAATCCCACAAATAATAGCGAAAATAAGGGATTCATTGATAAGCTTGGCGATTTCCCACCTGTGAAGTACCCACAACATAAAGGCCTACACATAATGCAGATACCAAATATTGGAATATAAATTTTTTGTATTTAATTTATTATTTTTGTATTTAAGAATAATCGAGTTAATAAAGCTTTAAAAAACCTAAGCCCTTATAATATTTTTTTTTTTAAATTTCAATTAACAATATTCTTCTTTAAAATTTGTTTACAAAATCAAAAAATCGGAGCTATGCACTAAGTAACATTTTTAATTGACGCGACTTATTTTTAAATTTTTAAATCTAAATGGAATGTTTCAGTTTTATTTATGTATGTATGTGTATGTAATTGCTTAGAAAAAACTTACGGTACACTTTTCTCCGTAAATACTCGAAGGAATTCCATACATATATCATGTAACCTTGGAAAGGTTTTGACCTTCAGATGCAGAAATCAAAAATTATGTCTGTATGTAGCCGTTAAAGCAATAAATCGACATTAAAATTTTTTATAAAGGAAAAAAAAGGGAAATATTTGTTTGTATTTTTTTTTTGTCAGATAATGATTTTTATCATTTTAAGGGGGGAGTTTTTAGAAGACTGAAATTTTGTAAAATGATGACATATATTGATTTGGATTTTTTGATGAAAAATAATTGGAATTTATATTTTACCGTAGAGCGGATTATGTTACATTTACGTATATTTTTGCTCAAAAAAAAAATGCGATAAGAAATAAAGGGTGGTTAAATTTTAAGGGCCGATGTTGATTTTGAATAAAACACAAATTATTTAAGAAATTATTGTCATTTCTTTTTATTATGACAATATTGGTATGGTTCAATTATGTATGGAAATATCGGCCAAATGGCCGCTTCGACCTCGGCGGCACACCTCCATCCGATGGTCCAAATTTTCGATGACGCTGAGGCATAATTGAGGTTCTATGTCGTTAATGTGCCGAATTATCTCATCCCTTAGCTCTTGAATTGTTGCTGGCTTATCGACGTGCACTTTTTCTTTCAAATAACCCCAAAGAAAGAAGTCCAACGGTGTCAAATGATCTTGGCGGCCAATTGACATCGCCACCACGTCAGATAACACGGCCATTGAATTTGTCGCGCAAAAGAGCCATTGCTTCGTTAGCTGTGTGGCAAGTGGCACCGTCCTGTTGAAACCACATATCGTCCATATCCATATCTTCAAATTCGGGCCATTAAATGTTCGTTATCATCTCACGATAGTGAACACCATTCACAGTTACTACCTGACCGGCCTGATTTTGGCAAAAATACGGCCCGATGATGCCGCAAGCCCATAACCCGCACCAAAAAGTCAATCTTTGTGGGTGCATTGGTTTTTCGACAATCACTCTTGGATTATAATTCACTTTAAAACCTTGCTCGATTCTGTATCTTTCCATGGTTCAAATTTAGTAGTCTAAAATTGTGAAATGTCAAATGAAATGCAGAAAAAAACTTGACGTTTAGTTGTGGTTCACATTCAACATCGGCCCTTAAAATTTAACCACCCTTTACATAAATGAAGATGGCTAACACTAAAAATAAAAAAAAAAGAATATTTTGTTCAGTACATATTTATGTTAGTTTTTGGCAAAAAAGGCGAGTGTTATGGAAAAGAGGAGTTTGTTAACCATCAGAACGAGTACCATCAGGCTTTTCTTTATTTAACCGGACAACTTAAAACTGTAAAAATAATCGTGATTTGGTAATACGCGCGAAATGAATTGAAGATTGAAGAAGAAGACACTGTTAAAGTATGTATGTCTGATTGGAAAATGTCGGTAAATAGTTGCTTGAAAAAAGTACATAAATTAGATTTGATACTATAATGTAAATGACACTATATATTATTATTTTAACATTTTTAAGGTGTGTTGCTGACGTAAGACCTCACTGTAAGTATCTGACAAGTTTCAAATAAATCTTATGAAACTATCCTCTAAAACATAATAGTCTATGAGCTGACAGCAAATTTTTGGGTTGGAGGTATAACCAAAATTTGCGAACATGTATGTTGAGGTACCTACTAGGGCCACGATTTCAATTCAACCGTCTGGCAGGATTATTTTGTCGCCGGGGCTGGAGGCGGGAGGTTGAAAACTGCGATTTTTCAGATTTTGGTTTAGAACCACTTAAATATATATGGAGAGTAAAGAGAATTACATCTCATTAAGAATTTCGGGGTCCCAGACGATTTAAGTGTCGCCACACCCAGACAGCGGCCCCCAAAACAGCAAAAAAAAAAACAAATTGTGGTTTGAAGGTATAACCACATAAATGATACATCAAAAAATCGGGAAAAATCTCCTCGTAACAAATAAGGTTGATGCCAGACGATTAAAATGTCACCAGACCCAACCAGACGCCCTCCAAAGGCCCAAAGGGGCGGAAACAAACTTTTGATTTCGAAGACATAACCAAATAAATTATATATCAAAAAATCAGCCAAAATCTCTTCATTACAAATATATGGGTCCCAGACGATTAAAATGTCGCCAAACCCAAACATAAAGCCCACGCCCATGATTTTTCAAAGATCTCTAGAGTGGGCTTTAATTTTATAAATTTTGGAGCATCTGGGTGGGAGTGGCAACACTTAAAATATTTAGCACTTAGCCTGCTTTCACACAAGGCACACAAGGAAACTGAGTTTCCGGCAATTTTTAGTGTGTAGGCGAGAAGGGCGTAAAAGGAAGACAAAAAATCGCCCCTCACACCCTTCTCGCCTACAAACTAGCTAGTTTCTAGCAACTCAGTTTCCTTGTGTGAAAGCGGTCTTACATATTTAACGGAGATTTTTTGACATAAAAATATCATTTATATGGATATACCCTCGAAATATAAAGTTTGTTTTCTCTCCCTAAGAGCCCTGGAGCGCGTCTGGTTGGGTTTGGCAACATTTAAATCGTGTTTGTAATGAGCCGAATTCTGCCAGACGATTGTATTTGAAATCGTGGGCCTAGTACCTCAACATACATGTTCGCAAGTTTTGGTTATACCTCCAAACCAAAAATCGGTCTATAATCTAAAATCCAGTTTACATGGATTTTAACACTACCTCCTAATTGTTCCACATTCATAGTTCTGAGTAGAGCTTAAAATCAGATCCGGATCCTCAAACTATCCGGATATCCGGCTCGAATCCAAAAATGCGAATCAGATCCGGATCCAGGATCCGATATCCGAAATATCTAGATGCTTTCGAGCACTAGTTCTGAGTTGCCATAATTTACAAAAATAATTTTGATAAGATAACGTATACAAAGCTGTGTCTGGCGATTCTGGGTTCTTACTAAATTTTGAATTGTGGAACAAAGCAGGAATCAATCAAATTGTGGGTTTGGATTGGAATCAAGAAAAAGTAATGGTTGTCTGAATTGTGTGTGTGTAGATGCACAAACTTTGGTTTTACTAAAAGTAAGGGTAATATTATATAGCTTGAACCAAATAAATCTTTTACTGTTAAAAAGGTAATGAAACAAAAAATTCATTAAATTCTGTCCGTCCCTTTTTAACTTACTAAGTGCGGAACATATTTTCATATTTCTTTTTGTTCCGAAGTGTCACTATACAATTTATTATCAGAAAACGGTGAAGTCCTATTTCCAATTAATGATTGTTTTGGGACAATTTTGAAATGCGGTTTTCTTACAATAACTTAATAACTTAAATGTACATATACTAGTACAATTTACATATGTATATATGGCGATTTTATTTTCCAAAGGAGAATTAAAAAAAATTTGAAGTCAATCTCTAGTTCAAACGTACAGACGTAGAGACTGACGGACGTCATGAAAAAATCCCCTCCCCATCACATCGCAGTGTTAGATTTGAGGATAACATCGATTTTTTTTTTGATAATTGCCATAGAGCAATAAGTACCTAAAAATAAAAAGTGCAATAACTACTCAATTAGTTGAACAATTTATTTTAAACGACTATTCGTGCATGCAAAGTAATATATTTCCCCAGGACGCTTTTACAATGTACAATACATTACGAAATGTACAATACATTACGAAATGTAGTAGCCCGTAGCGTAATGGTTAGTGCGTTCGACTGTCACGCTGGAGGTCTGGGATCGCTTCCCAGCCTCGTCCACCTAAAAACTAAAAAGTTTTTTTTCAGGGCTACTGCCTCTTGCGAGGAATTGACAAATCCTCCAAGAGTATCACTTGTCGCGAATAAGTGCTTCTCGTCTAGCCGTTCGGAATCGGGATAAAATTTTATGTCCCTTCCATTCCTGTCGAAAGGCGCACACAGGAATGGTTGCGAGTTGTTAGTCACTAGGCCCTGGTTCTTCATGAGCCGTTGTGCCACCCGATTTTTTTTTTTTTTTTATACATTCCGAATAATTCATTTTGCTATGCAACGCCGCCGTCTTAAATGTTTATTGTTTGTTCTTTTATCCCTGAGTATGGACAAAAGGATCAACCGAAAGCTAAATATGTATGTAGAACGACAACTTAAATGTCAGGTTTTTTATTAGCTATGATGGTCAGTGTTGCCGCAAGCTGAAAGGAAAAGTCACTAGCCCAACCTCCAAAAGCCGATAGATTGCTTGAAATTTGGGAGACAAAAAGTCGCTAGACGAAAATTGGATAATAAATGTTTAAAAAAATGTTTTCTTTGAACCACTTTTTTTTCAAATTCACACTTACATTAAATTTAAAAAACAACTTAGGGCTATCAGAAATTGGAAGCAGATGAATTTCTTAAATCAAACTATTGCGCTCACTCGCACTGTGTGTGGTGAATTTTAGTTTCTAGTACACCTACAATAATTGTTCAAATTAATTTAAATGCCAGGATTGTTAAATTACCAGGGCCGCAAATCACAGATGCTTTCCTTCAAAACTCACTAGAAATAATCTAGCGATCTCAAAATGTGGCGGAAAAAAGTGAAATGTCGCTATATCTAGCATGTAATTTTAACATGTAATTTTTTTGACGCGACAAGTAGTGATTACTGGAGCCAAGAAACCTAAGCAATCGAACTAGTTGTTAGTTACGACTTACAAGATGGTCACGCATTCGAAAATCTGAAACGAAAAGTATTGTAGCTGTTTACAAGCTTGATTGCTGTTTTTTTTTTATTTTTTTGAAAATAAATTTAACAGTATATACATATGTACTTGTACATACATGATAAATGACTAGGAATTCATGTGAAAATGTATAGTAGAATGAAAAATCACTTGCATTTTTTGCTAATTCAAGTAAAGAACAAATTAACATATTTGCAAAGCCTACGTAGAAAGGTAAATTATGTACCTATATGTATGTAGGTTCTCCTTGAACTTGTTTTGCCTTGTTGGCTGTCCCAAATGACAGAAAAACACGAAAGGCTCAGGATAAGCAAAAAACGATATTAAAAATAAAAAACAGAAATCAAATGGTATTTCTGCATTTACAAACAAAGTCAACTTTCTTATGGTAATTCTACACCCAGAGTGTCACTAATAGGATTCTCCGTCATATATCAAAGAACTCTATGCAATCCAGTAGCCAATAGTCCAAACCTTTTGTGTGCGTGCAGGGTGCAACACAGTATCGTTTACTACCCAGGCACGTTGAGAGAGAGGAGGGGCTCATAACATAACGCGTTTTGACAGTTTCTTTCTTACACAAATATCACACCTCCAAATTTAACCACAAATAATACTACTTTCCAAAATGTTATCAAATGACCCTCTTTTATCAATAAAAAGAGCAAAAAAAAAAAACAAATTGCTTTTTTAAATTTTGTTTGCATTTTTTAAGCTTTTTTCGATAATAATAGAATTGTAAAAATACAAACCAATGTCTGCCACACTTTACCCTAAACTACAAGAGCAAGTGCTTGTGATCCAGTTGTGAATACTTACTTTAGTTTTGATGGCGCTCACAGCCCAGGATGGGCTTCGGCCTCAACTAACAAGCCCCTCCAGCCAGCTCTGTCCCTAGCTAGCCGCTTCCAGTTGCGCACACCGAGTGCTTTGATGTCGTCATTCACTTGATTGCGCCACCTGTTACGGGTTCTTCCTCTGCTGCGTAACCCATCGGGGTTGGATTCGAAGACTCGTCGGGCAGGTGCGTTGCTGTCCGTACGCTCCACGTGCCCCAGCCATCTCAGCCGCTGTATTTTCAGCTTTTTGACCAGGTCAACGTCGCTGTATAGCCCGTATAGCTCGTCGTTGAATCTTCTCCTCCATACTCCTTCGATACACACCGGACCGAAAATCACACGAAGAATCTTCCTCTCAAAGCACCCTAGCAGATTTTTATCCGAATCTTTCAGTGTCCATGCTTCTGACCCATAAAGCAGGACCGGGATGATTAGGGTTTTGTATAAAGTCTTCTTGGTTCTCTGAGAGAGGGCCTTACTACTTAAATGTCTTCTTAGACCGAAGAAACAGCGGTTGGCAAGAGTAATTCTTCGCTTGATCTCTGCACTGATGTCATTCTGCGATGTAATAGTGGAGCCCAGGTAGACAAAGTCCTTGACAACTTCGAAGTTATATCTGTCCATCGTGATATTTTGCCCGAGTCGACGATGTTGAGATTCCTCTCTCGATGACAGCATATACTTCGTCTTGTCCTCATTAACCGCCAATCCCATTCTAGCCGCCTCCGATTCAATGCTCGCAAATGCCCCTGCCACAGCTCGCTTCGTTCTGCCGACAATGTCTATGTCATCCGCATACGCAAGCAATTGAACGGACTTTTGATAGATTGTACCGCTGGTCTTGACATGTGCGTTGCGTACAATGGCTTCAAGAACGATGTTGAATAGGTTGCATGAAAACGCGTCGCCTTGCCTCAATCCTTTCTTAACATCAAAGGAATCGGTGGTGTTCTTACCAATTTTGACGGAGCAGCGAGATTTCTCCATCGTCATCCTGCACAAGCGGACGAGTTTGGCAGGGATGCCGAGACTCGACATGGCTCTGTATAATTCGTCCCTTTTCACGCTATCATACGCGACTTTAAAATCGATAAAAAGGTGGTGTGTATCGATCTGGAATTCCCGGGATTTTTCTAAAATCTGTCGGAGTGTGAACATTTGATCGACGGTTGACTTGCCTGGCCTAAAACCGCACTGATAAGGGTCGATCAGATCGTTGACAAAAGGTTTTAAGCGGTCACACAGGATGGCCGACAAGATTTTATAAGCGACGTTTAGGAGACTAATTCCTCTGTAGTTGGTACATTTCAGAACATCTCCCTTTTTATGGATGGGGCACACTATACCGAGGTTCCATTCATCGGGCATACTTTCCTCCGACCAAATTTTGCAGATGAGCTGGTGTATGCTCCTAGCCAATTCATCTCCCGCTGATTTAAATAGTTCGGCTTGTAAGCCATCCGCACCTGCAGCCTTGTACGACTTAAGTTTGGATATCGCCAGCCGAACTTCGGTTAGGTTGGGTGGACGGAACTCTTGGCCATCATCGCCCAAGTTGAATGGAGCGTTCTGCCTATTAGCGGCATCTTGGCTGTCTTCGCCATTAAGCAGTCTAGAGAAGTGTTCTTTCCAGATCCTCAGCAATGACTGTGTGTCTACTACCATATTCCCACTCTCATCTCGGCAGGCTTCCGTTCTAGCCTTGAATCCTTGGGTGGATCGCTTCACCCTCTGATAAAATTTTCGAACATCTCCCCTACCGCTACAACCCTCAATAGACTCTACCGCCCGCTTCTCGTGCTCTCTCTTTTTCCTCCTGAGAAGTCGGCGTTCCTCTTTTCGTTTCAGCCCGTAGAGCTCCCGGGCCACTCTCTCAGCAGCTCTTGTTCGAGTCTGCAGCATTGCCTGGTAGGCCTCGTCCTTAGCTGCATGCGCTAGCCGGCACTCTTCATCGAACCAGGGGTTTCGTTGTATTCGCCTAGTGAAACCCAGCACATCAGAGGCGGCACTTCTGATGGCTTGTTGACAGTGTTCCCACTGGTCCTCTGCACTTGATGCTGGTGGCGGACCTCCTGAGAGATTAAGAGTTACGTGGTCTGCAAAAGTTCTGGCAGTCTCTTGCGATTTAAGCTTCTCGACATCGAATCTTTTCACAGCATCTGCTCTGCGTTGTCGCGTCATGGATATCCGCATACGTAGTCTAGCTACCACCAGGTAGTGATCCGAGTCAATGTTGGCCCCTCGGAACGTTCGGACGTCCAAGATACTGGAAGCATGTCTCGCGTCTATCGCAACGTGGTCGATTTGGTTGACGGTTACTTGATCACGCGACCGCCAAGTCCCATTGTGTATATTGAGGTGTGGGAAGTAGGTGCTTGAGATGATGACATTTCGCCCCGCCGCAAAGTCTGCCAGCCTGTGTCCGTTGCCGGAAGTTTCGTCGTGTAGGCTGTGTCCTCCGACTATCGAACCAAAGATGCCCTCCTTTCCTAATCTTGCGTTGAAGTCACCAAGAATGATCTTCACGTCGTACTTCGGGCACATATCATACGTTGTCTCCAAGAGATCGTAGAATGCTTCTTTGGTTGAGTCTTCTCTCCTTTCATGGGGGGCGTGAACACAAATCAGCGAAATGTTCTTAAATTTGCCTTTGATGCGGATTGTGACCAGGCGCTCGCTTACACTCCGGAAGCCCAAGACTTCTTGCCTAAGTCTTCCCCTTATCACAAAACCACAACCAAAGAGCCGCTGACCCTGTTCCTTCAAGCACCCGCCGTAGTAGATGTCACACGTTTTCAGTCTCCGTACGCCCTCTCCATCCCATCGCACTTCCTGGATGGCTGTTACGTCAGCCTTTAGCCTGTCCAGGTTCTCCACTAATTGTTCCGCTGCACGTGTTCTGTATAAGCACAGGACGTTCCACGTGCAGATCCGAAATTCATTGTCCTTGTTTCGTTTGCTGGGGTCGTCAACTTTAAAATCATCCATATCCGAGGCTTGTTGTTGTTTCGGAACAACTTTTTTTACGTGGTAGGGAAGTTACCCCGACGCACAACCCCCGACCCGGAGGACCAGACCCTTCGTATAACTCCAAGGGTAGGGAGCCGGATAAACCGCTCCTTATAGGCCTGAGCTACAAATATGTCGTAGTAGCCCATATAAGGTGTTCACTAAGTAGTTCAACCTAACTGGAACTGTAGACGCCACCGTTGATTCCATCTAGAGAATTCGTCCGCTGCCGCCTCGATGAAAGGAGAAGTGCCTTAGTGGGAACACTCCTCCCCCCCCTCTCTCGTTGGCTGTCCCCAACAGCTTTCCACGGGGATTTAAACCCCGTCTCCAGCTGAGGTACTAGACACCCGATGTTCACCACGTGGAGGTGAGAGTAGGAGTTGGTAGACAGAGGTGGGTTTTGAGAAAAACCTGTGGACGCTTGTGTCCTCTTGAATGCACATAACTACCCTTTTGAAACATCCAGTTGTGAATGGTATTTTGAATTCCATAGGTACCCTCTCCTGTTTTTTGAATAATCCTAAACTTAAAAACTTCAAGCCATATAAATTTAAACTACGGCCCTGTTTGCTTTGTTTAAATAAATCTTAACTTGCTACTTTAAGATTATTTATGGAATTGGTTTAGCAGAGGATATGAAAAATTTGCACTCACTAACGCAAGAACGATATAGGTAAATGTGTGTTATAAACACGCACTCTACTTTGAAGTTGTTGTAAGTTCAACCAACAGAAAGAAAAGGTTCATTAAAATTCATACATTTTTATGGAACTATATGTTAACTTTTGTTGTAGGAGGAACCATGTTTATATATTTATGATAGCTATGTTATTGCTTAGTAGGCAATAATTAGAATTTGGTGACTTGAGAACAAGCTGCAGGCGTCACGTTTTTGTTGTTTAGAAGTGCTACCGCCCACTTGCACTCGATTTTAGAAGAGTAAGCCTAATTTTAAGACTGCGTTGTGTATAATGGTGATTGATTGAGGCCGTAGTACTCCGGACAGCGGCATCTTAACTCGTAAATAAGTAAGTTATGGTGTCTAGAGACTTGACCTCATTTGAATCCCTCAAGAAGTGTTTATAACCCCTTATTTAAATTCGGTTGTTTTATTACATAAAAGTTTGTTGTTGTTTTTTGATTAACATTATGAAGGTTTATTTAATAATACAAATTGTAGTATGTAGGAGTGAAATAAAGGCAAAACAATTTATAAAAAGGTAACAGATTTATTTAAGTATGTAATATAAAGTTTAACTACTACTTAGGTCCTCGGACCTATTACGTCCGTGATGTTTCCCTTACGGGACATAGGGCCTCCACTACACCTACGCGCCATCGTGTACGATTTCTTGAAATATATTTCAGCTCTCTCCAACTTTTCCCCAGTCGTGCCGATTCCTGTTCGACCGTTCTTTGCCATGTACTTCTAGGCCGGCCCACTTGTCTTCCCTCCTGTGTGAGCGGATTCCTTGATAATAGCAATTAATTTATCTGGGATGCCCCTCCTGCGCAAAGCAAGCCAAATAAATTCTCTATTGACACTGTCGAACGCCTTTTCAAAATCGATGAACAGCAGGTCAAGTGGTGATCGATATTTAACGCACTGTTCGATGATGATCCGCAAGGTGTTGATGTGATCCACACAGGAAGATCCAGTGCAGAAACCTGCTTGTTCGGTCTTTAATTCGGTCCAATACTATCCTTGCTATGATCTTGGCTACTGCGGGCAGAACGCATATTCCTCTCCAGTTTTCGCACTGTGTGAGATCTCCTTTCTTTGGGAGCTTGACAATCATTCCTTTTTTCCACTCTTCAGGAAAGCTCTCTGTTTCCCAAGCTCTCTTAATAAGTGGGTGCAGTAGCTCGCTCGATGTCGAATACCGTCAAGTCCAACCGCTTTGTTGTTCTTTATAAAGTTTAAGTCTACATAAAGTTTAAGAAACGGCTTTAATATTTTAAAATATCAACGTTCATATTCGTTCAACTGCTGAATTAAGAATACTTAATGAAATAACGAAAAACAATTTAAAAAATTAAATTATAAAAAAGCAAATGTAGAGTTGATCTGAACAAACTAATGAATTTATATGAAGAAGTTTTAAACAAGGAACATATGTCTAAGTTGTATTCCTACATATACTACTAAAATAATAATCATCCAAGTGTAAATGCTTAGCATTATTTAATGTAATTGTTGAACAATTGATTAAAACTAGCTTTTAACGGCTTTTTGTTTTCATTGGATTTATGTTTACATCGAGGTAGATATTCCTTATACAAAGGTCATTATTTTGACAGAACCCCTCACTTTTTCAACATAAATTTAAAAAAATCATTCTAAATTTAAGTCTTTGTACTAATAGTACGGGAGCGGACGCGACGCACTGTAGGTTTATCTATTTCATTACCGCTTTGGAAAAAATAATTATAAATTGGGTGGCGCAACAGCTCGTGAAGAACCAGGGCCTAGTGACTTACAGCTCTCAACCATTCCTGTGTGCGCGAACGACAGGAATGGAATCCGAACGGCTAGAAGAGAAGCACTTATTCATGACAAGTGCTCTTGGAGGATTTGTCAATTTCTCGTAAAAGGCAGTAGCCCTGAAAAAACTTTTTAGTTTTTAGGTGGACCAAATTTCTAAAAAAAAAGTACTTATAACAGCAAAACAAATTATTAAAAAACTAACGGTAACATTTACAAAGCCATGTCTTTTTCTAAAGTCAAAAATTCTATATTTTTCTTTATTTTGTTTAATATTATTATTTTTTAAATGAAAAATCTTTAAAGAAAAATGTCAAACAATTTTTTTTTTTTCAAAAAACTATTTTTGTTTTCGAAATTCAATACTCTTATCAATTTTTTGTGATAAACGGAGATTTTTTACTTCTCATCCATCTTCTTAATAAAAACAAGCAAACAAAAATATTTTTTTTATTTCAAAGTAGACTGCCTCATTAAATAACACAGATATTTTTTTTATCAAAATTCAAATAAAAATAAATTAATAAAATGTATTGGGGCATATTCATAGTCGCAGATAGACCCAGGTTTAACTAAACTAAAGTTTTAGACAATTTTGGCTCAATGAATACAGACCGATTTTAATTACAAACTGTTGGTTTTATATTTTTATAAGATAATAAACTTGGTATGCTACACAAATAGCTTCAAATATTTTGAAATGATAAACTTAAAAAAATAGAATCAACGTCCAAAAATTCAACGAAACCTATGTTTAACTAAGACCCCGGTCTAAAATGACTATGAATACACCCTATTGTATTTAACTCGAATGAAGCTCATAATTGCTGAAACGGGTCGGGTATTCGAGATATAACTGTTTGAATATTAAAAAAAAAATAGTTATATTTCGAGATTCAGTTAGAATGTCGGGTAATTTTGTTCAACATAATTTTCAGTGATTCTTGAGAAAGAACTTTAGTTCTTCAAAATTAGTTTAAATCTCTCTAATTTCTTTTTTACGATCCGAAAAATCCGTAGCTAGTTTTAAGTCATAACCTGCTACATTGCTACCTGTACCCTATGTAATTATGCATGCACCATGTACTGTACATTACATACATATTACCTACTTTGTGTACATAATTTAAAAGTAAAACCTACACGGTAAGATTTTTCAGGTAGGAAAAAATATATATAAAATTAATAAACTGAATTTTGAGGAAAAAGATTATTTAGGACTTTTAAAAATCGTTGAAAATTTTAAATAGAACAATTAAGCCTGTGTTGTAAGATATTGTCAAAAATAGTGAAACAAGTTCTTTTTTAATTTGCAAACCACAATACGCATTTACATAATCTCGGATTCGATCTAAAATACGCTAACAGAAAACTTAGATAAGTATAGCCTGTTATTGCATACTGGTCTAATGTTAAATATTCGCTAGAGTTTCCGTTTGTTAAAAAAAAACACAAATTATATTATTATATATTATATTAATTATCAAAAAGAACATAAAATGAAATATTGATATCTTCCACAAGTACCATTAATATTCGGAAGTGTGTTTTACTAAAAATAACATTTCCCTATAGTTCTTAATAAGCTTTTTCTTAACGATTATTTAACATTTGTATCTATGGCAGGTATAGTTACCATTTTTTCGGGCCCAGGAAGGATTTATCTTAAAATGATCTAGAAACTGTTAACGATTGCTTTATACCAGTTTTGATTTTCCAATTTTCGTTCGCAATTATTAAACACCTTTCTCGAAAAAGATGTTTATAGCCGGAGCATAATGGTTAGTGCGTTCGACTGTCACGCTGGAGGTCTGGGATCGCTTCCCAGCCTCGTCCACCTAAAAACTAAAAAAGTTTTTTTTCAGGGCTACTGCCTCTTGCGAGGAATTGACAAATCCTCCAAGAGTATCACTTGTCACGAATAAGTGCTTCTCGTCTAGCCGTTCGGATTCGGCATAAAATTGTAGGTCCCTTCCATTCCTGCCGAAAGGCGCACACAGGAATGGTTGCGAGTTGTTAGTCACTAGGCCCTGGTTCTTCATGAGCCGTTGTGCCACCCGAATAGTACCAACATCTTAATCTTCTATACCACCAGAAAAACATCTCTTCTAGTATAAGTTAAATAATTTAAGAAAATCAAAGAAAATTTTTTAAATAATATGTATAAAAATAAAAAAAAATAATATATTAAACTAGGGCCCTAAAATTTAAATACCAATGTAACGCAATTTAATGTTGATAAGATCTAAGAGCCAATTGTGTATTTCAATAAATATTATATAACTGTTCTAAGCTTCAATCAGCGTTAAAATAATTCCTACATAATGTACATATTTTAGTCCATAATTTAAAATCATTTTATTTATTGAAAACAGATGAAGTTTGGAACCATTTAACTTTTTGCTTCGTTTAAATAAATATACCTACCTACTTACATAAAACTGAACCCCAATAATATTGTTTATTTACAAAACAAAATTATATTTATTAATACCTATGTTAATAAACAACTGTAGTTATATTTATGTGAAAAGTATTTAATCAAGATAAAACATCTGGCATCACTTGCCTGATTTATCAATCGTGAGCTGAGAACTCACCGCGATTTCATTTTTCACCGCGCCACAAAACGAACAAAACAAACAACCCCAGCACCAGCCCAAACAATAAGAACTTTCTACTTTGTTCTACGTTCTATTCAATACAACTCACAAGAATGACAGTGAAGTGAATATCTGTATCTCACTCACAAGTCACAACACATTTTCACACTCACATTCACCTCTTTTTCAGTCATTGTCAGTGAGTAATTGAGCACGTAACGTGTATTCGGTATTCTTTCTATTCTGTTTTAGTGCACGGTATTGCAAAGAAAAATGCTACATTTTGTAATTAATAATTATTCGATAAAAATATACCTAATTTTAAATTAAACAAATTTGTTTTACAGGATAATAACAAAGGCAGACGAATAAACCAGAAGCAAAAAAATATTTTATATGCCGCAATGGCAGCGAATAGGAAACTACTTGAGTGTCGTTCTGGTTCTGCTGATAAAGATCCACGTCGGGTAAGAAAAGAAGTATGGAAACGAGTAACACACGAGCTTAATATGGCTGGACCTGAAAAAGACATTCCCCAATGGAAGAAGGTTTGTTTGTTATTTCTGTTTATATGCATTTAAATAACTATGTATGTACATTGTACATACATATGTATGTATATTTTGAGTACCAACGAGGATACAAAAAATAAATGAGTGAGAACTTCAGAACAATAACGTTTAAAACGTAATATTTTGTGGCCTTAGGTTTGGACAGATTTGCGACTTGGCATGAGAAAGAAGTGGAATAAGGCACAACAATCGGGGTATGCTTTGACTGAGTACGAGAGACGAGTGATAGATGCTTGTGGGATGATCGAACAATCAGGGGATGAATACTTTGTCGACAAAAGTGCTGAAGAAATCAACAGTTTTCTTGACTTTTTACAAGAGGTAGGTTATGGAATGGTAATGAATTTAAAAGTATGTATGTACATACCTGTGTAGTTAAGTAAGGCTCATATTTTCTATGTAACAGGATGAGTTTAATAACGAGGGTTGTTGAGATGGTCGAAATTTATACACATCTATCTATTTGTTATAACAAAATTTCAAAGTTGTGTGCAAAATATTGGGGAAAATTAATTATTCAAAAACTACCTATTTACAAGTCAAATCCTTTGTAGTTCAATTGTTTTGGCAAGTTGTTTATGAATTTTTGTCTAATGAATACAAACATTTCAGGAAAAGAGATTTTGACCCCAAATGACTAATTATCGATTCAAACTTCCACTGTTAAATTAAAAATGGCAACAGTTGCTGCATTCAAATCTTATACGTACCTAAACTATTTCCTTATTCTTGGCTTTGGCCGTTATTTTAATCTTACATGTATGAAGTAGGTACACAAAATAAAATTTGTTTTTTAAAAAAGTACCCAAAAATTCAACACCATAATATTTCTTATGAAGCCAGAAGTTTACTTACATCAAATGTTTTACCACCTTCACTGTCTCATATATCATATTTTATACATTTTGTTTGTCATGTGTCTCGTACGTATCATTTTTGATGTGTTTGTGTTTTGATGTGTTGTGTTTTTTAAAAACATTTTATTATACATACATATATGAAAAAAATTACCTTAGAACTTAACTTTTGTAGAAACGTGTAGGATAAGTACGGTACTTAACAAATCAAGTAACAAAATTCGACGGAACGGCCGGCGCGGCATAGTAAGAATTTGAAAATTTGTTTCTGTATCCTTATGATGCACATTGAAGCATCTCAATATAGCACAAAGTATTTTTGTTAAGAAGTGTGTGGGTTTCATAGCGCTGCAGATGTCGAAATGAGAAATGGAAATGGGACATGTGAATTTATAAAAAGAATACAAAAAAATAGTACGTCTACGCCGCAGTGTACTTTTTTTCTTAATTTTCCACACTTTGTAAATATACGCAAACAAATAGGTATATTACAACAAAACATAAAATTTTGTTGATACATTTTGAAATTCGGCATCACTGTCTGAATACAAATTTATCTATCTATACATTATGTCCCGTTTAAATAAACACGGTTACATACACGTTTTTGTATCAAAAATGATACATCGACGTAGGAGACACGGGATAATATAAATTTTCTGTATAAAATATGATTCATAGGCCGTACACATACTTAATATTAACTATTAACCCCCAGTTAATTTTTTTCCGACAAAAAACATTCATGTCTTCTAAACGAACTTAAAAGTATAACATAATTTTTGGAGAAATAATTGTATACATAGGTAATTTTTAGGCCGTTTTAAAAATGTGGATATTTATTAAAGTTTAGAAATGTTTGCTATGGAATAATTTAAGTAGATTTCCTGGTCCTCTAGGTCTAACATGGTAACAAATGAGTTGATTTTAACCAATTTTTTTTACATTTTGTATTTACATATATTTTATAACGTTAAAGCCGTAACATACAAATAAAAAAATTAAATTAACAGATTCGTTTTAAATAGAAATAAAACATTTTATTAATTTTCAGGATCCAATTAACGACCAAGAAGAATGCATGCGCATTCAAAAATATTCAGAGTATTTAAAAGATCAAAACAGCGATTCCGATTCAAATTATTTGGATGATCCAAGTGAATTTATTATTTGTGAGCCCACGGAGGTAAATATTAAAGATGAATTCGACGAAGAACCGACCAGTTTTGTTGAGTATCAAGAACCTTCTGTGGAATGTATCAGTGACGATGATGAAAAAGATGATACCTTCCAAAAATTTAATGAGACTTCTGTGGAATCCATTAGCGATGATGATGACGAAGTAAGAATAAATATAATTAGTAATTATTTTAATAAATCATTATGTAATTATTTAATTTGTCGATAAAAGGACCTGATGATAACAAACGACATAAAACTTGAAAGTCCTCATCATTCGTCTTATGAAGAACCAGTTGTAACAGAAAATGAAGAACCAGTTGTAACTGAAAATGAACCACAAGCACAACAACAACCTCCCACGCCATCATTGCCATCATTACCATCAATTAATGTAAATCAACCTCGAAGAAAGAAATTAAAAAACTCTACACTCAAAGGAATCTGGAAAATGCAAAGCAATTTACTAAAGGAATCCAAAAAACAAACATATTTATTAAAGAAACTAGTTAAGGGAATGCAACAACAGTTTGCATATACGAACAAATAATTATTTACATAGGTATTAAAATAAGCTAACTCATAAATTCCTAAGGAAAAATTAAATATTTTCTTAAAATAAATTTTTAGATGATTTAGATTTTAATCGCAATTTTAATACAATTCATATCAAAATTTCCCTAAGTTTTACTCTCCACTTTTGTTTATAAAAAAAATTGAGTGAAAATACCATAACCATAAAATTCATGCGAACAAAACCTCTTTGGCCAAAAGCTTTATTCCCCCCGAGTCTTCGTTTCTTTTATTTTAGGAAAAAAGGCCCAAGTGAGTTATTTTTGCCGGTCTTATTGAAGCTGTAACTCTGTTAAATGAACTTAATTAGATGAAACAAAAAGCATTTTAAAATTTTAAGAAGTTTTTTTAAGTTTTGAGATTTATTAATTGAATTTTCATATTAACAAGTAACAAGTCAGCATTGTAATTTATGTTTTATTTGAATGATGACACGAACTGAATTGTCATTTTTCCGCAAAGAACTATGGTAAGGATTCAGGCAATTGAGGTGGTGCCTAGTAACATAATAAAAAAATATAACAAATTAATAATTTCAGAATAAAAAATGTTCCACATACGCCTCAGTGACCCAAAATTTCTGTGCATTTTGGTACCAAGTTCTGTGAATTTAATTTTTTTTTATATGAATTTGACAGGACTTCAGAGGAAAAATCACAGATAATAACAAAAACTCAAAGGAAAGGAACAAACCTATTGATTCAAATTTTCCCAACGAAAGTCTTACGAGAAATTGAAATTAATCTTTTAAAGGCTAATATGCCGTTTTCACTGGGCCAAATGAGGTAATTTCGATGCAAATTTCCAAATGAGATCCGAAATTACCTAATTTCCCATACAAAATCACATTTCGAAATGAGGTAATTTCAACCTCATTTGCACGAAATTAGGTGGAAATTAGGTGAATGCATGCAGCGGGAATCAGTTTCAAACGTTCTTAAAAGCTTTTGTATGAAAATATCAATACACTGTACTCAACAACATAAAACAGAAAGAGAAAGAGAAAACAACAAAAATAAACGGCTAACTGCCATTCCAAATTCAAAATGAAATGAGATGTCAAATGAAATTAGCAAATTTGATAATGAAAACACTTTTTTGCCAAATTACGAAATTACCTCATTTCGGCACTAATAAAAACGTAGTATAAAGGCCCAACTATAATAGGCATAAGCAAACATTTGCTTATGTTTGCAGAATTACCCCGTATAGCCATAATGGACTTCTGCACGCATAAGCAAAAATTAAAAAATACCTCTCCGCTTTCGTCCCACATTCGATTTTCAGCTTTGTGTTTTGTTCCGCATTTTTAAATACATATCAAAATGCGGCAACGATACAACAAAAATTACACATACTCGTGCACAACTCGTGAATTGATTCACAAAACAGCTGTGGGCTTTGTGTCTTTTTGCTGCATTTGTAAAATTTACTTATGCGGTGAGCGACTGGGATTCTGATCGCTCGTGCTTAAAGGTAGAACTATAATAATCGGTGGCTGTCGGAAGCTAATGTCAAAACAGAACGAAAAGTAGCGTTCCGAAACGTCAAATTGACATGTAACCTATAATACGCTTAAGTGGTTTTAAGTTGTACCAATGATATCCCCTCCAATAGCTGATGATCTTCTTGCCATTGCAGCACTCACTTTATTGAGAATTCACAAAAAATTTACAACACAACCCGTGCCAATTTTTTTTTGTGTATTTTGATTTCTGTTATCTGTCAGTTTACTTTCGCAAGAGCGCCCGATGAGCGCTGTCGCTACCGAGAGCGAAAGTTAACGAAAACTTAACGAAAATACCAAATCGCAATTATGGGCGGCTCATATCAATTCTTTGTATTCGCTCATTTTCGTACGACCACGTAAGCTGACTTCTTTCTATTAAAGTTTTACCTTAAGTTTGCTTAAGTTAACGAAACAGAGAAAAATTGAACGAAACGCAGCTAGACTCCATTATTTTCACTCGCATAGAGATTCTTTGTATTCGCACGTTTACTTATGCGCGCATATGCTAGCTTATGCCTATTATAGTTGGGCCTTAAGTACATTTTACAAATGCAGCAAAAAACACAAAGCCACAGCTGTTTTGTGAATCAATTCACAAGTTGTGCACGAGTATATGTGTAGTTTTTGTTGTATCGTTGCCGCATTTTCGTTAGTATTTAAAAATGCGGAACAAAACACAAAGCTGAAAATCGAATGTGGGGCGAAAGCGGAGAGGTATTTTTTAATTTTTGCTTATGCGTGCATAAGTCCATTATGGCTATACGGGGTAATTTTGCAAACATAAGCAAATTTTCGTTAGCTTTTTGACATTAGCTTATGTTTGCTTATGTCTTTTATAGTTGGGCCTTAAGTGGCGAGCGACTGGAATCGCTTTTGCAAAATTTCAACGAAACTTAACGAATCGCACCTGAAATACATTATGGTTTATGAACATGGATTGTGTGTATTCGCTCGTTGCTTATGTGTGCATAAGTGAGCTAAATTCTGTTATGGTTGGGCCTTTATGCGCGCTTAAGCCTATTATAAAAAAAAATAAAAATAAATCGGGTGACACAACGGCTCACGAAGAACCAGGGCCTAGTGACTAACAACTCGCAACCATTTCTGTGTGCGCCTATCGACAGGAATGGAAGGGACCTACAATTTTATGCCGAATCCGAACGGCTAGACGAGAAGCACTTATTCGTGACAGGTGATACTCTTGGAGGATTTGTCAATTCCTCGCAAGAGGCAGTAGCCATGAAAAAAATCTTTTTAGGTTTTAGGTGGACGAGGCTGGGAAGCGAACCCAGACCTCCAGCGTGACAGTTGAACGCACTAACCATTACGCTACGGGCTACTACTATTATAGTTGGGCCTTAATAAAAGAAATATAAAAAAGTTTCTACGCAGCAGATAAAAATGAGAAGTAAATGATGTAGGTCCACTACATTTGATGCAATTTAAAATTTTTGCTTGCAGTAGTGAGAACTCACCGCAAGTTCACCGCATTAACAGACCCAATACCACTACGAATACCTACATAACAATTCTATTTGCTATATCGTATCCAACTCAGTGATAGTGAAGTGAATCACTCGCTTTATCTCACTCTCACATTCACGATTCACCTCACCACCACCACTCACCGTCATCAGTCAGTCACCACTTATTAATTTTTTTATTTCATTCATTGTCAGTGAGTAAAAGACACAACAACACGACGTGTGGTATTTTGTAAAAATGTCTCATTATGTAATATTTTAAACTTTTAACAACATTACAATTTAATAATATCATAATTTTATTTTAAACAATAATGGTTTGTAGGATGATATTAGCTCATGGTATAACCGAGGCAGACGAACAAACAACAGGCAGAAACAAATTTTAATTGCCGCAATGGCAATGAATAGACATATACTCGAGCGACGTTCTGGTGATTCAGCTGCGCGTCGGATGAGAGAAGCAGTTTGGAAAAAAATAATGCTCGAGTTGAATAACGCTGGACCTGAAAAAAACATTAACGAATGGAGGAAGGTTTGTTTGTTGTTTATATTTTTGTACGAGTGAAAAAGAAAATGAGTAGCAACTTAAAACAGAATAAAAATTAAAAATTATATTTCGGTTTAAGGTTTGGACAGATCTGCGGTTAGGAATGAGAAAGAAGTGGGAAAAGGCGCAAACATCGGATTATCTTTTGACTGAGTATGAAAGACGAGTTATCCATGCTTGTGGTATGGTTGATGGATACTCTGACGAGAATAGTGCTGAAGATATCAACAGTTTCCTTGATTTTTTAAAAGAGGTAAGATTAGTTTTAAGTTTTGGAATGTATGTAGACAAATGGAGTCGTAAGCAAAAAAGTCTAGTATTCTTAATCCAATACCTACCTATTTTTCTTTATGAAAACGGGTAAAAAAAAAAAATGTAGCCAGTAGAAAAAGAGTTACACGATTTAAAAAAAGCAAATTATATGTCTTTGATAAATGGAAAGATTATTTTTAGATATAATTTCCTTTTTTTCGGGTAATGGTAACTTATGATATTTCTGGCGAACCATTAGTTTGGTTTTCGATTTTCTCGAAAACGGTTCCGTTGATTTGTTTTAATTTTTTTATAAATAAGCTTTAAATTTAAAATTGTATTAGGAATACTAATATTTTTAAAAACCTGTTTTCCAGTGTTTTTTCTTAAGTTCAATATTTGGAAAACATCTCCGTGCATTTTTTTATAATTTGGTATAATCTGAATTCTAACACTTTCCAGAACCAAAATTAATGGTACCTGCTGCATGTTAGAAAACCTTCCAGAAATATGTAATTAACATTTTACAACCCAGATATGTACTTACTTTAAGTAGACCTGTAAGGTTTCTTAAGTACATATTTCAGGATTTAGTCCTCTCAAGTAGGTACTTTTTATTTATTTAGGTATTAATAGGTACTTAAAAAAAAGTCTAGTACCAGTATTTTTTACAATCACCAAGAATCAGGTACATACAAAAGTTCTTGGGCTACTTCAAATTTAGATGCAATCTGATCAAATTTAAGTCTACTACAAATTACTTATCAATCATTTTGTTTAACTTTTTTTTAAGAAAATCTTAAAGCATACCTACTTTTTAAAATAAGAAACTTAAGCTTAAGCCTTATAGTAAAAACTAAAAATAAATAATTTAAATGATTTCTAGGAACTAATAAAGGAGCATGAGCCCATCCTAGAAAATTCACAATATTTAAAAAAAGAAAACAGCAATGCAACTTCGTATTATTTAACCGATTCAAGTGAATTTATTATCTGTGAGTCTGAGCCCGCAGATATAAAAATTAAAGATGAATTCTGCGAAGAACCGATAGAATATCAAGAACCTTCAGTGGAATGCATCAGTGACGATGATGAACCAACTATAAAGTTCGAAGAATTTAGAGAGTCTTCTGTGGAATGCATTAGTGATGACGATGACAAAGTAAGAGCTTATATCAATAATTAAAAAAAAAAACAAGACGTATTTATGAAATTAATTTTATCCATAAAAGGAACTGATGATAATAAATGACGTAAAACTTGAAAGTCCGCTTCATTTCTCCCATGAAGAACCACTTTTAACAGAAACCTCAACACGGACAATACCACCGAAAACAGAAACCGCACAACAATTAATACCTGAAATTCTTCCAATGCCGTTACCATTTAATAATAAAAATGTATCTAAAAAAAGGAAACTAAAATATGCTACACTCAAGGAAGTCAGAAAAATGCATCGTAATTTACTGAGTGAATCCAAAAAACAAACACGTTTATTAAAAAAAATTGTCGGGGGAATGAAAAAGTAAAATTTCGTGTAAAATTAAAAGTTATGTATAAAATTTAGTTATTATACTGTTCAATTATTAGATTATATTTTTTTTTATGAAGTACTTTTTGTAGATATACATTAGGGAGTCCGCAAATTCATTTTTTTGAATAGCACACCCCGTCAATCGAAATTTTATGCCGAAAGAAAAAACTATTGACCAAACAAAATTTTTTCCGAGGTGATTAACCCGTGCCCCTAAGGTCATACTTTTCCCATACAAATTTGTATGGGAATTTCACACTCTTCACATTTTATTATTTTTACTTTGGAACTATAGCATTTATTCTATTTTTTTTTTTAGGGAATTCTGATTGATTTATTTGTCCTTTAAATAATTGAATTTAAAAATGTATTAAAAAAATTTTAATTATAATTTATGTCGATTTTTTAAGTTAATAAATACTTTATATTATATATTTTTATCTTATTTTTCTCTCTCGACTTTCAGCAGTTTTTGCTGTTTTCTTATTGATTATCATAAAGCTGCAAGTTTTTTTTTTTAAATTGCATTCAAAAAAATAATGAAAACAATTTAGAAATAGTTTATTTCAATTTTTCAAAATATTAAATATTTTTATTTTTTTATGTATGTATTTAATTTTTTTTCTTATCAAATAAAGTTTTTTTAAATGATTTGTTTTGACCGATATCTTGTTAAGAAACACCAATAATTTTTTTTGTGGGTTTTGATGGATTGAAAAACCTCTAAAAAAAATCGATTCTTTTAGAAGTATTATTAAAAAAAAAAAAAGATGAAGGTCAACCCTGTGACTTTGACGTGAGAAAAGTCTGCAAAATAGCCATCAACGCATTGATAGTATTGTGATTTGAAGATCGGACGATTTGACGACTTGAGACATAACTCGACGTCATTTTTGACAAATCGGTAACATATGATTTTGTTCTAAATGTCACCAGAAAGCCCTAAAATCGCCTTTTCCCCAGCAAAAAATTGAAACAAAAAAATTCGGATTTTCAAGAGATTTATATATTCATCATAATCATTCAATCATATTTGAAAGTTGTTGCCTATTTTGGAAATGTGTTAATTTCTTGGCAACTCCTCCCCTTAAAATTTGTATCAGAAGGAATATTTAATTCCAAAATTTTCATCAAAAGCTCTTCAGATTACTTTATATAAAGCCAGAACCACATCTCTGTGTCGTGTGTTGTGACGCTATCGCTACAATGTATTTATGTATTTCATATTCGTAAGTCATATTTTTCTCGTGATGTGTTGCTTTGTGGTTTAGGAAATATATGGAATGACATAGAAACACGACTCCACAACAGAACACACGAGATAGGTGTGTTTCCGAGCTAAAACAAAAATTAAAATTTTTCTTTCAGTGAATCACATATGTAAAAATGCTTCACACCAAATTTGAATATTCGCTTAGGCTCTAGCTCGGTATACATTAGGATGCACAGACAAACAGTTCTACGGAGGTTCTTCCGAAAATAACTTTTAGTAGTTTTGATTAAAACTTCAATTTTTTTGCCGACGCGCAACTAATACGTGCCTTATAGAGCAAGTAAAAACAGAAGTGAAGCGTTTCTGAAATAAAATTAAAGGTTTAAGGAAAATAAAAAAAATAATTATGAATACCTACATTATATATGTATGTTTACTAGAATTTCAAGTTATTATAAATAATGGGTTGTTTGGTTCGTGGATTACATAAATTTAGAGTCTGATTATACGGTTCGTTTTTTTTCATTTGGTTCGCAAAAGTACGTGCGTACTTCTTTTCGTTATTTTGACGTTCATGGAATTTGGGGTTGTTTTATAAGAAAATAATCAGTAGGTAGTAATAAATAAAAATATTTTTTAATCACTAATTTCTAAAAAAAAAACACTCGTAATGGTACTACGTATAATCAATCACGAAAAACAATATTCCAATTCAATCATTTTTGTTTTAATCGTTTTTTGCTATCACCAGGGTGCATTGTGGTTGCCAAATTATAAACATAAAGTTCAACCAGAAAAAGTCTTGAAATTTTCATTCCTGCTTTCGTTACTTCCTTCCCTGTACATTTCTACACCCCTCACCCACTCTGTCAAAAAAAGAAAGACGAAACAGCCGAAAAACAACCATTGTAAGGAGCTAGGAAAGGATTCCCTGAGGACTTCTTTGGCACTCGCGAAGTGCCTACAGCACGCTGGTGGTTTCACGGATTTGCTCGTTGTATGGGTTGGTTTTTTCCACCTCTAGAGTACCTCCTGCTCGACTTAACATTTTTATTTATCGTGCCTAAGGTAGCTGAAGTTACTAAGTTTGAAAAAAACGGGTGATCGGCAACTTAAAGTGCCTTGCACATAAGACACGAACTGCGAATAATCGTGAATTTTGACGTTTCAATCACATGAGTGGTCGCCGACAGATGCTCTAATGCTAATATAACCTAAAAAAGTTAAATCCGTAATTGAGGTTAAATTTGCACGAATTTTGTGTTCGCCGATTTGTGGAATGCGGTCTGATATTGTGGATTGCGAACATATGTACGTTTGACAGCTCGCAAGAGATTAGTTGTCAGTTGATAAAAAAAATGTGATTCAACTTATTTTATGTAGTATTTTTTATTTAAATTTGAAGATGAGCTAATGTATTCACTTTTTCAAAAAGAAAACTAAAATTCGTGACCATCGAAATAGCTTAAAACAATTTATTCACATTCGATGATGGTTGCGGCTCATTTACTATGTATGGCACTTAAGGTTCAGACACCTGGCTTTTCACCAGTTTCAGAGTTAATTTTAGGAAACCTTTTATAGGGTTAAATTTGTTAAAATCATATCCTGTCTTAAATAAAATAAACCCAAAAATTACATAATTTCTGATCATATTTATTTTCTTCCTGTGTGTAGCGATACTAGCAAATTATGCTATTTATCCTTGAGAACAGATCAATCTTAAGGCATAGATAATTATTTTAATAGCTTATGTTTAAATTAAATGGTAAATGGAAAGGAAGCCATTTTTATTAGTCGAATACATATATTTACAAATCCATCATTGACTTCCCTTCCTTTATTGAAACCTTTGAAACTTCATATTTATGTTTTCTTTTTTTACAATAGATTTTTACTAATTAAATTAAATTGCTCTTTTTATGAGAATTTCAAACAAAAATTTTAACTATGGCCGCCTACAATAAAAAAGTCTCTTTGTTACAAACTACGTCCCAATCAATCGATTATGAGCATTCAACCACAAAGCAAACAAATTTAAAAGTCCCAGCCAGCTGGAAAATGGTCCAGACATCTGCTGAACAAGACTTGTTCCAGTATCAGTTGAGTTGCAGCAGTTTATAGCATGGTACACAACTCTGGGGTAGTAGTCATTCCAAAATTTAATCGCTTGCATATTCATGTCGTCTGTCATATTGAAAGCTCTGTCAATAACTAGAATCTTTTGCTCCTCATTTGTAAACCAATCCCATTTAATGTACACACCAGTTGCTGTTGGATTGGAGCTTTTAGCAAAATTTGCCCACAGGGTCATAACAATATCTGAGATCCTCTTGTCCGTGCTGTCCCATTGATTTATCATATCAGGATTCGTCCAATAAGGAATACCCCAGACGAAGATAAGATCAAAGTTCTGAGGCACTCCCACCCAATCTGAGATGTCCTTATTGGCCATGACAGTTCTAGGCTTCAAGTCGAATCTATAGACGTACGTTTGATTGTTCTCGCTTAACATATTGGCTAAAAGCATTGTTGGTGCAATGTACTTCCTATCGGTATGGAAATTCACAAAAAGCTTTCTAAGTTTTGCACCATTTTTCATTGGCGGATATGGTTTGTAAACGTATTTAACCGCATCCAACACAATTTGTACATTCCCACACCAGGTGTCATTGTCATCGAACTGGCTGAGATCTGTCAAAATGATGTCATTCAGCATTGTTTCATAGACTTCGTTGGTAATTGACGTGTCCATCATTTCACCCACAACCAAGTCAAGAACTTCCTCCATGTCAGTGTATCCCGTTAGCAATGGCAACTTCCGAACCATACCCTTTTCAATCAGATTTTTTGGGAAGTCTGGCACAAATGGTACCGATGTGTTACTCAGACCTTCATCAACAATCGGTCCCCACTCTATAAACGGCAAATTTTCAGATAAAATCTTTGCGTCAATTCGCCGCAAACATTCCATCAATTTTGATGTTGGTCGGCGAAAGCAACCAAAAGTATTTGCTACAGAGTCAAGAGCTATACTATAATCAGCTGGCAGTCGAATTTCTGAATCGGCTAAAAGACTGCCAGACATCATTATTGCTTTATTGAATACTCCTTGCGACCATTCCCCAGACGTCAAATGCAAACCCACGCTGATTGAACCAGCCGCATGACCCATTAAGGTTATTTCATTTTCGTTCCCTCCAAAGAGTTTTATATTTTGACGTATCCAATAGAGGGCGGCAGCTTGATCCATTAGACCAAAATTTCCAGGTGCCTCGCCATCTTGCGTGGTAAGAAATCCAAAAATATTTAATCGATAAGCTATTGTGACTACTATGACTTTTTGTTTGAATACCATCTGGAACGGATCAAGGTCGGTGGCACTGCCGTAGGAGAAATCACCAGAATGAAGCCAAGCAATGACAGCGTATCCTTGCATAGGTGGAAGACCTGAAAGAATGAAAGTTAAAAAAAAATGTTCAAGAAGGTTATTTTATTATTATTTAAAGGTTATTATGATGTTTAGAAGACTCTAGCAGTAAGTATATAAATAACAGCAGTCAATAAAAAAATATTTAGTAGTTAGTTGTTAGTAATCTGATATGTCTGACTCATTGTAATAATGCATATATGTATAATTTTCGTTCTTACTAGCAAAAATTTGCAAGATATAATAAATTACGAAGCGACGTTACCACGTTAGCAACACTGTCATCGGGAGGTGGTTGCAGGTTTTTTTGTTTGTTCTTCTTGTAATTTCAACTAATTTTTGATATTTTTGATGTAAGATTTGTGGGTGATGAAAACCTGTGGTTTACCATGAATGTTTGGGAAAGCTTGAGATATTGAGTAAGGTTTTGCGCCAAAACCACGTATTTGGGAGTGATGCAAAGGCTATAAATCTTCCAAATCGGTTTATTAGTTTTCGAGGAATCTTTACTTTTTTTAAGTGATCCGCTGATCCATCACCTCCACCATTATAGTGAATTATAAAGGATTTAGTTGCAATGATTTGAGTATCTCTGGTGGGTATAAATGAACGCCACGCGGACAGCACTGTCTCCCCAAAAAAAAAGTGTATTCTTCTCGAGCACAATAATAAAGTTTATTAGGTTAACCAAAAGCAGTTAAAAACATGCACCTTAAAACTCACAAAAAATGTATTCAAGTGTGTCACGACATTAAATGGCCATGATATAATTTTTTTATATTCCGTTAAAAAATTATTTAAAAAATTAAGAACCTACAGATATCCATCGCATCGCAAGCAAAACTATGTTTTTGTGTTGCAAATCCTTTCGTTTTATGCAACAACGTCATTCAAATTTCTCAATTCAACACTCTTAAAAGCCAAGAAATTGGGGTCAGGTTGTTTATAACTTTGAATACAACAGTAGAACTTGTGATTGTTTATAAACGCACCACAATGGCATAATTACTGTTATTAATGTATAATTACTGTAGATTAAGTATTTTTTTTTTTATTTTTGTTTAGTCTATGAGAAGGCCAATTACCCGGATAGTCATTACTTAGTTAGCGAAAGAAATCGAAAGTTCGTTGAAGTTTTTGTCACGCAATTCGCATAAATTTCATTAACACGAACCTCAAAAGACTGAAAGTGTAGATGGGTTTAAGTTTTTTTGTTTGGTTTTATTGTCAACAAACGCTCTTGTTTCTTGAGAGTTCTCATTTCCGAGGGCTGCAAATATTAAAGCTGCAAGCTACAATTGATATATGACGGCATTTAAGTCCAATTATTTTGCATGGTATGTACATACCTACCTATTTAAAAGCTTGTATCCATTGACTGGTGTTAGACAACTGAGACTTTTTAAATCAGGAGATAGTGTTAAAAAGTGGTTTAGATATCTAAAAATTATATCATTATTTAATTTTATATTCTGCTAGTACAAAAAAATTACTTTTCCATGAAACCAAATAAAGAAATGCTGCTTTTTCATATCTGAAAAGGGCTATAAGAAAAGCTTGATCCAGGTTCTTAAAACGCCAAAACCCTTTCTACTGATGTGAGCGGATTTGTTATTTTGGTGCCACAGTTTTAGACTTCATTTCGAGACAGATTGCGATGGAATATTTCATTCATGGATGTCAATTGAATTGAAATACTTAAAGTATCTATTTGTTTTTTAATTAGATGATGCGTATAGAGTTCCATAATGAGGTTACAGCCCAATGCCGTCATATTGGAAAACGAGAATTGATCTTCAGATAATGTTTTTCACATTGTTTTTTGTTTTAAAATGTCGAATTAACATAAAAGAAAAGAAAGATTTTAATTTAAGCATCTTCGATTAAGCTTTCCCAACTAACAATTTTTCCTCTATAAGGTTCATTTTTTGAATTTCTATAAGTTATTATTTCTACAAGGCTTGTATTTAGTTTGGACATCGAAGTTGCAAATTTTCGAAGCTATATTTTTTAAAAACAGCTTCCTACAAACCTATTACAGGCAGAATCTATAATTTTCTGCAAGCGTTAATATTTGCAATTTGGTTATAGTTTTAGTAAGGCTTCCCAGAAATTAGTTTTGCGAGGCATGTGAAATAAAAGCAAAGAAAAAGCTTTCACAAGGAAGCACTGCCAAGAGCTCTTGAAGGGCCTGCTTACAAACGCCTGAAACAAGCTATTATGTGTACGAAAGTCTAATGGAAGCATAATTGTCAATGGAATTATGTCAGTTTGTTTTGTTTATGTAAGCCCCCTGCGCAAAAGCCCGATACAAGCATTATTTTGTGTACTGGTCGGCGCATCTATGTTTCTACTGCCGAGGGAGGGTTACCACAGGTCAAATTATTTATGAAAATAAAAATAGGAAAAATTATATCATTTTGAAAATTTAAATTAAACCGATTCATTGAGTAGGTATGGTCTAATATTAAATCGTTTATATTTTGCAAACAAAAACGGAACAAAGATTTATTTTCTGCAGTGAGATATATGGTAAAAGAAAACAATTTAAATTCACTTGATAAAAAAAAAAAACGAAAAAAAAATATATTTGTTTTTTACATGAAACTAAAGTTATGAATATGTATTCAGAATTGCACTACAAATACACATTATTTATTTATTTTTTATTATAAATGATTTAACAAAAACAGATAATAATTGTTATTATTGTACTATTCGTACTAGAATGTCAGCTTATTAAGCTTGACCATTCTTTATTCCGTCAATTTCATTGAATTTTTGAACAACAACACCAACTTAAAGGCGCTACCACCAATTGTTTGGCTGGAGATATAGCTATTTCGTGCTTTGCCACTTTTGCAGTCATCAGTCTCCTTTTTTGTTGTTATTGTTGAAAAACAGATAAACTTTCTTCATATTCATGGTTTGTCTTTTTTTTCTGTAAAAATCAGAATTAAATTTGACCACAGTGGTAACTCTGATTAAGCATGGCACCCAATTTTGGTTCTATAACCCAGTAAACACAAGCCCGACACAAGCATAATAATTGTGTGAGCTCTGTCAGACGCATGCGCGAGAAGCATTTATTTCGATGAGATTGCCTCAGCGACGTGATGTCAGCTTAATTTGTTTCTATAAGACCTGTGAAGAGGTGGTTATGCAAACTTAATTTTAATCGTCCTCTCAGGCGCATGCGCGGGAAGTAATAATTCCGATTATTTGGTCATAGCGAAGTGTTGCACACTCAACATGAAAGCGATAAAAACTGGTACTTCACATGGAAAGTAGTATTGATGTGAAAATAAGCTACTGCTGGCTGAATTATTCACAAACGAGGTGTCCATAGTATAGTTTCTATTTCATCGTTAAAAAATATTGTCACGTTAAGAAATTCGAATGTTTTCAAAAATTATCTTAGTATGAAGCTTTCATTTCCCAATTGTTTTTTTATTGCATTTTAAACGTTTTTTTAATATCTATACTACATACATAGATACTTTCAGTTGAAAAAAACTTAATGATGGTCTTTATTGTTTATGTTTTTTCTTTTGGCAAATTAGTTTTTTTAAAAAAGATACAAATTAAAATTGTCAGTAAACGGTTTGTTTACAAAATGAAAAGTACATATTTTATAAGGGATAAAACAGTTTTTATATTTTGTCTCAAACCAAAGCATTTCGTTTAAAACAATTGATTTCAACGAAAAACGAAATTATATTTTATTTGTTGTCTCACTAAAAGTATGTTTGTGTGACCACTTCCATGTTTTTTCTAATGAGTAAAGTAATCATATTAATAAATGAGTAAAGTAATCATATAATTAAATAACATTAAGTAAAAAAAAAATCCCTTGCCAACCATCCTCGGTTCAACTCCCGCAAAATCCATCAAGTAAGTAATGTGTTTTTTCTGATATAAATAATTATTGTGAATTAAGTTCCAGAAGAAAATCATTACTAGCATGAAAATAATGGAGAAAATAAAAATAAAAAATATTTTGCATTGTGCTTCGAAAAGGCTTCTCCTAGGCCTCGACAAGCCTTTTATAAGGGTGTTTAGATGTGTCTATCGAAACACTTGAACAAAACTACACTACTACACTTGCAATGTTTGAGTGTAGTTTTGTTCTATAAGGCCTTAGCGAAATAAATTGAGTACTTCCAATAAACCTGTAATTGATTGCTTGAAAGCCTTTCGAGCTTCTCAATGTGGGCCAAATGTGTTTATCTAATGCCTTATAGAGTCCAATTTGCTGATTAGGAAATAATTTCGATACACCCTTACAGAAGTTAAATTGTTAGTTGGGTTATCTCGGGAGCTTATTGCCCTAGAGAAGGTAGTCAGGTGTCAAATGAACAGGTTTCATCTGGCAAAATCAGACGAAAGCCCACAAAAAAAAGAGTTACAGGAATTATATATGGCTATACTGTTTTGAATTAAATGACTTTAATAGAGTAAATTTCAATGTAATTTCGAAAAAAATGTCCGATACTAATTATTTTCATAATTATTGATAAGCTGAAGTTTTGTTACGTCACCATCTTGGAAAAACTGCAATTATCGGGATTTTTTGATTTTATTTATGCAAATCCACTTACACTCTGCCATGTTAGCCATTTCTTGTAAGGCCAGAAATTCCTTCCTTATTTTTAAATAAAGTGGTTTTAGTGAACAGTTATTGAAAAATTAATTTTTGAACTCAAAATTAAAAAAAAAATCAAACAATTTTTTTTAACTTATTTAACTACTATTTCTGTTATCAAAACTGAATGCTTATATAAATTCTTAGTCAAATTGTGGGTTATTGCTAAATGTTCGCAAAACGAATTAAAAATTTAAAAAAAGTACGTATACGCCCAAGTGTACCATCGTTTTTTACTTTCTTTCCCCACAGAAACTCTTGTATCGGTTGTTGTAATTGTGGTTTCTCCATAAAAGTCATTCATTAGTAATAATTATTCATAAGCAAATTTTGTTTTTGTTATAAAAATATAAAGTATTTTTAAGAGAACGCGGTGGACTTCAATAATAAAAAAGGATAAATTATACTAACTTAATAACGTGCTTTTATGAAAAAAAAATGTTACCAAGTTAAAAAGCGGCCAAGAAACACCAACACAATATAGATTTGATAATAAATTTCGGGAAAACCGTTATCCCTACGTTATACCATATTAAAAAATATTGTAAGGTGGGTAAGAGCTGCTGTTGTGCAAATTCAAAAAAAAATTAAGAATCGGTTACAGTTTGGCCTAGAAAACGAGCGATGCTGGCAAGCGAATTATACTACGTTTTCCCCTACCACTTAATCCGGATTTAAGTGGATGTACCACAAATCTTCTTTGAAATCTTCAAGATTTCCCATACAAATTATAATCTCCTCAAACAAAGATTAGAAATTAATCTCATCGAAATCTTGGAAGTAGGAGATTGTTAAAACAAATAAACCTTATTTCGTGGAACGCACCTATCCAAAGGTCGTTTTCTCCATTGACAATAAACAAAAAAAAACCTGTCAAACTTTATTTTAATGTAAATTTTATACAAGGCCTACAACTTTGTGATCTTATCTACATAAATGTTTAAAGAACATGATAACCAACAAATCTCCGTTAAAAGTTTTTTTTTGTATTAATTTTTGAATACTATTTTTAAATGTTAAAGTTAAATGAGTGGGCCATTAAAAATTATAACTCAAATTCTGTTTACATTTTCTTTTTAAATTTTTAATGTAATTGTGAATAATTTTTGTCCATAAACCTGTCAAATGGTTTAGATTTAATTTTCTAGTAATTTTTACATTATGTACACATTATTTTCAACGTTTTCTGAAGATTTGACAAATACATAACATCAAGTTCTAAGCCTTATAGATGTCTAAATTAATCTTTTTTTCAAATTTGAATTATCGCTATTTTTCTTGATATTCCCTCCTACCAACAGCTATTCAGCATTATCTGGAATAAAATTCTCCCGGATATTTTCCTCCGTATCATACTTGCCTCAAATTTGGTTAGGATTTGGTTTTAATATGATTAATTTAATAGAGAAATTGGGTTTGTTCTAGCCCACCTACATAGGTATTTTTCGTTTTTTTTTTAAACAAATTTTTGAACAAATTTACTAGACGCTTTCGGGTTATTCCCACTTACATATAAAGTAACAGAGTTTTGCACAGAGAGAGAGAACAACAATATTAAAATAAATAGATATACAAAATGCTGGATTAGAGGTATTTGTTAATTATTTTAAACTTAAAACTATACAAATGTACAAATTAATTGAACAGTAATGAATAAATAGTAATTATAAACTTTATCTTAGTATATAAGCTTGCATAATAATCTTATAGGACAAAACAAACCCCATACAAATTATTCAAAATACTAACTCTCATTTAAATAAACAAACTATAACTTTATTACAAACAAAGTTTTTCGTCTTTCAAAATTCCATCACGCCATATTCAAATTTCTACAGAGAATCATGTCTAAAGAAAGTCACGTAAAAATAAAAACTAAATTAAAATCTACCATTTAACAATTTTTAGTGAGGCAATATAAAGAAAATGCAATAAACCTTCAAATTTGCCAAAACATTTTTTTATATAAAAATGATTGTAACTTTAATAAAGGTTAAGTAATAATAAAATGCACCCCAGTGGTAATTTTATATACTTTAAATCGTAAATTGCAGTTCAAGTGAAAGTAGAAAAAAAAAATCAATAAAAAAAACCTACAAATCAAATCATAACAATTTCCAAATAAACACCTCAGTCAGCTGAAACAAAAGAAGTTCCCTTCTTTCAAAAACTCCAGCCGCCGCGCCGCACGCTGCACCACCTTTAAATAGGGCCAATTCACAAAAACAAAAAGGAAAATGTGCCGGTTTATTTTATATTAGGTGGTGAAAAATTAAGTTTAAATTTGAGAAGGCACTATTCAGAGGTAACCTATAGAGAAGCAGGAGTAGAGGGAGGTATAGCATTGAATGAAGGGCTTTCTCTCGGTTGGCTTCCAAATCAACGAAAAATTTGCTTTGACGGAAACAGAGTAGATGGCTCTAGCTTTCGCCTATTATTATATAGTCCTCAGCACGAGAGTACGACTTATTTTTATTTGTGATTGTAAAGGTAATCGTATATATGTATATATAACAAAATAATATTACGATGAAAGCGAAGCAAAAGAGGTCTAAGTTTATTTAATAGGGTTGAAATGATTTTAGTTCTTTTTTCGGACATTATAGGTTTGTTTGGTACTTTTTGTACAAGTAAAATATTGTAAAAGTTAGAGCGAATTTATCAAAAATGAACAAACTTGTATGAAAGTTAAACGCATTGACTCACTTTTGTGCATAAAACTTTAATATAAAATTCCTCCCGTCAAAAATCCTACTCCATAAAACCGATTTCATTAACAATTTGTGTTAAATTTAAGCAAATAAATAAAAGCGAAAATTCGCTATTTTTTTAATAAAAAAAGGAGAAATTTTTGTCTTCTTCTTTGAGCTCACTGTCACTCGTTGCAACTTTTTTGTAGAACTGGAATTCGTGACAATTTGTGAAAATTTGGGCAAATTCACAAGAAATTTCACGCTACCAATAGGTACAACTAATTGCATTTGTTTTGGTCGAACCTTATCTTGCAATTGAAAAGCGTAGGTAAGGTAAGGCTAAGCGCGCACATCAACTCTTACCGAAATTAAATAGTTTAATCACTATAAGCAACTTTTTTACTAAATTTTAAATTTTTCAATGTCAGGAATCGATTTTTCACTCAATCACCTTTTTAGTATGATTTTCTGCATAATTTTGCAAATATTTTTACACAAAAATGCAGCCTGACATTTTAACTTTAATTAATTATTTCGTTTTTAAATATCCAACAAATATAACTCAAGTTATAAGTCTCAGAAAGTGGCCAAATCGGCTTTTTTCAAGGTTTAATGCAAACATGTAATGGAAACTCAAATTGATGAGGTCTTTTAACACCATTTTAGTATGAAATTTGTTGCCCCTTCCCAATAATTTTTAAATTTGTATACAGAATGTAGCCTGACATTTTATTTTAAAGACCTTAACATTGAAATCTGATCATCATAATCAAAGTTTTAATTTTTTGAATGAAGCCATCTCCGTTGAAAAATTATTTTTTAAAATTCGGATAACTGTGCTTCCTCACTGAAGATCGTCTGCGGCCATGAATATCAAGCAGAGCAACTCATTTGAGGTGATCGTTTAGTTTATGTCAATGTGTCAAAACACAACTGTTTAGTTGCTCCAGTGTTGTTGCTCCAGTTGTCTCACACATTTCTTGACAAAATACTGAATTGATTTCTGAAAAACAAAACATTTTGGACATTCGCCAATTTCGCTGAAAAATCCTTCGTTTAATCTAGAATTTCTTAATGTCAGAGCTTAACAGTGAAATCTTTAATGTGGATTTCCTTTCAACAAAAAAATCAAATCTGTGAAGGGGAAATTTGATTTGATTAGAAAAAAAAGATTACATTTTCTAAACAAATCAAATCTTTCATTATAGAAAGATTTACACTGAATTGCACACACAAATTTTTTTGCGAGTTCCTTACAACAAAAAAAAGATTTGATCTCCAATCGTTGAAAGAAAGTCGATATAAGTTTCCCCAAATATGTTACCACTAAAAAAGAGTAAATTCATGCGACAAGCGACAAATCCCTAAATTTGATTTATTTCAGTTTTCACATTTGTGCGAAGTATACTAACTTACATACCTACTCCCAAAAAAAGAGTTCATTTGTTTTACCAAAGACGAAAATGGTAATTAAATATACGTTTTGCTGAGTGAAGCAAAAGGCGCTTAGAGTTATTGGCGAAGGGATATTTGTGTACTTGATTTTTACATTCACAGAGAAATGGTTATGCATTTTGTATTGACCTAGATTCAAAAAGAGCGTGTTTTCTTCATCTCAATAGGGGATATACAGATACCTAGGTACATATACTTATAAATATAATATAATGCACATAATAAAACAATGTTTCAGTGTCAATTGATATATGTTTAAAGGTTTTCATAGTTAACTATGAAAACCTTCATTTTTATCAAACTAACACTGAAACATTATTGTGTGCAAATATTTAAGTGGCATAAGAAATTAATAAAAATCACAACAGGAATTGTGAAATGAAGTTGTTTAAGGGGTATCCAAATTAAAAAAAAAAAATTAATGGGTCGGATCCTTTACTTTGTGCACAGAAACCGAAACCAAAGATGAAATTGCACTCTTAGAATCAAAGTGACCTAACTCAAAATTCCTTAAACCTCTAATTTTGCTTGCTTTTTAAGACTTTGTTGGTCATTAAGTTAGGTCACTTTAATTCTAAGTTAATGGGTATTAGGTATCTACCCAATGTGCCAGACAAGTTGGTACGACACGATATTTGGCTTTCATTCCTTAACTCTCAAAATGAGATTTAGCTAAATTGTGATTTTCTGTCCAAAGAATTCTCTCGGACAAAAAAACACAGGCAGGGAAAATTTATAACTCTCTGGTGAGCGTTCTCTTATTTCAACAATTGCAAAATTTGTGAGTACAGCAAGGGCTTTGGACTGAAAATCACACAAATGATTAGAAAATTAGATTAAAGGAACGGACCTCATACTTAATTGTTTTGGTGTTTGCCTTAACCCAAAAAAAAAAAAATAATATAAAAAGTGGGTTGCGTCGAGATAAGAAAAGACTTTCATCGGAAGGGAGGTCTGTTTCCCCCCGTTTAGGTGGCAGGGGCAAGTATCTAACAATGTATACTTAAATAAAATAAGTATTGATACAAAGAAACAAATGTAATACTTCAAATATTATACTAGGAATGGCATTTTTGAAAGCCAGAAATCTTATTATGTATATTATTATTATTAAGTAGATACTATTTTGAATTTTAATATTCAATGTTATTTTTTTAATTTTCTTAAAACTTTTAAAAACTTAAAATATTAAAAAACGAAAATAAGAAGAATCCAAGAAATCTTTAGTTAATAATATAAAATATGATTATATGTATATGGAAAAATTGAAAAACGCATACTTTTAAAGAAGAGATTTCTCAAAGAGAAAGAGAGAGATTAAAACTGAATTATTTATGAAAAAAAAACTTTTGAGGAATCGTTGCTAATTTTTCTGATACAAATTACTTCGTGTTGTAACATAACCTCAAAAACAGTTAAAAATTGGTGAAGACTAACAATAAATTGAGGAATTATCGGAAATTGAAAGCAAATATTGAAAAAGTTTTATTTAAATTTAGAAGAAAAAGACTTGTACTTTTAGGAATTTTTACAACTTGTTAAATAACCTCAAAATTAGAGAAAAAGCTTTTTTTCTCATTTTCAAAAGAGGGTTTTTAAAAAACCCTGACCAGATGGCATAAAATGGATGCCGGATTTAAGTTCAATTTTACTTCTTCGTTTTACAGGGCCTTGAAAGCATTTGATATTTTTTTTGTAACCATACATTATGTATGTACATTACATTATGTATGAAAGAACTATACTGTCGTCCTAAGTAAAAAGGGCACATCTCCATTTTTGTAGTTTTGAGATAAATGCGTTTTAATGTTTTTGGTTTCTTTGAAAACCATACGAAAATTGATTTACGCCCTTTTTCAATCGTAATTTTGAGCCATTTGCAGGTGGAATTACGATTTCAAATATACCTCAAACTCGATTTTTGATTTTTGGCGCGTAGGCCCTTCCCTTTTTACTTAGGACGGCAGTATAATATTCAAGGCCAAATAGTTTCAGTAAAAAGTTTTCGTAAAAAAATATATTTCCCGAGTCAACATTTGGAAGAAAAATTTATAAAAATGCAAGCAGTTTTTTTTTTTTGTTTTAATTTTTAATAATTGAGGAGTGATTGGAACTTCAGTAGATATTATATGCGCTCATAAATACCTATAAGCTTTATTTGTGACTTTGTATTATGTTCAAAAGATATAATGATCCTCTAGTAGGCATCAGGTTTTTTTTGGGTATTTTGGCATAAATATAGGCTCATAAATACAGGCTTTATTTGTGACTTTGTATTATGTTCAAAAGATAATAAGCTTTGGAACCCTAAACAAGGTCAAAATATATTTCGGAACCCAGACTGTTAACGCTATCAAAATATGAAAAACAACACAATTTTGATTTCGAAATCAATTTTTTGATTGTATTTCATGATTACATAACGTAAGCTGGGTAAAAATTGGCCGGTTGGTGGGTCCAAATTCGGTCAATGAACGCCAATTTTTTTTATTTTGTATTATTTTAATAAAAAAAACTTTTCTAATCTTTTCAAAAATTATAGGTAAATGCTTTTTTTATAAAAAATGCATTTTATGTGACTTTGGCCACGACAAATTATGAAAAAAATGCATCAAAATTATAATAAAACTTATCATAAAAAGACGTACGAAGCTTATGAGTACAATCTTCTAATAAGGCTGCAAAAGAGCAGAGAAAGATTGATTCTCCTAATATTTTTCCAGTGGAATTAACAATCCATGTATTTAAATAAAAATATTAATGAAACTCTAAAAAAATCCTCAGTATAAGAAAATGTCTCTATTATCAATTAGTAAGGGATCATTTATTGATTAGCAATAAGATAATAAGGAATACGTTTACGCGGCCAAAGTCACCCGAAAGTGCAGAATGGCTTTAGCCACCCAATTTTTATTTTTAGATTCGTCTAAAATTAACGAAACTTGTGCAAAAAAAATATTTACTCTGTAAACAAATCTCCAAAAGTTATTCATCTTTTTAAATGCACCAAATTCACCCGGTTACACGGTACTAAATAATGTAATGCACAAATAATGTTTGTGCTTTGAGAACGTCGCAGAACCCTGAAAACTCTTCGGCGGAACCCCAGGGTTCCGCGGAACACAGTTTGAGAACCGAGGCTCTAGTAGGTATGTCTTTTTTTGGGTATTTTGGCATCATGAAAATGCAAACCTTCGGTTTTAATCAAAAAATACAGTATCTACATTTTGACTTTTTTGTATTCCTAAAAAGCTAAAGCGATTATCCATTTTGAGCGTCCCCTGATGGTGCTATAGAGTGCAGAAGGTTCCAAAACTTGATAGAAAATTGACCATACATTTTAAACTCTCATTGAGGTAACATCTGTTTCTGGAGATAGAGACATCGTCAACGCCTAGATCGATCAAACAAAGTTCAGAAGCACTGCGTCTGCTTGCGGTAGTGGGCGGCTGACATCATAAGATTACGAATTTGATAACAATTGGAGACGATGATGATGATGACGAGGAAGATGTTTGTGAGATTAGGCCATTAGGCTTGCATTCGATTGTATGACAAACTCTATTGAACAAGTTTGTGAGGTTGTCATCTGGAAGGGCAGGTATATATACCAAAGAGTAAGGCATCACAGGAGACTTCTTTTTTATGCAAATCATTGCATTGTTTTTGTAGTGTGTTTATTTCTGCATACCGGAGTTGAGCACTTTTACTAAAACTCTCTTCAAGTTGATAGACACGATCAATGATGTTGGTGACCGGTTTTGTTTAAATCATCAAATCGTTTGCTCCAGCTAGAAAAAACTTCCCCGATCTTAAGAAGGAAGTCAGTCGGAATGGCGGAAATCTCATTAGTGAAACCGAGATGGATGGAGTCGGCTTGCTTGGACAGCTGCTCTGTGAGAACATCAGGAGTGAGGAGGACACTACCAAAAGTAGCCTCAGGGCAGGTGGGAGAGGGTGGAGAAGCCATTCGTTTTATTAACTGTCGATCTTGTTTGCTTTTGTTTTTGGACTTTTGCGGACATGTCGCTCATTAAAAAGAACAACGTTATAACTCAAAAAACCTCAAACTTCAGAAATCGCAATTTAAAGTTTGCATTGCTGTAATCATCTTCATTTGTATCTAATTTTTTCTTTTTTCTTGGTAGAGCTATTAATTAAAGTTTTATCGCAAAATATGACACTTTTAAAATATTAATTGTACTGTTTTTACTTGAAAGGTCTCTGTTGAAAGGCACTCCCAAACCAATGCGAAACATTCGTTGCGGCGAAAAAACATTCGCATGTCAAAATTTATTTACATGGTGATATATGAGAGTGCCCACACCAACGCGGCGGAGAAACATATGAAATAATTTTGAGTGACGAATGTTTTTTCGCCGCAACGAATGTTTCGCATTGGTTTGGGAGAGCCTTAAATGGGAAAAATACAGTATTGTCACAAAAAAAACATTTAAAAGTGACAGTGTATATAACGACAAATGATGCTCTATAGCCTTTAAATTTCAAGTTCTAGAAATGACGTGAACTGTGTCATTAGGTCAAAATTTATGTTTTTGGAGTTATGACGTTGGTCTTTTTAATGAGCGATGTATGTAGATGAGGGAGAGAAATTTTGTTGGCTTTTTATAGTCGAAAAACAAAGACTTAATAGCGAGAGGTGAGTAGAATTAGTTTAAATGAAATGTTATGATTTCAAACTTTAATCACATGAGCAATAAAGAAAAACAGTCGAGATTTGATGATAGATATACTGATCACTATTTTTATGAATGTTGCAAGACTTATCACACAATTTGAGCTCACTTATGCTGGACTGATTTCTGAAACACGTCTTGTTCTGAAACAATTTCTGTTTCGACTCGACTGTCAGTTTTGAACTTCTGTGTACCGGATGCAACTCAATGGACCGTATTTGTTTATAACTCTCTGATATTTAGTTTGTGCCCAAAAGGAGATGGTAAGGTTTAACCCCAGATTCAACAAAAACAAATTATATGTGGTTTTTTTAAAGGCTTATTAAGAACTTTAAAAAATCTAAGCGTGACATCGACAAAACATATGGGGTATTATTAGTTATTAGGTAGTATTAAAATGCAACCGAAAAAGTGCGCGTTTTCTAACCAAAGCAAAGCTAAAACTTCTCTTGCTGTTCTGTTATTATTTGATTAAAGCTTTCCACGCCCCCACAATGCAAAAGCTAATCACACGCTCGCCTCCCACTCTATTGTTTCTAAACACAAAAAAGAAACAGATAAAACAGTAAGAACAAATAACTAAAAGACGTTTAAAGTGTTTGGAATGCTCCATAAAACGGCTCATAGCTTCTATACCTCATGGATTTCGGGATTGTCTTTTTGGTGACGTCATATGCTTATTATAAGAGATTAAAAAGCATTTGTTTCTTGTCGATTCTGGGCTTTTTGTCCGAACATTTTTGGCCATCTCCTTTTAGATAACATTTTTTTTTTCATACGAGAATCTCGAAAACCGTTTCCAAAAAAAACTAGTGATTTCTTACACATTTTGTATTGCTTTTAACCTTAAAATATTCATTCAAAATCCTTGCCCCAGAAGTTGCTAGAAATAATCATGTGTGGAGTGGACGTCGCCATTTATTACAGGATTTAAGGCTCTTCCAAACCAATGCGAAACATTTGTTGCTACGAAGAAACATTCGTCAGTCAAAATTAATTCATATGTTTCTCCGCCGCGTTTGGTGTGGGCACTCTCATATATCACCATGTAAATAAATTTTGACATGCGAATGTTTCTTCGCCGCAACGAATGTTCCGCATTGGTTTGGGAGATCCTTTATTTGCTCAACAGTTTTAAGTCGACGATTTACTTTAAAAACAGACGTGAACTTTTTCAAAACTACATTTGCAATTTGCACTTTCGCTTTTTCCAAATTTGTATTTATATTTGCAGTGCAAGAAAATGCACGATCATTCATAAAGAAATGCAAAAATCTAGTTTTCATGAGTAAAAAAACAAAATAAGGACAAGAAATTTTATTGATAAAAGATCATAGTAAATCTGTCTCCACTACCAGCTTTCTTTCTCTTGTATGTTGAGGGCATAGTCTAATGAAATTAGCAAAAATATCTCTACAATTTTTGTCCTAAATTTTGTTTTGATTGTTGAAAAACCAGCATGTTTTCGATTTTAAAAATGGTTTTTCAAGTTTATCTCATCCATTATCCATCCGAACCAAAAATCACTTTAAATCTTTTTTATAGAACATTAAATTTTCTACATTTCTGTTTATTTAGATTTCATGTACGTCAAAAAACTTTCAAGATATAGCACGACAAAATATCTAATATTATATACTCGTAATAAAGTGTCGATTGACTTTATTAAATTGCCCCTACTTGTTCCCCGTTACATTCACAAATGTAAATTACTAACATATTTGTAGAGAAAGCATGTACCCTTAATTGTGTTTAGTTTGTTTCTTGAAAATTTAAAAGTTTTCATCATATTTTGAATTTAAAAAAATTTACGGGACATTTACACACCCGGATAAAATACATATATTGTGAATCAGGAGGACATGAATCGCGTTTGTATAAAGTCTACACTTTCTTACGATTACGCAAAAAAAAGGCAAAGTTAACAAAATCCTTTCCCTGGTCATAATTGTTGACATGACCAATGAAACATTTTTGTCCACCCATAGGTACATCAGTTTTACAAAAATCACAATGGGTTCCAATTCAAATCTTCTCCCAGTACATTAGGTTAACTTTGACACTTTTCCCAGTTGTTTGTCTAATTGGCTCTATGACAAACTTTAACCAGATAATTGATGGAATCAACATATTGTTGTTTATCCTATTGATTACGCTTGTTATGGTAATAAGTCTTAAAATAATACCTTATTTGCGCTTTCATTGAATTAATGTCAATATAAGCACTGGTCATCTCTTTTCCTTATCGTATATTTACGACCATAACATACAACCAAGAACGTTTTTTACAATGTCATAGTCTTAATTTAAATTGTATATCAGGTTCAGGGGAAAACTTTTCAGACGGTTTACCAAAGTTCATCGGCTCAGTATAACCCTCACGTGCGTTCTTCATATTCGTGTGTCAGCTTTGCTATATGTATGTATACAGACGGAGGCGTCGGCGTTGCTGTCGTCGTTTAAGACGTGTAAATTATAAGTATAACACATGACATGACTGGGTTCCTTGGCAGAATTTTGAATAATTAGCTGACCCAAAAAAAAAACAAGCTACACAAATGAAAATTACTTCACAACCTCTAATCTCGAGCAAAATGTAACTTCTAAATCGATACCTCTATGAGTCCTAAATTGTTCTAGGAAACGTGTGCGTTAGAAGGCATTTGAAAGCATAACGTGACTAAAAGAAAGCCCTTCAGGAATCTTATAACTCCCACTCCACTCCCACCGCCAAAACTCAACCAATGAACTTCCCTTTTTCTTCCTTCCTGGGCAACACAATTGAGGTAAGAACAGGCACCACTAATAACTTTTGCTGAACTTGTTTACAAATTGAAACGTCTGTAGCAACGATAATCGATACTAAAACTTCTGCGGGATTCGAAATTAGGAAAAGTCGATTACCGGGACTGAATTTTAGTAACTAAAGAAAAATTTCTTCATTAAACATTCCTTTCAAAAGAAGTCACTTTGACAAAAACTAGTGACTTTAATTGATGTTTGATGTTTAATTAGTACTATAAAATAAGTTCATAGGCATAGATGGCCCAATGATCTAGTACATATTCGCGAATATAACCATACTAACCTATACAACTGATGGGTGCAACTTCAAAAAGGCTAATAAATAAGCGTGAGGTGAGCAGAGTATGTAAGGTATGTTTTTCGAAAGGGGAGGAAGCAATTAGGCTTTGTGCATTAACACATTGCAAGAGGACGAAGTTAAATGCAGTTCGTATATTGCGTTCCATTTGCTGTCCGATGTAATCAGCTTTTAAATAGGGTTTGGAAAAAGTTTACATTTGCCCGCGTTTCTATTTGAAAAGTGTGGACAGGAAATATCCCCGAGAGGGTATTTAATTCAATTAAGAACTCATATGAATGTGTGTATAAAGTGGGCGTTCATTTGAAGAGTTGAGTGCGATACTATCTGTGAAAGTTACGATTATGGTGAATTGAAATATTGTTCCGACACAAGTTAGTTAGAAAATTAAAGGGAAAGTAATTTCAACTTCTATGAGTACATTCCTTAAGCTTATCACTGACAAATTTATAAATGCGCAAAAAAATCGTTAAGAGTTATACATATATGTACCTATATAGGGAATTTATGTTTGGGATAAATTGGCTTAAAGGTCTGATGTAAAAGCGGATGTAGGCTGGTTTTTGAAATATCGGAATACTTTTTGGCTTTGATTTGGAGATACATCAAGACGTTATTTTTATAAAAATTATAAGCTGGCCCAACAGACGTTGTCCTGTCCATCCAAATATCAATAATTTTGTTTGTGTTTATTTTGTGAAATTGTAAAAAGCTCTTGAAAATATAAAAATAAGTTGGAAATGTTTTGCCCCACAGATGTGCAGAAACCAAAAATTATGTCAGTATGTAGCTGTTAAAGCATTTAATGGACATTTGAATTTTTCCAGATAAATGATTTTTTTTTATCATTTTAAGTGTTGGACTTAGAAGCCTGAAATATCGGGAGATAATGACCATTATTGATTTGGATTTTTTGGTTGAAAATACATAATACATAATACATAAATGTTGAAGTTTATTAGACTAAACTTCAACATTTATGTTTTTCCTAAGGAAGTTAATTTCGGTTAAAAATATATAAAAATGTTACTTTCTGTGCTTTACGGTAAGATATGGATTCCAAATTTTCAACCAAAAAATCCTAAGCTTTAATATCAAAAAAATAAACAGGTTTTCAGTATTTGACTATTATTTGATAAGAGCATTGAATTTTGAAAGAAAAAGAAGTTCCTAATTATACGTGAAATTTTGAAAAAAAAAAGTATTTTTACCATTTATTTATTGTTTATATTAATTAAAAATAATATTTCAAAAACTCTTTACTAACAGAAATTTATTTAAAAAGGAAATGATTGAAGGGATTTCTGACTTTACATACAAAAATAAAAGGGCACTTTAGTTCTTACCGTTGTTCTTAACTAATTTTTTTACCCATTCCTTTTAAATTTGTCGGGTTCTATAAACGGTCTGGCAGGGTTAATGCCACCCCTATTGGTCTAGGACATACGGATATGTATATCAGAGACTCAATACCAAGGAATGGGTAAACGAAATTGTTGGTTCATACAATCATCCTCAAAGTTGATTTTTATGGTTTTTCAAACGGTCTGGCAGGGTAAATGCCGTTTCCAATCGATACAGATCCGTATAATCAGGGGCTCAATACCAAGGATTGGATAAACAAATTTGTTGGTTTATACAATCATCCTCAAAGTTGTTTTTTTTAGGTATTCAAAATGTTATAACGCATCTTAAGCTACCTCCAGGGACTGCAAGACTTGCATTTCTTTCATAAGCATTACCACACCTTTCGACTCATATACTTTTTTTTTGGTTCACTTTCACACCCCTAAATTTGCTGTGGGCTCTTAGACTAAACGGTACACGTTATATCGCAAGATTACCCCCGAATTCAAAAAAGTAAACATTCAGAATCAATGTTAAAACTATCGCGATCTATTAGTTATTAATGTACATTTTTGCTAAACTTTGATATTATTTCTGAAAGCAAACATCAACACTCCTAAGAAAGTAACATTTATAAATAGGGCTTGAGTGGGGCAGTGATTCAGGATGTTGATTATTATAAACCTTATTTGAAACTCGAACCAGACCTGCAAAAAATGTTATTGTAAAACTTAAAAATAAGTACATTTTACAATTCCCCGGTAAAGCTTAGAGTTTTTCCAGCAACATTGATAAAAGTCTGAGATGTTATATGTTTTCATAATTCATTTTGAAAGTTTTACAACATTTTTTTTGGGCATCAGTACCTTAGGGGGCCCGCTTCATGGGTTCCGAGGATTTTAACTCCTTTTATGTGTCCTCTGTCTCGCTCACGCAACTCTTTTTAAGTTAAAAAGACCAATATGGTTGTTTGAATTGTTGGTATGTTTAGGACAAAGATATGTTTAACTTAAATTGAGGGTAATTTTAGCTTGAGTACTTTTAAAAAGCCAACAAATAAGGTCAATTATATCCGTCCATTTCGAACTCACTATAAGCGGGAGCTTAGTGTTGGGCACTTATTTAATTTACAAATTTAAAAAAAGAACGTATACGCCAGGTTGTACGTTATTTCGAATTTCAATTTAAAAATTTATATTTTCACAATTTAAGCATAAAAAAAATTGGTTTAACTAAGAAAATAAAGTAGTGTAATATGTACTTTATAGATGAATTAAGTTTTACTATTGAATAGTTAATGAACAAAATATTTAAAAAATAAGTAACATTATTTTTTTTTGTTTTTAAGTTCAAGACACAGTTTGAACGAATGCTTAAGGAATGTACGTATCTAGGGCGAGACTCTGTGAGACTTTTGTAAGTCTCATCTGGGTCTCCTTCAAATCGAAAATTTTCAGTCTCGTCTCGGTCTCGTATAATTAAGTCTCGTCTCGATCTCGTCTCCGAAAAATACGATTTTCGGACAAACTGTTAATTATTGGAACGAAATATTTTCGATTATCGTTTGAATATGTGCAGAAGAAAATAAATATTTAACTGAAATTGGATTTTTTTAATTTATTAGACTCTGTAAATTTCGGTCCAAATATACAGTCTCGTCTCGGTCTCGTCTTAGTTGCTTAAAAGGCAGTCTCGTCTCGTCTCGGTCTCGTCATGCGAGACCGAGATCGAGACCGAGACTTTTCTCGTCTCGTAACCAGTCCTATACGTATCCGTAAATTTTGTTTGTTTTTTTTTTTGTTTAATTAGTTTTGCTTTTCTAGAATTTTCAAAATTGTCCGGGTTTTATATAAAATAGTAAAAAGATAATCTATGACGTATCCATGAATTTGGTGTTTTTTTTTTGCTGGCTGAATACTAGTTATTATTTATTTTCTTCTGGAAAATTGATTCACTTTGTTGTTGAGGTTTAATCGTTTTGAAAATTTGAGCTTAATCGACCTTCAGTTGAAGAAAAATGGCCCAATTATGCCTCTGGACCAAAATCCGCACCAAACAGTGACTCGTTTTGGGTGTATCGGCTTTTCAATGTATGCGTGCGGGTTTTCTGTGCCCCAAAATTTGGGGCCCAAATGCCACAATTTTGCTTGTTTACATACCCGCCAAGATCAAAATGAGCTTCATCTGAAAAGATGATTTTTTTGGCAAAATCGGCAAGGTAATGTCGCAATATTTTCCAGCGTTATTTAAGCGCATACACAACCAACCGTTCAGCGGAAGGATAAAACTAATTATCAGTCAAATCAAACATGAGCTAAGTGTTACCATTCACTAAATAAGCACTTGTTGAAAAAAAAAAAACGTTAGAAGGCGGACCCTTTATAATAACAGTTTGTGCTTATACAGGGTAATTTGCATAAAGTATCACAAAAGGCTAGGTAGGCTGGACTTAGAAAAGAAAAAAATCGTATAGGAGGGGGTCGATTTGATTTTCAAAAAAAAAATCACTTAAAACAAAAAAAAAAATATTTAAAAATAACGGTAATACTTACAGAGTCATGCTATAGCATTTTGAAAATCCAAAATTCTATTCTTAAATATCATTTTCAAATTAAGTTGTTCGATTGAACAGTTTTTGAAAAATTAATTTTCAAAATCAAAATAAAAAAAAAAAAAAAAACAATAAAAAAAATGCAAACTAATTTTTTTCAAAATTTTACGTTATTAAGTACTATTTTGGTTTTCAAAACTCAATGCTTTTATTAATTTTTAGTCCAATACTGAAAACTGCATGGTTCTAGGACTTTGACTTTTCAAGATATGAACAAATAAATGAAGCATCTTTCTCATCTGACTAAGAAGAATCCGGCTAAATGATCATTTGAGCAACCAATATATTTATGATCAACCTCGTTTTTTCTTGTTTATACTAAGATTCTGGTTTCTTTATTTTTTAGTATCTTGAAAAGTCAAAGTCCTAGAACCATGCAAATTTCAGTATTCGACTAAAAATTAATAAGAGCATTGAGTTTTGAAAACGAAAATAGTATTTAATAACGTAAAATTTTGAAAAAAAATTAGTTTGAATTTTTTTTTTGTTTTTTTTTTTAATTTTGAGTTTAAAAATTAATTATTCAAAAACTGTTCACTCGAACAACTTAATTTGAAAATGATATTTAAGAATAGAATTTTGGCTTTTCAAAATGCTATAGCATGACTGTAAGTATTACCGTTATTTTTTAATATTTTTTTTTGTTTTAAGTGATTTTTTTTTGAAAATTGCCCCTCCCGCCTTAACTGGGGGAAATCGACCCCCCTCCTATACGAGTTTTTCTTGTCCTAGTCCAACCTACCTAAGCACAAGCTGTTGTTGTATTAATAAATTGGAATGTTGAATAAATCTGTCATGCCTTAAACAAATGTATATCTTTAAAACTAGACGTTATAAATGAAAAAAAGAAAAACCCTTTTATTTATTAAGATCAGGAGTATAAAATAAAAATACTTTTTTTATTCTTTACCGTGCGAAAATTTGAGTAAATTGGGCTTCTTTAACCATGTGAATGTGAAAAATCTTATCCTAAGTCTACGTTTCTGTGTATATCTCCGAATCTAATTATTCAATTGAAACAAAATATAAACGAAAATATTTGTCGGAATATAGATAATAATTTCTTTTCTGACAATTTTCACGATAACTCTGACCGTTTACCTAAAAAACACGTTCTTCCGTCTCGCGCTCCCGCAATTGGTCGCGCGCCCTCCCTACTAAGGAACAATTGGTAATATCTTGGGCAATTATCAACCGATTTACATGAATAAAAAACAAATTTCTTTGCTAGAAAAATAAGGAACAACATTTACTCGGAACATTTTTTCCTAACATTAATAACTTTTATTGCATTACAAAAATGCATCAAAATTCGATAATAACAATGACTTCGCACCGGATTTTGCAAAAACTAACTCCGGATTCGGATTCCCCACCTCCGAAAACATAAAAAACCACCCTCAAACTGAGGTGACATTCAAGTGCCTACGGGAAGGGGTATAGCTCCTAGACTGTTTTTTTTCTTATATTTTTTGTTTACAAAAGCAATTTACAGCCCTATTCTGCCGTTGTGAGGCTCACAGGTCACAATTTTTTGTGAATTTGTTTTTGTATAAGGCGGTTACAATTTTGTATTCTGTGTAAGCCCTCATAAGAAACCTCACAAGAACAGCGTGAGTTGTGACCTGCTAAAGAGCAGATCATAATTTTTAAGATTTTATGAGGCGAGTTCACCACGAGTTATGAGGTTATTGTGACTTATCATCAGTGACTTTGGCATCAGTGAGGTTGCCAGAATAAGGCTGTTAGGGGCCAGTTATAGCTATCATTGAAAATATTAATTGTCAATTTTGAGAGATTTTGAAGAAAAAATAAATGATAATTTTGATGCCAAAGTAAAGCTTATTGACATAATAATTTTTTCTAGGTAAAACAAAATTGAATTTGGCACAACATTTCTCATAAAATTAGTTTTATTTTTTCAATGATGAACTACCTTACCAATGATCATTGAAAAAATTAAACGATACGTTATGGGAAAAATAGGGGTCAGAATAAATTTTTTTGGAGAAGAAATAATTTTGAAGTCGTAAGCTATATTTCTGCATTAAAATAATCAATGATTAAACTTTCGAAGGGTCTTAAAATCAACGGATAACTATTTCAATGATGGTTTTCAATGATAGCTATAACTGGCCCCTTAAAGGGAATTATAAGTACTAAAGGAATTAGAACTATTTGAAAAAGTATTTAAGTACAATATTTAATTACTAAAGTAATGAATACACATTTTTTAAATTCCTTTGTGAAATTTAAGTACAAGAACAATTCCTCGGTACTGGTTCTTAAAATTTTTAAGTACAAGTACCGAAAAATTGTACTTGTACCTAAAAATTTTAAGTACCAAGGAATTGTACTTAAGTAGTAATTAAGTCACAATATATTTAATTACTTTACAGCCCTGCAACCAATATACCTTATATTCAAGATGGCGGCCATGGGTAGAGTGCAAGGCCGTCCAGAATCCACACTATAGACTCCTTTTTTTAAACTCCTTACGACCCCTAATGATTAAATTATAAAAATACACATATCCTAATTGTTTGCATTTACGGACGTTTTTTTAGTACATTATGAATTCCGACATGAGTAACGTACTCAAAAGACTCGTTTGGCGCTATTGAAATGTTGATGCTTTGTCACAAGGTGGATATATTTTTGTAGATGACGTTCTTTATTTCATTACTACTAAGAGCATTAAGAAAAAGTAGAATCCATTTCTGGTCCCACTTTACAACCAAAACTTTTGATAACACTACGAAACCCTGTGCAAAGCTTATGGTTAATACGAGTTTGAAAAACTAATTATACATATATGTAAATAAATCTCATGTTCAATATTAAATTATGAACGTGTAATTTTTGCTCCGAAAAATATAGTGAATCATATAGTCAATGCAATATTAAATAAACAAAAACTCGACGTTCCTATGGTATAGCATTCATTAAAATAAACCCCAATCCAACTTTTGAATAATCGCATGTTAATTTAATTCACATGCTTCATAGTTTTAAATAAAGTAATCTAAACAAAATAACTACAAAAATCAATTCCCAACTAAATGAACTCCCATAAATCTCTTAAAACAAACGAAAATACCAAAATGACTTTTCAAAAATTCCCCAATGAACAACCGAAATTCAAAAGAAATTCAACTGGTAAATTCTTTCAAATTAACTTTTCCTTTCCGAATTCTTTACAAATTCAACTCATCCAAAACAAAGAATTCGCGTTCAGGAAAAAACCGCACGGAAATTCAAAGCAAAAAAACTCGCTTCCATTTAATTGCACGAAAAATTATATTCATTTTCAACTACCATCACCCCCTCTGTCCCAAACTTCTACCCCTTCGCGCAATCCGCCTACTGTGAGAAAAACTTTCTTTTGTGACTTTTCAATTTATTTGGGGAAAACCTTTTAGGCAAAAAAGTGTTTCACAAAGAAAAGAGTAAAACACAAAATAAGAAGAAAAAAAAATACCAACCATCGGGTATGAAGATATTCACAAACAGGCATTCTTCATCATATCCTTTGGTCTCCTCCATCGAATGTGATGCCTTAATGAGGTTGTGAAAGATTTCACTGTGGCGTTTTATGGGCCTTTTGGGATTCTGCCAGCAATCTGGTGGAAAAGTGGTGGCATTCTTGACGCCCTTCCACTCCAATCCATCCACAACCGGAGGTGCGAACCGCGGCGCGAAAGCATATTGAATTCCCAAATACGCTTTGATATTCTGTGTTCGATACATTTTCAAGTAGGTGCCCATAACCATACCCTGACCGGGGATATGGATTGGGGGTGCATCTCGAGCGCTAACAACCGTCAAAATCTGCACCAGAGGGAAGGACAAACAGATAAACAAGAACTTCAAAGTAAAAGATATTTGTATCTCCATGGTTAATTTTTTTTATCACTTCTTCACTTCTTCTCTTTCACTTGTGGAACACAGTATTAAAAACCCATAAAAAAACTAGGTATATAGTTACACCTCAGAATACCGTTAAGGTTTTTCGACTTCTCATACTGGCGCGCGAATTTCAACTGAACATTGAAGTTTCCGTTAAAAGTGTGGAAGCCATTTGGATAAATAAATATGCAGCAGTCACTCTTTTGGGGAAAAAAGAAATGAGGGGGTTGTTTGAGAGCTGTAGCCATAGTAAAAAAAAAACTATAATAAGTAACGGTCTTTTTGGGATGTATTGGGGTGGTGAGGGGCTGGGTAAATCCTTTCAGTCTTTCTTGGCATACCCATGTGGGGTGAGTGCAGTGGAGATTATCGTCAAGCACGCGACCACTTGCTCTCTGAAGAATGTCGATCGTTTGACAATGTTTAAGTTTATTCGTCGTGTTGGAATGGAATCTTCTATGAGTATACCATACTCCTTCAGGGTCTTCAGTTCAGACTATTCGAACTATTTATTCTCTTTGAAAGATGGACTGCAAGAGTAAAATTTAATGTAAATTTGCAAGAATGCTTGGAATGTGAATGTTTGTATGTTAGCCGAGGGAGAGGTTGTGTGGATTTGATTAAGTTGCCTGCCAATTGTTTGTTAACCCAATTTATATGTGCTGTGTTTTCGGGTGGAAAAAAGTTTAATTATTAGGTGTTTTCATCGTTGTTATAACATTTTATTTCTTAGGGCGATAAAATTGTATTTTTTTGAAGGAATTTTAATTGTGTCATCGTATTTATTTTTATTTTGTACCTACTACACACTGCATATCAAATTTTGATATATTTGGATTATTTTACTATGTAAAGGGTGTTTCTTTGTAAGAAGGTTTTGTTTTGAAATTGACAACATTTATGTTTCTAAATAAATAAATAAATAAATTGGGTGGCGCAACAGCTCATGAAGAACCAGGGCCTAGTGACTAACAACTCGCAATCATTCCTGTGTGCGCGTGTCGTCTGGAATAGAAGGGACCTAAAATTTTATACCGAATCCGAAGGGCTAGAAGAGAAGCACTTATTCATGACAAGTGATACTCTTGAAGGATTTGTCAATTCCTCGAACGAGGCAATAGCCGTGAAAAAACTTTTTAGTTTTTAGGTGGACGAGGCTGAGAAGTAAACTCAGACCTACAGCGTGGCAGTCCAACGCACAAAACATTACGCTATGGGCTACTACATATGTTTTTAGTAATTCAGCAATAAAAAATCACCCAGCTGCTTGATAAAGTTTAAGAAAATTGGGCTTCCAGATTGTGTTCCAGCCAGAAAAATGGTTTTCATATGCCCGAAACTATACATTAAGCAGAGAATTATGTTTTCAATAAAGCCAATACAATCTTTCATTTTAAAGTTGTGTACCTTAAAAAAATACCCTTTATAAATCAATGATATATGTATATTTAGAGTTCTTTATGAATATTTTAAGTGAATTTTGTCAGGATACACAACTGCTCTTTGAAGAAAAGAAGGGTAAGACTTGAATACAAAACAGATTTTCTTTTGTTCAAAAATGTAAGCCAATTTATGGAGATGCCATGCTCAATTTGATATATGTACATTCTTTAATATTTTTTATAGTTTATTATACAAATGGATTCAAAAAAAAATATTAATAGAAAGCTGAAGTAAGAAAGAATTATCCACATGAATATTATTATAGTATCACTCATTTACCATAATAATTTGTGGAGCCAGAAATCATTATTTATTTTTGCGGATAAAAACCTTCACAAAAATTAGTCACTTATAGTCTAGGCAAATTAGGATTTGGCATGTATGTAACATATAGTATCTTAGATTTTTATGGTATTCCATCAGAAATTATATAAACAAAAAGAATATAAGGTTGCTCCCGCTCAAAAGGTGTGCTATTTGGAGAAAAAATCAAAACGTGCAAGAAAGTGCATTATTCACTCCCTGTTTTTTGTTGTTTTCCTGTATAAAAATTTTTTTTAAAAGAGCAAAAATGAAAAATGTTTTTTAGTATGAGTATACAAATTTGCTCCAGCTTAAATGTCTTATTTTGACCACAGCATTGATGCAAACATTTCGCGGTGCACTTAATTTAAATAACCTTTCATGCCGAACCTATCAGACCGATTTGAATAGGGTTTCAATATTTCATTTTGTAATAACCTATAGAGTATTAGAGTCCACATTTATAGTAGAATTCAACTATTTTTTATCTGTCAGTTTAGCGCTTTTTACAGCTTTTTTCTGACGTCAACGCTGTGTAGCAACAAAAATATAACACCAGAAAGTTTTATATAAATTTCAAAAGAAAAGAACAAAAAGCAAGGAGTGAATAATGCACTTTCTTGGACTTTTGATTTTTCCTGCAAAAAGCACACTTTTTTGAGCGGGAGCAACCTCATATTCTTGTTATTTACATATTTTCTGAATCCCATAAAAATCTAAGATGCTCTATATGTTACATCCACATAATGCTCCAATTTTATCCTAATTTGCCTAGACTATTATTGAATTGTGAATACGACAACGCCTATTTACCTATCCAATGTACTTAAATGGGAAGCAACAAAATTGTTTGGCAAACAATACCACGCTGTCACATGTCCTGAATTATTTGTTTTACAGAAAAGTTACGTATACGACATAGTGACCAGGACCCCTGTTCTGTAACTCGCGAAGCGATAAAACTTGTCGAGAAACGGTGAGAATTGAAACAAAACTCATTTTATCGCATAATCGGGTTTCTGTAACTTTGACAGGCGATAACTTTATCGACTGGAACAAACGGAATAGAAATACTGGAAAAATGCGATAAAATGGGTTTCTGTATCTCTAAAGGTCGATAAGTTTATCATTTTAAACGTCAAATCTTATCGCTGACCGAAGAGATGGCGAATTAACATAAAAATAGAAAAAAATGGTAAGAAATTGAATTATTTCACAAAAAAAGGCCTTTAAAACTAAATTCAAGCTTACTTTTATTTTATTGTAGCTTATTGACGATGAAGAAGACGCTGATAACGTTAAATACTCTTAAATGAAATCGGTTGATAAGAAAAAAGAAACAATTGTTGCGAAACATTCAAAACTACATTAATATATTCTTGGATCTGCAAGATGAGGGCTAAAGGAACCTTAACACGGTGATTTAATAAGCTGTTTTGCTATTGAAGCTCCCAAGGATACTATTGGCGTTCGAGTTAATACTACTCTTTGTTACTTTGCTATGAATCGAAAGGTACATTTTTAACTTTTGCTAAGAAACCTAAGATAATATATGAAATATATTTCCAGCTTCCTTCAGTATGGACAGAACTCTTCAAAGATAACAATACCTTTTCACTTATCTCCTCAACGGCTGTAGTCAATTTAACACAAACAAGACATCGCTGATTGTGATAATTCTAAACTATCAGAGAAACCCTCACTTAGTTCAAGTGTTTTTGGTCCTAACTGCGTTATTTATCCAAAAAATATTGTAACCAATTAGGTTATTACGGCAAAAAAAGAAAAATCTTTAAATTCTTTATTTCTTTTTCGTGAATTTGATGAAAAAAGCTCTTTAAATATAACTGAACTATCATAAGATACATCCCCAAAAATATAAATCAATAATGTAGTTTTAGCAGTACATAAATGAATAAATATTTACTTTGAATCTACGATATATATAGAATCTGATTATGAGAAATTATAAATGTAATCATTAAAAACTTTCGGTTGTTTTTATTTTAATTCAATTTCCTAAATACAAGCCAATAATGACGGTGGTTTGCATGTAATTCTTAAAAGAATTTCGAGCTAAATTCTTGTGTTACATACAAGCCACATTCATTTCAAAAATACGTGCTTCATTTGGATTTTTGAAATGGTGGTGAGTTTCAATTTATGTCACCTAAGTGTTTTTTACATCAATTTTCAATTTAAGGAATGATTTCAAAAAATTCCGATGTAAAAGTATTTTCTTCATTTTTTAAATTAAAAAAAAAAAAATGTTGACACGTTTTTTAAATGGAATTTTTTTGAAATAATTTTTTGAATTAAAAATGGTTTCCGCTATTAGCTAGAAAACATAAATTAGAACTCAGAATGGTTTCAATCATCCCAATGAAGCACGTAGTTTTGAAATGACAGTGGCTTGTATGTTTACAAGAATTTCGTATGATTTTCTCTCGAAATTCTTGTAAGTGTTACATACAAACCACTGTCATTTCAAAATTACGTACTTCATTGAGATGATTGAAACTGCTCTGAGTTCTAATTTATGTTTCCTAACTAGTTCCGGAAAGCATTTTCAATTCAAAAAATTATCTCAAAATATTTCCATATAAAAAACGTTTTAACATTTTTTTTTTGAAAATTAAAAATGTTGAAAATACTTTTACATGGGAATTATTTTTTCAAATTCCTTAAATTGAAAATGGTTGTAAGGAACACTTAGGTGACATAAATTAGAACTCAGAGCAGTTTCAATCATCCCAATGAAGCACGTAGTTTTGAAATGACAGTGGTTTGTATGTATCACTTACAAGAACTTCGTATGATTTTCTCTCGAAATTCTTGTAAGTGTTACATACAAACCACTGTCATTTCAAAACTACGTGCTTCATTGAGATGATTGAAACTGCTCTGAGTTCTAATTTATGTTTCCTTACTAGTCCCGAGAAGCATTCTCAATTCAAAAAATTATCTCAAATTATTTCCATATAAAAAACGTTTCCACATTTTTTTTGATGCCTGTTATGCAAAATATCTGGCATAGTTTATAGTTTATTGTTGTATCTTCTTCGTTTGGCTGTTTTTTTTTTTCCATAACTGACATGACACGTAAATTATGAAATTTTTTTACAAGTTTAATTGAATTGATTTTTTAAGGCGGTGTTTTCTTACCTAAAAAAAACTTCTGTTACGAGTTTTAATATTTTATTTATAATAGTTAATTTGTATATAATTTTTCCAAAAAAAAAAACAAACAAGAAATAAAGATAATAACATGTTTAACAACGTTGTACAAAAAAACAATAAAAATTCTAAGGTTATTTATATCTATGTCAATGAACAGTTCAGAGAAAAAAAGTGGTAACTGAAAACAAACTACGTTTTGTACAGTAAAGAAATAAAACAAAATTAAATTCTTATTTTTTTTTTAAACTAAAATTTGAATAACAAATATTGAAGCTCATCTCAAAACTCAGACGTTGGTGGCGGTGGTGGTTTGATTTTTTTTTTAAATGAATCAGTAATACTACTGCTGGTTGTATTTAGTTCTGTTGATAATACTTGGGAAACAATGGTATGCTCATTGTTGATGGCCTGAGATAAGGCCGAGCTTTCAGATGGCGGTACGAAACCCACATCGTTTGTTTTTCATTTTGAGTCAAAATCTGATGGCATTCGATATGATTTTATTGCGAATGGTCACAGCATCTGTACAGTCACGTACTTTAAATATACCAACTATTAAATCGGAGAGCTCAAACATGGTGGAGCGGAGCGATATAATAATGAATTGAGCACTTTTTGTTCTTTCCTGTTAAAAAAAAAATATTATTTAGTATAAATTTGATGGGTCTAAGAAACAAGAATTAATTTACCTTAATGTAATGCACTACAGCGGATATGTTCTTAAAATCTAAGGCCGCGTCGATCTCGTCCATAAAATAGAGTGGTGATGGTTTATAGTAATGCAAAGCAAAAGCAAGCGCCAGTGTTGATAGTGTCTACTCATCACCAAACAAATTCGATATATTTTTTCAGGTTTTCTTTGGCGGTCGCACACTAAAAGATACCCCTTCTGTAAAGGGATCCATTGAGTCAACTAATTCTAGCTCAGCATCACCACCCTGAGTGATCATTTGGTACATTTCCTTGAGCTTTCTCATTATTATGTGGAAGCTGATATCTTATTTGCAGCCTTCTCGGATTTCTCAAATGATTTGCGTTTAGATTCTATCTATTCTTTGATCTGACTTACTCTGGCTGCATCGGAAGTTGTTTTTCCCATGCGAGTTTTCAGTGCTTGCAACTGATCTCTGATTCTTGGCAATTGCTCCTTTAAGCGCTTCATTTGTTTTACAGAAAAGTTACGTATACGACATAGTGACCAGGTATAAAGTATTGTAATATTTTGGGTGTTTTTGATAAAAATTGTAATGATATGTGCATTTAACCTTAATATTCTGTCGAATTGAAACTCACTCACTAAATGGGCGCTAAAATTTCGATACCATACACATTTTTCTCTAGAAACTAGCTAAACTTAAATTTATCAAAACATTTTAAGCAAGAGGTACTACGCCGCCGTCTTCAACTAAAAAATAAATTTTTTTTTTGTTTATTAAAGTACATAACTATCTGTCAAAATTTAGAGCTCAAAATAAATGCCTGGTGGATTGTTTGATCTAAATTTTGACAGATTGTTTTTCGTTGGACTTTACAAATATGCTGGACGTGTTTATTGGATAATAGTGAGCTATAGTGTCTTATGGGCAATTACACCGTTAAAAACTGCTTCAAAAGCGGTGCAGGTGGTGTGTCGTGCAGGCAACAGACACTTTTATTAGCCTGGTTAAGGGACTGAAGCGGTTGCTAGGCAGGAACATTCCACCTGAAGGTCCGTTTTAATGGGAAACGGGAACGGTATAATAACAATAGCTGGTACAGTTGCTAGAACGAAACGTGGTACAGACTGGTGGTCCGTTACAAGATACAACGGGATTGTATTTTATCCAATTCCAGGAATTGAATTTTCGGTTGCTGGAGAATAAAATCTCCTGTGTACCCAGGTGAAATCCTACTCCCCAATAGGCTCCATTCTAGGATTTAAGAAAAAATATTATTTATAAAAAAAATAATTAACAGTTACCTACTGTTTTAAATAATTAAAACTGGTGGAAGGTTGTGCAGCAGCACAACCTCTGCCTAGTTGCTTTCCTGAACCAACGATCGGAATTATTTTCTATACGAGATTTCTTTTTATTTCAATGTATTTTGTTTTTATTTTGCATGCTTTTCCAAAAGCTGAAAGTTATAGTGATGGAGAAATCTGAGTTTCGTGATAGTGCTAGGCATTTTTGCTTCGATGGTTTTGCTAAGTTCGGATGTCGTTTTTTTCGACAAATTTATCTGAACATGCAAAAAAACACGGCTAATAGCGAGACTTACTTTATTGTACTGAATTCAGTACTATTTGAATTTCTCAGGACGTAAGTACATCTTTGCCATTTTCAGTACTATTTTGAATTGTTTGTACAAAATTGATTTATTCCCTTAGTTAATATGCCCATTTCCTTGTAAATACTAAACTGACATCTGAACATCAATTTGATAACATTTTCTGAATTGTTGTTCTTATTTATATTGTTTAATTTTCTATTTCTATTAAAACAAATAACGAAAACTTGTCGCACTTATTTCTAGAGTTTTGAAAAATCTTGATATAAAGAAATCCACTGGCCCGGAAAGTATCCCTCTCATTATTCTGAAGAGGTGTTCTTCAACGTTGGAAACTATATTGGTCTATTTCCGAGTGGATGGAAAACAGCATTTGTCCAGCTTGTCCATAACAAAGCCGTATCTTCTTTGCAAAATCATAGAAACTGGAAACGCTGATTAATTTCCAGCTCAAGAAATATCTCGAAAAACGAAAGCTTCCTAATGACCGGCAGTGCGGCTTTCAATAAGCAATAAATCCTCTGGTAATCTGATGGTTTATCTCACCGAATAGTGGCACAAATCTTTACATCGTTTTTGGAGAAAGTAAGATTATTGCATTTGATATTTCAAAAGCATTTCATAGAGTTTGGCACCAATCTCTCTTTCCATGAATCTTTTCTTCGTTGGATTAGAAACTATACCTATCGGACCGCTCAATACAAGTTGTATTAGCATCGTCTAATTTCAAGTCTGAAATCCATTAAATAAATGCTAGTTTGTCCCAGGGCTCCGTTTTGTCTCCATACCTATCTTTCTTATATAATGATCTTTTATCTGAAACTTCTAATCCATTTAAATGTTTGCTGGCGACAATACACTATGCTTTTCATATTCGTTTCTAGATTCACGTCCATGTCCTTCGGATGCGGAACTTTACCGAAAGCGTATGATAAGCTCACTAAATTCTGATCTCAATAGAATTGTCCAATGAGGATTCAAAACTCGTGTAGAATTTCAAGCTTCTCTCAATGCTGTCTCCTGTCGTTAAAGCGGAACCCACACCCAATGCTACTATCAATGAGCGGTACTTGCAAAAGGGAAACTGAACAGCTTTCAGTCCGCGGTATATTTGTTGCAGACTACCTTTTGTGGAACGACCACATATTTGTCATATCGCCAAAAATGCTGCTAAGTGTTAAGGTTTTCTGCGTCGATGCTGTTATCTACAAAGCCTTTTTTCGTCAAAAATTCCCATATTTGGAAAGGTGCTCCAATAACCCACTTCAGTCTATTGGATAGAATACAAAAGAGAGCTCTGAAATTGATAGGCGAAAGAACTATCACGGAAACATTTACATCTCTTGAGCACCATTGCAATGTTTCATGTCTTACATTATTTTACTGATATTTTCACAAACAGTGTGCTAGTGAAATAGCCACTTGCATTCCCTCCTTAAAACAATTCAACCGTAATATTTGTGCTTCAGGGAATGTCCATCAGTTTAGCCTTGTGACCAACTTCAGACGTACTGACAAGTACAGAGATTCTTTCTTTAAGTCACACTATTCGAATGTAGAATGCTCTACCCAGCCCAGTGTTCCCCTTCCATTGTGAGCTTCAGTCATTCAAAACCAATTTGTATCGGTATCTCCTTTTAAATCCCCTCCAGCCTACATAATCGCTCGTTCTGTGTATATCATTTTAAGGGTAGTCACAATCACAACCCCTTTAGTGCACGCTTAATATAATAGAAGTTTCTTTATTCTTATTTATGATAGCTTAATATTTATAACGAATTAATTATTGCTTTTGTTCTTGTTAATAAATATATTTGTTTGTTTTTTGAATTTGTGTTTTTATTAATGCCGTTTTCCTTTGGACGTCCGGAAGCGTCCAGAAGCGTCCGGAAGTCGTCTGAAACCATTCCATTGGCACAAAAAATACGCTTCTGACGATTCTGAGAAGAGAAATTCGATTCTTGATTTGAAATCAGAATCCACTCAAGAAGCACTAATACATTCAAAATCAAACGTCACAACAAACTGCAATGCATTTCATGTTTTTTATATTTTTCCATTTTAAATTATTTTGTATCCAAAATCAAAGTACTTGATAAAGCTTAATTACAAAATCGAGACAAAATTAATCAAAAAATATTATTTGAAAGTTTGGAGTTGATACAGTCGTGTTTTACAGTTTTCGTTTTGTGTGGCAGCAAATAATTTTTATTTGGTGATTCACCTATACATATACCAAAACTAAGAATTGAGTAGAAGCAACGTGACGCGTTCCATTGGATTTCAGAATGAGTGAAACCTTGAGTGAAACCAATGAAAAATGCCATAACTTTAATCCATTTAAAACAGCCCATCAGTACTATTTCGCCTTCTTCAGTACTATTTTGTTTCAGCGTTCAGTGCAATCGAAAAAAATCGATTTCCATCACTGGTCATATGTTGTTTTTTTCGTCAAATTCTGCAAAAAAAAACCTGCAAAAAAACACGGCTAAAGCCAGAACCACACTGGTCTCGTGTGTTGTGTTGTGGAACCATGTGTCGCTGTCATTCCATATATTTCATGCGCCATAAAGCGACACAACACACGAGAGAAATGTAGTGATACCGATATAAAATACATTGTCCCGATCTACATTGCCCGATTGTTCCACGAAGATTTTTCCAGAAATCGTGTGAAATGTACACACAGAACGATTTTTTCCATAAGATTTTTTCCTTTTCTTCCTCCTTGTTTTATTGCTGTGCTCTTCATTTTTCATTGACATTCACTCACACCATCAAACGAACGGCACACTGACACCGAACACACACAAAAAACTGGAAAGGAGAAGAGAGAGAACATAAATAGACTGGAAAAATCGTTCGAGTTTTCTGGTACAAACGATTTGATCCCTACCCCTCACTTTTCACTCCCTTCACCAACGAACAAAAGATCGGCACTGGAAAAATCGTTCAATGTAGACCGGGACATTGCAGCGATAGCGACACACGACAACACACGAGAAATGTGTGGATCCGGCGAAATGGGCGTTTTTCTTTTTTAGTTCACAGTAGAGCTCTGAACAGAGTCCGAACACTCTGAACACACTCTGAGCGATTTCTGAACTGAGCTTGCCCAGCTCTGAGAGTTCAGATTTATTTAAGAAACACGCTTCATCAGCTGTCCTTCTCTACCTTTTTTTGCAGGTCGACTATTCTCGTCCGTCATATTTACTTTTTTGATTTTTTTCCACTTGTCAAATTTGTGTTCAGCTAGGCAACTCCATCTGCTCCATCAATTTATTCTGAGCTTATAGAGCGCGCTCTGAACATGCTCTGAACATGTTCAGTGCGAAAAAAGAAACACAAAGTTGGAGCTCTGAATGATCTGAGCTTAAAAAGAAACACGGCTTTTTTGGCAGTTCAAGCTCTGCTCTGAACTAATGTCGTTTTCGATTGGATTTCGGGGCAGTACTACTTCTTTTTGATTTCAATCGAATTATTGTCTGTTGTTCCGAGACTAATTTATGAAATATTTATGTGTGTGTGAGTAAAGCGGGGTACACATTATCAGATCTGTTTGACAAACCTGTTTGACGTCAAACATCAGACAGTGTCAAAAAAATTTGTGAAGAAAGAACTTGTTTTTCAAGTAGAAAGTACACATTATCAATCGTGAACAGATTTGTCATACAGGTTTGATAATGTGTACCCCGCTTAAGCTGTCTGATATTTATGTATATTTTGCACGTTCAGTGGAGTAAAATTTAGTTGACAAATAATCCGATGAAAGGTTTTATATGTATATTGTGTGTTCCGGGTCTACTCCTGTATTAGTTCCGAAACAGAAAAATACTCCGAAAACATTACTCGGAACAGACTATGTCCCGGTCTACATTGAACGATTTTTCCAGTGCCGATCTTTTGTTCGTAGGTGAAGGGAGTGAAAAGTGAGGGGTAGGGATCAAATCGTTTGTATCACAAAACTCAGACGATTTTTCCAGTCTGTTTATGTTCTCTTTCGCCCTCTTTCCAGTTTTTTGTGTGTGTTCGGTGTCAGTGTGCCATTGGGTTGATGGTGTGAGTGAATATCATGGCAAAATGAAGAGCACAGAAATAAAAAAATGAAGAAGACAAAGAAAAAATCTCATGGACAAAATCGTTCTGTGTGTACATTTCACACGATTTCTGGATAAATCTTCGTGGAAATATCGGGCAATGTAGATCGGGACTATCGAATTCTTTTGGAGTAACTCCGAACCCACAGATAAGCAAAACCTAGATGGGAATCTACGGCTGTCAATTCGGTTTGCCTACAAGCTCAAACGTCAAATGGCCGTGGTGAACATCGGATTTTTGCACTAGTGTACGTGCAGACGACCGTGGTGAAAATCGGATTTTTGCACTAGTGTACGTGAAAAAAAAATCCGAGTTTCACCTCGGTTCGTGAACAAAATGGCGGATAATTTAAGAATCCAAGGGTTTGTTTAAATGTGCTAGGTTCTTGTTTGCCGATTTCCTTTCGACGATTGCAGATTAATTTTTTTTGTTGTAAGGAAGTCGCAAAAAAAATCGTGTAGCCGGTGTTAATTTTCTATATGAAATATTTGATTTTTGATCTTTTTTCTAAACAAGTCAATTTTTTCTATTACAGATTTGATTTTTTTGTTGAAATGAAAGTTACATAAAGGTTTAACTACATATACCTACCTACTTTTGCAAAAAAGTACAAAAGTGAGAATTTAAAATGTTCGCTAAAGAAACCTTCTTGCAAGAAATCATACAAAAATTGTTTTGATAGAAAACGTAGTATAACTTCTTATTGGCTGTAGAGCTACTAGCGATGTTGTATTTGTAATGCCTGTAAAATCGTACTGTACTATGGATGGCTTTTGTGATAAAACACGCCTATTGTGTTTTTTCCTCAATCAGAATTGACTTTATTGCAGTTTTTGCAATTAAGAACAGATGAGATTCACACCATTGTGGGTGCTTTCTTTTATCCCCATACAAATTAATTCTGGCAGATGAAGGTTTTGTTGGTATTCCAAATGTTTCGCATCGGCTTAGGAGACCATTTTTGTTGCAACACAATTTAAATTGTGTAAAGGATCTTTCAAATCAACTTCAAAGACTCTTCCAAACCAATGTGAAACATTCGTTGCGGCGAAGAAACATTCGTCAGTCAAAATTTATTTACATGGTGATAAATGAGAGTGCCCACACCAACGTGGCGGAGAAACATATGAATTAATTTTGACTGACGAATGTTTCTTCGCCGCAACGAATGTTTCGCATTGGTTTCGGTGAGCCTTAAATTGGGGCGAAACATTCACGACAACAAAACATTCACTTTTTAAAATTAAGTTACATGAAAATAATTGAGAGTAGGTACCCACAATGAAAGCGGTGCAATTTTCCATATGAACCCGATGACTGACAAAAATGTTGTCCACGCATCGGTTTGGGCGACCTTAAATTAATTTCTAAAAATTTACGTCGGATTTTGACCATGATGCAATCCAACCCCTTACGTATAAATTAAAATAATTTCATATATTAAGTGTGTCTGTACCCTAAAACTAAGAATATAGTAGCTGTCAAATTTGCCATGGTGAATTTAATTTTTGTTGATTTCTCGAACCTTATTATTGGTTGGCGAGATTTTTTTTTATAATGATTGTGCTGTAGAGCTGAAAAAAATTGAAATTATGTTTTTAAATTTCATAAACATAATTAGGTCTTTTGCCCTTTGCTATACTCTGCTCAAACAGGGCCCCTTCGGAGGCGACAGAGTTCTACAAAAAGTTCTCATCGCGCATCGTCTGCCCAAGTAGCTTTTTGGCGAATTGGAAGAAATAAACATGAAAGCACCAAAAGATTTTTCATTGAAATTCAAGGACTCGTTCAAGTTCCGCTTGCCATGCGGGCATTGTGCTTGGTGAAACAATTATTTTTTTGTTAATTTATTTTTTAATGAAAATCACAAATACCGGAATAAAAATCTTCGCACAGCACATTTATGAAAAAAAAAAAATGAACTGTCAAACAAATCAAATTCACCGCGTTAAATTGTTGTTGCAGTTCACATCTATTCATCGACACGAAATGAAATTACAAAAACAACAATGTAAACAAATGGGTTTTGGGGGGTGATACGAACGAAAGATTCCTATCTAGGTATTGCTTATTTGTGTCCGAACCTCCAACCGAAAACGACATAAAAAAGAAAACGCCCAATATATACCAACAAATATAAAGTGTCTTGGCATCACTTCAAATTTCTTAACGAAGGCATCGTATTTTGACAGTAAACTTATCGAAAAACACGTGCAAAATGTCATTTTCGACCATTGCCACCATTGCAAAAAAAATCATGCATCTCGTTCATTGGCCATGTTCGTTTTTCTTTTTGTTCATTCCTTTTTCACAAGTTGCTGAGAGGAGAGTGCGTTGTTGTGTCGTGTATTCGCCGCCCTGCAAAGAAATAATCAATTTTGTTTTAACAATACATTTTTTTTTCAAAAACAAAAATACTTATAACTATTTAAGTTTCAACATCTCCTGGAATATCTACAGAACAAAATAGCAAGCTGTGTGAGAAGATATCTACACAGAATTTAATTTTTCATAAAACTAAAATTACATAAGGAAAGTTTTAAACAACTCGCAGACGACGACGATCATCGACTACAATAAAGAAGAAGAAGAAAAAAAGGTACTTTTCTTCAGAATTCAACTTGAAAAAAACGAAACGAAATACAAAATTATTCACAACTCGAATTGAAATAATTCCATCAAAATAAAATCAACAATTGAAGATGTTTTTTAATAAAAACTTAACAAACGAAAAGAACTTTTTGTGCTCAATAATTGCCGTTAGTAACGTTGCGGACAGTAAAAAATCATCATCAATTATTTCTGAAAACAACGAATTTCTTTGATTATTTTAATTTAAATCAAATTTATTTAAGATTATAAGAAATAACCCAGTTTTTCCACATCTAACCAATCAGCCAAAGAGATTTCTCTAAATTAAATTTAAACAAAACTAAAATAAAAATCAATCTAAAAAAATGCATAAAATCTGCAATAAAACATAAGGAAAACTATAATAACAGTAATACAAGAAATTTCTTCGTCGTTTTATTCGCTTCGTTAATAATAAACAAAAAATTTCTCTTCGTCAGTATAAATTATTTAATTATATTAATAAAACAAAAGTTTATTTTTGTTTTCGCCTGAGAGTTAAAAAAAAAAAACAACTTAACTTAAAAAATAATTTATTAAAACAAATCATTAATTAATAAAAACATCACAATGGCAGTAATGAATCAGAAAAATGTTGGCAAAATCAATTTGTTCTCCCACGTCAAGTACGAGCATCTGGTTGCCGGAGTTTCGGGTGGTGTAACGTCCACCTTGTTGCTGCATCCTCTTGATTTGATCAAAATTCGTTTCGCTGGTAAGTTATTGTTATTTGAGTGACATTTTTTTCTTTCAATTACATATTCCTGCCCTGACTTGGATTCGTAAATCTTCCAAATGTGGACCTATTTGTTTGCGTAATTCAATTTTTTCTAAACGAACCGATTGTGCATAACATTTTTTTGTTCACAACTGTATCAGCAGAAATGAGATTAATCAATTGCATTTCCTAGTACCGATGTATATCCAACGAAAAGACAACAAAGAGAACGGTTAACAAGGCCACAGCAGCTACTGACACAATAGACAAGCTGACTAGGGACAACACGTTGCTATTAGATTTACTGTGATTTTCCTCTGAGTAATTTTCCTGTTAAACCGGTAATTCTCAATAATTTTGATTATCCACTTTGACGATGAAGTTCTGAAATTAATGTACAGCATGCAGATGAAGACAGACACAGAAATGAAGAAAAATCATTAGATAGACCTTGGAAACTTTTTCATTTTGTCTTCTTTTCAATGTAAAAATCCACTCACACAAGAGTGAGTGGCACAGTAATGTTTTGCTGTTGATAAAAGATATTTTATTTTTATTTAGGTAGGTATGTATAGATACCTACCTCTACATAACTCTACATACATAATTATCTTCTCTGGATCATTCATACTGCGCGTGAAATGTCTGTCCAAAGGTCTGTTTCTACTCTAAACGAGTTGTCTTTTTCTGTCTGTGCAACAGAAACTTATTTTTGTATTAAAATCATCGAATTTCTCTACTTCACAACAAAACCACAATACAAAAAGACAATAAATAGAAATCATTTAGTAAAATAGCAGCTGACGCAATTTGGGTACACAATTTATACAGACTAATTGGCGGCCACGAAACAATGAACTATAAAAGTATTAAAATATGTACAGATGTAGGTACATTATGTATTTGACTGTAGGTATTTTCTTTGATGAATTTCTTCAAACATTACTGAAAAACACCCAAGAGAAAATTATACAAAAATATAAACAAACAATAATTGCTAGTTTATTGTTTAGGTACACACCTTCCTGGCTATGATTGATTTGATTTAATTTATTTGAAAGAACGCAAGTTTTTTTACTTATTAGTTTAGTTTGGTTTGAATTTGGTTTATGGTGAAAATCATGAAATAGAGAGGTCACTCAATCTTAATTATTTTAACTTAATTAAATAAATGAAAAGGCCTCGGACTGGTCAAGGTCGTTGAGGTGGCTCAAATGATGTTTGGTTAATACTATGATGGCTTCGGTTTTTATCTTACCCACGCAGGTCTTGCGATTTTTAGATTGTCAATATTATAGTAGCTACCTACTGCATATACAAACAAATAAAAACAAAACTCGTGGTTGTTGTATGTTGTATCGTTCAAATGTTGTTATATTACTCCTTTTGTAAAGTTCAGTAGTTAGTACAGTGAGGCTGTAAAAAATAGGTTTAATCTATTGAAAAAACAATTTCCGAGGGAGAAACCGCCCTTGAATTGGTGATAAGGCTGATTAAGTAAAGTTGAATTGAAAGTTATTCTCAGTTTTGATTGGATTCCATGAGGTTGAAGTCGCTGCTAAACGTTTTGATACCACATGAATCTAGGAGAACTCGTATAGGTTTAAGAATCCTGGATAGTGTATGCTTTGTAGGCATGCTCGGAGAAAGTAAGAAAATAATTATTCATCTTCATCGACCTTATAGTATCTACAAAAACGATATCGAACACTAGGTCTGTTTAATGAATCTGTTCGGAACAGAAAAGTACAGAAAAAAAAAACAGAAAAGATCAGAAAAGTACATGATTGTGTGTTCCATGAGTAAAAACATTGCACTAAACTCTTCTACCTTCTGTCACTTTGTGTTCCATGAGGTTTTTCAGAACAGATGAGAACAATATTTTCTGCATCTACTTTTAAGGTAGTGCAAGTGAGTACAAGTAACAGCTGATTGATTTCTTTCAGTATGAAAAAAAAGTTTTAAGTTAGCTTATTATATCTATATATCACTAAAAATGGCGGAAATATCTGAAGAAATATCCATATCTCTCAAAAGGAAAGAAAAATTGTTGATTTATTCCAACCAAATTAAATTCAATTTTGCACTACTTCACAGCTGATCGGAAACTGTCAACCACATTGGTGCATGTGCTGCACTTTTCCGTTCTAACTTGTTCTGACAATTTGTTCTGTCCTGTTCTAATCTAGATTTTTTCATTAAAAAAAAACCTACTTTACTTACTAAAGCAATTCACTTCCACCTTTGGGCACATCTGTTTTGTGGCTAGACAAGTTAAAATTTAAATTCTAAATTACTCTAGAAGTGTGAATCTTACAGAGGTGTGTTATCTTTGTTCTTTTTTCTAAAGAGACTAAATGTTTCTTAAATAAATTTAAGAGCAAAATGCTAATCAAACAATTCCACCCAATCAAAAATTACTCTCCCAAAACTTATTTAATTGTTTATTCTTATACAAATGCAAAATCATTAGAATAAAAGTTAAAGTTTTTAATTTTCCTAAAAGAATAATTTGGACAACATTAAATTTGACTTAAAACGATAAAAAATATTAAACATACATAGGTATCTTGACTACCAATTAAATCTAAATCCATATTTTGCCAATAAGAAGCACCTTCCAAAACGCAAAATATTCTAACAAATATAAACAAAAAAAAAAAATGGACAATGGCCAGAACTAAAAATAAAAGTAATGATTTCCTGCTTGAAGCAAAATGTTTGTTATTTACAGTTTTTATTTATTATTATTATTATTAAGAGATACTTTGCTTGTTTAAGTCGTTTATAATGACTGATGACGATGAGTCATTAAACTTTTATCCGGCTGTACTTGTAGCTATCTGTTTTTATGATTGTCACGTGAGTTTATAAAACAGCTATTCATTTATCTTTATTTTGGAATTCTGATGGAATAAGCAATCTGCTTACGCAAAACAACTTTATTGTTGTTTACAGACTCTTTTTTTCAGGGACATTTTAACTTTATCATTTTTTGAATGTATTAATTCAGAAATGTACCTAGTAACTGCAGCTAAAAGCTTATTATTTGGTTGTTGTTGTTGTTATTTTGAAAGGGTTGTGTGTATTCATTTATTTAAAATAATTTACTATTTTCTACTACAAAAAACTCAATTTTGATTGGCATATAAATTATTAAGTTTATATAAAATTTCAGTCCAAATAACTTTTCTTTCTAATGTGTATTAATAAAATAACAAAATTATAGTTGAACAATAAAAATATAAACAAGAATATATCACATATTTGTTTTAATGTAAGATATTAATAATCTTTTAAAGCTGTAAAAGTCTGATTAATTTTTTATAAAATTTGGCAACTCGTTAAATAATTTTACTCCTTGATACATGATAATGTTTTGTGTTCTATTATCTCTATGAAAAGGTAATCGAAAATCATTATTTGTTCCGAGAGCCATAACAATTCAAGTCAGGTTAGTAAGTTAGGTTTTGAAACAAAAATGTTGCACCGAGAACTGAACTTGACTCAAAAATTCAGAATCGTCAACTTGTAAAGTAGTCTGCCGGGTGTTCGTCAAGGAATATCAGTCTGCCTTTTTGTACTGAGACTTGTTGGAGTATGATGAAACGAATGGCATTTAAAAAAATATTACGCAAATCACTTCCGGTTAGGTTTTGAAACAAAATTGTTGCACCAAGAACTGAACTTGACTCAAAAATTCAGAATCGTCAACTTGTAAAGTAGTCTGCCGAGTTGTTCGTCAAGGAATTTCAAACTGCCTTTTTGCACTGAGACTTGTTGGATTATGATGAAACGAATGGCATTCAAAAAAATATTACGCAAATCACTTCCGGTTAGGTTTTGAAACAAAAATGTTGCACCCTAGAACTGAACTTGACTCAAAAATTTTGGATCGTCAACTTTTAAAGTTGTCTGCCGGGGTGTTCGTCAAAGAATTTCAGTCCGCCTTTTTGCACTGATGCTTGTTGAAGTATGATGAAACGCATGGCATTCAAAAAATATTACGCAAATCACTTTCGGTTAGGACTTGAAACGAAAATGTTGCACCAAGAACTAGATTTGATTAAAAAATTTCGAATTTTCAACATTTTAAAGAAGTATTCTAGGGTGTTGACGACGGGATTTCAGTCTGCCTTTTTGCAAGGACACTTGTAGTAGTGATATGTAACGATCAGCTTTTGAAACAATTCTACCCAAATCACCTGATTGGGGTCAGCTTGGATAATATATTGAGTTCCGTTAAAAAATTGTGTACCATACCAGGTTTCTGCCAATTAATTTAATCAACAAAGATAACCATATGGCTTAAAATATTAAAGGGGCTGACTCATTTCTGTAAGACAAATAACAAATTTTCTTTGACAAAAATAGTCGAATTTATATGGGGGTTTTCGTGGTGTTTTTTTTAACCTCCGTATTATAACTGTATTATAACTAGGAACTGCACCATGTGTCTGTAAACAAAAAAAAATCCATAAAATAACCTATAAATTTGAATATATTTTTGTGCTATCCAAAAAACAGTAGAGTTTTAACTGATGTTTTTAGGAATTTTTCTTCAACATTAAAAGTTTTTCTGCCGCGGTGTTCGTCACGGAACTGGCTCTTGGAGAGTGTCCTGAAGCAAATAGCATTCGAACAAATATTACGCAAATGACTTGACTTCCGTCATTTTTGTCACACTATTGATCGTGTCTGCCACCACTTTGATAACGTCCAAAGAGGCTGCCTCTCTGATGTTGGTTATAAGTGGACTAAGACCTATTTGGGTTTAAAGCACCAACATTACGCAAATGACTTGACTTCTGTCATTTTTGTCACACCTTTAAGTCCAATTTAACACCTCTTCGTCGCGTGTTCGGGTAGCAAACAAGGTAATCCTGGTTTAACCCTTCAAAGGCTATGTATTGTTATGAATTACAACATTACGCAAATTACTTGATTTATTATGTCGTTGGCTCTTAGACTATTAGGTTATGATGTTAATTTCTTGAACTTAATTTAACTTTAATGAAAGATAATCAGGTACTATTTTATGTTTAATCTTAAATACAAATATTGATGCGATGACGTAATCCTTTGTTTGATGTTACGCCATTGCAGGCACGAGAGCATAAAATGTATTGGGGTATAAAAACTGCATTTCAGATGACAATCATCACTTTGTTTTGAAGTCTATCTATTTGAGCTGAGTAAAAGTGACGTCAGTTCAAGAATTCAAATTTATCATAATTTAAAGCCCTTGTCGTAAATCTATCAGATAATTCAATACCTTTCATACTTTTAAATGTCTGTACACATGTATGTATTAGGGTAAGACTTGTTTTGGAAATAATCGAATTTCTTTCGTTCTCGTCCCTAAAAGTGATCATCAACAATACCTATACCAAAGTCCGGTCGTCTATCTGTCTTAGAAACAATAATATTTTATGAAAACAAACAATTAAAATCGAATTCGTGTCAAAAATAAGTATTGTACATAACATTCAGCACAAAAACAACTTGTTTGTCCAATTGTATTGCATCCTGGTTAAAAAAAAAAAAAAAACAATGTGATTAGATTGAGCTTTGCAAGAAAATTCCATTTAAGAGTGTAAAAGTCTCATAAAACATGTTTTGTATTTCCTTTCAATCATTTAATTTATATTGATCTATCGGTTAGTAGAATAAACATTTAAAAAAAAATATCAAATTAAACAAATATCTCAATAAACTTTGTACAGATATAATCAAACGAGATTGGTGTAATCTGGTTAGAACCGATTCAATTGGCTTTAATCTGTTTTGTTTTTTGTTATTTTGCTTGAGGAATATGCCATCAACTTTTGTTTTATTGAAATACAAGAAAAGAAAAACTTGTGACAGCATTGACGGGTATGACATCAACAAAGCCAATAGCTAATTTTATTAACCTTGAACTAAAACCGCATGATATGGTAAGGCATACTTTATTGAATGGTACCAACAAAAAATCAGGTTTTATAAATCTGTTCATTTTTTTCCTTTTCTTCTTGTCTAACACACCAGAACCACAAACAAGAAGGTAACCCAAAATTATTATATTCAAATGTTCTTTCTTTATTGTTTTATTCATAAAAACAAGTTCAACCACTTCCAATAAATTCAATTTACTTGCTGGCTGTTTGAATATCGTTGTTTGTTTAACAAACAAAAAGTAAACTAGCTTTTTCTAAATCGTATTATTATCTGCTTCTTTTTTTTGATTATTCAATAATGAATTAAATGATAAAACAAAATTACAAATGAAACAACCTGAAAGTCCTTAAAAATTAATCCATGATTCAAAGTAAATATTTAAAAATGGATTCAATATTCAATGAAAAATGTAAATTTTCATAACAAATTTGATTGGCATATCATGTGATAGTTGACTTAACATGTCCTTAGGTGTGATATTAGTACGGCCTGGTGCCATTTACATTGAAAACTAAATTAAAAACTGTCAAGTTAAATTTAAATAGTATTTTGCAACAACGTCAACTTAAAATTTATAAAAAAAAAACATTTACCCTTATTAAGTACAAATGTAATAAAACCAGACTAGGATTCAAAGTACAACTTTTATCACTGATTTCCAAAGAATATTTAAGTGGCGCGTGTCTGTCGATGAAATAGTCATCTATACAATTATCACGTATATATTGGCATCATTATCAGTTTGTTATTATTTTAGTTTATGCCATTTTCACACAGTATCTAGCGGGATTGAAAATGTCAAGTGTTAATTTGAAATCTTGAAGATTTTCTCACTAATTTTCTTATGTCATCATTTTGTATAAAAAAATAAATAGATTTGCAAATGTGGCTAATTCTATTGATAGTTTATAACCTAATTTCAAAGTACTTTATCCTTTATTTTATGATCAGCTACTAAAAGATTTTGTTTATATGTATGTATAATATTATGTACTCAGTTATATGATGTATAAGCTTCAAATTGTTTAAATAAATACATTTTACTATCAGCTATTACACCACAACTATCGTAACCAATGATTATCGAGTTAATTCTAAGCAAAAATAGAGTGTAAAGTTAAAATGAGTATGTGTCATATTCTTATCGATTTCGTTCGTAATTGCATCTTACTCAACTTCAGTGATAGAATCACAAATTTTCAATTGAACTACATATGTGTGTTGAATTAATTTTTCTTTTTGAACATTTTGAAAAAAAAAATATTTTCAAACTCAAAATGTTGAAGAAAATTATGCACGACTGGATGGTACGAACTTGCTCTCATAGCTTACAATAAACGCAGCTGGAAATTGGCAATGTATTTAATTGGTTCAATTATCACTCAATTGAAAAAGCGTAACATTTCGCCTCTTTAACTCTAAAAGTATTTGTATGTAAATCCTATAAAAAAATGGGAACAAAAACAAGAAAATGTGACAAAAAAAAGTCCAAATTAAAATAATTTATTTTTGCTTCGTAAAAAAAGTATACCTACTTACCTAAATTTTAAGCGCAATATTATTACATTATAAAAATATCAGAATGCTAAATTATAACAGAATTAATCAAGTAATTGGCGAAATACTTGGGAAAATGCCAAAATTAAGGCAATTTACTTGAAAAAAAAAACTTTATTAGCTTAATTCGATTTTTTTGTTGGTAAAAAGGTGGAATGCCGTATTATTAAAACTGGTTTAGAGATTACCTGTATAAAGTTTAATCAAAATCGTTAGAGCTGTTTTCGAGAAAACTTGATAAAACTGAAATAGTTGTATGGGAGAATTTTTAATTTATCCATATAAAAATGGTTCACACCAAATAGTCTGTTGTACATCAGGCCGTCCAGATAGATAGATAGTGATAGTTTGTATTAAAACATCGAATTTGTTTCCACACGAAAACAATAATTTATCCTAAAGGAAGTTAAAAATCAATAACAATAAAATAAACATAACCAACCTCCAGAATTCTTTCCGTTTTATTAAAATCAAATAATATCTGTACCGTACCGTAAACTCATTTTAAAACTGCATTTTAGCTCAGAAGTATTAACAAAATTCTTACTTAAATGAAATGTGTTAGAATGAGTCACACATAATTTGTTCCAATACTCTTACATATTAATTTTATCAGCCTTCGTGTTGATTACATATATTTTTTGTGCATTTATATATGCAGATTTTGTCCATCTTCATAAATGCTTGTTTTTAAATCCCACTTTGAATATTTAAAATATCAAAAAGAAAGTTCGATCTCAGCACTCCACCTGATGTAGAAAAATTAACATTAGTTTTAGTCCGTTGTCAAACAATCTGAAACTACTTAAAATAATAACGCAGCTGTTTTCAAATTAATTTTTTTTGTTCTGTCCTTATATCTTAAGCTAAAATCATTTAGTCAAGATCGACTATGACTATGGAAGATGAATTCAGTGTCCTGAGTAATAAATCAATTTATAGTCCAATGTAGTCTAGAGTCGAGTTTAACCCATAGAACAATTTAGGCTAAATTCGACTCTAAATTCGTTTATTTTTCAGGGCCAATAATAGTGTTTGTTATTTTTAAGGGTTACCAAGGCTTTCATTACAAGACATTTTTTGAATACAAATTAATGTTTCTAACAGCTTCGTCATATTATTTTTTTACCAAATTTTCTTTAGCAGCCATTTTGTAACAAGCCACTTATGTAATGTTTGTGGTTTGTGTGAAGTGTGTTCTTAGCTCGAGAGCCGCTTATAATTTCCGAGAATCAAAATGCACGATTTAATGTTAAGTGTTTTCTCTAGCTCTTCAGCCGAAAATAAAATTGATTGAGTCGGTTATAGAAACTAGACTAATTTTATTTTACATTAACTTATTCTATTTATACTTAAAATATGTATGTCAATACTGTCTTCTTTTTTTAAATTCAGTTTTATTTTCTATATTTTATTTTATTTATGGCCTACATTACTAACGTAAGAATTAAATGTCTATTTGACAAAATAAACCTTCGGTTATATTTCCTCAAAGACATTCCAATATCTTACTCATAGCAACGCATATAAATGCAGTGATAAGCAAAATGATATTAATTAAATTTGTATATATAAGTAAATACATTTCGTGCATAGCGACCGACAATGGCAATGTTCAATACGATCAGGTCAACGCACGACAATATTGATAGGTGACGACTGACCATTCTCAACATGACCATTTGTAGGTCGATATACATACGAGTGCATTGTTTATATTTTTGTTTTTTGATTTTTTGGTTGATTATTGTTTATGGGTATTTGTATCTATATACACAACACTTATGCCTTTACGGGGTCATTGCTGGCAAACTTAAAACCATTAACTCAGCGGTTGGAGTGGTTATTTGACCCTGAAAAAAAAACTACTTACTACAAAAAAGTATCCCGATGTTGCGCGAGAAATTGCTCTCTACCCACCCTACCGTGGTTTACTCCCTCGCCAGAGTAACCTCTATACTAGCCTTCTTCCTACCACATCATCCTCCCCTAATCGTCCTTCTCATCCCTTTTATTAAAAAAATTGAAAATTTTCCAAATGTGTTTAAATACGTACATAGTTTATTTTAATTGCCAAATTCTACTAGTTTTTCGGCGTGGTAGGTCGTTTCCCTATTTTATGGTACTTTTCCATTGCTTACATAATTAAAAACCTGTGCTTGAATAATTCTTGCAACATTTTTCCCAATCAAAGAAATTGGTTGTTATCAAAATTTTTAATACTGCTTAGATTCGATAACACTTAAGACTATGAGTATTTTTAATTTATTCATTTATGAACTTCAAAAATTTCCATCCATTTCTTTATCAAAGCCGGTACAAATAAAAAAACAAAAAAAAAAAAAACCAATAAATGGCTGCATAAAAAAAATAAACAGAATCACAATCGGCATCAAAAAACAACGTGTTGGACAGGCCGGGCCCCCTTTTTTTGTACATTGCCAGTCTCGAGAAAAATAAATAAGTTTGTTCCCCTCTGATCAGATATCGAATACATACTTTATTTTGCTTGCTCAACGAAATTATGGAATCTTCCATTGAATTATTTGAGGGGCAGCTCCTAACAATATGTTTGTGTGTGTGTGTAATCTTGGGCTGTTCATCTGTTTTTTTTTTTTTTTTTTGTTTAGTTTTTAATTTTTTAATAGTCACATGACTTTTTGAGGCCATGGCTATGCTTATAAATATTAGAAACACACTTTTTTGTTTAATTTTGTTTAACTATAGAAGACATTCTGGTTTAAATTTGGTATTTGGTTTTATTTTATAACAGTTAATGATGGTCGTACTGCAGCAATTCCACAATACAGAGGCTTGGGTAGTGCTTTTGCCACGATCTTCCGGCAAGAGGGGTTCCGTGGTCTCTACAAAGGTGTAACTCCTAATGTTTGGGGCTCAGGAAGTGCATGGGGATTCTATTTTATGTTGTAAGTTATAAATAAATCATCATATTTTGATTTGGTTTCTATTATCTTATTGTTTGTTTCCCCTATTTTTAGCTATAATAGCATTAAGACATACATTCAAGGAGGCAACACAACCACACCGCTAGGTCCTGGTCTTCATATGTTAGCGGCATCAGAAGCTGGTGTTTTGACATTGCTTTTGACAAACCCAATTTGGGTTGTAAAAACACGACTATGTTTGCAGTATGAAAATCTAGCCAATGCACCAAAATCTGACGCATATCGTGGTATGGTTCATGCTTTGGGACAAATCTACAAACAGGAAGGTGTTCGTGGGTTGTATAAGGTTAGAATTTTGTACTTGAATTTGATTATTTAATTAAATGTTAACTATATGATCTTTTGTTTGTTTATTTAGGGTTTCTTTCCAAGTATGTTAGGTGTTTCACATGGCGCATTGCAGTTTATGACTTATGAAGAAATGAAAAATTCCTATAATGAGCACAGAAAACTTCCAATTGATACTAAGTTGGTAAGTACCTACAGTCTATAACAAAGGGTTGTCTGTTAAGTTTAAGCAAAAAGAACAAAACGAAGTTGTAAAAAAACACATAATACAAGATGATTGGTTTTGTTTAAAAAATATTTGGTGCTTTGCTATGGAATGCAACAAATACTTTCTTATTCAATAAAACATAAAAGAAAGCTGATTACTGTTCTATAAATTTTTTTTATTTTGTTAGTAGATAATCTGTTCTTGTTGACAATGTATTGAGTTTATTTTTTTAATATGTGTATAATGTATACGAGAATTTAGTAGTTATTAAATAACTAATTTGTTTCTACGCGTACCGTCAATACTGTGTAGATTAAATAACTATTACTCCTTTTATATTATTGTTTTTTTTTATTATTTAAACGGAAATTGCAATCACTTTGTCATCCTCAAAATAATTGCAAATTCATTCAACTCCAAAAAAAATGTGTTATCAAAAAAGTCAGACTAATAAAGTTAATTGCAAAAATATGATAACAAGAGATAAAAAGTTATACAAAAATGTAATATTATTTAATTGAAGGTATATACTTTTGACCAATTTATTAGTTTTAATCAATAATGATGTTGCTTAGAGAGTTTAATATGTATGTACTTGTTTTTATTAATTTAAATGATCTGTTCAGGTGCCTCATCACGTTAAACAAAAACGATCGAACGATATGGTTTTCGAGATAGCTGTCTTTATTTTTCTCATTTCATTTTCTATCGCATTTATTTTCATATAACACATTTGAACTGTAGTTTTACGACGGCACTCTTCAAATCAGATTATAACTTAACAATAGTCACTCTAAGGGCAAGTTTTTTCAGTGTGGGGTTAAAGTTAAATAACCCCACAATTCTTTGTGATATTTTATCGTTTGATTTTTGTAAGCCTTTCTGCATCCATCCTCCACTTTAAAACAACTTGTTTACGTAACTATAGACAAATCTATTAACTCTCAACTCACTTTTCATGTGGTGCATGATCTGTTTTTGTTTTCAAGATCTCTGAATTGAATTTTAAGATGCTATGCAATCTTAGCAGTAAGGTTATCACAAGAAAACAGCCTTAGCCATGAGTTCATCAGAATACGTATATTTGTTGAGATGACCATAATTTCCCTATAAGAATGACAAATGGTTGTACAGCGAAATATTTATTTTCATAAGAGATTAAATTTACTTGTAAAATCTTACTTTCAGTCCCTATAACATCCGTAAACAAGTATGAGAAATTCTTTAAAAAAAAACCTATGACAACACGGGGCCGCTTGTTTTGCTTGTTAAATCAACAAATTTGTTTGCTGTAAACAATTAGTTACCAAGAAACCAAAGTAATATTTTTTGTATGTACTTCCAATTGCAAATAATAAAAGTCAATATTATGGATCTATGCATATTGTTTATGTACTTATTAAAATTATCTTCTTTACTCAGTTCCAAGGAAGTGGGTGTGTTTCAATTTTATTGCAGGAAAAGTATTTAATAAATTGTAGAAATTTTGTAAACATGTTTATTTGTTTATAACCTAATTCTAATACATATATGACTTCGTAATTATTTGCGTCATTCAATTAAGAGGCTCGGCAACTATTATCTTTTGTTTTCATAATACATTTCATGTTCAATGTTGAAATTTTAATCGATTATTTTACTTTAATTCCAGGCTACCTCCGAGTATTTAGCATTCGCTGCTGTTTCCAAGCTGATTGCGGCCGCAGCCACATATCCTTATCAAGTGATACGAGCACGTCTCCAGGATCACCATCATAATTACAAAGGAACATGGGATTGCGTGAAAGTAACTTGGAGGTACGAACGTATGGGAGGTTTTTATAAGGGGCTCTTCCCATATTTAGTTCATGTCACACCAAACATTTGTTTGGTCATGCTTATTTGGGAGAAATTGACAAACTAAATAACTTATGTCGAAACCAGTTTCTATAGTATTTAAAATAATTCAACAACAAAAAAAAACTATTAACTTAAGCAGCACGTGAATGACAAAAGGCACAATTTTTGTTTTAAAATAATAATTCAATGTTTAATTAATATTTTAGATTATAATTCTTTAATGGCGATAAAGAACGAACTAAAAAAAACGAAGATTTTTGAAAATTAAAAGAAAAAAAAAAACGAAGAATAAAAAAGTAGACAAGAAAAGAAAAGAAAATAACAGAATAAGTAAATTACAAATAAAAAACTCAAGAAGTTTAATATATTTACTTAGCTAAGAATTTTTTGTATTATTGTTATTATAATAATTTTCTATTCCATCCACTTTGTTTCTAATTTTTTTTTTAAGTTTTATAGTTCTTGAATATTAGATTTTTTAAGAAGATTATCTTTTTGTCCGTTCAAATCATTAAACAAAAATACAAAACCCATTTCTCATCCACCCATTTCTCTACACAGATCCATTAGATTAAGTCATACAACTATTATTAATTTATTTAAAGAAAAAATAGAATCTTATATTTGTTTTGTTACTTTTAAACGATACATTTATTTACGTACATATGTTTTAAATGTTGATTATACAAATTGTGTAGAGAAAATGATTTTGTTTTAATGTTTATTTGTGTATTGTGAACAAAACAAAATGGAAAACAAATTTGGAATAACAACAAAATTAAAAGCACAAACGCACACAGTGAAGTATACAAACGAAAATCTTTGATTTATTTTATGATAACTTGTACGTGTGTTTGGATTTTTTTTTTTGTTTTTGCTAGTTTTAAAATAAAACAGCAATAAATATTATATCATATCAACTACCATCGAGAACCAGAATATGAGGGAATTAAACAAATAGACTTGGCTCGTTATCAAATAAATGAACAAAAACTACAATATTTAAAAAAAAAAAAAAACTATGGTCGGTGTCTAAGCACATTCATCGCTTATCCTGAAACATTCACCCGTTCCATATACATAATTCACATTAAAATATTGACTTAGCATATGAAAACAAATTTATTTAAAAAAATTTATTTTAAAACTGGTAGCATTGGCACAGTGAATAAAATGTTTAACTGCTAACCTGAACGTGTGGATTCAAGCCCCAGTCTAGGTTAAATTCTTTTCTATATTCCCCAGTTTCAACTGGATGCCATCCGTGGAATTTAATGAGATAATTAACAACTAATTCTGAATCCACTGTGCCAACAAAAATCTTTCCTTTCCTTCTATTTCTTCTAACTGGTGCCGTAAATTGCATTTAAAAGACCTGAGGTCTTAAAGGCATATAGTTAAATTATTATCACCATTGCTTCAAAGGTTCGCGGCAAATAGGAAGGAATTATTTTTATTATTATCCAGAAAATAATCCGTTAGTAGCGAAAATGTGCAATGATGCAATTTTAGTTGAAATTTCAGTTATTGGATGAATTTGCTATTTATGAGTGCACATTTATTAAAGGGTCCTTCCCAGCAGATACAAGAAATACCGACTATCCAAAATTTTGTCGGACTGATGATAAGATGTTCGATATTCACAATAATAAGAAAAATAGCTTAAAATTTATTGTCATTTCATTTTCATATGCACTAGTTAAATGTGTGAAATCAACCATTATAACATAAAAAAACGGTCATATATGTATGTACATTGTGAGTATATTTATCTATTACTGCTACTGCTCTCACTTTAAGATACAAATTATACAACATTTTAAAGTGCTATTTTAAATTAAAAGAAAACAATACAAAAAAAAAGAAATTCAAATGAAAAAACTTAGTTAGCAACATTAATATGAATTTTAAATGCTATCAAACTGAATACTACAACAGTTATAAGAAATTTCCTGTTTTTATTATTAAGAATATACCTTGTTGGCAAAAAGATTCTTCATTATATTTTTTTTATTCTGTTATAAAACTTTGTAATTTCGTACACACAAAAATAGAAAAAAAAACAAAATAAAATAAAACAATTAAATAAATACCATCAACTCATGAAGCGACTCTTTGTTTATTTTTTTATATTTAATAAGTATTAACAATTATTTAGTAATTTTTTTGAGTGCTTCTCTGATTTTTTTGTAACAATAAACAAATAGCGGATGTTTATAAAAAAAAATTTAAAATAAATGTTAAATATCATGATGCAGAATCTCTTTGCTAAGAAAAGGTAAGCAATATCTAGTTAAATTGGCTAAGATTTTTTGAATAACTTTTTTTATTATTATTTAATTTATAATTATAGATTTGAAGGATGGATTGGTTTTTACAAAGGGTTACGGCCCAGTTTGACTCGAGTTATACCAGCAACAATGATTACATTCTTGGTCTATGAGAAAGTTTCTAGATATCTTTTGGATCAGAAGAAGTTAAGGGAGAACAAATCATCAACGATCAATTAGTTGTAAGGCAACAACTTTTCAAAGTACCAACTTGTCATTTGTATAGTATTTAAGTAAAATTGCTGTAGCGGTTAAATTTTGTTCCTTAAAAAGAACCACCAAAGAGACTTGCTGTGTAAAATAATAAACAAAAAAAAAAACAAGTATTTGCACAAAACTAGGAATAAAGTTAAAATTAATTGCAAAATCATGAATACATTTAAATTTTTTCTAATACGACAATAATTGTTTGCAGAAACTTGGAATTTTCTTTGGTAATTGTAATGACTTTTGTAGAGAAAACTGTTAAAAACTTATGTTGTGGTTTGAAGAAGAAAAATTCGCAAAGATGCTAAATTCCCCTGATTTAAGATTTAAATCCATAAGCTTGAATGTGACGCTCTGCTCGCTTATAGCAGTCTAGTTATCTGGCAGCTCCAGTTTTGTTCAGCCTAAAGCCTAGAACGTTGCTGATGCGAATCGAAATGTTCCTGTAGTCTTCAACATGACAACGAAATGCTAACGAACACAGGGAACAAATATTCACGGAGAGTTTCACAAATTGCAAATAAAGAAAACAAAAATTAACGAAAAAATCAAACAACGACATGCTGTTATGAAAGAAACAACAACTAAAAACAGGAACAAACTCAAATGTCATTTTTCTGCAAACAATTATAGTCAGGGAAATTAATTCTATGCGAAATCAGTGTGTGGAGACTTCTCAAAACTATTTGGTATAATCATCAATTTTGCTGGTCGAACAGCACCACGAAATTTTTCGTTTATGATTTCGTCATTTTTGTATGAGATTTCTTGTTTTGCAGCAGCAACATACTAGGCTCAAAACTGATATAATACCGAGTAATATTTAAGTAAACAATGTGCTTGCTGTCCAAGTCCGCCTTTTTTGCAGCAATTATTTAATCGCTTGTTATAAAAAAGCGGTTAGGGTGCCATGCCTTTGGTCGTAACGTTATTTTGTATTTCGATTATAAATAAACAAAAATAAATAAACCACAGTACTCATATATTTCTGGAGGGTTAGTAATAATGCCACTCCGATTAATGGAATTTTTTGATTATCAACAAAATTTTGGGATCTAACAAATTTAGTTAAAACTCGATTCATCGAAAAATTTTTTCATTTATAAGGACTCAACAAGCACTCTTAAGTGCAAGTACTCTTAAGATCCCGTTGGTCTCCTTAGAATATGTACTCCAGCTTTAAATCAATTGTTACATTAAAAATAATTTAAAATATTTCTGAAACAAAGGGAGGTAGGTTTATGTATCTGTGTTTGAAAAAGGGACACACAACCATAAATAATCGGATCTTAGCGAAGTATTCGTCGGAACAGAGGATTATCCAATTTTATATGAATCGGAGGATGCTCAGAAGAATGCATCAAAGCAAAAATCCTGCGTTCTATATGAAATTGCGTTCCGACAGATTCCTCGCTGAATGCTTTCAGAAGAATTTTTTAATTGCAGTCATTTGTCATTTCTTTTTTCATCACAGGTTATCAACATTAGAATTTCGCGATATATTTATCGATCAGAGAAAAGATTTTGTCTGTTCCTCTGAACAAAAAAACGGACCGATAACGGAAAGTAATATTAAAAAGTTGAATGTGGCCTTTTTTGTTTCAATCGATTATGCTCATCGTTGCTAATACGTATATTTGTGGGTAAGTACCTAATTTGATCACTAAATGGAAATTTTATTAACTTTTCGTGTCTACTCTTATACAAAACAAAATAAGTCGAAAGAATCTCATTTTCTCAAAAGAAAACAAAAAGTTTCACTTTCAATTATTATGTATGTAGGTATGCATAATTTCTTATATTACAATTAAATAGGAAGTTAGTATTATGACTTCAACAAAAAAAAAAATCGTACATAAAAGGTAATCATAAAAAAACTTTCCACTTACACTTTCCATCTCCTATCAAATGTTATTTATACATTTGAACACTCAACGGTCGACTTTTGCATCAACTTTGCTAACTTTGCTTTGGTAGATATCAGAAACTTTTCCAATGGCCTTAAAAAAGCTTTGCATACCTACAAAAAAACGTTGAGAGACAAGTTAATTTTGTGTTTAAATTAAATGTGGTCAGCATATTGCAGCACCACCGGCAGCGGAATCCAGTTAGTATGTCCGGCCATTGTATTGCGCACTGGAAGTATCAATGTATGTATATCACATTACTATGCTTTGGCATCCAAGGTAGATTTTATTGCGACAGTTTTTGTATTGTTTTGTAAATTGTTCACGTTGTAATTCGGTTGGTTTTGCATGCAAATTAATTTTGATAGTTTACAGTGACGAGCATGTAACCATATTGAGTTTCAGGAGTAACTTAAGGTTAAGTTCGTAAAATATGCGTTCAGAATCTTGATTGCTTGGCGTGCTTTATTTTTAAGTGTTACTTTTGAATTTAGCTGTTCTTTGAGAAAACAATTTTGAGCAGATGTTTTAGTTTAATTTTCCATGAGCTTTTGCGTTGCTTATTTTTTGAATAAAATGGAAATAATGAGCCGGCCCATTATATTCCAAAACCATATTAAGTACATTTGAAATGAATCTACATACCTACCTATTACATACGTTGCTTAAAAAAAATTAACAACATCCTTAAATAGTGGCTTTGTTTCTCTGCATTCCTGGCTTGATTGTGGGTACTGTTAACTGAAATTTGAACTTGATAAATATATGTAAAATTCATACAAACAAAAGTGTTTTGAAACATAGCGTATATGCAATAAATAAAAATTTAAGTCAGAAAACATGTTTTGATACGAAACCAAATAATAAAAATAAGTAAAAGGGGACATTCCATTAAACGTATATTTTTATTCCACTTAAAAATATGTTCGAATTTTGAATATCAATTATTCTAATGTGAATTTCCCTTCAACAAAAAAATCAAAACTGTGAAGGGGAAATTTGATTTGTTTAGAAGAAAAGATCAAATTTTCTAAACAAATCAAATCTTTTATTTTAGAAAGATTAACACCGACTTGCACACACACTAGGAAGATTTGACATTTCTCTGGCTATTGTTTACGTTTGGCTATTCAGTCAATTTGTTCAATTGAATTACATATATCCGTGGTGTAAAAGTAAACAAAAAAAAATAAATAAAATTTTCTATATGTACCTACATTGTAAATAGAATTACAATAATTTTACATTTTCAAATAAAAATTAAAGAATTGTGCGTTCGGGCCTGTCAAATTGCACACACATACAATCACAGACATTTTTGTTTTATTTTTGCGTATTCGTTACAACACAAAAAAAAAGATTTGATCTCCAATCTTTGAAAGGAAATCGACATAAGTTAATCCCTTAGTTCTTATTTTCTGAAAAGTTATACAGCCATATTCTAAATAAAAATTCCCGTGGAAATGCTTCCCTTTTCCCTACTCTCTAATGCTAAACTATAAATTCCCGGGAATTTTGTTTCCTTATTCTAAGCAAACTTCGAATATGAGAAATAATACTACGAGAAAAGAGCTGGCATTTAATGTCGAATTCCTTACAGCCATTTGAAGTCGATTTCATTTAAAAAATTTTCTTGGTAGAAGGAATTTAAAAAAAAATCGACTTTTTTTTGTAAGTGTGTGAGTGCAATTTGACAGGAATTTTGTTGCCGCACAAAAACAAAGAAGTGGTGCGCGCTAAACAAATACTAAAGTGTATTTTATTTTTTGCGTTGTTTTGATAATTTAAAACCAAATATATTTCGTCTGAAAATTGAAAAAGAACAAAAACAATTGTGCGCGTAATCAAGTAAAAAAATTACAATCCAAAATCCATCCAGACACAGCAGCGAAGATTCATTCTGAATATTTCACTAGGGGACGAAGATAAATAAATTTGCAACGTGTTTTTCTCGCGAAGTGTATGTTATTTAAATGGGATTTTTGTTTCTTGAAGATATATGCACAATTATCTTTACTTTTTTTTGATCATTCACTGAAATATTAAATAATTTGAAACACTAACATTTTTTTTTTTTTATTTTTACATCGTCACAAAATTGTAATGAGAACATTTAATTTCATCCTGATGCATGAGAAATGTCAAATCTTGATAGTGTGTGTGCGATTTGATGTGAAATCTTGCTAAAAACGCAAGATTTGTTTGACAGCATTAAAATCGATTTTGTTTAGAAAAAATTCGATTTGTTCAAAAAAATTCGAATTTTTTTGGTTGTAAGGAATTCGACATTAAATGTCCACAAAATGGAAAATGTACATAAGTATATGTCATGTGAAGAGCATTTTAATTTTTGGGGAACAAATCTCCCGGGGAATATTTAGAATTGGGCTGATTTATGATCTTAAAATAAATCGTTTCAATTCGATTTATAATGGTAACATTATAAGTTTAAGTAATAATAATAAATATTTATCGAGCTATGCGAATTCTGTAATCGACTTGGTTTAGATTCCTTAAAAGAAAAAGGAGAAAATAAATCAAACTATTTTTGTCTTAAATTGACGATTTTAAAAAGGTTTTAAACGAAGGGGGGTCAATAAAAGGTTGGCCAGAGTCCATATTACGTAAAACGATAACGATCAAACGATTTCGTTTTTGCAGTACGTGTCCCTATCTTTATCCACTCATATGATAGGGACAGCTATTGTCAAAACGATATCGTTTGATCGTTATCGTTTTACGTAATAAGGCCCCAGGTAATGGCTTAAAATTCATAAAATTAAAACAAATTGCAAAACACGCACTATGGCGTATACGTAATAGAAAAAAATACGTAAAATCGATTTGTTTTTCTAATGTATTCAGGTGAATAATTTAGAATTTTACAAAATTACTATTTTCTATTAAGGTACACTGCATACGACTAATGAGAGTTATCTACAAAGTGAACATTTAAATTTTTGATCATAACAAAAATAAATACCCCACTGTTGTCAATTAAAGTGTGGCCAAATATAAAATACCAATTGAAAGCTCAAACCAAAAATACAATAATATAATTCTGGATTATACTATAGGATTCTGAATTTCATAATTCCACGTAAACTAACTGAAAGAAACTTTATTTTTATAGTAGCTTTTATTAAAGCTTAAATGTACGAGTATATCTCTCTCACTCATTATCTCTTCCGCAACCAAAGAGACGAAGACAATAAATAGGGAGCAGTTATCCAAAACGCACAAGAGCCAACAGCCACAAGACTTAAAATAATCCGCCCTCCCAGCTGCTACCGCATGAGTCAATGAGCTTAATCGAGCGTACTTGATACGTACAACTAACTAAACAACAACAAATCGCCAATGGAAAGGAATCACCATCGCCAGTTCACCAGCCAGCCAGCGCCAACGAGCGATTGCGTTGTAGTTACAGTGCATTATTTTGGCAGTATTCCCAGAGTTACTGCTGTGACAGCATCGTAATCTTATATACTTTTTAGTCTTGTCTTGTATTTCGAATGTCCATCAGTGTTATTATCCTCTGAACAGAAGGCCACTAGTACCACGTCTAAAATGAACACAGCTCTTGCCACCCCGCTATATGTATTTAGTTTGTGAAACCAATGAACCGTGTCTTATATGAACTCATTCTGTCGTAACTCTTTAGGTCTTTTATAAATCGCCGTTCTGTCGTTCTGACCTTTCAAGTGGAACTTTAAGTATTGTTCATAAGAAAAGAGTTGATTTTAACTGAATTGGTGATAGCTTTTAGTCAAATAATTGAATTGGGAAAAAAAAAACATTAATCGAAACAAAACAGTACCTCGATGACCATGAAATCTCTATCGGTTGATTGATTTCTGTGATGCTTTTCATCCAAATTAATTTTAAAGTGCAAAGGCTAATTGATTGCAGCTTCTGGTGTAGTGTGTTTCTCTAGTGAGTAAAAATCTATGTGGCGCAAATTTGTGCGAGTAATCAAAGATAAAGTATAAGCAAAGTGAGCACATGTGTGAGTAATCAACAATATAAAAGCAACAAAAAAGTTAAAAATCGGTAAAGATTCCAAGAGTGACTGAAAATATTGACTGGATTCTCGACCTTGATAATACCTAATTAGATTTATACCAAATTTGTGATAAGGAAGCTTGTGAGATTTGGTATACTTTTTTTTGAGGCACCTAATTATAAATTTTAATAGAGAAGAGATCTTCAAAAAATCAAACTCCCAAAAGTTTATGGCAACAACTGTTATCAGAGTAGCCGTATCGAGTTCTTGTCGACGCAGCACAGCAGAACAGTATAGACCTACTACTTGTAATCATCAGTCTAAGTGTTGTCAGCATTCGAAAAAAATTTATTCGTTATCATCATCAAGTGAATCTAGTTCGAAAAACTGTGTTTGTTGTGAATCTTGCTCTCACTGTCAGCAATTGAAACGTCATCAATTAGGATCTGATCTGCCCTGCTGTAGCTGTAGTGCCTTACTAGACTCACAAGCAATTCGCTTGAAAAGTAATTTAAAGAAGTGCTTGCATAAACATTTTCTTAGCAACAAGCGTGCAGCTGCTGAAAATCAACACCTTGGAGTTCAAGATCATTTGGTACCGAGAAGTTTTATTAAAATGACTGACATCAAACGGAACGGATTCACACGGAACGGGGTAAGTTATTGTTATTAATTTTGTATGGTCTAACATTCAAAAATATTCTTGTCAGTTATTTTTTTTTAAATACATAGATAGGTACTCATAAAAAATTAGGTAAGAAAAATGTGTGCGTAGAAAATTGTAAACCTTCCTTAATTATTGTGTGTATTTTGTAACATTGTTTTTATTAACAAAAGTATAAAGTAATAAGCTATTAGAAGTTATGTTACATTTTTAAACAATTCATATAACCCTTCTCAAACGAGTTTGCACTTGATTGATGTCGTTTATTCGATAACTCTATATTTATATTTTCTTTTTTTCCTTTACTTAGATATTCATATTTGATTTACTTATGTGAATAATTCATAGAATTGAATTTGAATAAAAGAATCGACTTTAAAAAAAAAAACCTTCTCGGTATTTTTTTTTTTTTTTTAGTATTTGTTTTTGACTTAACTAAATTCACAAGCTAAATGGATCATAGTCAAGTAATTATGAGCGCTCAAGAATGACAGTGTTATGTGCTAAACAGATGTGCAGCGTTTTTCATGCTTGTGCGAAAATAATTTACACAGGTTCTTATGGGAGCAGATTCACTCAAAAGTCTGCATGCAGCGCATCGCTGCACGATATACAGTGTTCCCTTAAGTACAGGTTTATCTGTATTTTTTCAGAAGTTTCACCCAACCACAAACTTTTCAAATTCAGAAATCTGCACTGGAGACTTATAATAATTTTAACTATAATGCCTGTCAGGTCTTTTAAGAGAATTAGTTTGGCTTGAAAAAATAATTTCAACGTTTCTTATACATATGTAGTTGCGTTCGCTTTAGATCATCAAACATAGTCGAAACAGCTGTTTGTTTGACAACCAAGATATACATTTTTGGTGGTGTGCAAATAAGAAAGTTAACAAATAAATACAAAATAAAGACGGAATGTTGGTGAAAACTAAAACTAATTACATATACATACAAACATATATAATTATTTTCATTAATTTCAATATGGCTCAGTCAAATTAGGCATTGACCACGACAACATTTTTTACACGTATATTTTTAAGGGGAAATGTTCAGAACAGTGTCCTTAATCAACTGTAAAAAGTCCCAAGCAATCCGCGTTGGCGTACAACCACAATCTTGAAAAAATGCAGCTATCGCACTCTTTATTTGTGGCTATATTTCTTGAACTTGTCGCCTTAGATGGCCAAAATCAGGAAAGTAAATACAAATTTCGTACAGGTATTGCATGGCTACTGTTTTGAATTAAATGAATTTAACAGACTAAATTGCAGTGCAAATTCGAAAAAAAATTACCCGTGTCCCAGAATTATTATTAGGTATTGTGCATAAATTAAACAAAGTGTATATTACATAATTTTCAGATAAACTTCATTTTGCCAGCGTTTTCCATATCTTGTACACTTAAAGATATTAGAAACTTAAATTTATCCATATAATATTATACAGGAAAACACAATAAAGATATAAATAAACTGATGCAGACTGTTGTCTGCGAATAAGGATACTTCCACGTCATTCAAATAATAAAATACCCAACAAAAAAAAAAACCACAATCATAAACTAAACCCCCACAACAACCAACTCAGTCAAACTTACTCATCGTCATCATGAATTCTTATTAGTTTTCATTGTTGGTCCACGACAGCACAGTGGTGGCTTTGCACTTTTGAATGTTTCCGATATCTTAAGGATTTTTATAGGAATCCCTCTTTATTGTATTTATATACAAAATAAATTGACCTTGTATGGTGGTTGAACTTTAATTTGAAAAAAAAAGACTTAAAACAAACAATAACAAAATCAAAGTGTTTTGCCAAGGTCGTTTATATTGATTTTGTGTTTAAATTTAATAGTTGATAGAGTTTTTTTTTGCAACATTCTAGACGCCCAGCTGTTGTCAATTTAACTTGATTATACAATATTGGGTACACTTTTTTGTTTTACTTTGATAAGACTGCTAAAGTTCGATTGACAGAATTGAGTAAACACCATATTTAAAGCTTCAGTCATAAAATTTTGCAGAGTAAACAATTAATTAAAATATACTAAAGTGACGTGAATCAGAAAGGATCGTCTTATCATCTGAATAGGTTCAAACTTTATAGAAAATTTATTAAAGGAAGGAAAATCAAATTAGAATAAGCAATAATTCACTGATATATTTTGCCAATGATTCAAATACATTTGTTTGATCATTTAAAGAACGAAAGCCCGCAGCAATCTTGTATGCCGAGGTTGGAGTATTTGCAGGTTAAGCTCCATTGAAAAAACCCCAGATATACTATGTAGCAACATCAAGATTATATAATAAATGAGCTGAGCAACCTAAACATAGATATGGAAGCCAAGACGTTTTCCATAGGGCCACAGTGATGGAAGTTTAAACTCCACTTTTGGTGCATTCCATGAAAATACGGAAGTTTTTCTACGAGAGACAAAGTTTAAAGTGGATAGCAGAAATGTCTAGATTTCACTTCATGGACTCGGAGGCCAAAATTGTGGAATGCAGGGAGAATGTGGATTTCCAAGAAACATCTGTTATTTCTTAGACTTTGTTGTTAATTTTATCACACGTGACGTTTTGTGTCCGTACTTGACACCACAACAAAACATTTTAAATAAAAAATCACATGTTTTATTTAATTTTTAATTATTTCATGACGTAGCTTAGGTACCTATAGGCCTACAATAATTCTTCAGGCACCATTTCGCGAAGTCTTATAAATTCACTAAAAAATGAAATTTTCAACAAGCGTCTGACTGCTTGGTTGATTTTGTTTCTTTTTTTTTATTAATGTCATAACCAATAAAGTAAATAGTTAAATTTTGAATGTGCGTCGAAGAAGAATGATTTCTTCAACAGTTAAAGACTGTACACATGAGAGCGACTAACGACCGACGAATGAATGAACAAATGGGATTTAAAACATTAATAAACCTGAACTCTTTACAAAATCTAGACAAAATGGAAGAAATATAATTGAGGATTATTTTAAGATACCTACATTTTCATTTTAATTGCTAAAACAAGAGAATTTTAAGAAAACAATTTGTTCGTCGCGAATAGCCGCAATTCGATACGACCAATATATTTTCTCAAATTTCTCATATTTAAGCAAATAAAAATTCAGATTTTATAATTTTAAAATTAATCTTAAATCGAATTCTAGCATTTTTACTAGATTTTGTGTAATATTAAGGTTTATTAATTTTTGAATTCCCATTTGTGTGTTCATTCGTCGGTCGTTGGTCGCTCTCATGTGAATGGTCCTTTACAATACAAAATATATGTACTTTAAATGTGGGAATCTAAAAATATTTTCATAACAAGGTCAAAATTTAGTATTATTTGACCGTATATTTTACCGTAGTTTTACATCAATTCAATAATTTATTCGGTTTCTCAGTTTCGTTTAAACCTTGAACTGAGTTGAAACATCAGTTCAAAATTTCGAACCACTATGCATAATAAAATGTAGAATTCATTTATTTATTTTTCATCACCAATTCCATCAGCAAATCTATGTCTGCTGTTGAAAAGGTACATATTTCTCTTTTTTGGCACAATTATAGTTGTTGTTTTTTTAGATTCTTTTTTCAACATATTTGTTGCTATTTCGCGTGTTCTTTGCTTAAGAGAGATAAATAATAGTACGTTCTATTTATGTACATTGGGTCACATTGCGAAGCAAAGGTTTTTTCATAAAAACTATTTATTCATAAAACTATTACTATAAACAAAGTTCAGATTTCAGTGGAAAACTGGACGAATTAAACCAAACATTTTAACAGTCTACTTTAAGTTTCAATTAGAGGTTCGGAATTACATACTCCTTTTTGACTCATATATTACTCCAAAAGACTTTGATTGCCTGTTCCAAATTATGTTTTCGGAGTGTTTTTTTTTTTGTTTCAGATTTAATAAAGGATTAGACTCGGATAACACATATGTACATAAAATAACACAATATATACGCAACAACATTCGATAGGATGAAAAAGAGTAGAACTGTTCCAAACTTCAATCGAAAACGACATAAGGTTCATCTGAACTTAATGCTAGGTTTCCACTTGTCGTTGAATTGATACAGTTTGACAGCTGTCAATTTGGTCTTTGAACGACACGAATGCCAGTTCATTTCCACTTGTTTCTTTAATTGACACAAATTAGTTTGTCTTTTCAAAGACAAAGAATTTTTGACAGATGCCTTTGTCAGTTCATTGACAAGTAATTCCACTTCGACTGGTCTTTTCCGAACTGACACTCATAGTACGGGAGGCGACCTTAGGTTTACCTATCTCATCGCGGCTTCAGAAAATAATGATGCCAATTCATAGCTGTAGTCTTAGGACAAGGACAAGGTTTTTCAGGTGGCAATGGGTAGAAAACGCACTTTTTCGGTTGCCTTTTTGGCTTAGAATACCTAAACCCTGATGGATTTTTATAAATGGGGTATCAAATGAAAGATAAGACTACCCTCTTTTGTTGGTTGTTGTGGCGAGTCCGACCACTTTTGTAAAAATAGCTATTTTTGTATCCATTGCGTTTAACACGTGGACAACTATGCAAAAATATTTCATATAGCCTAGAAAAAATATTTTACCACTTAAATGTATTTTAAATGCAAAGGTTCAAAAAATAGCTCTTTTTACAAAAGTGGTCGGACTCGCCGCAACAACCAACAAAAGTCTGTCCGACCACTGGTTTCGTAAAGAGGGCAGTCTACGCTTTCATTTGATACCCCATTTATAAAAATCCATCATTGATTAGGTATCCTAAGCCAAAAATGCAACCAAAGAAGTGCGTTTTCTACCCATTGCCACCTGGAAAACCTTGTCCGACCCACGGTTTTGTAAATGTTAAGACTAAAGCTATGAATTGGCAACATTCGTTGGTTAACCTAAGATAGGTTAACCTACGGTCGCCTCCCGTTCTATCATGGTCAATGAGATCTTCGATGAAATTTGTGTAGATGTGTGTAGAAGGAGTTTTTTTTTATAAAACAGATAAGTAAAATTTCATAAAGAAAAAAAGTAATTTGCAGTTTTGCAAAAGCTTCCTGCAGCACTTTTTAAATTAAAGATCGGTCATCTTCGTTGTCCACTCTAGGAGTAAACTTCCTAATTCTTTTGTTTAGCTTGTACAAAATTTTATCATCCTCTGAATTGGAATAACTTAATTCTGGTAACTTATTTTACGGAACTCATTTTTTTTAACCACCGAATTATAAAAAATAACTTCAAATAAAAAAAATATTCACTTCTATTTAAACTTTATAGTTTTCAAATCAGTGTCTTTCATTGACAAAGGATAAAACAAGCAGGACAAAAATATTCTTTGTCTTTCAAAGACAAAGTGACATTTCGTTGGTCAATTCAGTTATTACCACTTGTCTTTGAAATTCTTTTTCTTTCATTGACAAACAGAGTTTGCCAAACACATGCAATTTAAGGGTATTTCCACTTGTCATTGTGTTAAAAGACGCAAAAACAGGTCTTTCGTCAGTTGGTAAATGACAAGTTTAAACTTCCACTGTGAAACTGGGGGAAAGTGATAGAGTAAAGGTAAATTTCCGACTTTTAGGCAAATCAAATACCATAAACCACCAATAAGTTGCTTTCAAAATTATCAAAAGCCGAATAAAACCGCATAATGGACTTAATTGAAACGAATCATCTTTCTCTTTTTTAAATTCATTAAGGGCCAGTTTTTTCACAACAGATTATCTTTAATCCATGATTAGTGGAGCTGGGAAATCCTGAAATGTTTTTGTTGATCAAATTTTGTTTAAAAAATTCAAAGTATGAGTGGATTTCACTAATCAGCCAATTTTGATTGATTAGCGTTAGTTAATTAAAGCCTATGAAAGTCACATACTGTGAACAAACTGGCCCTAAATGTCAGCTTCTCACAGTGAAAGTGGACTGAACTTAACGAAAATTAGCAAATCACAATTTAGGGGCGCATAACATGATTTTCTGACATCTTGTTTTCGTACGACCATCGAAGTACCCCTCTGACAATTATAACACTGGGGCATATTCATAGTCGCCAGGTTTAATTAAACTACAGTTTAAGACAATTTTATCTCAATGAATACGGACCGATTTTAATTGCAAATTGTTGGTTTTATATTTTTATAAGATAATTAACTTGTTATACTACACAAATAGCTTCAAATATTTTAAAATTATCATCTTAAAAAAATAGAATCAACGTCCGAAAATTCAACTAAACTTGTGTTTAACTTAGACACAGCTCTAAAATGACTATGAATACGCCTCTTTCTTAAATCTGTGGTTATACATCAGGTTGAAAATCAGTGCCCCAAAAACCTACAGAAAAATATTTTCTTGATCGGAAAACAAAGGTATGTGAATCATTAAAGATTTATTATTTACATCAAAGGGCGAAGCAGATAAAAGAAACCAGAATACACAAATGCAAAAACATTTCAACAACTGCCCAAATGCCTTTGCAATTGCGCATGCATATTATTTCTCCTTAGTCTGTTTTCAATGATCTATGGATAATCAATACGTGTCTAATTGAAACTTCAAGTTCTATTGATTTTCAATGACTATCTTTTCATGCCGAGTCCTACTTATAATGTATTAAATGGGTTTGTCCATGCAACAAATCCAAATAAAGTGTGGATTGTTCTATCTTAATAAAAAGAATTCTTTGTACAATCTAATCTTGAATTGAGCCTCACGTTAACCTTAGCGCACTTATGGATGACTCAATAGAACTGATAACCCATCAAGAAATACGACTTTATTTTAATTTACCGTCAAAAGTTTATAGGAATTCTTTCAACAACTCGATGATGAGACAGATATTTAATTATTGGATTATAATAATTTTGTTTATTCTCAAAATATGTACCTACTTTATCAGCAGTTTCAAACTTGAACTAACAAAAAATGCGAGTGTAGTCACTATGTATTATAAGAAACCCAAAAATACACAGAAAGAAAAATTATATTAAAAAATATCCTTCTTGATGAGTAGGTTCGTATAATAATATATGTACATACGTGACTTAATTGCTACATATGTTTTTTTTTTCAATTTGTATGTTGTATTATGTTTGTTTATATGTTGCAGTTAGGGCCAGGTGAAAATGAGTTGAAATAAGAATCGAGCATTTTTCGCATGGACGAAACAAGACAACACAAAGAAATGTAGATGCAAACGAAAGTCGCAAGTTTTTTTTTTCAACGAAGGCGACATTACTTTCTTTCTTTCAAAATTATGTTCAGTGTAGTGAGATTAGATTAGCATACCAAGCACGATGACCAATGACACAGAAGTAGTTTTTGTCCGCGACGCGGTTTGGTTTCGGTCTTGCTCAATCCATGCGGCATTGTATATCGATGACAAACAAAAAGTTATCAGTTCATTGCGTAAATAATTATATAATGTTCGTATTTATTTAATGAAATCTTTTCTTTAAGTCTATATTAACTGAAGCAAGAAATGTTCATACAATAATTATACCAAATTACTGGGTTCTTTATTGTTATTAAGAATATATTTGAACCGTCTAAGATTAAAATGTTGATTATACTATGCAAAATACGGGCTAAGCCCATTTCATCTATCATCAATTGTTAGTTTGTTGATACATAACAAAAATCGTTCCCTAACGAGGCATACTTTCAAAAATAAACAAAATTTATTAGGGCAACAAGTGCGTCAATGATTAAATAAATCCAATTTATATCTGCCAAATAAATATTGCTTCACGACGATATATTGACGACTTTATAAATATCATGTTTCAACAATAATTAATTAATCAGTAGTTTAAACCCAGATAGATAAACAAACCAACTTAAGTTCAATTCAAATAAAAAATATTTGTAATGCAATCGAGTAAATTTCCTTCCACAACTTTCAATCGCAGGTATTTTATTTATTTGCTTAGCAAAACATATATATGTATGTAGAAAATTAGTCACCGTTTTTGCAAACACTGTTATATTTTCCTTGTAGCATACTTTATTGAATAAACGTCACATCCACTTAATATCAAAAAATAGAAATCCACCTCTTTTTTAATTCTACACATGATTGACTCACCTAGGTCATCGAAATACTCGTATACAAAATCAATTACCTTGTTATAATTTTTTATTATCATTATTTGATAAGATATTAAAAAAATGCAATCGATGAATTTATTGTAAAAAATGATTGAATATTTTATATACGATAAAAGTAATACAGATGTAACTACAGGGTGATTTAGTTTGCCGTGATCCAGTTTTTAAGCTTAAAAAAAAAAATATGGAAGACTTCAAAAGTGGGTCTCGTAATTCTTATGAAAAGAAAGTTTGTGTGTGGGAAGAAGTTATTCGTTCCTTAAACGAAAAATTTGGCAAGTTAAAAGTTATTGGTTCGCTATGACCTGAAACACGTTTATTGAATACAAATTATGAGTTAAGACACGTGTTATTGTTGTCTCGCTGCTATCATGAGTTTATGAATAGGGCTGTTAATGTACACATTAGAGTTACTGACTATTCAAATGGATTTTAACTTCATGTTTTTGCATTTTCATGTACAAATTTGGGTTAATGTGAAACATTTCTTAATGTTCACATTAGTAGCTCCACAAAACACGCGAAGTTTAGTTTTTGTGACATTGCAGTACCTCAAAAACTATCCGTGCAAATTCCGGAAATTGTACAGGAATTTCAATAAACCCAGCCAAAGCTTTATGGATTTTTGTATCCGCAAGTTTCTCTTATTTCACTTCAAACATCGACCATCAATCATGCACGCAATCGTCTCTTATGTATTTTATATGAGTGTCTACAAAAAAACTAAGCTAATGCATAAACTATGACATGACAGCATAATTTATATTGAGGAAGAATTCATAACATCATAAATATTGCACTAGGTCAAGACACTTACACTCAGGTATAATGGTTGTATGATGACGCAAAATTGCAATTAAATTACCACTCACACACGAAGTTCCTCCTCTTAAATCCTTCCCTATTTTCCTAAAGCTCGCACTGTGTTCAACATATTAATGGTAGTCACAACCCCTTTAGTGCGCGCACAAATAATACATACCTAAATACATACATATGTACAATGAACAACAATAATCATTTATATTGTCAAAGTATTTCTACAAAAAAAAAAAAATCACATTATTTACCATCACATAATACTATCTTCATTTTGAAGTTAAACCAATCGGAAGGATTTATTTCTTGTGAAAGAGTGTGTAATCAAGTTCTTGGGAGAGTTGAAACCAAAATTCAATCTTTGTAAACGATATATTTATGTGAAGTCAATATCAATTTTGGTAATCAAATACAAATGTACACTCCTTTTCAACAGAATAGGTACACGAATTTTCAAATGCAAAATACCATTTTTTTTCAAAATTGTGAGCGAAGCTATAATTTTATTGATAGTAATCGATTGATTGCAATTTAGGCTAGTGGACTTAGAAAAATAATTCATAAATCTTTGGCCTTTCCCACTATAATTGGCTCCCAAAGTGTTTAACGTAGAAGAAAGTATTTTTTTTTGTTCAAGTGAATAGGTACAAAATGTGCTGGTCATGAGAAATTAAACAAATATTTTTATAAAAAAAATATTGTATTTATCAATTTAAGAAATGGGTACTAGCACCTTGTTTCATGACAACCTCACAATTTCGCTTTGGTATCGTATCGTAAAGATGCTTTAAATAATCTAGCGAAATTCACCGCCAAGAATGTTTAATGGCTGTACTTAAGGATTCTTTGGCTTAATATTGATAACCAAATTCTCCATTTTTGATTAAATTTAGGTTTGGGGAAACGATGGCCGTTGAAGAAAAATTCTTATTCTGTTGCTCAATACAATTCTTGACTATGCGTGCCGCCTTGATGGGAGCGTTGGCTTGTTGAAAAGTCCAGTTTATGGAGCCGAAAATATCGGTAAATTATTCCCCAATATTCCTTTGTATATATTTGCCGTCATTCTTGATAATGGGAACTATAGATCAACAGTTCCATAGTAGCTTATCGCTCCCCTTACCGTAACACTATCCTTCTCTGATGTCTTTTTGCTAAAAAACGCTCATCATTTCTTACATCATGAAAGTAATAATTATATTCGTCTGGACCATCTTAATTAAATTTCTTTTCATCGGAAATCACCACGTAGCGCCATTGTTCCTTCCAAGTCATATGATGTTTTGAAAATTCTCGGCGCATACACTTCCGTTGGTGGTTTAATGGTGGTTTCTTTTTAAGTTTGAGACGTTTAAAGTTATTTTAACATTTTAATACTCTTCGAACTGTAGCATAGCTTGCACTTACACCAGATAATTGCTTAATTTTTGCCACAGTATGAGAGGAATTCGATGCACATCTTAAATTTGATCTTCGATCAGCTTCTGTAGTTGCTGTTTTCTTGACTCCTTTCATTTCCATAAGAACTTTTATTTCTTGTGTAAGGACAAACCACATTCGCACTTCTACCAATTTTTGTTTCTTTGGCACGCCCACTTAAACCATGGTCCTCAAGAACATCGATTTTTGCTTTTTCAACTGTTTTAAGCGATGTTGCCTGGCCAATTGTTTTTGAAATTTCAGAAAAAAAATTTACAGAACACACTAAAATCTATTAGACAAGAAGTGTTTGTACCTCAGAATATCCACTATTAATGAAAATAATAGCTGTGTACCTATTACGTTGAAAACTAAAATAAACATAATTTTTTTCAAAGAATGATTTCCAATGCAAAAAGTGGACAGATCTCAGTGCTTTTTGAAATACTTTTTCTAAACTCATTCATAAGTTAAAATTTTGATCATACGGTTAACTTTGACGGTTAAAAATTTGAATTCGCTAACCATACTTGGTAAAAAATAGTATTTTGCATTTGAAAAACAGTGTACCTATTCTGGTGTAGGTATGTACATTATATACTTACCTAGGTTAAAAATAAATTACAGAAATGTGTTTTGACCTTTATGTGTATGCGAATAATGAAAAGCGGTGATCGAAATTCATCTTTATTAAGCCTTCGCAGGACTGAAAAACGTGAAAACTTTTAGTATATCCTCCGTTTCACTTGAATAAATAAATTTTATGGAACATTAATTTATTTAATTCATGTGATTCATTCAAGATGTTAAAGCATTTTCTCTTTATTTTCAACCACAAGTAGTCGACTGGCAGAAATAGAAGTTAAGTAATGATGAAGATACGACTAAGTAATGTATGGATGCACCTACGACAAGAATTAATAGAATTCAAAAAGGAACAAAGAAATCAAGAGGGAAATGTCGTTACAGAATGTAAATATGACAGGACATGCGAAAAATGTGAGTGTATGTTCTAAGTTTTGTTTTGATGACATTTCTAGACTTGATGGCGTCTTTCTTTTGAAATGAAATGTATTGGAAAATTCGAGTTGAAAGTTCTTATCTTTTGCATATGGGCCAGAAGCAACGATGCGGGGGACGTTTTTTTATAATTCATACATATGTATGTATGTATTGCACACATAATTGACTCTATTAAATCACTTATTGCACTTATGTACAGGGTGATTCCCATTAGATGTGACAAAAATCTTGAGCGTACAGGTTGGGCCTAGAGTCTAGACAAAAGAAACAAAACTTATAATGAGGGGGTACCTTACTAACATTGAATACAAATATTTAAAAAAACCGCTACAGTCACAGTATACGCATAAGATTTTTTTTTTTAAGCCAGCAAACCCCATCGGTTGCTGTAATATTCATTTATCCGGAAAGTTTCAAATTTAAAAAAAAAAAATCAGTTCGAAACGAAAATAACACGTTGAATATAGAATATTAATACTACAGCTCAAAAATGGTTCTAATTATTTAGTTAACTCGCCAGTAATTTGTTTAAGAGCTTAATTAAATAAATTAAATTGGGTGCCGCAACGGCTCGTGAAGAACCCGGGCCTTGTGACTAGCAACTCGCAACCATTCCTGTGTGCGCTTGTCGACAGGGATGGAAGGGACTTACAATTTTATGCCAAATCCGAACGGCTAAACGAGAAGCACCTATTCATGGCAAGTGATACTCTTGGAGGATTTGTCCATTACTCGCAAGAGGCAGTATCCCTGAAAAAAACTTTTGAGTTTTTGGTAAACGAGGCTCGGAAAAGAACCCAGACCTATAGCGTGACAGTCCAACGCACTAACCATTACGCTACGGGCTGCTGCCTTAAAGAGCTTACTGAGTTTAAAATACTCAACTACATTTTATGAAAAATTGGTCCTTATTCAAATTTTTTTGCGACAAATGTTCATAACCCTGAAGCTACACGAGCCAGTACTGGCTTACAAGTTTCAATACATTTAAATTTTCTTACTGACACATACAAACCTGAGCAACTTGCTCGTCAACTGGCTTGCCATTTTCGAAGCCAGTTGGGAAGCCAGTAGAGAAGACAGTCGTTCAGACTTGTATATAAAGCTATATAGATAGCTTTTCGTTGGAAATTTAAGGCAAAATTAAATATTTTTTCTACTACAACTTTTAATGAGAGGACCAAGAATTTTTAACATTTCCAAAGTAGGCAACTGTCAAATATGATTGAAGGATGGCTATGATTATGATGAAATATACTAAATCAAATCTAAATCAGTTTTTTGAAAGTATATTTTTTGCTTGGGAAAAATGAGAGTCTTGGGGATTTAGGTGACATTTCGAACACTCTGTTACCGATTTGTTGTTTGTAGGATGTCAAAATAAATTGAAAGATTGCTACGGAGATGATGCATTGAAAAACTTAAAGATATCTAAATTTTTTGAGATTAAATTTTTTTTCCGATGCCAAAGCAAATTCAATAAAATTGTATATCTGGAATCCTAGATAGGCTGTCCTAGTAAAAGTTGAACGTGGCCGCAGATACTTGAAAGCAACTTGCTTACAAGTTGCCTGCCGCCTACGTCACAGCATATTCACGTATACGAACTTGACAGTCAATATATGTAGCCAACTGGCTTGCCAGTACTGGCTCGTGTAGCCTCAGGGTTATGTATGTAATTAGGGCAAGTTTTGGATTCGCAAGAAAATTCGAACTCAAGATATTAATCTGGCCTAGTGATGTATCAAACCGAAAATTTTTTAAACCCAGTTAACTCGATTTCAAATTTTTCGTACGTTCTTTTTGCAACTCGAGTTGGTTAACTCGAGTTGAAACAAAAATTCGCAAATACATTTCATGCGCTGTTTTTCTAAATCGAGTTGGCTAACTCGGTATGAAGCCAAAATTGATGAATACTTCGTTGTTTTTTAATGATTCGGTTCAAATAAAATTAAGCAATTCAAATGGTTATCAATTCAAGTTTAATCTTTAACGCCAAAAATGAGCTGAACTTTTATATTTATGAATATATATGTAAATGCATATTGGATATAGGTATATAGGTACATAAATATAAAGACATGTTCTTTTGTGCACTTTTCGTCGACATATATGAATGAATGAATATGGGTATGGGGTTTTGCACTGCGACCTAAGGATCTATTGTGCCCGCTACTGGAGTTGGATGAGGGTAGACATCTTACAACTCTTCCCCCAAATTTATTTCTCTTAGAAATTTATTTCGTAGACACCCTTGAAGGTGACTGAATCTTCCGACTATTTTTGACTTCTCTAAAATTTACTTCATGGTTAGAACGAGAGAAAAGTTGTAATTAAAAAAAAAAAAAAATATTTGTGGATTTTTTGACGTTCTCTTTTGTAAATTCGGGAGAGTTAGACTAATGTAAACACCGTCCTTCAATGAAATTTGACAGTTTACGGCTTGACAGATGGACAAAAAACTATATTTTGACGTCTAATATATATTTCGTTTCAAATGTCACACTGAAGCCCTCAAATCGCTTGTTTAAAAAAAAAATCGGATTTTCATAGGAAAAATTCGGATTTTTTCAGAGGGTTTTGAATCAATCAAAATCGTAGCCATCCTTCAATGGAATTTGACAGTTCATGGCTTGGCAGATGGGCAACAAACTATATTTTGGCGTCTAATATATATTTCGTTTCAAATGTCACCCTGAAGGCTTCAAATCGCTAGTTTAAAAAAAAATCGGATTTTCATAGGAAAAATTCTGATTTTTCAGAGGGTTTTGAATCCATCAAAATCGTTGCCATCCTTCAATGGAATTTGACAGTTCATGGCTTGGCAGATGGGCAACAAACTATAATTTGACGTCCAATATATATTGCATTTTAAATGTCACCCTTAAGCCTTCAAATCGCTAGTTTAAACAAAATCGGATTTTCATAGGAAAAATTTTGATTTTTCAGAGGGTTTTTAATCCATCAAAATCGTAGCCATCCTTCATTGGAATTCGACAGTTTATGGCTTGACAGATGGGCAACACACTATATTTTGACGTCTGATATATATTTCGTTTCAAATATCACCCTAAAGCCTTCAAATCGCTTGTTTAAAAAAAATCGGATTTTAATAGGAAAATTTCGGATTTCTTAGAGGTTTTTTAATCCATCGTCATCGTAGCCATCCTTCAATGGAATTGTATAGTTTGTAGTTTGACAGATGGTGGAAGAATTTTTTTTTAACTACGAAATTTGAGATTTTTTAGAGGTTTCTTAATCCACCGTCATCGCAGACATCCTTCAATAAAATTTGACAGTTTGTAGTTTGACAGATGGTGGAAGAACTATATTTTTAGGCAATTGGTCTCAAATCACTTTTTTGTGAAGCAGTAAAAACCGTGAAAATTTCTGATTTGTATCGCCTTTTATATTTTATTAGTCCATTATTCCATCAATTAACTTGCAACTCGGTTTAAAATTTTATAAAACGGTTTTTTTTAACCCAAATAACAAACAGTATACGTTTAGCGTGAGTCGATTCCGAAACAAAAACCGAGTTGATTAAACCGAGTGCTATTAGTATTTTCTAATACTTCCCTTTACAAACCGAATCGAGTTGTCTTTCGGTTCGGGTGAAATCTAACTCGAGTTAAAAAAAAAATCAAACCGAGTCAACTCGAGTTGTGCTTAATTCGAGTTGACTCGGGTTAGCAAACCGAGTTGACACATCACTAACCTGGCCTTGCTTTTCAATGATAGAGAACTCGTGGGTTCAAAAGTCCAAAGTGGGTTATTATGTCTGTCTGCACCACGAACTGTTGCCTAAACCGCTCAAGCACAAGCTATATTCTTCCCACTTTGGACTAAAGGTTTTTTATTTATTTTCACTCCCCTCCCCCCGCATATTTTTAAAACAATGACTAAAAGTTTTTGAAACATTAATTTTCAAACTCAAAATTTTGAAGGAAGAAAAGAAGCGATATTCAAGTTTACAAACAGGTAGGTATAACATCGCATTTTTAGTGTTACGGTTGTATTTTTTAATATTTTGTTTTCCGTTTTTAGTATTTTTTTTTTTAAGAAAATTGCCCTCCTGCTCCTGCCTAAACGGGGGAATAGACGCCCCCTCCACTACGATTTTTTTTATTGTATCAACCCAAACCACCCTCTACCTTTTTTCCACCTCATGCGAACTATCCCGTATATAAAAAAAAAATAATATTTAAGAAAATCCCCCTACGATTTTTGAATTTTCTTTTTCATAATTTCATATTTATTAAATAAATCAGATGATTAGATGAGATGTATTTTCTTTTATTTTTCAGTAAGATTGATAAAAATTGCACCAAATCTATAACATCTGTATTATTTGTCTTTTTGACATTTTATGATAAGTGTGTTTTACTGAGCATATGAGCTACCGCCCGAACAAGCTAATTAAAATTTAATTTTACATAAGGTACCTAAGTACCTTTCTTAGGTTTTTTTTCGAATTAAAAATATGTATGTCATATCTTGCTAAAATGAAACCTATGACAGGACCACAAAAGCCTGTTGATAACAAGAAAGAAAGGAAATATAAGTAGACCGTCTGAAAACTAATAAAATGAAGTGACTATGACATAAGTAGGTACCAGTAGGTACCTTACCTACATTATTTAGGTATGTACATAAAAAACATGATTTAATTTTAAGGCCACATTTGTTACGTGATGTTAACAAATTAACTCCTTTGTTAATGTCTACGTAATTACCTACTGGGGGATTGCTCATAAATGTGATACGAGTTAAGATATCCTTGAAAGAAACGATACAACGTGTCCTGCTTCGACAACAAAAAAAAACCTAAACTTGAATCATCACTTTGCAACAATTCAATCAAGCATTTTACAATGTCGTTACAAAATTATTCTTTCTTAAGTCCCATGCAAATATTATTTTGTGCGTTTTGTTTGTTAATCTTGGGGCGGTGTGTACACGAGAGATGGATATAAAATTTTGGCTGCGAAGATAAGTCGTAATTGGGACTCTATGTAAGCAGAGACCCATCAGTATATAAACAATGCACACGCCATCAGTTTCTTATCACTCGAAATTGAGTTTATCTTTGTACATATTTCGTATTGCTGTTTACCATTGGAGACGACAATGTTTCAATTGAGACATCAACGTAGTAGCTATGTAGGTTAGGTACCTTTAAATTGAAGCGACAAAAAACAAAGATGAATTTATTTACATGGAATTAGTTATCTTGAATTAACAAAGTTAAGATGCTTTGTGAAGGCAAATGTTTTTTTTATGGAATCTGTCCTTATAAAAAAATACATGCATAGCATTAGAATACGACATAATCCACTATTAAATTTAGGTACCTACAATAAACATAGACCTGTTATTTTAAAGCTACACATATTCGTTCATGGGACTTTAAATCTGTAGCTCTATAGACTTAAGTCTAGAAAATGCTGAATAACCTTTGTTATCAGTCTCATTTTATCCAAGTGAATATTTAAAATTTTTTGACAAAAGATTTACTACATGTAAAAATAAAAAACTACGCACATTAAGTACATAACAAAAAAATTAACTGTTTTATCTCAACCTGGTTATATTTGGTACCCTTATCGTTCATCATTCCTTATTTTAATTTGTTCATATCTATGGCTATTTTTGAAAATTCTTCAAGCGTGGGGTGTATTAAAATCTGAATACACAAGCTTCTCAAATGTGTTTTTATACAAAACATAATAATTATATAAATCATAAGATATCAAAAAGAATGCAAATATTTTCAAGGTGAATTCCTGGATGTCAGTGACATTACCCAAATTTCTAGCCAGACTAAGCAAACTAACGGGTGTATTTTTATTAGAACGATTGATAAAGAAAATAAAAATGGGGAGACTCATGCCAAGTTTCCTATCAAATGTTGTTTATTTTTTAAAGAAGCATCCCTTTACTATGTACAAATCTGCATTTACATATATTTTTTGAAATCCTGCTGCTTTCGCTGGGTATTTAATTTCAAAATTCTATCGACGAATGTAATAAAAAAATATGTAATACCCTTTTCTGCAGCTTTTACTTTTTGTTAAAACCAATTTTTATTTCTAATACCTACGTAATGTAGGTAGGCTTGCAATAAGCAGGAGCAGAGCATTCAAGTTGTATACATCAATAGTTCACAAATTAGTTTTTTTTTATTTTTATTAAGAACCAATTTAGCCAATTTTTCGATAATCAGTTCAACCTTAGATAGTGTCTATTTATTCGACGTTAAAAGCTATTTTTTTGACTCAGCTAGATTTCAAGTTTAGTAAGTCTTTACTGAACAAACGGCTTTGAGAGATATCTCAGGTTTAATTTGCTGGATTAAGTGCCAGTTTAACCATAACTTATCATCTTCGATTCATTGATTACTGCGCAACTGGTAAATTGAGTATGATGATTGTTGACCGAAGAACATACTTCAAATTTAGTTAAAATTATTTGTGTATTTACAACAGACCATAACTTTCTCTGATTAAACTTTGGCACTGCTAAATCGTTGGTTAAAGCTTAAATTAAATGTTTTAGAGATCGTATGAGTTAGTGTTTTAGTATCGTAACAAGGGGAATAAAATGTTAAGCTGGCCATAAACGACCGAGCCGAACGGCTCGCAACCAATTTAGAACAAAAAAATTATTCCTCAGAAGACGAAATTTAAGGTTTGAAAAATAATTCCGTTATTTTTTGCATGACAATTACGACTTTTGAATTTTTACATATATTAATTGTAAATTCCTTTTTTGTATTTTGAAGTCCTGATGTCAAAAAACGTTACGATTAATTAAAAAAAAAATTAAGTTTGAAAAAAAGTCAGAAATGGATATATAGAACACTCTTCCATACGAATTCGAAATCTATGAAAACCAAACATCAAATTTCCATTAATTTTTAATTATTAATTTTTATAATTTTACTTTAAGTGATAAAAACATAAAACAAAAAGTTAAATTTATTTTAGTGGATATGCCTTCTTTTATACCAGACTAGCGGTGCCGGTAGACGTTGTTCTGCCCTTTTCAGTAGGTAGCGCGATTTTTCATTCTATTCTCAACCGGGTACACGTACAAAGAGGGATGTTAACCGACAAGTGAGCACGCCCCATACAATTGACCATGTGAGGATCACGGGAATTCAAGATTAATGCCACAAACATCCCGCAATTGTCCTTGCGACTTATAAATTCTCATAGTGAAAGTGAGACGCTTAAATACGAATGGCAGGTCGCTCGAATGGAAAATTTCGTGATATAGTTTGTGGCTTCGTTTTCATCGTTCAAGGATTCGATTTCAATTTCTTTACATATTCCCATAAGGCCGACGCCTTTGGGCAAGTATTCAATTCATCTGTCGGATTTTATGTTGAAATGACAAGCCGCCTATGAAGAAAATAACCTGACAGCATAATCATTTCGCCACTGAAACGTTTTCATCATTTCGTATATCTTTCAACATGCGATTGATGGCTCTCCATACACGTTTGTCAGCCATTGGGCACTTGTCGTAGGTGATAATGTTTCATTGTTGCAATACTTTCGCCATCGCAGACTTCTTTGAAATGTTGCATGTAGGTTCTACATCCATTTGCAGATTTAATGTCAATTTCAATGCAGAATGGTCCAGCCCCCTTCTTACAACGTAGAATCAATCAAAATCAGTGAAATCAGAAGAAAAAATTCCAATTCCACTGAAAGCATCAAAAAAGAAAATGCCACCATTTCCGTTATCGATTGCTTGCATCAATTCATTGAACATCTTGACTCAATGAGTCGTATTGAGTCAAGATGTTCAATGAATTGATGCAAGCAATCGATAACGGAAATGGTGGCATTTTCTTTTTTGATGCTTTCAGTGGAATTGGAATCACTTTGACACCTGTTTCTTGACATCTGTCACTTTGTCACGAACGGTCCAGCCGTTTTCAAGTTTTAAGCAGTCGCACAAACCACGATTCATTTTTATATAATAGATTGGAATAAGTCGATAAAAAACGTATGAAAATCATAAAGCGCATTAACACTTAATTATGAAAAATACTGAAAATGAACTTTGGTCCATAAAATTTCCTAGAAAAGTACATTCAATTTTATTCGGAATTGGTTTTAAAAACACTTCAACATTTGTAGGAGTAAGTTTTAGTATTTGTTTCACAGTTTTTTTTTTTTTAATTAAATTTCTTTTTTACCTTTTTTATTTTTATCCATTTTAGTAAAACAAAAATTATTTAGAACACATTAAACGCAGTTATTTTTTTGTCAACCTTAAGATATATAATAGTCTTATTTAAAATAATTTTGTTTCCTCATTTCTACCTCGTTTTGATTTTTGTTCACAATATTTAAAAAAAAAAGTCGGTCTTACTTATTTAGCCCTGAAAAGGATCCAAACCAGAATTGAAACGTCGTCGGCAAATAATCAATAAATTTTGAATTAAAACAAAGACAGCATTTTTGGGTTTTTTAATTAAAGATTTTATATTATTTATTTACTCAGCGAAAATGTAACTTCTATTTATATACTTTTCCAGCTGACTGCACTTTTGCCCATGGATATAGAGCATATAAGCACCAAAAATCTCACTATTGTTAATATATTGTGAGTACTTAAATACTCTATATCAACGGTGACCATCCGTCCCGGGTTTCCCTGGACTGTCCCGTTTTTCAATAGCATGGTCCCGGGTTTTTATTTAAGAAACCCGGGACGTACATGTGTCCCGTATTTGCACACTTTTTGATGTTTTTTTTTGTTTTGTTTGATAGTAAGACAAATGGAGACAAAACAAGTCGAAATAAAATTAATAAACTAAAAGAAATAAGGAAAATAGCTTAAATTTTATTTATCTTGTACGAATATTTAAATCAGTGAGAAAGATCTTTTAAAGAACTTGAAATATTAAGTTGATTAATTCTAAGTCATGTACCCCTGGTCAGAAATAAAAGCATGTTTGGCTTTTGTGAACCAAAACCGAAGTGAAACAAGAATTAATGACTCTCAGTTGCCTGTTGAGTTTGTTTGCTTAAAATGATGTCTCAAGATTCGAAACTATTAGAAAATGGACTGGAAACAAATAGACAGGTTAATATTTGTACGCATTTCTCAGAAGAAAAAAACATTTGCTTTTTAAAGCTTTTACAAATTTTCCAATTCAATTTGTGTTTGCCAGGTTCTAATTCGTTTTTTGAATAATTATTCATTAATGAATAATATGTGGACGAGCGAAAAATCCAAAGTTAATTTTAAAACTCTAAAAGCCATGTTAATTGTTAAATGCTGTAATAACAATTTAAGCTGCCACGAATTTAAAAAAATTTAAAAGAAAACAAACAATTATAAAATATTTTTTCAGCACAAAAGTATTAACGGCAAATATTTTGTAAGTTGTAAGCTTGGCTTAATCTGCATAACGAAATGTTATGTTTTTGTAGTTTTAAAAAATGAAGCTTTACATAGCATGTTCATTTAATAAGTTAAAGACTAATTTGTTAACAGAAGACTGAATTATTTTATTAATGAAATAAATGTTAAGTTTTAGGTTCCTTTAATTTTAAGAATTTCTTTTCGTTTGTTTTTCTGTTATTTTTTCTCTCTTTTAACAGGTTGGTATGTATATAGATATGTATCAAAATAAAAATTAAGGAAAAGACTAATATTTTTGTTTTACGTTTATGTTCAGAAATATGGTTACCGTATCTATATCCCATCTCCTGCGGTTATAGGGAAATTAAGCATTAAGCGTTTGTTTTTGAAACGTTCCTAAAAAAATTGTCCCACCTAGTACAAATTTTGGATATATGGCAAATACGGAACCCAAAAATGTGTGGTTTATAGAGCAAAAGTGCAACGGGGATAACCCCAAACGATAGAGAATATTCGAATTAGTATAACTGCATCTTTAACTCAGTTTCCCGAAAAAGTGGTCTGTGGGGCACTTAAGTATTCTGCCGGCGATTTATCTAGTACAAAATGTTTGGAACCAATAATTGTCTCCGAGCCGTTCGGGTCAGTCGTGCATGGCCATCTATAAACCAATTGCTTGAGTGTTTGGAGAATCAATACTCAACAAAAAATTTGTTGACTGTGTTGTTCACCATTTTGAAATATGCCTTTTTCTCAGCAATTTTGACAGCAGAAGAGCTTTGTTTCTTTTAAATTTACGATATAAATTGTTGATAAACTGTAGATTTCAAAGTAAATTATTGTTTTATTCAAACCAAAAATAATATTAATTCTGGGTAAAATCCTGTAACACTAAATTTGACATAAATAACCTTTACCCAAAATAAAATTAATTGTAGGCGGAATTGTTTAAACTGAAATACAAAAAAAAAAGATTATCTATTTAACGGAACCCCAAACGCAAAGTTTTGCCAACAACAAAAAAAACTAAATATAAATATAAATCTTATAATTTCTTTAATTATGATTGTGACCTTTTATAAATTATAATAATTTCTTGTTTTGTAGCCTACAAAACAAGAAATTATAAATCTTATATGTAGTTCTTCCTTAGAACACTAAATATACTTAAACAAATTAAGTAGACAAAGACGAAAAAATTATTATTATATTACGTATTACAATTTTTTCTTATATAATAAATGTTTATACAATCTACACGAAAAGCTTCACTAATAAAAGATAAATCTTAGGGATTTTGTGTATGGAAGTCGTAAGGAAAGTCATTTAAACCCACTTAAGATGGTGATAAATACAAAAATAAAATGAAGAACAAGGATTGAATTTATTATAAGTTTAAGGATAGGCAGACCCAAAGATTTCTGTCTATAAGCACTGAGAGCAAAATGTATGCAGATTTAACATTGGTTCTGAATTTTATACGGTATTTTCAGTATGAATTTAAAGTGTGAGCTAAGAGTACCAGGCGGAATCCTTAAATCAAATTTAAAATTGATATTAAAACATTCGATGCGAAAACTAGAGACTCAATGTATAGGGAAGGTGTTTCTATTTGACTTATTTAAATTTAAGTAAAAATATTATAATTGATTTGGATGATACCTAATTAAAAACGAATTAACAGAAAAAAAGAATTATACTATCCAAACTGAAATGGTTGCATTAACATGTTGGATCCAACTAGCTGAATTCTGAATAACAAATTGAGGTAATGCGAAAAAAATCGCAATTATTTTCTGCTGAAAACTCTCACTTTCTACATATACAGTATTTTATGTACATGTACATATTATACATATACTTATACATACATGTAACTTGTACCTACTCAGAATTTCGTTTGCACAGTTTTGTAATTTACCTTTACGAAGCGTTCCGTATACACAGATTGTTTTGATAGAAAGGTCTTTTCTCCAACACACAAACCACTATACTAAAATTCCAGGAATATGGCCCAATTTCGTTTCATTTTGCATAACGCTTTTTTTTATTTGCTATTTTTGAGGAGGTTGATGAATGATTTTAACCGGAGGTACCACTGCAGGTCGTATTATATGTGAACCCCCAACTCATAGTGAGAAAGGGTCAAAAAGAGATAATAATCAACCACTCAAGGGTAGGTAGATAGGTAGTTAGTTTGAAAGGACTTTTGAATTCTATAGCGGTAATGGGGTTTACTGAGGTATCTTTTCAAGTTATTTACTTCATTTTTTTAGGTTGCTAAAATAGAGTTCTGTTTTTTATTTAAGCTGGATGTGATTGAAAATTCTTCTTTTTTTTTCAAAGTTGTACAAGTGGATATAAAGGGTTTAACTTTCTTATCATTTTTTGAATGTACATTTTTTCACATATAAAGTCGAAAATATCACTTATTGTTTAGAGGGGAATATTGACAGTACACACAGTATTGATTTAGCTTATCGATGCCGCCTTTGCAAAATCATTTAAAACTGTGAGTTTAAAAACTAAACCTTAGGTTTTCAAAAAAAGAAGAGATGACAATTTTATTAATTTTTTGAACTTAATTCTATTTTCGTTATATTTCATTATGGGTATTTTATTTTTTGTTTTGGAACAACCGAAAAGAAAATGCAACACTGATGTATTGCACAAACTACCTATATCTTGAATTTAACAACTAGGAAAGACATTGACAGTGTTCCATAATATTTTAATGTCGTTGAGGAGAAAATGTCAGAAACAAGTTAAAATAACAATGTTGAAATTTTTGATTAATTTAAATCAAATGCACGACTGGGACGCACTTACTCGTTCTCATGTTCAGTGGTTTATGTAAAGTTTCAGTATTTTCTGAAAACATGGATATGAAAATAATTTTCAAAAGCTAAAGTAGTTCGAGCTCATAAAAAAGACAGTATTTGATTACTTAAATAAATAGAAAAAAAAGCTTAAAATACAAATACAAAAGAAAAATAACCGGAGAAACGTTGGGAAAAAAATGAATTAGTTTTAATTAATTGCATTATTCTCGAATGAGCATAAACCACCGATATTTAAAAATTCAGCTTAAAATACATTTTACAAAAAAATTCAAAAGTTCAAAATACAATTTAAATTAATTTATAATATGCAGATAAGAAATTAATTTCAAAAAAGTTCATCAACTCGATTTTAAAAACTGGATTTTCGAAATAAACAATGAGAAATTCGAAAATATGAAAAATGTTTCGATGGAAAGTTCTATTACTAATAACGCAAACTAAAATAGTTATTTCTTCAAAAGTAGATCACAACAAATAAATAAAAATATTTTTTTATCAAAATCTTTGGAGCCGTTTTCGAAAAAGATTAAATTTTTCTTACCTCTTTTTTCTTTGTTTATTTTTTAAAAACAAAATTATTAAAATGTATGTAATTAACAAAAATTTTTTCATTAAAATTGTATCAGCCGTTTTAGAGAAAAAAAATCCTTAGCGTATACAAAAATAAGTATAGCAAATACCGTTATTTTTAGTCTTATAAAAATCAGATAACGTGTAAGCAACCTGCCCAAAAAACACTAGGTACCAAGTTTGAAGGAAATGATCAAACCGTTTACTCTGCAGTCGCGAGGAAGACATACAGATTTGCAAGACTCAATTTTTGAGTCTTCCCTATCACCGTATCACCGTATTACCTATCAGGTTTGATCCAAATCTCGAGTTCATGAATCGTTTATATGGCAAGTAGAATTGCAAATTAAAAAAAAAAAAATTCAGGTTGCTATTCTTTAAAATTAAATTTAAGATTTTCCATGTATTTACGGCAAAATAGTTACAACAATCAAAAATCATTTATTTAAAGTGTCCACCACTGATAATCCCATAATGATAAAAAAGGTGGTACAAAATATGAAGTTATTTGTTGCATAAATCCATAAACACCATTTTATGGACGTTAATACTGCAAGAAAACGTATTCTGAGAATTCTGGTAGTCTTTTCAGTATTTACACGCAACCTGAAATACACGTGTGTATGGAATATGAATAACATAGTATGACTAAATTGCAGCTCCGCGCTCATCCGCATCTCCTTTTCTGTGGGCTCAACAACATAAATTTCCATGCTTAGCCTATAATGCGAATGCGAAGTGACACAAATTTCTTGTGAAATTTTACTTCCGAAAATTATATCGCTATGAAAACAGTAAACTAAAAACCTTTTTTATATATTTATTTTCTTTGCTTTATTTCTTGTAAAAAAAATCTACCAAATTGCTCAAAATTTAAAGTTTCAATGTCAGAATAGAATAATAAAAACTAATTCGATCGATGTTGCTACATTTTAATTAATGAAGTTCTTTTGCGCTTAAAAATAACATTTCATCTTCCCATCATGGTTTCCACACTCACCAAAACTAATCACTTCTGATTTGGGATCAATGCTATATTTAAGTTAAGACGATAACATAAATGACACTTAGAATTACATTAAGGTCACTGGGGGAGTAGAGCATTATTGTGTTATTTTTTCTAAATATATGAAAACAAATCCTGTTTAGCTATTTCACCATAAGATGAAATAGATAATGTCCTAAAAAACTGGTTTTGACTGTTATAAAGGTATATTTTCTTATTCGTCTACCTAAATGAAGAAAATTGCATCATTTGGGTTGCATCACATCCAGTATATTTTCACATTGATTTCAGTTTTCAGTAATTTATCTAGGTATAACTTTCGAGCAATCTTAACCACTCTCAACAAAATTTGTCTTAACAGCGATATTCTTTTGCAATGCACTCTGATTATTATAGATTGTAATTTTTAAACTCAAAAGGAATGATGACAAATTGTTTTTTTTTTGTTGTTTGTATCATTGATTGTTCATTTGATAGCGCCACTCCATTTGATTTCCACATAACTTATTAGAGATAGAAGAAGAAAATAATAAAAAAAAAAAACCTATAGACCGCATCAACCACCATCAAGTTGTGATATAAGACGGCAAATATCAAATAACTCACTTTTGCATTTCTCTCAATGATCCTGGGAAGCCATACAAATCTTGATTTAGCAATTCTTTACACATCAAAAGCATTAGAAGAGGAAAAACAAAAGGGGTACAAACAAGGGCGCCTCTTGCGGAATTTATGTCTAACTTACTAGCTAATTTTATAAATATCAGTATGTCTGTGGATGATTGAATATCATAAAGTTCTCCTTGTTTCCAAATCGAAATAGATTCCATAAACTCTCGCCTTGGATATGTGTACTGTAAAGACATCCGATACACATCGTGTTCTCGGATTCATTTCGTGTATCTCGTACCTCTAATCGGCTTCTAAATACGAGAGACTCACGAACAAGCATGTACGTTGTACTTTCAGATAGAACACACACACAAAAACACAGTGGGAAACATTCATAGACTAAGTCTGGAAGCAAAAGTCACAGTCATTGCATTGACCAGTTCTCCACTTGTCACAACAACTATACTATCTGCTACTCTGTTTCTCATTTCAGTTCAGTTGTTGTCATTGTTGGATGGTTTTTAAATTTTATAAAAGCCAAAGCAACGGCGGATAAAGTTTCATTTAAATATAGCAAGGTGCCTCGGCGGGTTCTATAATCTTCTCTGTGTGTCTTATACCCGGTGGTGATTAGAAACTAGTGCGCAGTGTCGGAGGCAATATTTGCTGTTTGCTAAATAGATGTAGGCTTTTTAAATTAAATTAGCAACAAAAAGGAATAGTTTTGGCTTCATCGTTGTTGCAAGTGCAGTTATATTGTTTTACGATTGTTTTATTTTTCAAAAAAAAAAAACACTTATCTCAAAAAATAAAAAAAAACTGATAACACCATAGGTGAAAGGAGGAGATTCATCTCCCTTATATCTTTTTGAATAAAGATAAAAAATATTATTGTATTCTGTCGGGAATAAAACGGCCACGTTAAACAGTCGTTTCTTATTGTTCGTCGATTGTGCAACGCGTTCTTTTCGAATTTTTCGCTGTGAGTTTTTCGCTTTTTTTTATTAGTTTAAGTTAATTCTATTGCATCCTAAATCCTTACCACAAATTGCCTCGATGGAGCTATAATGCAAAACGTTGGTGCACCAAAAACATTGGACACAAATTTGAACACCACAAGCAGTGAGGTTGAATTAAGATCGGAACAACCCCTGCTACGAAAAGCTTTGTCTGATAATTTTTGCAAATCCTTAGATGAAGACGAAGAACAGTTAGATAGAATTGCAGATTTAGTTAATAAACCGACAATAACTGCTGTTGAAGAACTATCTCCGAAATCAAAAACTCGTTCAAGGTTTACATCAGCATTTAGATCTTTTCGTGCATCGAAGTCTACAAAGAAAAAGTTAACCCCTACATCAAGTAGTGACCATGTCCTCTCAAGTGGTGGTGAGGACTTAGAAATACCTCAATTCGATTCGGTCCATACAAAAAAAAAGAAAAGCAAACTATCACAAAAATTCTCCCTCACTGGAATCAAAAAGAATAAAGTCAATCCAAAGAAAGACGAAGACATTTTGTCGAGTAATCTCCTACTTGCTACAAGTTCAACACAAACTACCCAAACCCTCGATCGAAGACCGATTTTTGTTGCGGATAATGAAACTAAGAGAAAAGTAACTGTGACCACACCGGATCCAACAACGCCACCATATTCCCTATCACCGGAATCGTCACCAACGAAATTCGATAAAGTCCGAAAGATACAAATCACCATTCAAGGTAAGAAAATCGAACACACCAACAAAAACAACAACAACAACAGCGACTTTCAGGGACGGAAAAACCTACCCACAACCACGACTGAGATTATAGGTTCTAGTACAACATCCCCACCTCAAATTGACGAAGGGGATTATTTAATTGCTACCACTGAGGAACCACGACAACTGCCGACAAAGCCAGCAGTGACATCACCTTTAAAGAAAAATAATTCAAAGAAAAACAAGAAAAACAAATCGAAGCCAAACAGCCCAACAATCTCACCAACTGCGTCCCCGTCTGGTAATAAGTCAATCACCTCTACCATTTCGACTACCACCACCACGGAAGAGAAACTCGTAGTCACCCAAAGTATCTGTGATACGCCACCACGGGAGAGAGCACCAGCGAAACCGAGCCGTGCTCCATTCGGCACCGCACCAATATTTACGGCTCCAACTGGCGCTATTCGCAAGTCATTGTCGCAACATCAAATACCAAAGCTAAGACGACAACGATTGCACGCATTCGATTCATCTGAATCTGAATCACATTTCATGATACGCGAAGGAACTGTTGAGCGAGGCCGACGATTTCCCAGACCAGCATCAATAGAAAACCACGATCCATCATCTTCAATCATTGCCCAATCACAAACATTGCCAACACCATTGGGCATTCCGGAGTCTAGTCCATCGCTGAAACCACAATCGACAATAGATGCGACTGAGGCTGAATCCCTGCCGCCATTTGTCGAAAAAACCATAGAAGAACCACATGAAACCATCAATGAAAAACAGAGAAAAATAATTTCCCTTCAAAGTTTTGCATCGACCACGTCAAATGGATCCACATTAGATGTAGATAGTCCAATCTCAGAACTACCTTCCACAAACACATCGCCATTTCATTATTACATTGGCAACAAAACACAGAACCCCAAACTAGGAGGTTTTAGACAAGATCAATCTATCGAAGACATCTCAGAAGAACCACATGAGACGGCAAATCAAAACCATCAGAGAAAGATAATTTCTCTTCCAAGTTTTGCGTCGACATCGTCATTAGAGAGAGAAGTTCCAACCCCAGACAACACTTACACCAATACGGCACCCACGGAGACATCATTGTATTTCACTGGCAACAATATACAGAATCCCAATCTGAGTGGATTAAAACGAGATCATTCAGTCGAAGACAACAACGACAGTGAGTCGCTTGAAGAAACTCCAATCATCTGCGATCATCGGCATAATATATTATTTGCTGTTGGTACCTCAGTACGTACTCAGAGGACTTTGATTCCTCTGTCACAATTAGTGCTCGATAGCAAGGATTTCAGTTCATTTGGTTCGGAAAAGAGTTCAGGATCGGATCAGAGCCCGATCAGTGACGGTTCTATTCATAGACGGCGAATCAAGTACATTAATCAAGCATCAATTTATTCGGACGAGGATCGTGATATCCTGGATGGTAATAAGGAAGCACTTAATTATATATCTGGAATAAGTGAGTACTCATTTGAATCGGAATTTTCTGCAGCTGAACCTCCAATGCCAGCTTTTGGCGATCTGACGATGGACCATGAGGATCCTGTAAGTTTAAAAATTTATTTGATATTATAGTAGTTATAGGTGTTAATGTGGATATCATAAAGAAAATTCTTGAATTTTAAGTTCGGGGATAAAAATAGTTCTGCAGTAGGTAGTTGAAATTTAAGGAACGTGTTTTTTCCACTTAACCACTACTACAATTTTAGGGATGGGATTCTATTTTGTTCAGGTAAATAGAATAAACACCGAGATTTGATTTGTGTTTGTTATTGTGTGAGTGTCATTTTTTGTATGGAAAATTTTAACAATTTAAAAGTAAATAACCCTATGAAATCCCGAATACACTAATCCGTTTACATAGATGTCACTTTACTTTGGTGTGTTGCTAGTGGGTCTTAATCTAGCTTCAAATCGATGTTTGAAGATTCTATCGCAGACTTAAGGAAACCGAATTAATCATTGAATTTTGTCTTGATTATTAAGTAAAATCTAAAAATAAATAACACAATAAAAAAAATCAATTTTTTGATTGAATTGGCAACTACAATAGAGATTATGCTAGTGTGGGCCTTTTTCATCAAAATTAGAGAGTTAGAATTCCGTGGACAATGAGGTATTCGCAATATAATATTCTGAAAAACTGTCATAAGTTCTGTAACAGCTTGTCAAAATAATCATTGCAGTACCTGTCAGTTTCCAAGTTAATGATGACTGGTGAGCAACTCAATTCGTTCTCTGGTATTTTCTTTACTAGATAGATGGCAACATGGCCCCCAAGATGTCTTCTGAAGTTTTATATGGGAAATCTCATGTATTTTTGTACATCCAACTTTAAAAACTCATTCATTTTTGTAACGATTGATAAAGAAAATTGAATTTTTGCACACATGTTGTAACTTTTGTCATGTTTAAAAAATTTTATTAAAAAAAATTGTACAACATTTATTAAAATTAAAAATTAAATAAAAAAGATAGTCACCCTTATTACGGTTGTCGTGTCACTAAAACGACAGTAAAACGACACGTCTCTGGAGGTGGCAATTGTTATTTTATTAAAACTAATTTCGTCATAATGATGAGATGGTTGGAGATTGGAGAGAATGTCGAAGATTTGGGTTTTTTAAACGCCAACTGTCGCCTCTAGAGCCTTGTCGTTTTAGTGAAACGACAATCGTAATAGGGGTGATTTTTGTTCAAATGGCTGTAAGAAGGGAAATAAATACTGTAAATTATTTCCTGATGCATTTTTATAAATATGACAAAAGTGACTACATGTGTTCCTAAAGTTAAGATTTTTCAAATTTGGATTTACAAAAATACATGGGATTTCCCATATAAAATTTCAGACGTCTTGGGGGCCGGGTTAACGCGTTATTATAAAAAGCTAAAATTTTACAGAATTTTGTTTTAAATTTAGAACAAATTAGGTGGGTGTGTCACTCATAATAAGACAATGACCTTTATAAGAACCACCGTAATATACATACATTATGTAAGCAATGTTGTTCTTATTTAGTCAAGTAAGCACTGGGAAAATGGGTATTTTGTATCGTATATTGCGAACTTAAGTACCAACCCTGTGACTGTAAAACTGGCCCTAAGTAAGTTTAATTTCGTATTAAAAAAAAAAAACTGAGCCTCCTATGCCAGGACTCAACTCTGTTTGATCAGTAAGAATATTCACTACACTATGGGGCGTATTCATAGTCATTTTAGAGCTCCATCTAAGTTAAACATAGGTAAAGTTGAATTTTTGGACGTTGATTCTATTTTTTTAAGTTTATCATTTCAAAATAGTTGAAGCTATTTGTGTAGTATATCAACTTAATTATCTTATAAAAATATGAACGGTTTTCCATTAAGGGCGGGTCAGTTTTAAAATTGAATAAAACAAGTTGTATATGAGATATCAATAAGGTTTTATCTTTATTTGAGAACCCTGTCAGTGACATTATGTGTGAAATATAACATCGTTCAAATGGCTGTCGCGCCTTCTTGCTGGGTGGCGGGGATTCGGAAGGTCCAGTTCTCGATGACTTTGGCGCATAAATCATGCTGAATCTGACCGATGGCATCGATTATGTTGTCTTTGAGGGCCGTGGTTGTTTGCGGCTTATTCGCAGTCAGAAAAAGTCCAAAGGGGTCAAATCACACGATCTTGGTGGCCAATTCACGTTGCCTAGACGCGAGATAACCATGCAATGAAACCGCTCGTGCAGAATATCGATTGTGTCTTGAGCTGTGTGACACGTAGCGCCATCCTGTTGAAACCATATGTCTTTGGTGTCCATATCATCAAATTCAGGCCACAATAAGTTGGTGATCATCGACCTATAGCGATCGTCGTTGACGGTGATAAAAAAAATAAAATAAATCGGGTGGCACAAAGGCTCATGAAGAACCAGGGCCTAGTGACTAACAACTCGCAACCATTCCTGTTTGCGCCTTTCGACAGGAATGGAAGGGACCTACAATTTTATGCCGAGTCCGAACGGCTAGACGAGAAGCACTTATTCGTGACAAGTGATACTCTTGGAGGATTTGTCAATTCCTCGCAAGAGGCAGTAGCCCTGAAAAAAAAACTTTTTAGTTTTTAGGTGGACGAGGCTGGGAAGCGAACCCAGACCTCCAGCGTGACAGTCGAACGCACTAACCATTACGCTACGGGCTACTACCGTTGACGGTGATGACCAGCCCAAAATCTACACCAAACAGTAACTTTATTTGGATGCATTGGCACCTCGTGAATCACGCGTGGATTGGTGTCGTCCCAAATCCGGCAATTTTTCTTATTCACGTACCCATTCATCCAAAAATGGGCCTCATCACTAAAGATGATTTTTCGACCAAAATTGAGATCAACAGAACACCTATTTTGATAATAAATTTTTATCATTTGCACGTGTTGCTCGACGCTGTTACTTACCATGATCATTTGTCTTTAGTAACTGATTAAAAGACGATATTTTTACAGAAAGCAAAAGCAACAATATGGCCGCCACGAGCTGTCAAAAATCAACCCGTCCCTATTGGAAACCCCTTTAAAACCAACGATTTGTCATTAAAATCGGTCTGTTCATTGCGCCAAAATTGTCTTAATCTGATGTAGTTTAGTTAAACCTGGGTCTATCTGCAACTATGAATATACCCCTATAAGGTTATCATTATGCTTGAGTGTAGTTAACCCGTCAGAACAAAAATGAGATTTATTTACTGAAACTAATTTTTTAGAGACTTATTTAAATGATAAATAAACCCACTAATTTAAATTTTTATATAACCTTTATTTGTTACGATTTCGTTTACTTTCATTGCACTTTTGATTAATAAGAAATCTTACGTCCCTAGCAAAACTAAATTTAGGAACCTACTTGTATAGTTGGACGGTAGCATGTGCACTCTGCAATGTACTGATTAATCGTGATTCTCTTAATAAGACTTTCCTAATCTGGATTTTGCATTCTAAATTTTTTGCAGTTCTAGATTATGCTTTCTAGATTTTTGTTTTCGCGATTTTTTCAATTCTAAATTTTTTTTTTTTTTTCGAGATTTTTACTTTCGGGATTTTTGCTTTCTGGATTATTGGTTTCTAGATATCGATGATCCATTTTTTCTGTTCCTTTATTTTTATAGACAAATTTATAAAAACTGTCCTCTGTAATCTGATTATTCTGAAACATGCGTAATTATTACCTCCCGGCTGGAAAAATTCCAAGTTTCTGCCTAGTGTGGGCAAGAAATCTAGACAAGCAAAACTTGTCAGATACTTGGCAAGACCTTGCTGGATTTCAGTTTTGGGTTTGGTTTTTTTTTTTGAGAAAATTTCCTTTTTTTTTAATATCCTGAATATCTCATCAACGGCTTGTTGGATTTGTATCAATATTTTGGGTTCCGGTACATCTTTGGTAGTCAATAAACATTGCATTTGAAAACCGGCCGGAAATATTCCCAGTTTCTGTCTAGTTTGAGCAAGGCCCTAGTTTGTTTTCATTAGGGAAAATCTAGACGAAGAAAGCTTGCCAGATACTTGGCAAGCCCTTGCAGGATTTCAGTAACAAAAATTTAGACGAGGGAAATTTTTCAAAATTTATAAGAACCATGAAATTTCATTGTCATACGATTATTTTTTTCTGCATTTCCCTTGTCTTCGTTTTGGTATCACATTTCTCACAGCACAGATTTGTAAGAAACGTCAGACAAGTTAAAACAAAAAACCTACATGAAAAGCATACATAAAATCCTGTTCTATTCTGTATGTAAGTATTTGTTATGCAATATGATATGAAACAATAGAGTATATGAAACGTATTCACTTTTGACATTGAATTTTTCTAGCGAGTTAGCCCAGTGGGTTACGCATTGGACTGACAAGTAGAAGATCGCGAAGTCAAGTCCAACATAAGCCCACTTTTCTTTTTTTTTCGGCCTGACGAGGCAAAAGGGTTCATAATCGCCAAGGCCCTTGTTCTAGCCTTTGCTAACCCATGCCAGAATCTATGTAAAACTCTCAAGTGCCTTGTCTAAAACTAGATTGATTTTCTGCCCGGGCTGCTACAGAAAATAATAAATGACGCAATAAATACAAGTTTCTTTCCCAGAGGAAAAGTGGATGTGATTATATTGATGAGAATATAATATTAGTCCTCCCTTCGGAGGTTTCTTTTTAGAAACCAATCATTTTTGAAACAATTTGAACAAATTTGAAGAATGGCTACCAATTTTTGAAGGATTATAAAATGAGACCCAATTTTGATAAATTATAAAACTTTTTTTTTTTTTATTCAAAATGTGTATGTTTATTTGTATCTTGTAGAATGGAGAAAGACTCAAAGAACTATTTTTATCTCAGAAAAAACTCATAAACCATACCCAAAAAGTTTTAATGTGAATAATATTTTTTTAAACATTTCACGTAAAATGATTAAATATTGTACATACATTACATATGTGATTGAGTGGAACAAATAAGATCGTTCTTAGTTAGCATAAAGTTGTGAAATAAAAACTAATGGAAATATTTTTTTTCAATTATTCAATAGTTTTTGTAATAATTATTTTTTTGATAATTATAAAATATCTCTGTTTTTTTTTATACTTTTACACATCTAAATAAAAAAAAACAAAACCTCTACAGAATGATAATGATGAAAATATTGAAAATACCGAAAAATTCGAGGTAATTATGAAAAAAAAATAAACATTTTTATTTTGATTAAGCAAAAACATTTTTCCGAGCTTTTGCATTCCCTTTGTAGCAAATATAATTGTATGCTTTTTAATTTTGTATCTGCTATAATCAATTGTAGGATTGTACCTGCTTTAGAAAAAGAAAATTTTGAAAAATATATGTATGTACTTGTACATATATTTGTTTTATTTTTATTTCTTAATGGTTAGTAAGATCTTTTGTTGTAAATATTTATCTACAAGGGTAAAGCTACCCCATTTTATGATTTTTTGAGTTGTAAAAAGAAAAATCGTCATTGAATCCCCAAAAACTGATCGAGATCGAGATGAAGCCCATTTTTATAAATAATTTCAGTCGATTTTTTGATATTGTATTTTTTTCATTATATTTTTTGTTGTCTGACGTTATGATTTTATTGAACATTTGAACATTTCAAACATTATCATACGAAAAACCCAATTAATTTTGTTTTATTATGTTTGATTACAATATTTTTAAACAGCTCAGTTTTGTAATAAAATAAGTTCTTTTTTTCATAATAATACATATAGAACAAATGTATGTCTTTTTTTAATATTTTAAATTTAAATGATCAAGGATGGCAAGGATAACTGTTGATTGTAAAAACATAATTCGAAATAAATTGGCATCACTTATGTCATTTTCATTTTGTAATAAAGATGGATGTTATCCAGTCGCTTTTTGGTTTTTAACAAGTCTAGACGTGTTTTTTGCTTTTGAGACCTTTTTACTTTTTCAGGATAATCTGCATTTTTAACAATAACTATGCAAATGAAAACAGTGAGGTAATGTTCCATATTCCCATAAATACATACGCGTTTATGTATAAGGCTTGTTTCACACACATTCGGTTTCATTCGGTTCGGTCTCTATTCGGTTTGTATTCGGCTGTGTCTGATATGTGTGAAACGATAAAACGGCAAAAATAAAAACCTAATAGAAACCGTAGAGCACCGTTTTATCGTTTCACACATATCAGGCACATCCGAATACAAACCGAACCGAATGAAACCGAATGTGTGTGAAACAAGCCTAAGACTAAAAAAAATAAGGTTAAACGTAAAAAAAAAATGTTAAGAAAAACCGAAAAGGGTTTGTATTGGTAAATTCAGATTTAAATCTTAAAACGTCTAACTCCCTCTGCCGGATTCTGTAATCGGGGTACTTATCTCCAAATGAAAATTTGTATGGAAAAATATTTATGAGAAAATTGGAATGAAGCTGGAATTTTGTTATTTCACTCTTAGGTTTTCCAAATAGTACCTACTTTTTTTTTTTTAAAAAATCTCGATGTTTTTAAATTAGTTTTAGTATCAAACGAAAAATGTTTGTATTTTCAGACTTTTGCACTTCATAAAAGTTCGCATTATTAAAATAAAGCATCATTTCTCTCAAATATTAAAATGTGGCATATGGAGGAAATTGTTTCATTATCAAATGTTCGTATTAAATTGCTTTTTTTTTCTTGAATTTACAGTAACAAGGTACCCACTACGTAATTTAGGTACAGTTAGGAGACAGTTTAATTGTTGCGGGGATTTCGAAATGCCAAAATTTCAAAACGAGATTTTTAATTAAATATCTTCCTAGTCAACCGTCCGAAACCATAACATCCTCACAAAACACGCAAATTTTTCTACAAAACGAAATTTCTACATTCTACAAATTAATTGATTTTTATTTTTTACTTGATGTACCAAATGCAGTTGCTTTACGACTTAAATGGAAACAATTTTTTTATTTTTTTCAGTGACAAACGACATAATATAGTTTGTTCCCCGTGGCGTAGCTAGCCTTCGAGGGGCCCCGTATCAAGAATTAGTTGGGGCGCCCCTACAAAATTACAAATTAAACAATTTTTACAAAACAAACAAAAACACTCACAATAACAAATCCAGTATATTTAATGTACATACATAATGGTCTTTAAATAGTGTTAACCTACAACGAGATACATATATTGGTAAACCACTGTAAGTTAAGTATGAGCCTATACTAGGGGTATACTGTAACGAGTGATAAAATCCCGATCACTCCGTTAGTTAGAATAGGGGTAGGTCTGCATATGCAGCTCGACTGAGTGAAGTTGGTGGTTGAGTATAATGATTCATTCCATATCAACGGTGACGGGCATTCGGTCGAGTTGCGAAGTTGTGCAATTATTATAATAATAATTAATTAGTTCTTTTGTTGCTATTTAGGGTTAATAATAGTACATACATAAATGTACATAGGTGCTATAAAACTTAAACTAACAGTAAAATTCATATAAAAACTTTTCTTGCCTTTGTTTCGGCAAATTTATTAATTAAATCATCCATTTCTGACAATGATTTTAATTTTTCAAGCTTTTCAACTTCTATGGACATGATCGCTAAGTCCGACAACCGTTCTTGTCCCATAGAAGTTCTTAAATAATTTTTTATTATTTTTAGTTTAATGTTCTCTCAGCTGTTGCTGTCGTAACCCGAAGCGTCAAAAATAAAAGGCATGCCGTTATTACTTCCAGAAAACTGGATGCAAGGCTGTTGTATTTAATTAGCAATGACCTTGTGAGTTCCTTAGTTGACTGAATTTTCTGAATTTCTGATTTCAAACAGAATTTTAAAGCATATAGTTGTTCAAAAAGATCAACTGACAGGTCGTCTTTGTATATAGCAACCAGTTTTTTTTTCATTTGAAAAGGATAAAAGTTTTTCTGGTTGTAAAACTTCAAATAAGTTACTTAGATCATAGAGGCTCTGAAATCTTTGTTCTGTTTGAGAAATCAATATTTATAAGCAGCAAGAGTAAACATTGACTTTGAAGTAGGAATCCGGGTCTGATATTCTCTCATCTTCCGATAATTCGCCAAAAAAAGTGTTTCGTTATTTTCCTTCTTTTATTTTTAAAAACAGTTGTTATCTCCCACTCCTTTCCTAAATCTCTAGACTCGATAAGCAAACTTAAGAATGATTTTTGATTTCTTAATTCTCTAAGTCTATTTATAAAGATAAATTAGTAAAAAACTTGCTTTTTGTAAATAATATAGTGTTTATACTGTAAGGCTTTTCGACACAGGGTCAATGATTTCGAATAAAGAAGAAAAAAACGAGACCAAAACAATGAATTCGTGGCTCTCTAAAATGTAAATTATATTTTGACTTTCATCACGTTCATCTTGTTTTCTCTTAAACTAAATTAAGTTGGTACAATGCTTTCATTATTAATGAATAACGTTTGTGTACAGCGAATAAAGCGTAATTTCTTGATGACCATCTAGAAGGGCAAACCCTTTTAAGTATACCTATTTTTATATTCCTCAGATGACTCGTTATTGACCACTGTTTTTTGCTATTGCCCAAAAAAGTATATATTTTTTCCAAATTCTCAAAAAAATTTGACGCTTCTAGGACGTGTTTTTCAGCATCAACGACTGGTGCAGTGCATCGAAAAAAACGCATTTTTTGTTGGTGTGTAGACTCGTGTACCGTAGAGAATTTCATGCAGAAAATTTACACTTCCGTTGGCCTAAGTAGGTAGGTATATGAAAAAAAGAAAAATAAAACAAATTTTTTGTAGAGGGTGTAGCAAAAAATATCTACCAGTTTCTTACAAACTTATCTGGGTTGGGGGGCCCCTATATCTCGCGGGCCCTGTATAATTGATACGGCTGATACCGCGGTAGCTACGCCCCTGTTTGTTCGATTAAATATCTGTGGTTTATAAAGAAAATTGTCGACAACTCTTTTCTCGATTTAAAAAATAATTGAAATTATGGCTTTAAAAATTCTAATTAAGTCACAAAAAATAAACCTTAGGTTACACTTCTGCCAATCAAAAAATAAACCACAAACACACGACACTACACTATATATGTACTTTGATAATAACCTAACCATACACTAGGTAAAAGATACTCAAAGTCGACAATATAAGGTACATACTTAACTGGACGATGACATAAATCCCCAATGGAAGCCCCACAATTCTTGTGTATCACTGCACCAACAGCTGCTGGGTTTGCTATTTAATTTCCCCATTGTAATTTTCTTATGTCGTGCATTCTTCATATACCTATATTCTTCTTGTTGTTGTTGTAATTGGTTTACGCGGAAAATGCAACCTGAGATGGTTTTTATGGTTAACTCAAAAAAAAAAAAAAAAAATAATAAAGAGCCAAAGAAAAATTTGCAGTGTAAAATTTTAGATTTTACATCTAATAATGATGATGACCTACCTACCTAACGTACAGGACATACTTATAGTACAAGAGCCGACAGCAAATTTTGGGAGTGGATGTATGTATAACCAAAATCTGAGTATGAGAGTTTATAGGTGCATATTTTGTGATATCGAAATCAAAAGTCTGGCAGGTTTTTATTTCAGTCTTTGGCGGGGGTGGTGGGTTGAAAATTGAGATTTTCTAAAATTCTTATCAGGGGTATTATCACTTCCATCAATATCTTGAAAATTCATTATGATGCTCTGTCATTTTCCTTAAGTCAAAACACCTTAATCTTGGTGGTATGACCAGTAGAACTCAAGATATAAGCTTTTTAAACGACCCTTAATCGACTTTTTTTGGAGACTTTGTTTTGTTGATTTTTTGCGGTTAATAAATCTCTTAGAAAAAATCTTGAGTTCTATTAGTCATATCGCCAAGATTTAGGTGTTTGGACTTAGGGAAAATGACAGAGTATCCTAAAATTGATGGAAGTGATAATACCCCTGATAAGATTTTTAGAAAATATCTATTTTCAAACCCCCACCCCCGCCAAAGGCTGAACAAAAAACCTACCAGACGTTGATTCATACTCAGATTTTGGTTATACATCCATTCCCAAAATTTGCTGTCGGCTCTTAGACTATTATATAAGTACATGTCCATACATACGCAGTTAATCGATAAAACATATTTCGAAATCTTTTAAGACAACTAAATCCTATTTTCGCGCGACTCGTGTATGTACAAATATTGGGCCTTTTTACCATTCATACTTGAAATTTAGGGAATCTCTTTTTCAGAATTTTGGTTTTATGACTTTTGGTTCTGTGAATTATTGATTTGAGAATTTTAGTTTTGTGAACTTTGGTTTCTAGGTTTTGATTTCGGGGATTTTTAATTTAGGAAATAAATTATTTAAAATTTTAAGGATATTTTTTTAAAATTAATATCATTATTACAATAACAAAGAAAACTAATGATTATTTTATTAATAATCTTTTTAAGCCAATTATGACTTCCTCACAAGAGAAACGAGAACATCTCTACAAAATACTAGTCATCGGCGAATTGGGCACAGGCAAAACATCATTCATCAAGCGCTATGTACATCAATTTTTCAGCCAAAATTATAGAGCGACAATTGGTGTTGATTTTGCCCTAAAAGTTCTTACGTGGGACTCCAATACTATTGTTCGACTGCAGCTATGGGATATTGCCGGACAAGAGAGATTTGGCAATATGACACGAGTTTATTATAAAGAAGCCGTTGGTGCCTTTATTGTGTTTGATGTAACACGCAGTGGTACATTTGATTGCGTGAGTAAATGGAAAGAGGATCTAGACTCGAAAGTCCAACTGCCTGATGGTAGCCCAATTCCATGCATACTACTAGCCAATAAGGTAAGTTCACTTCTGATAGAGATGTGTTTTATTGAAAAAAGTTACGTTTTTAGTAACTTAATTAATAAGAACTTATTAAAATATATAAGACACTTAAATAATTTCTAAATATCCTTTTAGTGTGACCAAGATAAACAAGGCATCATTACGACTCCCGAAAAGATGGACGAATATGTTCGAGAAAATGGTTTTGCTGGTTGGTTTGAAACATCGGCAAAGGAAAATATAAACATTGATGAAGCAGCTAGAGCGTTAGTTAATAAAGTGAGTTGATAAAATAAGACTTTTTCGATCGATAAGAGCGACATTTAACTAAACTATAAAACTAAACTATATATAATGTACCTACTTGAAAGATAATTATATATTTCTTGGAGGCAACCAAGAAACCATATCTGATAGGAATGCCCATCAGTACCGTAAAATACAGAGATTCTTTTCTAAGCCGTACTATACGAATGTGGAATTTCCTATCCAACTCTATTTTTCCTCCCCATTTTAATATTCGAGCGTTCAAGACAAATGTACATCGTTATCTCCTTTTCAATCCTCCCTCTGCTTCCTAAATGCTCACTCTGTGTTAAATTTCAACATTTAAAGGGAAGTCATAACCCCTTGTGTGCGCGTGAATTATAAAAAACAAAGTATATAGTCCCTATGAAGGGTCAGCGAATTGCTCTGAAATCTAAACTGGTATGTTGGGCGCCATTAAGCTCCATAAATATGTTAAAAGATTTGCAGTAGAAAGAACAGGAAACCTTGTAAGAATAAAAATTAGTTAAATTTATACCTAAATGAATGAAGTAGGTATCACATGAAATTGATCTCTAAAAGCCATAGTTGGTAAACTCCTTACATGCATTTTCTACAATCGTCTAAGCTCATTCCCAGACAGCAGCCACTAAGTAAATAAAGGTTACATCGCTCTGCAATTGTTAAACTTGAGACTGCATGTTGGGCGCCAAATAGCTCAAGAAATATTGAATGTAAATTCCTGAGTCCTGACTAATAAATTATGCTAAATTCAATTTTTAACCCAGCCAATATATTGAAAATTATGGGCGCAACATTTAAGCTGATTTTCTATTAAACTATCAACCGTAGGAAAAATATTGTTGTTACTACTCACTCAAATTTTATAATGTTATTTTATAATTAATAACTATTTATATTATTTTCTTCCTCATAGATTCTCTTGAACGATAAACTCATCAGTGATGCTGATATTGCCGACAGTGAAAAATTCAACTTAGCAAACTCGAATGGCGGTCAAACCACGACGCAGGCAATCAAGAGTAAATGTTCCTGCTGACGCCTTTATTGTAATTTACAAAACGTGTCATCATTTATACAGAAGAACTTATATAATATGTGTAATCATAAGTGTTATTTTTTTTAGCTGTTAATGTATAATTTTAATTAAAGAAAAAGTGTATTTAAACAAAATTAAAAATTGTTAAAAATTCATATTTTATGTATTTATATAATTCCAACTATGCGTCTTCAAAGAATTTTTTTTTATTTTTCTGTTTGTACCTTTTTACTTGTTTTGTTATTTTTTATTATTTTTAATTCATACATTTTATACTATTGTAAATTATTTAAACTTGGCTTCCATTAAACAAAATTGCCTTGCAATTTAATATAGAAAAGATTTATAAATATATTAAAAAAAAGTAACAAATTTAAAAAAAGTCCATTCAAAGAATTCTTGCCATTTGCACTTCGAAAGATTATTGTATACACAAAGCTCATAAAATAAAAAAAAAAAAACACAAAATTAAACCTACTTAATATTAAAGTTTCCAAAGCATTTACAAGCAAATAAGAGAAAATATAAATTAATATGTAGGCGTATACAATTCAAATAGAATTAAAAAAAAACATTTACATACATACATAAATAATACAAAAAAGTACACATTTAATAAAAACAACAATAATAGAAAATTAATAATTAAAGATAAAACATTTTATTACTAAATACTAAATTGTAAATTCTTTAGTCAAAAGTTTATATGATGTTCGAAATGGAACGCAGCTTGTCGATGAATTTTTACTTTACTTTATTTGACCGTAGGATCAGTGGGCCGATTCCGGAAAACACGGCGGATCGCTTTATATAATGGCGGGTTTGTATTTTCTTATTCCCAAAAGCGCTTTCACGTTCCATTTTTTGTATGAAAGCGATAGGTTTCTAGGTGACGGATTGGTGGCGAATTGAAAACAAAAATGCACAACACTTATTTGGTTCATTTAAATGTTTTATTTTATGACTAATAGCAACAAAATCGAATAAATATACACAAAATTATTCTTTTGGCACAAAATATTAATAAAGAAGTTTCACATCAAAAAATTCTTCGAAGGCCAAGAAAAACTGTCATTTTTTGTAGGAAAAGTTGAGAAGTGGAAGTAAAAATGGAATTTTTTTTCGAAAAATTGAGAGAGTGGAAGTAAAAATGGAAGTGGGCTGGAAATATTTGACATTAAAATAAGGAAACTGGAAGGATCGCTTTCTTCTACTTTCGCTTTTGAGAACAACCTAAAGCGAAGACGGTCGAAATCAAAATATCGCTTTCAATACGATCCGCCGCGCTTTCCGAAATCGGCCACAGGAAATGAACGACCTTTTCTTTTTTCTGATAGTAAGTATTATTCTCATCAGCCAGTGCAGATTTATATGTTTGTATATGTACATGTATTTGAACAAATCTTTGTAGATTTTATTGCAGCTGTTGAACTTTTATTATACTGTGTGAAATACATCTGATGTTTTCCCTTAATAGCACAAATCCGAATACAGAATATGGTTTTTGGTGCGTTGAGTTCGAATACGACCTAAGAATTGCTCTATGACAACATTAAATTTCTTCTTCAGTGGTTTAGCTTAATCGCAATAAGTTAACGTCATAAGCAGGAATTTAGTTTTAATAGTAACATTTTGCCTTTACTTAAATAAAAACAAAAAAACGTTTTTTTATGGGGTATACCTATGTATATATGTATGTACCTTTTTGTAAGTTCTATCATGAAGTAATTTGTACATACCTACGTCCTCTTTGACACAGGGAAACTGAGTTGTTAGAAACTTAAAGTTTTTAGGCGAGAAGGGCGTAAAGGAGGGAACAAAATCTCCCCTTACGCCCTTCTCTCCTACAAACCAAAAGTTTCTGGCTCAGTATCCCTGTATGTATTATGCGTTGACCATCGCAAAACAGAATTTGACGCCGTTTTAAGTCAACGTGTTCAATATTTGCACGACGTATCGAAACGAACGAAAATACGAAACGAGTAATGAGGCTTTAAATTTATGTAGCCAACTTTCTTGGCAGTACTTGCCCAGGCCCCAGGGTAAGGCCCATTTGCTGAAAAAAAAATTAGTTCAACATAAGTACTTATGTGACAGTTTGTGCTGAGGAAAAAGTGGGAAAAGCGTTTATGTTTAATTTAAATATTTAATTTTTGCACAAGCAAACGGCTTAGTAGCCCGTAGCGTAAAGAATTAACTACATAGACCTACTTTTGCCAAAAAGTACAAAAGTGAGAAATAAATATTGACACCAGCTTGCGAAAAAAAAATTGAAAATTTTGTATGGTTTTTGTATTTATCTGTCAGAACAATTTTCGTATGTGTTTTTGCAAGCAGGTTTCGGCGAACATTTTAATTTCTCACTTGTGTACTTTTTGGTAAACGTAGGGCTTAGGTAATGGTTAGTGCGATGGACTTTCACGCGCTGGAGGTCTGGGTCCACTTGCCAGCCTCGTCCACCTTAAAGCTTTTTCAGGGCTACTGCCTCTTGCTTGGAATTGACAAATCCTCCAAGAGTATCACTTGTCATGAATAAGTGCTACTCGTCTAGGCCTTCGGATTCGGCATAAAAATGTAGGTCCCTTCCATTCCTATTGACACGCGCACACAGGAATGGTTGCGAGTTGTTAGTCACTTGTCCCTGGTTCTTCACAAGCCGTTGCTACACCCAATTTATTTATTTTGCATTTTAAAGAAAACGGCTCTTGTACTGATATCTTCATCCTCAAAATTATTTTTGAATCTTCAAGTCTTTGGTTTCTTTTCGGGATTTTTTTTAGACATGTTCCATAGTCTGGCTATCGTTCATGGCCTGTGTAGGCGGCATGTAATAAGCCACCGAACAGATGGCCGGAAAATTTTCTCGTGTGGTGTGTTGTGTCACTATCGCTACAATGTAATTCATATCCGTAGAACCACATATGTTTCGTGTGTTGTGTGGCGTATAATATAAATGGACTGACAGTGACACACGACTCCAGATCACAACACACATTTAAGCCGAAACCATATTTATCTCAAATATGGTTTCGGCTTAAATTTGATAACTCAACTGACAAACTGGAAAATGGAAGGATTTGTCCAAAAGCCACATTTCCTAATCAAGCTGAAAAATAAGTGAATGAACACTCTTTGAAGAACAAACACTCTTTGATTATGATGAATCTCTATTATGGATTAAGAAGATTCCTAGATAATCAAATTGCAGAACATCCAATCGAGAACGACATAAAATACGACCCTAATAGGGGGTTCACATTCTCAAATATTTATTTATTTACAAAAGAAGCTTATAAAATAAATTTACAAACTCTTGAAGAATTAAGGCATTAGGGTAACGAGACCATGTAATGCCGTTTAAATTTGGATTTAAATTATTTTAATTGTTTTATATTTCATTGTTTTTTCCGTGGAGTGTTGTAGATCGAATAATGTTCTTAATGGTATCTAGATTTCTAGGGTCAAGAAGGTCAGCCAGCTGTTCTGATCGACTTGAAGTTTGTCTGGACTTTGGGCATTCTATTAGGATGTGCTGGACAGTGAGAGCCACTTTACAGTCTACGCATTCCTCTGCTTCACTTCGGTTGTATATGTGCTTGGTGTTGAATAAGGTTTTTCCTACTCGGAAGCGAAATAGCGTTATACATTCTTGTCTCGTAAGCTCTGGGTGATATGGAATGTGGACTCTTTCGGACTGGTGGCTTCGTAGGAAACAAATGTTCCTACCCCATTGTTCTTTTAATTCACTGTTGTGGTTCTCCAGCCAAACTCTTCGAACTAGCTGGTGAAATTTTGGTGTTTCTATTATTAGCGGAAGGTTTTGTACGTTTTTTGCTGCATTATCGGCTGCTTCATTTCCTTTGATTCCCATATGTCCTGGTACCCATGACAGTGAAATGTTTTCGTTCAGGTTAACTTTAAGCATTTTAAGAGATGGACATTTAATTGTTGGACTCTTAAGCCCATTCAGAACTCCTAAGTTGTCGGTACAAATAAGAGTTTTTTCGGACCAGTCACGGGATATTTGTATTGCTTTTTTAAGTCCAGCCAGCTCAGCAATATAATTTCCTGCAGGGACTGGAAGCAGGCCTTGGTGAAGGTCTGAGGGCAAGAGTTCGGTGACTGAATATGAGGAGTAGTTTTCCGTTGATGATCCATCTGTGTATAAGATTCTATTTGGCTTGACAGAATTAATGTAATCCTTGTGCATCATCTGGAAAAAACTGGCTGGTGTAGAGTCTTTTTTATATTTTGCTAAGCTGGTATCGATTTGCAGATTATTTAAAGACCAGTGGGGTTTGTCTTTGTTATTGAAAAGGCTCTCCTCCGAGAACGAAGTGAGCGGCAAGATGAGTGAAATATTTTTAAGTGACGAAATGGTTTTTCTTTTAGTTTTTTGCGCGTTTTTTAGGGTGTTGCTTATTGCAGAGTGTAAGGGATGGTTTATATCTGTTATAGCCTTGGAACCTAAGAAGATAGCCCTTTTTTCACCCAAGTTGATGAAAGGAACGTACCCAGCTTCAACTCTCAAGGCGTCGATTGGTGTGGTTTGTAGAGCACCTGTCGCTGTTCTATAGCATTGATTTATGGCAACATCAATATTTTTGATGTTTTTATCAGTGGTCCACATATAGGCAGTTACCCCATGTTGAAGTGTTCCTTCAACTAAGGTTTTAGCTATCTCTAGAGCTGTTTCAATGTGAGGGCCTTTTCTCCGGGAACAGATTATTTTCAACATATTGTTTGTTTGACAAATATGGTTTGATGGATATTTGATGGATTGAAGCCATTTGCGTTCACATTTGTCAAACATGTGTTAAAGAATTTCTATTGACCCAAATAATACACTTAATGCTGTTTTTATAATAAATGAAAAGTCTTTATTGGTTTTATAACGTTTACTTATCTACTCGCATTTGCTCGCTAAATGCTTAACTACATAGGCCTACTTTTGTACAAAAGTACAAAAGTGAGAAATAAATATCTATTCTGAAGACACCTGCTTGCAAAAAAACAATGGAAAACTGTGCATTTATATGTCAAAACAATTTTCGTATGTTTTTTTGCAAGTATGTTTCATTGGCGAGCATTTTAATTTATCACTTTTTTACTTTTGTACAAAAGTAGGTATATGTGGTTAAGGCTTTACAATATCGACTGACTGGGACTGCATATATTCGATCTGTCTTACAATATTTCTTATGAGAGATAACAGTGTCGTCTCATTTTATTTCACTCTATCACATGCTGTCAAACATCATTTCTCTTAAGAATTTTAACCATGGCTGATGGTATGATTGCAACTCTCGTAATAAATCAAATTTAAGGAGATAAAGAACAAGAAGAAAAGAAAGGCAACAAAATAAGATGAAACGAATTTGGACTGAGGAATGACTCAAAAAGCGCCCAAAATTGTCTTATTTCTTCTTTTTTTGTCTATTTTGTTTTTAATAATTTCTTGTTTTGTAGACTATAGGTCAATTGAAACAAATTTTGATTTTTTATTTCGACGTTTCGGGTATGTCTATACCGTTCATCAGGCAATTAATTGAGCCTCAAATTTGTACATACATGTGTATGATATCGAATAATATTATATATTATTTGATATCATACACATGTATAAATATACCCGAAACGTCGAAATAAAAAATCAAAATTTGTTTCAATTGACCTATAGCCTACAAAACAAGAAATTATTATAATTTGTAAAAGGTCACAATCATAATTATAGTATTTTTTTTTAGTTCTCTTCGAAAACTGGTTCAATTCAAATTAATTTTCTTTTTAAATGAGTCCACATTCGCATTTGGCTCTATTTCTTAGAATTTTGTCCAATAGAATTAGATATGGTTTGTGTTTTTTTTTTTGGTTTTATATTCTTCGCTTTTCATCTCCAATCTAAACTTCTATTATTTCCTTTGATGCGAACAAGTTGAAAACTTTCTTAAAATGAAATTTACTCCTGGTTTGACAAGAATGCGTTCATATTCTCAAATACGCTTGCTAAACCAGCAAAATATCAAATTATTTCGATATTCATCAAACGAGATTGACAATCCGTTTGATGGAGCGTTCAAATTTTCAAGTTCGAGGCAATCAAACCGTGTTTGTCCCGGTCTACATTGAACGATTTTTCCAGTGCCGATCTTTTGTTCGTAGGTGAAGGGAGTGAAAAGTGAGGGGTAGGGATCAAATCGTTTGTACCACAAAACTCGAACGATTTTTCCAGTCTGTTTATATTATCTTTCGCCCTCTTTCCAGTTTTTTGTGTGTGTTCGGTGTCAGTGTGCCATTGGGTTGATGGTGTGAGTGAATATCAACGTAAAATGAAGAGCACAGAAATAAAAAATGAAGAAGACAAGGAAAAAATCTCATGGAAAAAAATCGTTCTGTGTGTACATTTCACACAATTTCTGGAAAAATTTTCGTGGAAATATCGGGAAATGTAGATCGGGACTTTGCCAAATATATTTGCGAATGTGAACCCCCCCCCCCCCCTATTCAAACTTGAACTTTCGATGCTGCATATAAATGGGTTACACAATGCAAACAATGCCTTAGTGCCGGCAACACAGTTCATACAAAATATCCCCTAATTCGAGTCTCGTTTTTTCATTACCGTAGCTATCGAGTCTCAGATACGTAACTTATCAACTGTCATTCTAAATTTCCTTCTTTTATTCCTAATTTTCAAAAAGCGGGATAAAAAGCAATTTTTTGTCACCTGCGCCTTTGTATATGAAAAAAATCTTTCTCAAAAGAAAATATCAAAAAATACAAAAAGTTTATTTTCCTTAAACAAAACAACACAAACCATAAAATTGTGCATCGATTTGTGTTAAGTTATGAACTATCCAACAATTGCATATTAAACGCGAAAATTAAATAAAAAAAAAATTGCAAATAATAAAAAGCAACCAGCGTGTAGCTGCGACAAGTTTTTCTTCATCTTTTTTTGTCTTTTTCTCTGTCTGGCGCTTTGCATTGCGTTGTGTAAAATAAGAAAAAACTAAATTAGAAATATAATTTTTCAATAAATATATAAAAAGACCTAAGTGCAACCAATGCATGCAATGTTGCACTAACTAAATGCAACAAATGTTTTTTTATTAGATTAAGTTTTTTATTTCGATATTTTTGTTCGTTCCTTGATCTTTTCTGCAAATTTTGTTTGCATTTTATTGTCGTTGTGTGTTCTTTGTTCTGTAAAGTTTCTATGGTCTAAGATTGGAAAACAACCACGTTGTCCACGTTCCTAATCCTCATCAAAAGAACAAGAGCAAAAAAGTCCCGATTTGTCCTCAATAGACTTCCGTCGTGCGCGACAAATAAATTGCAAGCAAAATGGCCAACACCAGTGGCAGCAGCAGTGGCGGTGGTGGCAGCAGCGGCAGTCCCTACGACAAGATCATCGAAATGATCCAGAGATTGGACCTACAAGACGATGGCATCGTAATGAATCACAAAATCAAATCAATCGAGTGTGATTTTTGCAGCATTGTGCGCGACGAATGTATGCTTAAGTAAGTTCATTTTTTTTGCATTTCTTTTATTTTTATTTGTACCTATAGAAGAGTTGAGAAAAAGTTGTGAAATAGAATACAAAAGATATTTCTAGGATGTTTGTTTTCAGCAATAGCAGTGGCAAATAAAGCCACTAAACGTTAACGTTAACGACACCGACAATGATGTTGATAAGAAGCACGTAGCCAGTCCTCTGGCTCCCTCTTCGTCTTGGTTTCTTCAGAAACAAATGTTATCCATCCAGAAACAGAGCTTTGCTATAGATACACGACTTCAAACGCATCTTTTTAAAGTTAATTGTATGCAGCAGTGTCGCCCTTGTCTGCTGCCTGAACCTGAATCCGAAGCATCTTTCTTCTTCACGCAATGTAGACGTAGAAATACACAAATATTTTGAGTTTATTTGTGTTTTCTGTTTAAGAAAAAAACAAACTGAAGTAATCGCTGTCTATTTTTGTTGCTCTAGCTAGAGCTTCGGGTTAAGCAGCAGCGGTAATGGTGGCAGCACTCTGATATAGGTACATAGTGTATTTTTTTCATTCTTTATTATAATTGCTAATGCAATAAATAAGGAACACTTGATATCTTCGTTTGATGGTGTGTTGGTGATTCATTGAGTTTTATTGAAGTTGAAAGTAAAGGTTCTAAGATTTTAAAGATGAATGCACATTGCATGACTGACGATTTTGCTGTTTTTGATATTTTTTAGTTGTTAAGTCTGAATGACGCTGACCTTCGACTAATAAAAACGGTAATTGTTTATTTTATCATAAAAAAAATATATAGGTAAATTCATTTAAATTTTAGGGAAACCAAGTAGGTAGGCCTATGTAATTATAAATGTGCTTGGTAACAATTATTGTGAAATATTGACTGCTTAAAAATGTAGGTATGTCATACATAAATATGCTTTTATGGCAAGAGGATTACCTCGTCACAAAAGGTAGCATTCTGTGAATTAGGTATGCTCCCAAAAGTTTAGTAAAATTAACAGGCCTTAGCTTTTAACTCTTTCGAAAAGATAACTGAATCGAGCTGTTCTTTTTTCTAACTAGGTAAGCATGTTTTATTGCAGGCTACGCTTGCAAGCTACGCCTTGGAATTGTCTTTAAAGTTTTGGCCAATCCACTACCTATTTATTCTTCTTATTGTGATGTCTATTGTCTACTGCGCTTTTTTCCGTATTTCAGATTAGGTTTAGCTCCCAAGCTATTCCCAAAAAATTATTATATTATATATTATTATAGTAAGTGCTGTACTTTCCGAAAAATTTCGGTAAGCCCCTTCTAAGCATTATTTCAATACAGCACCAATGACACGGCATTGCGTAGTGATTCAAACAGTAATAGAGAAGTGGTTTTCATTCATGTATATCTAAACCACCCGACCCACTTCTATTTTTTTTTCATACAATTTTGTTGTTGAAAAAAGACCAAAAAAAATTTTAGTTTTATTCAGTTACAAAAATTTCAGATCAGAACTAAAAAGGCCAGCCTAGATTCGTGAAATTTTCAGGGTCCCAACTATGTAACTCGATTCTACAATAAAAATATTCGAATTCGCAAAATCTCAACTGGTTAGTTCCTTACCATGTACGTTAAAAATTAAATAAAACAGCCTTTACTGAAGATTTTGTGACAAAAAGTCGGAAGTCCTCTGTTCCACTCACGCGAAGTCTTCTGTCGCTCCGCTTAGGGTAGGCTCAGTCGCCTGGCAGGCGCCTATGTTGTCAGTCGGTCTGCTATCAAAGTTTTTATAAGGTTTGGGGCCATTTTTCAAAATAAAATTTTACCCCAAAATTAAAAGTGAAAAAAGACCCAAAAACAACGAAAAAATGCTCAATTTACAATTTAAATTTTGTTTTTGTTGTTTCCCATATTGCGCCATTTTATTTCATTTTATGTTTGGGCCATATTACATTGGGGCCAAATTCCATGTATCCTTTTTTAAATAAGCATTGAAAACTACTATCGAACTTATTCGAAAGTAGGATAATTTTACGTATCTAGTAGGGCCCCAGACTAATTTAGAACGTAAAGAGGCTATAGGTATTTTAAAAACAATAAATAAAATAAATATGTAGGTACATAGGTAGATCTTTTACAAAACATTAATAACACGTGTAATTATTATACATTAATTATTATACATACATGTACAAATGTAATTTGGTATGAAGCGGCTAAAAACACGATTTTGCGAGTTTCATATAGTTTTTCGAATTTGTATGCTTCAGTAGCTTTCAAATTTACCAATAACGGCCAACTATTCAAAAATATTATCAAAATTCAGGCTCAGTAGTAACCCGGGAGTTCCATATTTTGGCAAAAAATCAACTCTTCGGACGAATCCCATTTTTAACTCAGCGGCTTTCTCAAGCAGCACAGCATCCACAAAGATTGACTTTGTAGTGCGGTATATGGCATGGTGGCATCATTGCAATTTATTCCTTTTGAAATGAGGAAGAACACAGTGTTATGGTCAATGGTTTCAAATATAGAGCGATCTTAACTGACGTTCTATCACTAGCGCTTGACAACATCGATATATCCGAGCTGTGGTTCCGACATGATGGCCGGGGACGCCCAACAAGTGAAGCAAAGCTAAAAGTTGTGAAGGAGAAATTGACGACTGCGGCTTATCTCACGTTGGGTTATCACAATTGGGTGCCGCAATCGTGCTACTTCACATAACTCGACTATTTGCTCGTCCACTTTGGACGAGCTTGAAGCACTGCCAGTGAAGCCGGTGGTCATTTGAATGATGTGATACATAATGGCATGAATTGAGCTTTAAAATAATGCTAGAATCTATTATATATTCTACATCATTGTTGTTTTATTTCAATTTCTTATCTTATCGTTCTTATCCGATCACCCTATACTAATATCTCCGAAAAGCATCAAATTGAACTTCATAAGTTAGCAAAATCAAAGGTAAAAATGGAGTTGAAACGATCAAAGATGTTTTTTTATGATATTACCCGGCAAGCCACATATTTTAAACACTTGAAAATAATAAAAAAAAAAAAAACACTGAGGTGAGGATCGTCAAATCTGATTCGTGAACTTTTTAAAGTTGAATTAAACTGGGCCTTAATAGAAAATCTTATGTGAAAGAGTTATCAAGTGGTATCTGCTAACAAAAATAAGTTCAATTTGAATGATCCCTAAATTCTATTAACGTGACATAAGAAAAGAGGAAATAATCTTGGGTAGAAGTATTAGTAAGCTATTAAGGCCCAAATTTTATCAACTTTTTCTTCTTTTGAAATGTTCAGGTGTTTCAAATGTATGGTTTGCCGGGTAATCTGCTAAAATGTATTTTGGTGGCTTTAACTCCGGTTTTGCCTTTAGCTTTGCTAACTGACAACTTTGGATTTCAAACTTTTCGGAGTAAGTCTGTTTGATTTTGAGGTGTTGTAGCTATAGTTGCTGGCGGTGTGTTATTTTTTTCAATTGGAATTAAAGTTTGATACTTCGTCCAATATTGTTGCCTAAATAGCGACTGCTATGACCATAGCTATAAGTTTAGCTTTTTCCTCTACGGTTAGGAACTTGATACTGTCAAAATTGTGAGAAATTGTATTTAACTGTTTATTATTTGATTTGTTGCATACTATTATTAATTATTATCTGAATTTCTCTGAACCTAGTAGGTTGTTTTTCAGTGTGTATTTAAAAGACCGACGCAAAAAGAGTCGGTTTTGGGACTTAAATTGTTAAATGACTTAAGAGTCAAAACTTTCCCATGGTAAATGATCGTTAGCAATGAACAAAGCAGACAACGTTGTCTGTTTTTTTCCTAATTAATTCAAATAAAAATATATTGTTACGCTTTTATAGAACTTGCAGTATCAAATGAGGTTTTTCTACCTATTAAAATATTCGTGATAGTATACCTATGTGAATTAAAGAAGAATGAAAGAATCAATGTTGGTATTTTCATCAAAAAATATAAATGTTTAAATGGAAAATGCTAAACTGAAGCAAAAGTTTTCAGTATGTGTTATAAAACTGCTCCCTTTTCTTGCTTATTTCAAACAACCTTTAAAAGTAACATGGCTAGGCATTAACATACTTAATGTTTCATGCTAAATCCTTTTTTAATCATTAGAACTAACACGGACGATCTCAATTTAAACATTTCATTATCTCTTCAGGATTTCTAGTTCTTTCAAGCAAATTTCATAAAAATTTAATTGATTATGCTTTAACTTAACTGTTGGCCCATTTATACAAAAATAAAAAATGAATTGATATTAATTATAAATGATCGTATCATACAGCGTGCATACGAATTAATTATACCGTCATATTCAACTCATTTATGCACACCCCAACTCATCTACATTTTTTTTTTGTTGTTTCTTTTTTTATTTTATTTTATTTTATTTTCTTAATTCTGATTTTTATTTTGCGTGGTCAGAGTCAGTGGCAGAGAATATTATTGTTTACAAAGAAAAAATAACAAACATAAAAGAGCTAGACATGTACTTGTACATATGTATGTGCTTGTGCGATGTGAAAAGTTCTGTGTGAGATATTAAATCATTTTAAATTTATTTCCATTACTATAGAAGATTTTAATTATTTTTACTTTATTTTGATTTTAAAAATTGCCGTCGCCCTCAGTACTTGACTTGGTTTGAATAGTTTATTTGGTTAATGAGAAGTATGAATGTATATGTATTTAATTTGGGCTATTATGTTTGATGACGAAAAAGCACGAGTTCAAAACTCCGTGAATACTTAATTGAACTAGTTTCTCTCAACCCCGTGGGGTTGAAAAATGTTGTGAATTTTATTTGTAATTTTGCTCATAAAAAGGATGTTTTTTTTTTGGAAAATAAATAGTGTTCGAGCTTACTCTTAGTTAAAAAAATATTACAAAATTGGGAAGGAAATCGAATCTGGATTTTGAGATTTTCATATGAATGATCATATTTCTAGAAGTTCATATGGCGACGGATCTTCTTATAATTTTTACAAAATCATATTGGTAGGTAATATAAGAAACTTTATATCCGCATATGTTTTTGATATCTAATAAATTCTTAATTACTACCTTGCGAATGAAGTTAAAATCGAGTTGCAAATTTTGAAATAATAAATTAAAATTTGAAGACTTAGAACCGAATGTTCAATAATCAAGTGAGCTATCAAAAGAATAAATACTAGCAACAGGAAAAATGTTTGTTATATCTAGGGTACCATCTCAAATTTTACTAACTGTTAAAAAATTGGCTCTAAGAAAACTAGAAAGTCTTTAAACAGCACGATTTTTATGAAACTACATTTTGAATATATGTATGTACATACATGTTTTAACACTCTGGTTTATTCTAATAAAAGTTTCATTGATATTCAATGTTCATACCTAGGCTCTTGGTCCAGAAGTGCCCTGTTGTTTTGCCTTCAAATCAAGAAAGTTAATTTTAAAAATCAGTATTTCATGAAATTTTATCAAAGTTCTAACAATTATTTTCTCTGGACTTCTTAATTGTGACTATACGCCTCTGGGCCTTATTTTTAGTATATGTCCAAACGCTAACCAACAAATCTTGAATCACTTATTTGTACTTTTCATTGAGGCTACTTGATATTTTATAAAAGAAGTTCAAATAACTGTCTTCACAAAATTGGTCCTTATTTTGGTGAGTTTAGTCCAGCGTTGTATAATATTTAACTACCCGATTACAAATTACCCATTACTCTTTTAAATATGTAATTAAATAAAATCTAATTACCCATTACATTTTCAACATGTAATTACAAAATATCTAATTATCCATTACATCTTCAAGATCTAATGGAAAAAAATTTAATTACCCATTACATTTTCAAAATGTTATGAAAAAAAAAATTTCCATTACATTCTAAAAATGTAATGGAAAAAAATTTAATTATCCATTACATTTTTAAAATGTAATTAAAAAATATCTAATTATCCATTACATTTTTACTATGTAACTAAAAAATATCTAATTACCTATTACATATGTAATTAAATATTATTTAATTACATATCACAACTGTAATATGTAATTAGATATTTTTTAATTACATAGTAGAAATGTAATGGGTAATAAGATATTTTTTAATTACGTAATACAAATATATTGGATAATTAGATATTTTTTAATTACATAGTAGAAATGTAATGGGTAATTAGATATTTTTTAATTACATAATAAAAATATAATGGATAATTAGATATTTTTTAATTACATTTTAAAAATGTAATGGATAGTTAAATTTTTTTCCATCACATTTTTAGAATGTAATGGAAATTTTTTTTTGTCATAACATTTTGAAAATGTAATGGGTAATTAAATTTTTTTCCATTAGATCTTGAAGATGTAATGGATAATTAGATATTTTGTAATTACATGTTGAAAATGTAATGGGTAATTAGATTTTATTTAATTACATATGTAAAAGAATAATGGGTAATTTGTAATCGGGTAATTAAATATTATACAACGCTGGACTAAACTCACACAAAATAAGGACCAATTTTGTGAAGACAGTTATTTGAGCTTCTTTTATAAAATATCAAGTAGCCTCAATGAAAAGTACAAATAAGTGCTTCAAGATTTGTTGGTTAGCATTTGGACATATACTAAAAATAAGGCCCAGAGGCGTATAGTCACAATTAAGAAGTCCAGAGAAAATAATTGTTAGAACTTTGATAAAATTTCATGAAATACTGATTTTTAAAATTAACATTGAACATCAATGAAACTTTTATTAGAATAAACCAGAGTGTTAAAACAGGTATGTACATACATACATATATTCAAAATGTAGTTTTAAAAAAATCGTGCTGTTTGAAGACTTTCTAGTTTTGTAAGAGCCAATTTTTTAACAGTTAGTAAAATTTGAGATGGTACCCTAGATATAACAAACATTTTTCCTGTTGCTAGTATTTATTCTTTTGATAGCTCAACTGATTATATTTAATTACATATTACAACTGTAATATGTAATAAGATATTTTTTAATTACATAGTAGAAATGTAATTGGTAATTAGATATTTTGTAATGGGTAATTCAATTTTTTCCATTACATCTTGAAGATGTAATGGATAATTAGATATTTTTTAATTACGTATTGCAAATGTAATGGGTAATTAGATTATATTTAATTACTTATTACAAAGGTAATCGGTAATTAAAATGTAATTAACTATTTCCAACCCTGGTTTAGTCCAATAAAATGATATCCCGGATTGCTTACTGAGAATACACAATTTTGGACAACCTTGTTTTTGTAGTTTAACAGTGAGACCTAATTTTACTGAACTATACACAACCTCAAAAATTGAAAAACACATAACACAATTTTGTCACATTCAACTCTATTGATTGAAAAAAAACACCCTTTTTATTAGTGTCTGGAGTGCTACAAAAAATTCAAAACTGACAAATTGATTGGATGAAAAATGTGTAGGTGATTAATCTATTACAATGAATGAAGCCAAGCCATTGAACTCTGAGTACTCCTTAAGTTCAATAAAAAGGCACAACATGAGATTTTGTTTAATAATTTCATTTTTAAAAAATTAAAAAACTAACCTAGGTTAATAATGATGATGTCGTTTTACTTTTGCGTTGTTGCTTACCTAATATGTTGCCACCTCATTGATGTTGTAAACAAAAAAAAAAAAACAAATTGAATAAGTGTGATTAGGCCTTGAATATTTTTGAAGGTCTCTCAGTTTCTGTCTGAACGCTGTGTTGTTGGTTTTTGTATTGTCTAAACTTGTTTTTTTGCGGTTTTGCCCTAGAGGTCAAATATTGTTTTAGAGAAACAAAACATGACAATGCAAAGTTTGTGAACCTTATTCAATTTTCTGTTATTGATCTTTGATGCAGGAGTCGATGGATAGTTGGAAATTCATTATACATACCTTCATACCAAAAAGCTTTTTCAATTTACTTTCCCTCTATAAGAACTATAAGATAAGAAACAAGCATATTCAAAAATCATCTTCAGATCCTCCAACTGCAGGAATGCTTTCTAAACGATTTCAAGGATGTCACGAAAGACACTTGGGCTTCCATGATAACCGCGAGATAAAATCAACGTTTTAATTGACAACCAGGCAAAAAACAAAAACAATGTGAAGCGGACACCGATCGTACCAAAGTTGGCATCCTTTCCTTATTTGAGGGTAGAATCGTCTAGCACTGTTTTAAGGTCGTACTCATGACAATTCTTGTAGGTTTTGTCAAGTAAATCTTAAAGGCATACTTTGTTGGCGTCGTAAATTTTTTCTGCGGTGCGTGAGGGTTTTTAAAGCTTATGATAATAATTTATAGTAGGATTTGATAGGATAACGATAAGAGGGCGTACGTTTGTATTTCGAAAGCACAAGACTTCTTAAGTCTAAGTCTGCCGTTTATACGAAAATACCCAAAAAATATACCCTGCCTTTGCTGTCGTCAACAGGTTAAATAACATACACATTGAAAATATTTCACACTTTTGAAACGGTTATAATTACATTAAATAATAAAAACAAAAAATAAAATGATCTACTTGCAGTGAATCAATGGAATATATCAACGAAAAGGCTCTGTACGATCCGGATACTTCGTTGAAATTTGCTCTACTTTTTTCGTCACGCAATTTCGATTCGCTAGCCATGAATGACACAAAAGTACGCAGCAAAATGTTGAAAATTCTTGAAGTAAATTTTTGCAATGCTGATAGATATCGAATTGAAGATAAAAACAGACTTTATAACTCGATAACACTGCTGGGCGAATACTACCATCGTGTTCGTTTAGCAGATAACTCGCCAATTACAATCCTTGGTCAATCTTTATTGGGACTTTTAACTAGAGAAATTGATGGCAATGATATTATTGATGTCAAACTAGCCAAACTGATTTTATCTCAAGTATGTTTTTAAATCAAATTAATAATATTCATAAAAAAAAACAAATGTAAATTAATGCTATGTATTGATTTAGGTAACTCTCAATGGAGACATAATGCGGGTTCAGCACAAAGATGATCTCACCCAACTCCTATTTCACGTGCGCCGCAATTTGATAGAACAAAATGCCCTTCAACCATCGACTAAGGCCCTGCTCCTGATGACCCTCGATCTGTACTACAGTAACTTTGCCAATCTGGGTCACATGCTTGAGGAAATGTACACAAAGTACCTAGTTGAGGAGAGTGAATGTGACCCGAATAATTTCGTCAACGGTAATGCCGGTGACGATGTTGAATATGAAGATGGTCAAACAAAAAAATGGTCGGAACTAGTTAGCGAAGATAGTTTCTTTGAGAATGATCCAAACATATATTTTGATAACTTAAATATTAGTGGTGAACCACAAACATCACCACCACAGCAGCGTTCACCTCCACAAAAACATCAACAGCAACAATATCAACAAAGACAAAATCATCACGCTAATATAAGTCCAAGACAGATTGAATCACGCCCACCACCACCTCCGCAGACACATGGTGAAGAGGAACAAGAAGAACAGAAGCCGTTGCCAAGGTGGCGTGCACCACGTTTCAACCGACCCGATGACGAGCATTCGGCAAATAACAATGGCCGCACCAATCGTCGATTCAGTGGCAGCTACGATGATGATCACCAGAGTTCACGCAGTGAGGGCGGAAGTAATATAAGACTGTACAGCATCAACGATAGACTGCGACATTCTCAAACAAAATCCAACAACGGTGATGGTGGCTGGGAGCGCAACAATGGTGGTTACCGGAATTTCAATGGAAATTCGCGCGGTCGCGGCAACGGTCATAACGGTGGCAATCGCAACTTTAACTACCGCAACACCTACGACCCTCCACCACGGTTTCAAAAGGCTGAAAAAATGCGCAACTCTATGGAGCGTGATCAGTGGCGCAACAATGCAGGCCGCAACAACCACGATGATGAAAATAGCAGTCAAGTTGATGATGACAGCAGGAGTTCCTCCAGAGCACGAACCCTTCCACGTCCGCCAAAGGGCAAATTCGACTCATACAATGGAGGCGGTGTCCACCGCAGCCAGAGTCCAAACAATTATCGCCAAAATAATCGGCCACAAAATTCACGCAACTTTAGTCGCAGCAACCGGTACAGTAGTCAAAGCAGCCTTGCTAGCGAGACGTCCGGTACGTGGGATCGGCGTCATCATCGTCGCAATTTCTCCAACCGACAGTCTCCGAATACGCAAAACAATGAGTGGGAAGACACACATAGTGTACATGGCCAGCCAGAGGAACACAACTGGGACAAAAAGGACAACAACAGTGAGTTGGTGAGGAATGCAAGAAATACTACAAAGTACATGAATTATTTGTCACAAAAGTGAACGTTTAGTTTTTTTGTTTTGTTTACGTCCATATTGCATGTGTGTGACAGTAGATTTTATAAATATTTTTTTTTTTATTTTTATTTTGTATCTTAATCGTTGCACATATACATACATAATAGTGAATAATGGCAGATAGATTTTTGTCACAAGAAACAGAAACAAAAACAACGCTAACATACAATTTCTTTTTGTTTTGTAAGATAGAGAAAATAAAGTAAATATTGCAATCCAAATCTGAAATTTAAAAAATTGAACAAATAGGATTTCCAGCTTTGAGCAAATATCAAAAAAAAGAAGAAGGAAAACAATAATATTTAGTATGTGAATACAGACTAAAAGGCCGCAGCAATTTTTGGGTATGAACGATAGAAAAAATGTATGTATACTAATTGTTTATACGCAAATATAAAAGTCTTGCGTGCAGTGGTTGTGGCCTTTGTATGCAATACCGCATTGAAAAATCAGTGAAGGAACTTCAAAATTATATTTATCAAAAGAAATGAGCAACCTAGACAAGGCTGTGGGATCTTAACTATCAGTCAAATTCTGCTATCAATCACACCCAAAAAAAGTTATTGGCTCTTGGTCTAATACACATTATAACCTAATGGGCTTAAGACATAGTGAACAAAATAAATTGAAAATCACAATGCTTCGTCCATTTGAGTACTGTATACGGAAATCATTCCCCTGGAAACTTTAAACATTTGACGGTGTTCTGTTTGTGCAGTAAATTCTCCCATAATAAGTGAAAGAAACATATGTTTTTTACGTAGAAACTACTAAATCAGAAAACAATATATCAGGGAAATGTGTCTTATTTTTAAATCTTGCTAGAGCCTACACGGAAGGACGAATTTGATTACAATTTGATCCAGATTATTTTCCGTTCAACCTAGGTTTTGACATCGTACAAATGTTAAACTGGCTGGGTTTTTATTTATTATTTATTTATATTATTCCTTCAAATCTTAATTTAATTAAAAGCTCAAAGATGTGTTTCGCTTTAAATTGAATTTCATTCAGTCACTCTACTTAAAAAGGATACATTTACTTATGTAATTTCTTCCTACATTGATTTGTTCTTGAAACCTTTAGCAAACAAACAAAATTTGGCTATGCCTCACCCCGTCTTGATTCCATTATTTGTTAAATCGATTTATTACTATTTCTGTTCATCAGAGAGAAAATTGTGTAGGGCTATTTAATTGCTATTAATGCAATGTCTGTGGTGTGGTGTACGCCATTTTTGTGTTTAGTTTGACTTTGGTAAGTAGTAGCCTGTAGCGTTGGACTGTTGCTAAAGGTCTGAGGTAACTTCCCAGCCTCGTCCACCTAAAATTTTTTTTTTTCAGGGCTACTGCCTCTTGCGAGGAATTGACAAATCCTCCAAGAGTATCAATTGTCATGAATAAGTGCTTCTCGTCCAGCCGTTCGGATTCGGCATTCAAAATTGTAGGTCTCTTCCATTCCTGCCGACACACGTACACAGGAATGGTTGCGAGTTGTTTGTCACTAGGCCCTGGTTCTTCACGAGCCGTTTTATTTTTTTTTTTTTTTACTTTACTAAGGGGAGAAGTTTGAATTTTTGTGGTATCTTATCTAAAACGAGTAGCCGGTAGTTCGCATAAAACGGATTTCTTTCTTTTCAAATTTTCTTCAAAATGCCTCATACTCACTCAGTTCACAATTTATAATTAGAAGAAAAATGAAAACAATAGAAAATATCGTACTTGTTTTTTTTTTTTGTTTTAGTAGACTATATTGAATAAAATTGAATTGAAAGTTTGTATGCGACCCTAAGTCCTTAAGAACTAAAGGTCGCACAAAAACTTAAATTGTTCAAATTTATTGTAATTGAAATGCTTTTCAAGTTTTTGTCTAGAAACTCACAAAACAAAATAGTATTGAAATATTTTCACACTGTCTCCTTTACAATATATAATTTTATTCAAAATTTAATACCTTACATCTTCAATTTGAAATCTAAAAGCGATGCCAATACAGTCGTACGTTTTTGTGTTGCATTAATTTTTTAATTAAATGAGATTCAGACACGACATGATTTCCTAGTATACAGTATACTGGCAACAGAACGAGCAAATTCATTCTTCTTCCAGTATAATGAGGGATATACTGACAATTTTCCAATCGTGTAAATGGGGCATAAAGCTAGGGCGTGAATCCTAAAAATTCTCCTCAGGGTCCTACTCTGTATCTCGTTCCGAAATTCAATCCTAATCGAAATTGTTTTTTGTTTCATTTTTGAATTAGCACCTACCTTGTGTCTAACTTGTCTAACTTGTCTAACTTAACAAAAAAACAATTTCGAAAAACAGGATACGGATTAGGGGCCCAGGTCTGGTAAGCACTACATTTTCGTTAACAATTTAATCCGTGATATTTTCTTGAATGGATATCCTATTTGATTTCTTAGTCACAAACGATGAAAAATATAAACAAAATAAAACATTTACCTGATTTTGAAAAAAAAAAAATATATAGGTCCATTGAACATATATAAAAAAAAATATATAAAATCATACATATTTAGAAAAAAGTAGAAACTTGAACCTTTTAAAACATCTAAGTAAAACATACATATAGTACACAATCAAAATATTTAAATTAAAAAAGAAAACATTTTTATTACATATATGCGTACTTTTATTTGAAAACAATTTTTTATTTTTTATTTTCTGTTTGACAAATTTTTATTTTAAAATTTTAGTATCGTAGAATTCAAATCAATATAATAAAATTACTAATAATTAACAATATGCATCTCATTTCAGTCATAAAATATTAATTAACAAACAAAAAAACATCAAATCAAATGAAAGGTGGACGCCATAATTATATATTTTTAATGAAAATAGAGCTTTTAATTACTATATACTATAGTAACAACAAATAAAATCACAAAAAAAAAATAATGTTTAATTAATGTGAACTTTATGAAATATTTTTTCAAATAAAAAAACAATATATAACTAGAGTTTAATTTTATAGGTACAACAACAACAAACAAAAAAAAACATTAAAACCAATAATAATAACAACAAAACAAACAAAGAAATAATGTGTGTATAAAAAAAATATTGTTTTATTACATAAAGTGCATATGTATGTCGCTAATTTTAAGAAGAAAAATATATCAACAAAATTATAAATATATATATGTATATATATATATATATATATAGAGAACAATACAAACTGGGAAAGATTTTTTTTTTAATATTATTTTTTGTCATTATTTTGAATGATTGCGTTCTAAAAGAAAATTATTGAAAGTTACAATTTTACATATAATATAGAAATATTTTAACATGTCTCCATTATAATTATTATTATATATAAATACATATAAACTCTTGTTTAGGTTCAAAGTGTTAAAAACATTTTATTTTATTAGATATAAATGACATTATACAAATATGTATAATAAATCAACAAATCTAAACTGATTGTAAAAAATTTAAAAAACGTTCGTTTTAATTGGTTGGAGAATTTTAAAATTCATTGGTTATTAAGTTTTAATAACTTCACTGTTTAACGAATCACATATGATTCATAGAATTTTTTTTGTCACTTGCTGCCAGCTTCCATGAATAATTTATGATACAAAAACATGGTGTTTTCTAAAAAAAAATTTTGTACATGAACAAGTAATGGTTTTTAAATCAAAAGTCCATGTTTTGAGCAACACTTACATTACGATGATGGAGAATTCCAAAAAAATCCGGCCATGGGTGTACATCGAGCTTGAACATAAACGGGTAAACAGGGGGCCGAATCGCGTCCTCCGTGAACGGATGAGCTATCGAGCAAATGAAAATTACGTCACTTGTAACAAATCAAGTTCTAAAACGCACCCATATTATGTCATTTTAATTGTTTTGGGTTTGTTTTTTTTTTAAGTTCGGATGAAATAGTACAAGAGCCGACAGCAAATTTTGGAAATGGATGTATAACCAAAATCTGAGTATTAGGGGTTTGTAGGTGCATATTTTGTGATATCTAAATCAAAAGTCTGGAAGGTTTTTAGTTCAGCCTTTGGCGGGGGTAGAGGGTTTAAAATAGAGATTTTTCTAAAATTATTATCAGGGGTATTATCACTTCCATCAATTTTTATAAAATTCATTATGATGCTCTGTCATAAAAACATCCAACTTAATTATCCTAAAAACCATACTCTGAAAAACCATACTCTCACAGAAGACAGTTTAGATAAATTAAAACATTACCTACTTTCAACTATTCTTTCTCCAATCTTCACATACATACATATGTATATGGAAGAGCATTTTCATCACGCCTAGGTAATATAATTTAAACTTGAAACATACAGTAAATAAACATTAGCCATGTTTTTTGAAAGAGTTACTAGCAACTCAGTAAAAGTTTTACACGGAAAACACAAACAAAATTCTCTATAACAATTTGTTTTGTTATTGTTTTGCGTGTAAACATTTTGCTGAATTGCTAGTCACTCTTTCAAAAAAACACGGCTATTATCAATTTTGCATCACCAGTGAAATTTGTGTAAACGTAGTGAACGCTTTTCCTAGAATGTTAAAGTCAGTTAGCAACAACATCTATGATTTTGTACAGTTACTTGCCATTATACTTTTATTATTACTAGGCCTTTTTTATTGGTAAGTGTATACGCAGCGCAGCAAAATTTTACACTGTAAACAACAACAAAGGAAAAGTGCGGATACTACATAACGTGTTATTACTTTGTTTTGTGATGTTTAAACAATACTAGATATTTTACCAATAAAAAAGGCCTACTATAACTTTTGGCACAGTAAGTACGCTGTTATTTATGTCTACGTTTGGTTTTTTTCGTCTGAAGTGTTGTTTACTTATTTTTTTTAATTGATTTAACTATGATTTTCTTTTTGAAAAAATATAAAAAAAACCTCGTACATATGTATGAACATTCAAAATGGAAAAAAGTCGTTTGTTTTACCCTTCTGTATATTCAACAGTATTTTAAAATATTCCCAACAGTTAAGAGAACATACCTACATAAAACAAAATTCTATATTTTTTCTAGATTTTATTTTGACTTTTCCATATTTTGTGTTTCGAGATTTTTGTTATTCTAGATTTTTGCATTCGAGATTTTTCTTTTTTTTCTAGATTTTCTCCATTCGAGATTTTTGTCATTCTAGATAACGTCATCTAACGTCAGATAACGTCAAAAAATTATAATTTGTATAATTTGACTTGAATTCTTGCCGTTCTAAAGCAAATTAATTAAAAATTACATTTGGCTTTGTATACTTTGACTTCAATTTTGCCGTTCTCAAGCAAATTAATTAAAAATTACATTCATCTGAAGTCAAATACCAAGTTTAAGAAGCAAATATGCCGGTGACACGCTCTCCCACAAATGGAGCTGGAGAGCAAGGGTACTCAACAATGAGACAAGATGACCAGCCACCCAAGGAGATGCCACTTCAGCAGAGAAGACGGGCCACTTGCAACGTTTGCCTGGAGCCTTATAACGAAGATATGATTCTATGCGAAGGGGTATGAAGAAAATGGTTTCATTTTGTATGTGTAGATATTAGTAGTAGTCAGGCCGACGAGTTGGACAGCAAATGTGACAAGAAAAGAAGAATCAACTAAAGTAAAGTAAAGTACATTGGGCGAACAGATAAAGAAAATTCACTCGGCACGAGGGTTTCATATACATAAATGGAAATCTAATTCACGTGAAGTGTTGTTGGCACTAGAAAGTTCACATGAAGAGCGGTCCGAGCTTGTTAATCTTAACAGAGAGGCGGAACAAAACACTGAAAAGATTCTCGGGATGTGGTGGGATACCCAATCGGATTCATTCACATTCTCACTTAAGCCGAACAAGGGAAGCAAATGTGCAAACGATGGATTTGTCTATCCACCTGTCTAGTTGTACGAGCAGTTCATATAGAGGTAGCTTATAGTTGCAGTACCGACTCCTTCATCTTATGCTACCGAAACTTCATAAGTCGTAGAGGTCCTGTAAGAAAAATGTATAGTGATCGGGGAACAAATTTCATCGGAGCTGAAAAAATCCTGAGAAAAGAGTTAAAACAGATCGATTCGCAGAATATAGCTTCAAAATTTATAAGTTATAATTTGGAATGGTACTTTCATCCACCACCGGGGTCACCACACACGAATGGATTCGTCGAACGTTTAATCAAATCAGTATAAATTGCCTTTTATGCTGTTAGCAATATCTCCACCCATAAACCAAACGATGAGTTATTCCGAAGCTACTTAATGGAAGTGGAAGATATGATCAATTCGCGACCCTTGACATACTTACCTTTGGACAGTGAGGAATACGAAGCCTTAACACCAAACAATTTTCTGCGGCAAACGTCTGGATAAGCGATGGATCAAGGAATATTTACCAACATTGAGTAGAAGAGAGAAATGGAACCAGTCTACGACACCTCTGAGAGAATGGGATATAGTTTTGGTGATTGACGAAAGATATCCCCGTTAATCTTGGCCCAAGGGTAGAATCTTTAAAGTTAACATGGCAAAGGATAATCAAGTAAGGAGCGCAACGGTCAAGACCTTTGACGGAATTTATGAGAGACCAGCAGTAAAGTTAACCAAATTGGACGTAGCTGAGGAAGAACATTGGGGCAATGTACCGGAGAGGAGAATGTCATAAAAACAACTAACATAAGGTTAGACCGCACACAACTGCTGCGGAACTACACTTCACGACGCGGCAAAACATTATTTGTATGAAATTGTATGAGCTATATCGCACCAAGCGGCAACTGAACTTCATAAAATTTCATACAAATTATTGTGAATCGCAGTTCCGCCTTGTGCGGTCTAACCTTTAATTATCCTAAAAACCATACTCTGAACTCGACTCTCGGTCTGGCTGCTACTGGTAATCGAACGAACCTATTTTGTAGTATCCCTTTTCTTATTTTCATAATATATTGGTACCACTGAATGAGACGGACAGATGCACAAAATTGAAATAAAGATTAACTGTTCTTGATGTGCGTTGTCTACATGTAGTCGATCCGGAAGATAAAAGATATTTGCATTGTAAAGTAAAAGATATATTAATTATAAAGATAAAAAGAATACTGTAATTTTAAACATGCTACAAACGCTACACAAAGCACTACGTTAATAAAGTAAAAGTTAAGAAGTTAAAAAACAGTTTTTGCTAATTTTTTTATGGTCACCAAGGAGTTGTATTTAATTGGCCACAATAATCGTGACAATGCTCTGTCATTTTCCTTAAGTCAAAACACCTATGTAAATCTTGGTGATATGACCAGTAGAACTCAAGACATAAGCTTTTTAAACGAACCTTAATCGACTTTTTTTTGGAGACTTTAGTTTTGTTGATTTTTTGCGGTTCATAAATCTCCAAGAAAAAACCGATTGGGCTCGCTTTAAAAGCTTATATCTTGAATTCAATTAGTCATATCACCAAGATTAAGGAGTTTGGACTTAGGGAAAATGACAGAGCATCATAAAGTATTTTTAAAAAATTGATCGAAGTGATAACACCCCTGATAAGAATTTTAGAAAATCTATGACTGCTTTCACACAAGGAAACTGAGTTGCTGGAAACTGGGAGTTTGTAGTCGAGAAGGGCAAGAAGTAAGGGGAATGAAAAAAATCTCCCCGGTCAACGATTGAGGAGATTTTTATCACATTCCTTCTCACACTGTCCGTAATGTGCGTTCAGCCAATAGACTTTATATGGAAAAAACAAAAATATCCGGCAATTTTCTTTATTTGATCACAATCGCTGGTTACACAATTATAGTCAAACAGACAACGAAGTGAATCTTCATTAGAAAAGTTTACAGTTAGGTTCTCCGGGGTTGAAGTAAATTTGATTTGGGAGTTGTCTGGGGTTGACGTTTTATTTGGAACATCGTTAATTTTAAAGTTTCTAAACGTTTTCACACCTGCGAGACCTTCAACCGAGTCCAGTGACTTCAACTATAATTAGCTTTTCTTCTGTAAGTTGCTTTTCCTCGTAAGAGGAAAACTGTTTAACCTCTTTCCAAAGCTTAGGTTCTTTTGTTGGTGGCCCAGCTGCATTGAGTTTCCTACTTAAGCTATCCCACATTATATTGGCAGAGGCTTTATGCTGGATTTAGATGTATTCCAAAACTCTGAGCGTGTGAAAGAGAACCATCAAGAAGATGAACATGTTCGTCTTCATATCTGCATTATGGCACTTCCTGTAATCTGAATATACGAACATCTTCTGCCTTTTGGTGTTCTCCCCTATCTTACAAATGTAAATTTTAATTTTGCATCCCCTTTTTTTTTTGCAGAAGTCAGGCAAATATACATGTAAATCCACCATTACCCTAACATGTATTTAGCAGAAGATTTTTGGCCAAATTAGAATGCTTCCTCATAAACTCCGCCAAAATAGACTTTTGGGTCAGATTTTTTTGTTGTAATTTGCCCTACAATAATTATTATACTGTAAATTTATTTGCCAAATTCTAAAATATATTGCTTTATTCAAAATTCAAATTTGTACTCACATTCTTCAAAACAAAAATGCAACTAAAATACAATTGCGTTAACTCCAGACTTGACGGGTAACAAATCGAGTGAACGTACACGATCGCGCACTCGTTCACGTAGGACATAATACCAAAATTTCGTTTGCCTTTAACTTCTATCTTGTACAACAAAATTTACTTACACGTTCAAGAAAAACCAGAAAAAAAAAACACACGCACATGAAACGTCATCTCATGGCCAAGATTTGAATAGCCCTCCATGTCTTGTTCAAAACGATATTTTTTTTCGACATGTTGCTGCATGGACATGGATTTTTTGGACTCCATGGGTTTTTTTTTTAGTAATGTTCATAGTCCGGCCATCGTTCATGGCCTGTGGAGGCGGCCCGTTACGTTAACGAACATACATTAACATAAGTCGCGATGCCAAACTACCACATTCCGTGAACGATCTACTCGTTCACGGAGGACGCGATTCGGTCTCAGATTTGCTTCAAAGTACCTACCTACCGGGCAATTTTATGTGAGTCCCTAGAGGATAAATTGATTTTTATTTTCAGTTTAAAAAATAATGGTTCCTGCCATACAACCGTAATGAAAAAAAATATTTATTGGGATAATCTACATTTATATACAATTGGCTCTTAATGCTGTTTGTAGTTTGCTTTAAAAAAATTCGAAAAAAAACTACTTTTGTTTGAAAATTCAATATCCTGAAAATGGGAAGGTGAATTTATATATTCTTAGACGGTTGACTAGTAAGTATTAAGACAGTGCTCTTACGAGTTTGAAAGCTCTCGTATTTATGTATTAGATTTCTAAGACAGTTCGACAGAGCCTTTATACTTCTAAATTGTTTGGAAATATGCCTTTTTGAATTGAATGAAAGGTCACTTAATTCCGCTGTCAAATTTTGAAGACAATCACAAAAAATGTTTATAATTTTTGTTTAATTTGGACGGCTGTATAAGGTTCAACAAATTTTTTTTTTAATTTAATAAAATTTCACTTCAGTCCATATTAATTAATTTTTCGTTGTTAAACGTCAGTTAGGCAACTTATGACCAAGATACATATATTAAGGGTTATATCAAAGAATTGTTAATACATTATCAATCGTATATTGCTTCTAATTAATTAATTTTTATCCAATTCATGTTAACTTACCATTAGTCTAAGTACTTTAAAAGATGTAATCAGTGTACAAACCAAAATTGTTGTTAATATCACTAGCGTTTTCATTTCTGTTCAGTTCTGCGCATGTTGTCAAAATCAATAGTAAAAAAATTGAATATCAAACAATCATCACAAATTTGTTTTTGTTTACTGTGTACTTACAGGGGCGCAGCCATCTTGAAATTTGAGAAGCTGCGCCTGATAATACCTTAGATATGTGTACTGTGACTATTATCAAAAAAGTTTGCTCATAACTTTTCGGAATTGAAGGGCTGGGACCAAACTTATACAGCCATTCTTATAAAATAATCGCTTAACTCACCTTTAACTTTCGACCTCTCGTGTAACCACGGATTAAGAGATAACTCGCGAACTATTTATTTATTTTATTCTTTCTCTATGATTTACATCAACAGATTTTATAATTAAATATAACAATATATACATATATAAAGGTTTTTAAATTGAACTAAATTTGTGTATAAAATAAGCTAGCAATAATTTTTTAAAACTATCTCTAAGCAAGCTTATATCTAGAACATAATAAGCATCATTAAATAATTTACAGCTTTGGACTTCAAGGTTCACACAATCCATAATTAGTTCTATGTGAATCTTCAAATAATAATGGCATCAATAATGATTAATGATGGAGCTTAAACATTAAAATTAAATAAACAATTAAATTAAAATTTATATTTAATTTTCTTACTTAAATCTTTTCTAAACCACCTTCTTCCTTGAGGGAGGGAGCTCCTAAGTGGCAGAAATCTAGCTCCTAATCCATGAGTTAAAGATAACTCACTAGCTAGCTCGCTCCGTTTATAGATATGGGTGAAAAAGTTATTATATAATGCCGTTTTCGATTACAGGTTCCGAGTTAGTAACTCGGAACACATAAACATAAACCCCCATATTAATAAACGGAGCTAGTGTCAAGTTATCATAGCTCGTGAATTAGGAGTAAAGCTCGATTCACAATGCGACGTGAAAACGTGACGAGAGCGTGACGTGAATCGCTGTCATTTTTTTTCTAGTTATAAAATCGTTCCCCAATGGGGATTTTTACCGAATTGTCAAACTCAAAACTCACAGCCAAAATTTTGGGTTAATGACATTTGTGCGTTCTTTTTTTTTTCTAACTAGTTCACCTTCATCGTTCTTTTAATAAGAAAAAGTTACTTTGAGTTTTCATTTTGGGGTTAGATTGTGTTTGCTTTTCGTCTTCCGATTTGGAATTGTTTCCAATTTTATAATAATTAATTATAAATTTAATTGTTTTATTATTGAATTCGATATTTGGAATTGTTTTCTGAATAGTTTACTTTCATCGAAATTTTATTCATCCGCTTGGGTCAATTTTTTAATAAAGAAATGTGTGGCTCATAAAAAATTAACAAAAAAAGCTAAAACAAATTAGAAATGCTTTGTATTGCTATTCAATTTCATGCAAAAATGAAGTTGATAGTTACTTAATTTGTAGGAACCATGCATTTTTGGTAGTGAATTATTTATCAATAAATTTAACGCAATCAAAATTTTGTCTTTTGTTTATTATTTCTTATTTTTTCGATTTTTTTTTCAACCCCTTCCCATTTTATTAACTTTGATCGTTCTTAAAAAAAGTAACTTTTTTAATTTTGACATTGCCACTTTTGTTTTTGACCATAGTTACAAAAAAGAACGCGCCACTAATCCAATTAACGCCAAGCACTCAAACGTCATTAACCCAAAATTTTTATTTGACGTTTAGAAGCTATGAGACAGAGATATATTGCTTTTTTTCTAAAAAGCCCTATTCACAATGCGACGAGTTTTGTTAATTTACGCGTTGTTTTCTTTTCTACAATTTCACAAAATTCACCATCAGTCAAATATAAACAAAAAACAAAAAAAAAAAACGTCGACGAGAGCGTTTTTTTTCAATTTTTCCAACTCCGGCGTCATGTGACGACGAGAAACGTTTCATTGTGCATACATTGTGCAAAAAGGAAAGTGGTTTAGCGAAGGGTTAAATAAGAAAAGTAAATATACGTTCGGTCGAAAGTTACAGGTGAGTTAAGCGCTGTTTTAATTAATATGGCTGAAAGTCTTTCGTCGGATTATTTGTCAAATTAATTTAACTCGACTGAACGCGCTAAAAATACATACATATCAGGTTATTCCGATTCCGTTTGATTTAGACCGCTTTCATATACAAGGGAACTCTGAGTTGCCGGAAACTAGCTAGTTTGTAGGCGAGAAGGGTGTAAGGGGAGATTTTTTTCAACAACAAACTACAAATTGCTGGCAACTCGGTTTCCTTGTGTGAAAGGGGACTTACAAGCGAAAATACAACTCACCTGACGACTTTACTTCGGTTCGCGTGCGAGTTGATATAAAATTGAAATCGAGATTTGAAGAAAAAAATCAATTTCTGTGGTTGAATAGAAAACGACATGGTTCATATATCAACTATCAAACTAACCCATTTCTTACAAAATCTACTACAAAAAAAAAAAAACACCACCTTGCGGACTTTATCAACATAATTCTAGCACTTTTCGCCGCCAAGCAAAGTACACAAAAAAAATCCTCTCTCAAACAGCGCAATGCGCAATCAATGCAGTAAAAAAGTCAGCCCTTGTCAATTTTCCAAAAAAAAACTTAAACGTTTTATAAATCTTTTCCAATAATTCACAAATTACTAAAAACATTTTATTTTATTATAAGAAACGAAGAAAAAACTTTTGACTTAAGTGATCAGAATCCAAGAACAATGTCCATTGTTGATAGTGGAAAAGTTTCCGATAGCAGCTCTGGAAGCGGCAGTGGCGGCGGCGGCATTGATTGGATTTGCGATGATGTTGAGTAAGAAAAATTGTAAAAAATCACTCCAAGTGTTACAATTTATCAAATAAAAATAGAAATTTACAATAATAAAACAATCCAATAATTTCTTCCTCATCTTTATCCAAAAAATTGTTGTTTGTTTCCAATTTGCCAATTTGGGGATTTCGACCATTTCGAAAAAAATAAAAAAATGTTAAAATACAAAAAAGTTGCAAAAATGTGAACTTCGGAAGGCGTACAAATTGCCACAAGTGCGAGCGGGAACGTCCTGAAGTTGTCGCAAGTAGTGCTAGCGTCCCTGGTGGTGGAGCAGCTGTTACTGCTGTTTCCCCCAGTATTGCTGGCAGTGGTGGCTCGTCAAAAAAGAAACTGGGCACTGAAATCGGAAAGGCAGCAGCGGAGAAGTCGCGTGGCCTGTTCAGCGCCGAGGACTGGCAGTGCAGCAAATGTGCCAATGTGAACTGGGCTCGCCGGCAGACTTGCAACATGTGCAACGCGCCAAAATTCTGTGATGTCGAAGAGAGGACCGGTGAGTCGTAAAATGTCGGATCAATTCCTCGCCTTTTTGCAATTTGTTTGATGTATTTTTTTTACCTAAATATGAAAAATTCCCTTTTAGGATACGGTGGCGGATACAATGATCGAGGCGTCGTCGAGTACAAGGAGCGAGCTGAGTCAGATAGTGAATATGATGAGTTTGGACGCAGGAAGAAGCGCAAACACGAAGATCACAGGAAGCCATCAGCAGTGCCAGAGAAGAAGCCATCAAAAGAGAAGAATGGTGCCAAGCCAGAGGTGGGTGTTGATCCCGAAGAAGAAGACGATGAAGATGAGGAAGATGATGGTGATGGAGATCTTTCGAAATACGACTTATGGGGCTCGGATAACGATGAAGATACCAAACCAAAACCGGACACCAAAAAACGCTCCAGATCTCGTTCGAACACACGATCGACGCATAGCTCGTCATCGTCATCGAAATCATCCTCCTCTAGCTCGTCATCTTCGTCCACATCACATTCAACGTCTGGTGGGGGCTCCTCGTCGTCGTCATCCTCACCAAAATCAAAGACCAAGTCACGTTCGTCGCGTAACCGTTCGAAGACCCGATCGCAGACGTCTTCTCGAAAATCTCGCCAGAGATCAAAGTCTCGTTCCAGGTCGACGACATCCTCCAAAAATCGCCCTAATCGCTCCAAAGACAGGCGGCATCGAGGTACTTCCCGGTCTCGTTCCAAATCTGGCTCACGCTCTCGGGCCCACTCAAGGAACATTTCGAATTCTTCGCGTTCTACAAAGTACAAGAACAAAGAGACAAGCCGTTCGCCTCACTCGCCTACTTCGTCGTCACGTCATAAAAAACGATCTCGTTCAAGGAGCAACTCGACCAATAAGAAAAGGCGTTAGCCGCTCGAACAACATCACAACAAAATGTTTGCTGCTGTTTTTTTTTCTATTTACATATATATGCTATCTTAACGGATTTGAACTTTTATAATCATTTACATAATTTTTTTTTGTTTCAATTTGTATGACATGAGCAAATGCACGTTAGATGAATTGTTCATTTTTTTAAATTTCTTTTTCATAATTTATTGCTGTTACTTAAAAAAAATATTAAAAAAAAAACAAAAATCATCAACATAATGTTTTATGTTTAAAAATTAAGAATATTATATTATTTGTAGAACCAAATCCAAAAATATGGTACATACTTCCTTTTTAGAAGTAAATAAAATAAAAATTAAAAATTGTACAAAACGAACTTGAATTTTATCTCGCGGTTTTCGTTAACCGTTGAATTAATTTAAGAATGAACTGATTCTGAATTATAACTAGACCAGTTTAACCAATGAAAATTGCGCGATCGTTAAGTTTTCTTACATTTATATCAAATAACTACAAAACACCTGAGGTATGTGGAAAAGACGCAATTAAAAGTTGAATAAGGAATGAAGTAATTGTTTTTTGGGAAAGGAAGGATCTGATTATTAAAATTTTCATCAAAGGAATCTAGCTCTCCAGATTCGCTTGTACATTATCCTAAATTCTCCAGGCTCCACCACAAAGGCGTTTTGTCTTGATGACGAAGGAGGGGGCGTTACATAAAACCGTAGACGAGCCTGTAAATCGAACACACACTTCTAGCGTCACAGTTCAACTTACCTTTACGCCACGGCAAACTAACTTTACTATCTACTTCAGGAGGCATGTCTTAAAATAAATTAACGGATTATGTTAAATAATTAACCTTGTCTGGGTTGAATTATCCAGCCCTATTGTGAGTTTCAGCCGGAAAATATTTCACCCGAAAATGTTTTGTTCGCCTGGATTTTTAAAAGCTATAATTGTTAGTTTCACTCTCCATTTTACTAAGTGTGTCCTCGTTCGCCACCAAAAATTAAATGGAAATCTTTTCGCCCGAAACTCACAATAAGGGAACAGTGAAATGTAATTTTTCCGGGCGGATTTTCTTTCACGCGGAACTCACAATAAGGCTGATCATCATATTAAGCACTAAATTACACACTTCAATATATGAAAGTCCACCTGCGGTTTTAAGGATCAACCAATCGTGAGCCAAATATACATTGATGCCAATCGACACCTGATGCTTAGGAGGTAGGTAATAAGTAGGAATATGTAAAAGATCGAGCGATATCTTTTTGAGGCTTTCTAAGGGGCTAACATAGAACGCTTGATTTTTATTTGATAGAGGTATCAGTCGCAGGATTTTCCGTTCGCTGTGCCGCAATGACGGTAAAACGAACTACAAGAGAAAAAAAAAAAAACACTTCAAGAATTAATTAAGCAAAAATTGCGTAATTTCATATCAGACCACACTTATAAGCCTCTTATTTTAGTCGAGATATTCCAATTTCTCTTTTCGACCCTTAAGAAGTTAAAAACAACAAATTTATGTAAATTAGTTTAATTTCTCAATTTTTTTTAAATAAAAAAAAATGTTAACTTACAAACAAACTAAGTAACTAAAAATGTACCCAAATTTGGGTGACTCATGTGTAGAACATCAAGCTTATGCGAACCTCTACCAAACGCGATCAATCAGGCTATTATCCTGGGGCTTTGGCATCATCGTAGCCATCTGTTGCTGATATTGTCGAGCTTGTCCTGATCGTCTAGACGTAGCCAAATACTCGAACATACTCTGCAAATGTTGCGATAACATTTTACTCAAATCACTTGGCATCGGATCGGTCCAGAAGAAATCATGATTAAGGGCAGTATCCGCATCTATTCGTTTCTTTGGGTCCAAAGTTAACAGTTTATCTAACAAATCACACCCATGCGAATCCTTTACATATGGGCGCAGTCTGTCTTTGACTTTTCTCTTGTGACCTCTTGGCAGTTCGACAGTCTTATATAATTCCAATTCTTCAACGCCTGGCCAGACATCTGGAGTAAATGATCCACAGAGTTGTGAGATATAGATGAGTTGCTGTTGTTCTGTGTTTCCTTGCATTATAGGTGAACGCGTCCACATTTCGGCCATGATACAACCAGCACCCCACATATCAACTGGTGGACCGTAGTTACGATCGCCCAACAAGAGCTCTGGAGGACGATACCAAAGTGTGACCACTCGGTTGGTGTAGCGGTTTTTCTGTTCGTTCTTTGGAATGCTGAATGCGCGTGCAAGACCGAAATCGGCGAGTTTGAGAATACCATGCTTTGTAATAAGTACATTGGCAGCTTTCATATCACGATGTAAAATCTGAAATAATTAAATTGAGTAGAGTTCAACGATTGGAAAGTCTTGCTCAAAGAACCCACCTTGTTGCTATGAATATAGTACAAGCCATTGAGAAGCTGCTGCATGACTTTCTTTATCTCCCCCAAGCTGAATTTTACATTGATATTCGATAGAAGGCCAGCCAAGTCATGTTCGCAGAAATCAAACACCAAATAGAATGTAGATCTATATTGGTTGTTGAGTGTAGCCTTTGTTCTGCAGATTTCTATTAGATTCACGACATTCTCGTGTTTTAGGAGTTGCAATATACGAATTTCACGTAAGGCAGTGATGGGAAACTAAAAACAGATTGAAAGAATAAATAAAGATACTTGGAGCAATCTTTTTTGTGCAACAAACTTACACCCTCTTTTTCATTGTCCATGAGAACTTTCTTCATAGCTACGAACTTTTTGTTGCTTTTCTTTTCTCGGGCTTTAAATACTTCACTGTAATTTTGGGAATAAAATTGTGTTGGTAAATGAGTTGATAATCATTACTAAAGTACTTACCCAAATGTTCCTTGTCCGATTTTGGCCACTTTTTCATATTTTCCAGATTCATCGCAATAAAGGAAATCATAATCCTCGATGTACTTTTGTTTTTCGGCCAGCGTTAGTTTTGATGATTGCGGATGATCTTCTCGGCCACGTGAAGACATTTTTGAAGAAATTTTGTATTATCCACTTTTTCTATTATTTATATATCTTTGTTTTTAATTTAAAAAAAAAATAAATAAATACTAAATACAAATTTGGGCAACGATTCTGAAGACAAGTGACAAGTGGTATGGTTAGGGTGACTCAAGTGAGAAGTTGGAAATTTTTACGTTCTTAGACCAATTAATTCGTATTCGTACAGTTATGCCAAGCTTATCAACTTTGAATAGTTGATTATTTTAATACCGTGGTAAAAATGTTTAAAAAAAAACTTCACAATAATTTGAAAACTAAATTATAATTTATATAAATTCCGTGGAACGTATTTTCATCACAATCTATCACTGGGATGTGTAAATCGTATTGAAATAAAACATCTTATATATATAAATCGACAGGAATATAAAACATATAAACTAAATTAGAACAGCTATAAAATGTTTCTACCTGCTGTCAACTCCAAGCACAAAGCTAAGTAGATAGATAATCAGGTAGCTACATTTTAATTCAACCTATAACCCAAAGTAATTAAATAAATTGGCTTTTGCTAATGATTACTTCCTAGAAAAGTATGTGACAACCCATCCTACAGAACGCAATATTCTATCCTAAACGATTTGACATGTGTTAACAGAAAAAAAAATTAGGAATGGTTCTAATTCTATCCCGCATTTTATCACACTTTTTTTTAGGTTAAGGTAAAGTATTAATAGTAGTAGCCCGTAGCGTAAGGCCTTAACTACATAGACCTACTTATGTACAAAAGTAAAAAAGTGAGAAATTAAAATGCTCGCTAAAGAAACATGCTTACAAAAACCATGCGAACATTGTTCTAACTAATAAATTAAACCATAATGCACAATTTTCCATTTTTTTTTGCAAGCATGTGTCTTCAGAATAGATATTTATTTCTCACTTTACTTTTGTACAAAAGTAGGCCTATGTAGTTAAGCCTTAATGGCCAAGCCTTACAACCCGACTCCACAGGCCATGAATGATGTCCATAAAGGTTAGACCGCACTAGGCGGAACTGCACTGCAGCGGAACTGCGATTCACAATAATTTGTATGAGATTTTATGAAGTTCAGTTGCCGCTTAGTGCGATATAGCTCATACAATTTCATACAAATAATATTTTGCCGTGTCGTGAAGTGCAGTTCCGCTGCAGTTGTGTGCGGTCTAACCTTAATCCAATCCCCAGTCCAATCCACAATCTGATTTGTATGGATGTGTCACTGCTTGGACATGGTTTTTGCGACTCCATTGGATTTTTTCAGACATGTTCCATAGTCAGGCCATCGTTCATGGCCTGCGGAGACGGGGTGTTAACTACGTAGACCTACTTTTGTACAAAAGTACAAAAGTGAGAAATTGAAATGCTTGCTAAAGAAACATGCTTGCAAAAAACCAAACGAAAATTGATCTGACACATAAATTAAACCACCATGCACAATTTTCCATTGTTTTTTTGCAAGCAGGAGTCTTCAGAATAGATATTTATTTCTCACTTTTGTACAAAAGCCTTCAGTATAGGGTTAGTGCAATGGACTGGGTCAGTGCAGGAGGTCTGGGTTCACTTCCCAGCCTCGTCCACCTAAAAGATAAAAAGTCATTTCTTTCCCACAAATTTGGCAGTCACATGGAATTCTTCTCCACTTTCAATTTGTCATGTATTAATACACAGTGGGTTAGTGTGGAATGGCCAGGCTTTGGACCTACTACGCCCATGAGACAGGCGTTAAAAACATGAAATTGGTATCACTTATTCTATTGGTCGAAAATAAATTTCGTTTTCTGCATCCTAGAACGTACTCCGCGAACTTTGATTTTGACATTTCTCCGAACTCTGACAGATGACATAACCTGCGATAAATCGAGTTGGATTTCTATTTTCACGAAATTTGTCGATACAATTAATAATTAAAAAATGAATTTTATGAACTGCCTGCGAACGGTTAGTGCTATTTCTCGGCAATCAGTCCGAGACTATGCCTTTAAGTCAGATTTAAAGATAAAATGGAATCGTCCGGAGAAGATTCCTTTCATTCGACCAGAAAAAAGTGGTGACCTTTCCAAGTTGCCTGCTATCAATCCTAAAGATACACTGCTAGAGTTCCGTGGTTCAAACGAACTAAAAGAGTAAAGTTTTGAAAACAAAATCTATTAAATGACCTAAAACTATAGAAACTATTCACTTTAGGGCCGATGAAAAAGTTAAAGCATTATTTCAACTTGAAAACAATCCAAAAATCCACACATCCAACCTCTACCGTGAGATGCTTGTGAAGGAAGTTCAACGACACCCTCTAGATCTTGGGTCAATGGAAGCTAAATGTAAGTCAACATCACAGAGCCGAATTCAAAAATTGCAAATTTTCTTTTTCTTCCAGTGGCCAAGATGACGGCGACAATTCGCATCTTCCAAGAGCATATGGAGCAATTTCCGCGCGATAAGAAAATCAAGGTGATGCTCAAAGAAAAGATCGACAAGCGTACTAAATTCCTCAAATACCTAAGACGCTGGGACTACAAGCGTTTCGAATGGATACTCGAGAAATTAGATTTGGTGTATAAGTCACCACCAAGCAAATTTCATTGGATTACCCGTAAAGAGTCGCTACGGAAGCTAACTGATATTCATTGCGAAACATTTAAAGAAGAAAAACTAAAGGAATATCGGACAAGCCTACAGGCACAACAGATTCCATTTTTGGAGGAAAAAATTAAAAATTTAGAACTTATTCGCAAGGAACAACAGGAATGTCAAGTACCAGTGACTGTCAGTCAGGAAGAAATTACCGCTGTGAAGAAACAACTCGAAGAGATGAAGATCACGAAAGAAATTGAAACTACTAAAACTAATTAAGATTTTTGCCAAGGTTAAAAATAAAATATTTGAAAGTAGAATGAGAAGTTATTTAAAAAAAAAAATCAAAACACAAAGAAATCGAACAAATTAATCATGGAAAATAGAATTACTTATTGTGGATTTGCTTGAAACAAGCTAAAACGACTTTTATATTCCATTAAGGAAAGGAAAAGAGAACTCTATAATCGAAAAAAGTGGTCGAGAAACGTTGAAAAACTATTATTTATTTTGTTACAATACCCATCGTTTCTCGACTATTTTAATCGATGCGATGGGAGAGTTACAGAACGTAGATACTGGAAATTTAAAATCGATTTCCATGCGATTTCGATCGAAAATGCAGAATATGGCTGCACAGGTGACCAAAAAACACACCTTTTATTTATTTATTCATTGATGATTGCTTAATAACCTTTATTGCAATAGTTCCCAAAGCCCAGTACAAAACTTCATTACTTCATTCGTACCTCGGTCCCGAATGAAGAGAATTGCGCTCTTTAACCCTCTGTGTTCACGACTCCTACAGTACAACAGGCGTACACTTGTGCTTTGAATTTATTGAATATTTTGAGGAGCTTCAAGAGCTGAAGACTACTCGCAGTCTACTCTGCAGCAAGTATACAGGTCCCCAAGAGATATGTTATCCGAATCCAAAAAAATGTTTAGATTCCTTTGTGTAGTTGTTGCGCCAACTGTTATCAGCAGTTTTAAACCAGGGATTACAATAAAACAAACAAATCCAGGTTGCGTTGGCGACATACCCGAGTATGGGCAGTTTTTCATGCTTAAAAAAGTCTCTCCCTAACCAACGCGGAACATTCGCTTTGCAGGGCGAACCATTCACAATAGTAACATAAATGACAGATAAAGATAATCAATTCTAAATAACAACAAAAACTTCTGTCGGCCAATAGTCCGCACCGCTTTCACGGAGATTTAGTAAGATTATCACTAATCTCCGAGAAATCTCGAAGATTTGCCATACAAATTTTAATCTCTCCAAATGAAGATTTCAAATAAATCTCATTCAAATCTACTTGGAAACATTAGTTTGTCAAATCAAACAATTTTTTTTTCGGAGAACCCATTTAACACACGGGCCATGAACGATGTCCATAATCCAATCTACAATCCAATCCACAATCTGACTTGTATGGATATGTCACTGCTTGGACATGGATTTTTGCGACTCCATTGGATTTTTTTTTAGACATGTTCCATAGTCCGGCCATCGTTCATGGTCTGTGTAGGCGGCATGTAAACGCCATTTTCATTAATTGACAGATGGAAATGTAAACAAAAACTATCTATCTCACTTCCACTTCATATCAAAAAAAAGAAACACTATTTGAATGTTTTGCCATAATCCTGTTTTTGATCATTTTGTGCAGTGGAAACACCAAACAAATCTCATTACCTAAATATTTGCAGTGGAAACACCAAACAAATCTCATTTCCTAAATCTCGGTTTAGTAAACGTAGTATAAAGGCTTTCCCAAATCCAACGCGAAATATTCGGCGCGGCGGAGAAACATTCACCAATCATAATTTATTTACATGGTGATAAATGAGAGTGCCAACTGCTAATGTTTCTCCGCCGTACCGCTGTTTAGCGTTGGTCTGGGAAAGCCTTAAGACACTACGTCCATATTAAAAATCCAAATCAAACAACCCCAAACCGACACCGTCCAGCACCCAAATTCATGGCCACCTGTCATTATCTGCCATCCCATCATTTGTCTACTTCGCTTGTTGCTCTTGTTGATTTTCGTTTTTTCTTTATTTTTTTGCTTTTCTCTTGTTGCACACAAAAAATATAAAATTTTATCGTAAAATCAATTTTATTTTAATAAAGAATTAAATAAATATCAACACAGTAATGCAAATAACAAGAGAAAGTGATAAACATTCCATACACTGGATCGGGATTGAGATTTTGGAACCTTGCAAGCAATAAAACCAACTGAAAAAATGTCCCTTCGTGCAATAAAAAAACGCGATAGCTCTAAACCATACAAAAAATACTTACCAGCAATTCGGTCAAGAAAGTTCTCCCCCGAAGTGCAACCAGAACTACGAAAACTATCCCGATCCTACCCAGACATATCAAGATCAGACACTGGTCACTCTTTGTATTCATCAAGATTGACGTCCAAATCTGACGGTGATGTGCAAAAATTAGCAGCCTCATTCGAGGGGAATTCAAGTCTAATTGGTGCTAAGTCAGAGGTTTGCCTTAAAACTATTTCTGTGCATAACACAGTTCACAGCAATAGTATCAGTAGTGGCGGTGCAACAAGGCTACCCGAAACAATGCCCCTCCAAGGTGCTCACAGCGATCGAAATCTCTCGAGGTCCAGCTATGCCGAGAGCAGAGAAACCAGCACATCGCAAAATAGCATATCACTTAATGAAACCAGACGACGCATGAGTGAGTGCAGTATTTCGAATCGCTTCAACCGAAGTGTAGCTTCATCAGAGTTCGGTGAACGGACTGGCTTCACCGACACCAGTGCTGTTCGCATTCCTATTATCGGCTATGAAGTGATGGAGGAACGAGCCAGATTCACTGTTTACAAGCTGCGCGTAGAGAACCCCTTCACTAACGATTGCTGGTTGGTCTTACGACGCTACACTGACTTCGTTCGTCTCAACAATAAACTCAAGCAGGCCTTTCCAACTCTGACTCTTCATCTGCCGCGTAAGAAGATTTTTGGGGATAATTTTAATTCGGTGTTTTTGGATAATCGGGTGCAGGGGCTTCAGATGTTTGTCAATTCAATAATGTCCAAGGAAGAACTACGAAAGTTTAAGCTGGTGCGAGAGTTCTTCTGTTTGGACGAACCACCTACGTATTCGGAGAGCATGGAAGAATGCAGGGTATGCTTTTGTTTAGTTTGTTTTAATTTATTTGTATTGATTGTATTTGTTTTAGGCAATATTTGAGGCACAAGAAGAAACCATAGCACATTTGAAGATGCAAATCAATAGCAAGAATGATTTGATTCTCAGCACGCAACAGAAGCTAAGTGCTGTTCTATCGGAGAACGAACAACTCAGAGAGAGCTTAAAGTGAGTTTTATTAGTTGTGTTTCATTTAAATTCCAAAAAATATTTAATTGAACAAAAAATCACAAAAGAAGAAAAGAAAAACAAAAAATCTAATTGTAGAATTTTCCATGTGTATCGTTTTCAATTTTCGACACATATGTTGTACATATGTATGCACATTAGGGTGTTCCTTATAAATGTCATTGTCTTATGTTGAATGACGCACCCCCCTAATTTTTCTAAATAATTTTTAAAAAAATTCCTGTAAAATTTTAGGTCATTTTATTAACGTTAACCCGGCCCCAAGATGACTGAAGTTTTATATGTGAAATCCCATGTATTTTTTGTACATCCAACTTTAAAAATTAATAACTTTAGTAAAGTCCGTACCATCATTGTATATGAAAACTATAGTATTATCACGGAGTCGTTTTTATTTTCGCTGGATTTGTACGGCTGGTGGTGCTCGTGTTTGCAACATGTTCTATGATTTTGACAGCGTAGACATTAATTTTTAGAAAGAGTAAGTCTTGTTATATTGTAAGGGAGTAAGGGAGTTAGATCTCAACTTTCAAATTTGTTTCCTCAACAAAAAGTGTTGAGAGAAGTTGGTGGATTTCGACACTACGTGACTCAGTAGTCGGCGCTTCTCATGATATTACTATAGTTTTCATATACAATGGTACGATACTACATTTTTTCTTCATTTTTAATTCATTAAATCATGACGTATTGTCAGCAAAGAGGAAAAGAGAAATTAGTATTTTTTATGAAAAGAACGACATTATGTTTTGCCAATTACTATGTCCACAGAAGTAAATATACACCAAAAACCTAGTGTTCTCATGAGCCAAGTGTATACTTTTTTTGTAGTCACAGTGTACTTTGAAATAATTTTTAATTTTCAATTTCTAAAAAGTCAAAAAAAAGCTGCCAGAATCTGAAATATATTGATTTTTAATAAATTTTTTGTGACTTTTTTACATTAATATGCTTATTGTGTACGCGCTCACTCATATCGGTATTTTCAATTATACATTGTTTGAACTACTCTAGTTTCATTTTGAATGCATTAAAAATGAAGACAAAATGTAGTGTCATACGGGCTTAATGATTGATAAAGAAAATTGAACTTTTTCACACATGTGGTAACTTTTGTCATGTTTAAAAAAATGTATTATAAAAAAAGTACTACATTTATTTATATTAAAAATTAAATAAAAAAATATATGTTTGTTTAAATGGCTATAAGTAGGGAAATAACTGTTGTAAATTTTTGTCTGATACATTTTTTATAAATATGACAAAAGTGACTAATATTCAAATTTGGATTTACAAAAATACATGGGATTTCCCATATAAAACTTCAGACGTCTTGGGGCCGGGTTAACGTTAATATAATGAGGTTAAATTTTACAGGATTTTTTTTATTTATTTATAACAAATTAGGGGGGGGGGTGCGTCATTCAAAATAAGACAATGACCTTTATAAGAACCACCCTAATGTACATATTTAAAATTATCGATCGATTAGTAATATAAAACTGTAAATCACAAAGTAAATTCGCTACAAACTATTACTCGCTGAAAAATTCATAATCAGACTCATGGGAGCAAAACAATTTTGGTTAGAAAATATCCACTTGCGGTCCCGTTGGAAAGGGATTTTGAAAAGAAGTGTATCAAATGGTAGGCATTTGTTTGTTGCTACAATTCTGACCGCTTATATAATTTGCTTTGAGTCCTATATGTGCAAAACTATTTACATCAGAGTAGATGTTTTCAACATGTAATATAAGACGCTAGGTAAAAAATTATTTACATATCGCTGGTTCAATACTTTAATGTTCTATGTCATATAAAATGCACAAATACGTTTTTTTATATCAAAATGTTCGTCGACTTTAAGAAAATGTATATTTCATTTTTTTTCTTCGACAAATGGCTTTTTTATAGCCCAAACAAACAAAAACATTCGAAAGATTCTTAGTTATGCTCAGTACTTAAGTACGTTCATATACACCACAAAATATATTAAATCAAATCAAATGCTACAAAATTATTGACGAATGGGAAAAACTCGATTGATATACTTTATTCTAGAATTTAGTAGTTTATTATGTAATTTTTAAGCATAAATAATAGTTTGTTACGGTCTAACAATCGCAGTAACCAGTTTTTGTAATTTCACTGCATATTTTATTCCATTTTTCTCTAATTATCCATTGCTTTTCATATGTCTCCCTCAGTGCTATAATGTTCTATGTCCGACATAGAACAAAAAACTCAAAAAAGTTAGAAAAATGTTCTATGTTAAAATTGAAAAGTGTTAATTAAATCGATATTTAATACAGAAAATAGAAAGTAGGTCCTTAATTTAATTAAGTTTCTTAGACGTTTTAATATTTTTTTTAATAAATCATGATATTTTGACACAAAATCAGCTTCCTAAAACTTTGCAAGCGATTATCTCTGAATAATAAAAACCTAACATAGAACATTAAAGTATTGAGCCAGCGATATGTATTTCTAAAACTATTTTTCTATTTGTCTTTTTTTAAAGCCAAATAGTCGAGGCTAGCGTTTCATCCGGGCTATCTCATTTCGAATCATCAGTTGCCATAATTTTTGATATGTTGAGTTAATCATACATGGATAAAAAAAAATGTGAATAACTGAAATGATAAAAATTCTTAATTATATAAGCTACATCAGGAGCAGGCATTGTTTTTATAAGAATATTTCAATAATAAAAAGTTTTGTACCCTCTTTAAAAATGTCAGCAGTTGGTGAATTGGTTAGCGCAACTACAAGAGAAGCAGTTTAAAGTTTTTAAAATCAGTCGACAAGATTCCATTAATAAAAAATCTGTACTTGAAAAATACTTGATTGATCTCCAAGTTTTAGTTTTTTTTTTTTGCTAAGCTGGCTACTTAAAAGACGGTTAAAGTTATCAACAAAAGCAAAAACTATTAAAAAGCATATATTATCTATTTTTGGTTAGTGTAATTTTCAATTTGGTTTTTTTATTTTTATATATGATTATTTTTATAATTTCCAAGGCGAGGGGTTTTTTCAGGTTTTCTTTTTGGGTTGCTTCAATATTTCTTGTTAATTGCTCTAGCTATTTTTTTCAATTGAACAACCTTAACATAAATGCTTATTTTTTGAATTAAAAGTTTAAGTAACCTTAATTATATTCAGTCACTCCACTTAAAGAGAATTAGTTTGATTTATAAATTTCTTCATCTTCATCTTCATCTTCATCTTCATCTGCGTTATTGTTATTGGACTTTTCATCATCGTAATTTGTTCCGTTTAATTTTAAGCAAGCAATATGATTAACTATATAAGTTACTTTATTTTTCAGAAAAATCTCAATTGGATGTCCCAAATGTACACCAAATGGGTCTGCAAAAGCTCAACTGCCTAAAAGCGTCACAATAACAAAGTGACCAGGTCACCAAATATTATCCAGACGCTATTAGCAACGTTATATATACATGTTAATGCAGTAAATTAATATACCTACCTTACTTTTATTTTTTTTTTATAGAAAATGACACAAAAAATGTTAAAGAGTTTACAAAAGAAAAGACTAATTCTTAAAGAATTATTTTTCATATTATATAGAACATGATATTAAAAGCAATACAGAATATAACTTCAATATTTTTTTAAAACAAATATTTAATTATTAAGTCTATAACAGATACTTATACATATATATATAAATTATATTTATATAATTTTTTTTAATGTTATTAAGACAAAGACTTGTTGTTGATGAAAATTCAACAATTCTCAAAAATATATATTTTAACAAAAAGAAATATTTTATATTATTAGGTATATAATTTTCAAATATTGTAGTTTAATTCAAGAAAAAAAAAATATCAAACAAAGGTGGATGTTACTAAATATTTCAATTTTATTTAATGACTTGTTTAATATAGTCTAAGTAAAGTTTTGATTTTTAATTTTGAGGTATTAACAAGTAGTCCACAGTTCATTGAAATGTTATGCAGTACTCCTTCAATTTTTGAAGATTTTAGTTTTTTGACTCAATTTATTAGATACAACGGAATCGTATTTTTTATTTTTTTGCGTTTGGCTTTGCAACTGTTCGTTGAACAACTACGACTTGCAGATACTTTGCTAACAACATGCTGTAGCCACAACCCAGTTAGATAGATAGATGTTTGTTTATTAGCACATTGTATGGCTTTAAGTAACAATTAACATTTTTGTTCGTTTGATATAAATATACTTAATACTTAATTTGAGTCTTACAAATTCAACTATATATTGATCCCAAGATAGGCTCTATCGCATTATTTCTGAAATAGTGTTCAATAGCTAAGTCACCTACTTACTTGGTTGGCTCAAATGTTCCCTGAAATCAACTCACGCAACAGACAAATTTATTGACTTCGCTTACAATGCTTCGTTTTAACGATCACTCTGTCAATTAGCGGTGCTATTCGAAATATTATCTCGTTAGTAAACTACTCAAAACTTTTAACCGCTAGTTAGTCTTGTTAAGATTTTGGGAAGATAACCTGAGGTTGTTAATTGACAAAAAGGTTTAAAGCAGGCTAATTGAAACTTTACTTTGACTATCAAACAAGCCCCACGTATTTTTACATAAGACATTATTCTTTTTTTTACCCATAAGAAAAATAAATTCAAATACCGAGTATTTGAAAAGATGGGTTATTACTGAGTAAAACACTGGTAACCTAGAAAAAACTTTTGCACAAAAATACGGTCGTTTAATAAAGCTGAGAAAATTTTTGTACTCAAACCAAATGAGATTGTTTTCCTTATAAACTCTTAATCTATTGGTTGATATGGAAAACCATTTTGAGATTCTTTCTACCTTATTACTGTTTTTTTGTGTGAATGTTCGACCAGGAAACCAAAGCTCTATAAGAAAACAAAGCTTTAGTTTTAAGAAATAAAGAAAATGCACTCCCAACAAATATCAAAAATATATCGATAATATAATTATATAATATCAGTAACAAGGCAATAAAAATGTAATCTGATTTTTTTTATACAAATATCCAAATGTTTCTGTGTGTGTTTTATATTTAGTTTGTATTTTTAACGGATCAAATGTATATTCCGTTATCTGCCGTCCATTCAGCCTGATGATTAAAACGGAAATAACTACTAGATTATCATTCTGCCTCAAGATAAATTTTAAACTTTTCCTCTTTTTATAATCGGTGCTTCGTATCCACAACAGAATTACGTCCAAGTAGATGCTAAAAGACTGCAAATCGAGGAGAAACTGATACCATGTCAAAAGAATTTATCTTGTGGAGTAAGAAACCAGCTTTTGTATATCAAGAAATCACTAAATTACGATTGCAGTCGGAAAATGAAAAGATGTAAATACCGTAATTGATCATACACATTGTTTTAAAAAGAAATTTAAAAAAAAACTTAAATTTCCAGGTCAACGATGATAAAAACAATTTGATCAAAAAAATAGAATTCAAGTGCACATGATTTCTTGTAAGAATCATATGGCTTGGAGTACCTAAAGAAAAAAAATAATCAACATAAAGTTTGATTGTCAAGATTCTCTACAGCATTTTTTTTAAACACATACAGTTTATGATATGAGTGACCTATGCTCTAGCAACATATTTAATAATGGAATCATTGCAGTATTCGAGACGAAAGTCGTGGAGCGGTGAATACACACATAAAGATTACGATGTTCTATTCACTTAATGAAAATTCATAAATTCATGTTTGGACATTGCGAGGATCTTTTGTGTCCCTGCTAGACTTCGATGAGGTTGCTCATTTGGAGATGTATTTTATTTTAAAAAGCTCTCTCCCTCACATTTTCAAATACCAACAGATCGACGAGTAAGTAAAGTTGACAAGAGATGTTATACTCAAAGCTAAGATTTGCTTCGCATATTTCTTAAATTTTCTTTTTTAAATTTTCTTCTTAAAATTTTATTTTGTAAGCATTTAGCTTGAATGAAATATGTTCTTTATTGTTAGAAATAATTTTATTTATTGCTATAACATCTAAATCATATAGTGGATTAAAGCAAATGGAAAATTCATGAAAATTAGTCCTAGAATTAAATATACAAATCTTATCCAATTTAATTTTCTGTACTTTTTTTTAATAACTTAAATATTTTTTGTTTAAAGATAATTTAGTCTCTAAAGACTTGTCATGGCTGGGGGACGTGCATAGGCTTTTGGTATAAAACCGTATTTGCGGGTTTTCGGTGCATAGGCCCATAGCCAACCGTCTACAGTTTGATTGTTAAGGTCAGCATAGATCCAATCGCCACGTCTAACGGACAAATCGTCAGGTGCTTGTGCCTGCGGTCAAAGAACATCGAATAATATTAAGTGACAAAATGTGATCTGACAAAATAACTAACCTTATAATCATACAACATGACCAACTCGGTTCCATGATATCGCAAATCATCGGCTCCAACTCCAAGCTGTTGCGGTGGACCTCCTCCACCTGCTTGTAGTGTCCCACAATTGTTATTCATTGGCTGAGCCATTTGACCACCGACTACTGTAGTGGCAGTATTGCTAGTTGGTCCAATCTGACCATTCTGCAAGGGATTATTATTATTGTTGCTGCTCACTACTCCATTGTTTCCACACAAATCTGGATTCAGGTGCTTGGCCGGACTTTGTCCACCTAATGGCTTTGTTTGTAATACACTGTCGGCTGGATATACGAAGCCTGATGGAATAAAACCCTCCTGGCCGTCGCTTCTCACAATCCAATACCAATCGGGATCTTCTCGATTCAGAACTGTCACGAACTCGCCCCGCTCAACTGAGACATCATTCTCATCGCGAGCGATGAATGTGTACAGGACGATATATCGACCACTGGGATCTTTGGCAAACGGCAAGAAATCTGGCTCTGAGCTTAAACTTGCCTGTGAGTTCTTCAGGGGCGACTGCATTCCATTGCTTAGGCCTCCACTGCCTCCACCACCGCCACCACCAATCCCGCCCAATTGTGACACCGGATCGTCCAAAAGTTCCAGTTTAATGACGTCGCTGTGGATGCCTTCTGTCAAATCATTAGGCAGGCTCTGATCTCTGGGCAGCTTCTTTTTTATGGCTAAGTCGGCTAACTGAGTATTGTATGGTGCACAATATGAGTGTGGTATGAATCCCTCTTGTCGAGTGTCCTGACCGATTACATACACCCAATCATTTTCTCTGTAGAGTATATTAACTATTTGTCCTCGTTTCACTTCCAGCTCATCATCCACGCATGGAGTGAAGTCATGCAGTACAACCATTTTCGAGTCTGGACTAAGTCCGTGCTCTTTTTCGATTCCCACCCGAACAAGTGTCTCAATACTGGCTGAGCCAGTGATGCGTCCCATTCCATGATTAAGTCCTAGTCCCGATCCCGGCCGAGAGAGTTCCTTATCAACGTCGTTATTGGAAGCTGCAAGGGGGGAAAAAGAATATTATTACATTGTATTCGTATAGCAACAGGTGATGCACTTGATTGCACCAGATACCCATTGTAGTTGGTGTTGTCAAGGGGGAAAATGTGTGTGGAAATAAAAACAAGTTTTTGCATGAACTCTTTCGTTTTAACGTTTTCATAGAAACTATATACGAACAAAAACTATACAATTTCTTTTTTCGCTTTTATCTCATGGGAAAATTCACATTGAACGGTTTCTTTTTCCCAAGGATGATTTATTCAACTTACATTTTTTCTTTTTTCCTCGGCGTATTCTGACGGGACACAAAAATGCCATTTTGGCTGAACTTTTCTTGATCCTACTGTTAAAGCGGATGGGTTTTTTGTTTGATTTATTTCATTTCATGCTGCCGTTGCAATCCCGAAGGCAATGAGAAGTGTCAATTTTGTTTCTTTTATAATTAACTTTAATATGTTTCTTTTATTAAAACGAGCAAAATTCTTTGGTTAAAACCACACAGGAATTTTGTTGTCTTTCTGAATGTGAAGTTAAGTTTGTGCTGAATACAAGAAGAACATTTTTGTAGTGGTGGTTTTTTTACTAGTGGCGACATCTGGCTGATGGCATGTGGGATGGATTTGGATGTTTTTATCTTTGAATATATTGTTTTTTTTTTAATTTTTTTTTAGATTTTGACAAGTGTTTATACCAATTGAATTTGTGAGTGCAGGGATGGGTGTAATGGGATTTAGTAGAAATAAGTTATTGAAAACGAACATGAAAATATTGATAGTAGGTGGTAGGTAATGTGATGATCTTTACTTCCAAAAATAGAAATTAATATAAATGATTTTGATTATTTGGACATTTGTTTGGTAATTAATGCCTATCTCTACATATAAATACAAATTAAGTACTGTTTGTATTTGTAAGCCCGATCGCTTGAGATTTTTCAAAAACTTCATTAAAATAAATTTATTTAAAAACACAATAAAAGAAGACATTTACAAGGCATTGCATAACATTGTAGTAATTGCCGTTATTTTAAATAATTGTTTCCCCAATTTAAGTATTATTAGAAAATTGGACCTCCTGCCTAAACGGAGGGGAATAGACCCCCCCTCCAATACAATTTTTTTTTTCTTGTCTCGACGCAACCTACATGCTCTAGCTTCTTGGTACACCGCTCGTGATCACCCTTTAGACAAAACATATCGTAAAAATAGTGATCGGAAGTCCTTAAAAGATTTGAACCATTCTTTTTTCTGCTTAATATTTCGTTCATAAAAAAGTTAAGACATTTTTTTTTTCAAAAATGTTCCAAACTTCAGAGCGTATGCGCGATCGGAAGATATGAACCGATATTGCATATTTTTCAAATCTTTCTTATTCTTCCCAATACGCAAGTTTTCCGTGGTATAACGATTTGAATTTCGAAAAAAAGTATTTTTCTGTTTACTCTACTGTATAAACAAAATATTTAAAAAACTGCTCAAATTATTTTTGAATATTTTTTCATACATTGATTTACCTACTTAGAAATCAGACGACATCCTTTTTTTACTTCAAAACTATTTAAGGTGTTATTATAGGTATTTAAAAAATGAATTTATTCAAATATGTAGAAGAAAAACGAGTTTTCTGATTTCTTATAATTTTCTCTTACTATAGCTAAATGTTTATAGGTACAAAGAATAAGTTCTGGTAAAAGGAACTAGTCTTGATATCTAAGACTAAGGTAACTTTGTGCCATACCCAATCATAACGGTTTTTGATCAATGGCGGTGTTTTGGAAATTTTTAAAAACATAATACTATTTTGAATTATTTGTTTGTCCAACAAAAATTGTTCCACCCGCGGTAGCACATTAAATCTCCCTCGTGGCTATTCAAGCATTTCATTTAAATTAATACAAACAAATAAAAAGAAAAGGCTGGAATGTATGTTCCCCTTCAAAGAATTATTCCATCAAATTTTTAAGTAGTAAAACATATAAAATGTGTCAGTGCTGCACGCTTTAAGTTTTTCTGCATGCTAACTTTGCAAATAATTTAAAAATAACACTATTTTGGTTTCACTTTCTTAACAAGTGTTCAGAAAATCGAGTCTGACATTCTACATGAGCACACGCGCTGAACAAACAAAAAAATCCAAACAAAATCAATATGAAACAGAGCTACCTAAAAAATACAAATATATTTATCTCTTTTTAACTTGTCATTTTTCTATGTTATGCATTTATTTGGTATACTACCACCACCAACGACCAAAATGTATAAACAAAAAAATCCACTCAAATTCGAGTATGATAAAATTATTGTTAGTATACACATGTGTAATCTTTTTCAACCCATATTCTTGTATGAAAAAAAAATCTTGCAATTTTAGTGGATTGTAAATTTGAACAACCGCGATAGGTGAATTTTGTGTCAATAATTTTTGCGATAGTTTTTCGCATAGAAAAATTGAAATAAATAATTTGATTCATCAAACGCAGTTTTATGAAAGTGAAAACACGCCGGTGTGCTTTTGATTCGTCGTTTAACTATGAATTTGATGTAAGTCCAATTATTTATCTGTGAAAATTTTCTAATTGGAAACAATAAAATATATGTAGGTATATAAAAGTGTACATTGGTCACTTTCTTTTCTGCAATTTTACGGCTCCCACCAAGTTAAATCAAATTATTTTTCTTCAAAGATAGCAACTACAATCATAATGTATAATTAATTAATTTATTTATTCATGACTAATCAAACATACGTTTTTATTTTATCCATCGATAATTCAATATTATATTAAAAAATAAAAAAAATGTGATAAATGCACCAATATAAATTTCCCAATAAGAATTCCTAAATAATAAAAAAGAAAATACCTACCCGAATGAATTTTTGGAAATTTTCCACTGTGCCGTAGATGCATTTTTTTTAATTTTCAGTAACAGTCACGAAATTTGGTGCGCAATGATAACGACATGGGGTTAATATGTATTACATAAGGTCAGTTCATACATAAACACACACACATACTTCGTATGTGTGCTTCTAACGAAAGACGTGATAAGACATGAATTTTCTGAATTGAATTTGCATTGATATAAATTTTATAAAAAAGTAATGATTGAAATTACTTAAATACACCTTAGTTCCAAACTTTAGTCGAGTAAGCACAATTTATGAAAATGTACCTATTAGTATTAGTTTAATGCGTATAAATAAGATAATATTGCTCTACTGACTGAGTTAGCCGGAAATTATATTTAATATCATTCAAAGTATTATAACACCTATATTTTAGTTTTATGAGTTCTACATATCAAATTTCGAAAGAATGTACATACATACATACATATCTATTAAATTTGAGTTTTTGGATGTCTTGTATTAACAATTGAACAAGGGAAAACAATTTTTTAAAAAGAATTGTAGTTCGATTTTGTTCTACCTTAATGGACAAAAAATTATTCGAGCGTTCGTCATAATAATAAACATAAAGTGAGAACTTAAAAATTGGTATATAAGTTTTATTGGGAAAGAAGAAGATTATGAAGAAATACAATGGCTCTCAGCTTAAATGATGCACTCAATTTGTTTCTGTTCAAAGCTTAAAAAAAATCACTTAAAACTACAACCAAATAGACCAAGTCTATAAAACACTTTTAACACATATACAGTCGTGGCGGCCTAATTAAGAACGATATTTTTATAAAATTTTAAAATGCATAACTTTTGTTTGGAAAATCTGTTGAGGTTGAGAAGTGGTTTTAATAATAGCCCATGAACTACTACCACGGTACACTTTGAGTGATGTTTAAAAACTGTAAGCATGAGGATATTGGTAGGAAAAAAAATTAAAACATTAATTTAACTCGTATTTCCTCTGGCAATATAATTTAGAACAAAAACAAAAGGTTGCAATAACATTAAAAATCTTTGAAATTTCAATATTTTAATGTTAATATATTGTATGAAAACTCTTCTTCTTTATAATTTCAGACAAAATTACTTACATATTTTCGCGTAAAGCATGGAATCTTGATAGTGAAATACTTGATCAGATTTCCTCAATATTTAGAACATTCTGATCAAAATGTTTTTTTTTTTTACTTTAAACATCCGTTGATGTCTCCCCATAAGTTCTCGATAGAATTTAGGCCCGAGCTTTGGACGGTCAAATCTTAAAAATGACTTCTTGAATACGCAAACACCTTCTTAGTCCAGGCAATTAGTGAATTAACGTGGACAAAATTGCAACAGAAGCTTTTTTAATTGAATTTTGATCAGTAACCACTACTGAACATATCCAAAATCGGACAAAATCCGAAGGGTTTCAAAATGGTGGATTTATTGGTATGTTGTTTTTGCTTGTTATTTTTATAACGTTGCGATTTTTTTTTAACTATGTTATCACTGGTTGATCCTAGGAGTGACCATCATCCATGATATATTTTTGTTGCTATTCTAACCATAAACCAATTTTTATTTTATTTTTATTTATTTCGATATGGCTATACACATTAAGATATAATATCTTATAAACTAGTGCTAACCTTATAAGTTTAACAATGAGGTTAATGAAATTAATGAAATGAACCAAAGAAAAAATATTAAAAACTGACTTATTTGGAAGCACTCAAGAAACAGGTAAGAAATTGTCCGATTCTGTTAAAAAATTGGAATTAAAAATGCTTCCAAATAACTCAGTTTTTAATATTTTTTTTAGTTTATGGTTAGATAGCAACAAAAATATGTCATGGATGAATTTAAGACTTATGTGGTCACTCCTAGGATCCACCAGTGATAACATAGTTAAAAAAATCGCAACGTTATAAAAATAACAAGCAAAAACAACATACCAATAAATCCGCCATTTTGAAACCCGTTTTTCGGGGTGTTCCCATGGACCGATTTTGTCCGATTTTGGATATGTTGTTTAGTAGTAGTTACTGATCAAAATTCAATTAAAAAAGCTTCTGTTGCAATTTTGCCCATGTTTACTCTATTTTAATCTTAATTTGCCTGAACTATCTTAGCAATACGTTGAGGACTTTTTGGGTCATTATCGTCCTTAAAAACAAATTTTATGGATATGATTTCAAATAAATAGTCTCCATAACATGTTCTTCAATGTCGTTATAAACTTTCTGGTCAATTCGAGCATTTTATTCTAACTTATCGACCATACTATGCCAAGTCAATGCACCCCAAATTAAATTATGTTTTTTCCTGTACTCTGTACCGTCTTAAGAGTGTATTTTTTCTTCAATTTCTTGTTCTAAGGGCTTCTAACATCAAATTTCCTTTTGACATACAAAATAAGAATTTCTCATCAAATACACTCTTAAGACGGTACTCTTAAGGCGTATTCAAGAAGTCATTTTTTAGATTAGACCGTCCAAAGCTCGGGTCTAAATTCTATTATGAACTTGTGGGGAGACATCAAGGGATGGTTAAAGTAAAAAAAAAAACATTTTGATCAGAATGTTCTAAATATTGATGAAATTTGATAGAGTACACCACTATAAAGATTCCATGCCTTACGCGAAAATATGTAAGTAGATTTGTGTGAAATCATAAAGAATTAGGGTATTTCTACAATATATTCACATTAACATATTGAAATTTCAAAGATTTTTAATGTTATGGCACCCTTTTGTTTCTGTTCTTAATTATATCGCCAGACGAAATAAGAGTTAAATTAATGTTTATTTTTTTCCTACCATAGTCTCATGCTTATATTTTTTTAACATCACACAAAGTGTACCGTAGTTCATGGGCTATTATTAAAGCACTACTCAACCTCAACAGATTTCCCAAACAAAAGTTATGCAATTTAAAATTTTATAAAAATATCATTCTTAATTAGGCCGCCACGACTGTATGTTTGTTGTTGTCACAGGAAAATTTAGGGAGAATGTAGGGTTTCCAGAAAAGGATGAAAAGCTTAATACTCTGAGAAAACAATACCACAGCTTAAATGATGCACTCAACAAAAACTGTAAAAATTACCGTAGTTAGTGTTTAAAAAAAAAAACAAATTGAAACAAACAATATTTATTCAGTTTCAATCAAACTAGCATCATTACCGGGCAACGCGAGTTATTTTTTTTCGACATGGGATGTCATACAAGCACCGAAACTCGAGAATTGATATTTAAGCATTTTACAGAAAGAAAAAGTTAAAGAAAAATTGGGGAAATGGTCCAAAAAAGCTCTTCAAAGGTGCAGCACATTATAGAGCGTTATGTTCACGAAAACCGCGTCGTAGGTAGGGTAGAGAAAACCCAAATAAAATGATTTCTGATAGTAACCATCGGTGAATTTTGAGAAAAGTAAAGAGTGAACCTTTTCTAAGTACACTAAAATTTGCACAAGAAGCTGAAAACTATAAAACTAAAAAGAGCCCCGAGAAAATAAGAAGAATTTTGAGAAAATTTAACTTCAATTGCAGGAGTGCACGAAAGAAGCCTTTCATTAGCCCTAAAAATATAATTAGCTAAGTCAAATTTACTCGCGAGCATTTAAGCAAGGACGACTTATTCTGGAACAGTGTGATTTTTACAGATGAAAGTAAATTTAACCTTCATGGGTCGGATGGCAGAGCGGATGGAGGCAGCCAAATACAGAGCTCCGGGCGAAGAATTTGCGTTGGACGGAAAACACTGTGTTTTTTTGGTGGTTTGAGAAAATGTGCGATTTTTAAATGAAATTTAAGTTTGGTATATTTGAGTTGGATGATTTATGATTTAAAGGTGTTTTTCAACGCTGAATATAATAAAAGTAAAATTGAGATGATATATGACAACATCAAAAAAAGTTATATTCCTTTTAATGTGAAAATTGCTTTATTTTCTCTAGAACATGTAAAATACTACCCGCTTTATGTAACCCTAAGAAAACACCCTTCCCTACCAAAAATATGTTTTTGACTTTTGCGCTTCTCTTAACATTTTTAGTAGTTTCATGAAGGTAGTATTTTTTTCATAAGTGTTATGGTATAGTCCGTCACTTTTCACTTCCCCTCAAAGGAGCACCCTTTTAAAATAGATATTTGTATGGACTCTTCTTATATTTGTTTTCCATAAGAAATGGAATATTTATACAAAGTTTCATCAACTTACCATTATTGTGAAGGGCTATATTTACCTTTCTTACTGAAATTATAGTCACACTTATATAAAAATGACTATCACGACTCGGCTATTCTCATTTCCGACCGAATTTAAAAACGGAAACGAAAATTAAATCCGTGCGAATTGAAAAAGGTTGTTCTGATTTCCAGTCGAATTGAGTTTGCAGTGTAGGCAACTTAAAATCAACAAAACGTTTTCGAAATCAGCTGTGAACATGACCAAGAAGTTTCAATTTTAAAATTATTAAATTCCTTTAATTAAAGTACCTACCTAATTTTTTATTATACAAAAAAAAAACATTTTGAAGCTAAAGTTTGATTACTGTTCAGTTCATGTATTGGTTTTAATCGGTTTATTAATCCGTTCTCATTATCTTTCACGAAGTAAGAGCATTTTACATTATTAGAATATGGATGCACCAGTTTGGATTTTACTGGATGAAGAAACAATAGAAAAGCGAATTGCTCTCCTGCTCTTGTTAAAGATTAATTCAGGCGTGCAGATTGAACAGGGAATCATTTAAATACATATTAGATGAATTGCAAAATCGTTGGAATTTCGGTGAATCCCTTTCCCCAATGACAAAGTTATCCGCCTGCCTAAGGTTTTTCAAAAAGGAATTGGAAAAGACTTCCACTATGTTATGGGAAGGTCAACTTTTAGTAAGGTTTTGAAGGAGTTTGTCAACTTAGCAGAAGAGCATTTGTGTCCTAAATGGATCTCTCTTTGGGAGTCCTAAAGCATTTAAATCTTTTGTCAACTCTTCGCACAATTTCTCCACATGCTCGACTCTGTTGTCTGTCTTAACCCACCCTCTTCCAAGGTCAGGATACTTCTACATAAATGCAACTAACATCGCAAAATTTTGCTGTGCGGTATGCTTTTCGCTAAGTTTCATTTATTTTTTATAAAAATATGTTGAGTTTGTTTATTTTTTATTAAAAAACAATTAAAACTTACATTTTTGTTCCACCAAATCAGTTTTCGCCAACAAAACGACAACCGTCTGTTTTTTAGAACACCCTGAAAAACGTAAAACGTCAAACAATACGAAAAACAGAACTACAAGAATTCAAAAACGGTCGAATTTGTAATTCGAACGAAAATCAGAGCAGGGGTGTATAACTTTTTTCCGGTTGTCGTATCTTAGTTTCATCATTAAAAAGTGTCTTGAAATCAAGTGCCATATGCATAGATTGTGCCAAAGTCATTTTTTCCTTTTGATGCACAATGATCTCAAAATGAATCAAACCTATTTTTGACTTTTTTTTACACATTCCCATAACTATGCAACTATAGGTATTAATAAATTAAGACTTAACTTACGATACAGGTAAAAAGGCAATTTTTTTTTTTAATTTGTAATAAAATTGTATACATATAATTAAATACTAAAAATTTGTAAATTAAATTTAATTTTTAAATTCAAGAAAAAATTAATCTAATTTATATAACAATAATTCTATCGGGAGTTGTCCATTCCGGCTTTTGTAACAAAGAAAAACCGTTTTTGTTACTAGCTGTACGGTTAATTATTTTATTCCTGACAAATATTAAACAAAGTTGAACGTAGTAATCTACAAGATAAGAACTGTATTCAAATGTTAAAAATCTTTCAATGATCTCCCAATATCTTATTATTCTAAAATAACATTAACATTTTGCAAAAAACATTACCATGCCAAAAGTCTAGCCATTTTTTTCTTTGATTCATTTAAAAACAACAAAATATTATGATAAAGTAGGTCTGTACATATTTGTATTCATACAATTTTGTAATATTTTGTATGCCATTTCTTGACTAGACGAAATAATTACCGAAATTCTACTGCGCATTATACGATATTGCAAACAATCCTATTTTTAGAAATCTCGCACGTTAGTCATTGATTGATGATATTGTTGTTCATAGACATTATACACCTAGCAAAATAATATAAACTTGTTCATCGTATGAAAAAAATGTATTCGTGGTTTGAAGAAGCGAACACTTATCAAAATTTGGCTTTTATCCAAAATTAAATATTTTTTCACGACCGGATAAATAAGTATATCTTAAAATTACATTTAACAAACAAAAAAAAAACATTTATACTTAATTTCAATTAAAATGGTAAGTTCATTTGTTAGATTAACTAGTTTTATATGACCTATGTGTATATTAATTAATGGTGATAAACAAAATTAAAAACGTAACAAAATACCATAAACTAAGGCTATCAGTTCCAGATAAGCTAGAATCATGAAATTTGGTATTATGTCTTATTTTGGACTATAAAGAGATAATCTGGAAGAAAAACGTTTGAAAAGTTTGCTTATTTGTTGATTTGTTGCACAATTGGAATTTCAATAAATTGTATTTTAATATTTTTAAGACCTTGTCACTGACGAGACAGTTCTTCTCTCAGCAACCAAGTAAGGTAGACATTTGCAATTTTGTATACACTTCAAGGAAAGGCTTTGTATAAATTTCGAAATCATAATTTCAAGAAAAAAATCGTTCTTTGTGGATTGGTAAATTATCTGGGGAGTAAGCATGACATGCTGTTATTTCAACATCCAGGCGTGACTTGAATGTGCGAAGTCTTTTCTTGAACCGATGCTATGGAAGAAAACTGCAAATTTTGTAGCCTTATTGCAAATCAATAGCTTGAACAGTTCTTGAGAAAATAAATGTCATGCTAATTTCACAGTTAAGAATAAAATATGTATGTAATTGGGAAAGAAATTAATTATGTTGTTTCCATCGCTTTGAGCTGATAAAAAGCTTAAATGTTTGTTTTCCACCCAGTGGCGGACTAAGCTTGTTGGGGGCCCGGGCGGAAATACTTAATGGGGCCCCTTGTATGATGAGATATTTTTGTAGTCTTAATAACGTCATCTTTTACGACAGTGAAAACATAAACCATAGTAATTATAATACACTCTTTATTATAATCTTTATTCGCTATTTATATTGCATACAATAGATATCTGCTAAACAAATTGTGTTTCAAAATAAATTTACTAGTTGTGGGAACATGCATATTTTACAAAATTAAAGATGCAAATATAAAGAGTATCTTGAAATATTTAAAGAAATATGACGGATTGTGTTAATGAACTGAAAAAAAAGGTATAAAAAGTTGTGTTACTTGATTGAGGCCACGGTAAATTTCTCGTTTGAAAATTTAACGGAATGGATTTTGTCTAAACAAATATTGTAATTATTTAAGAAAGGGCAAAAAACTATGTTTTGTATTCTTTAAATAAAAGTAAAGTTTAGAAAAACGTTTACAGAATATTTTTAGACTTGTACCTACGATGTTTCAACAAGTCAGGTTAAATCTAGATTTAGAATACAAAAATGGAACTTTTACCGGGACCGCCTTTTAAATTTGGCTTGAACTTCGTTGAAAACGTTTGGACCTGGCTACTTCAAAAAAGTTTTTGAACTCAGTAGACATTTTGAAGATGATGACGTCTTAATAGAAGCTTTCAGTGATAACTGGGTCGAGATTGGTCTCGATTTAAAAAAAAAAACCTGAATCATTCAATTAAGCCTTCTAATATAGAGATTTTGTCACAAAATGGTGGCCATACTAAAATATTCAACAAATATTGAAATAATTTTTTTATATATACAAAATTAAAAAATTTTTGTAAATTTAGTATTTTTCTCATTTTTTGAAAGATTTCTAAAGTAGCCACAATTAAGTGAGGCAAATATTTATGCCCTATTTTTGCAGTTCTTCTACAGAGCCCGGCAGATATCGATGAGGTTTTCTGGTTACCCCTTCAATTTGATGTCATTACTTTAGCAAAATGTGTTCTTAGACGTAGCTTGAAAACTTTTCCAGAAAAATTATCCAACAAAACATTTTGGCGAACTAGAACGGGCTACTAGAACGGGAACAGAAATTAGGACAACACATCAGCATTTATAGGCATACCAACCAACATGTAAAGTGCAAAAAACAATTAATAGAAAACATTCAAAATTATTCAAAACTAGCGCCGACCCCCTGCTTTGTATAGGAAACACTTGACTTTAACCAAACAAAAATTCAGTTGATCCAGTTGTGCTTATCTGAAGATTTCCTGAAAATTTCATCAAAATAAGCATAGAATATGTAAATACATAAATGTTTATTGAGTGCTCCCGTCAAAAAATTAAGCCCCTACCTTAGTCCGCCAGTGTTTCCACGATCGATCACTTACAAGGTTTCCGCCATTTTGCTTTAAAGACTGAACTCATTTTTCGATATTTTCTAAACGGTCGGAGGTAAAAAAATAATTTATTTTGTGGTTGATAGATTATATAAACACATATAAGCAAGTTGTAGATACAACATAAATTTAAGGCTTTACTCAAAACAACAATTAATTGTGTGTGTTAAAATTTACTGTACAATTGTACATGGTATATAAGCTTCACAATCTTAATTGCAATTTATAATTCAGTATAATTCTAGTTATAGACTTCTAGGAAGTTATATGAAAAGTTCCATTCAATGGGTTTCCAATTTTTGTTTACATCATTTTGGAAAACAATTTAAATTGAAAGTTTCGGCCATCAACCCCTTGCAAGGTTGCCGGTATTTCAAATTAAAAACTATTATTACGATACGGAATATTTTAACGAGTGATAGCTCATTACATTGACAATTTTTTTGATCATGTGTTTCTTCTTAAAACTCTTCAAAGAATGGCTGTATTCAAATTATAAAGAGTCATAATATGCATATTCAATTTTGTAGGCATACTTTTCAAAAATGGTTAAAGCTGCATTTTTTATAAAAAAAAAAAACGGATGTGTTCTTCGCGAAAAACGGTCTCAATATTCACTGAAAACTCTGAATCGAAAATTCAGATTAAATCATCCTATATGGTACTCTATCTATCTATTTTGGAATTTTATGAACTCAAAATGCAAATTTCTAACATGTTTGCGGATTACTTTCAAAGTATATATAATTCTACCACGAGTAGGACATTCGAGGGGATGATGATTATTTTAAATCTGTTCCATCTTTTATTGAATGCTCGAACTTAAAAATTGGTCCGATGATGTGCTAAAAATACTAAGAAATTTAGATCCTATTCATAAGCACGGTTGCCACTTGGAAATAAAATTTGTGACCAAAATTGAAAATAAAAAGGACCAAAATAATTAAAATCTGCAAACTTCATAGTACACAGAAAATTAAAGTTAGCGATATTTTTTCATTTATTATCATAAATAACTAATTAGAAATTAACAAAAATAAATAAACAAAAATGTACAACATAATTCACAAAATTACTTTAAGGGCAATGTGATCACTTGATCACCCCTTCTTCATAATAAGAAACATAAATAAGTAAACATAAATCATAAAACTTTTTTTCAGCAGTGCTGAGCTGTGTGGTAATGGCAATAACAAACCTTGAGTAATGTTGTTTTAATTTTACCAAAAATATTTATTAATACATCTTTTCACCACCAATCCATTTTTATGTTTTGTTTTCAACAATAACGAACAAAACCAACAAGCGAAACAGACGGAGGGAGACGCTTAAACGTTTAAACACATAAATATTTCAAACTATCCATCTGTCAATAATTTGTCAAATGAAGTGGTCGTGGATGGGTAATGCAGTGCGTTCAATTTAAAACATGCATTGTTTACATTAGGCGATGAAAAAAAATTGCTCTTCATTTTGTGAAATGAAAATTAAAAGTCAAGTTTTTTTTTATATTTCTTCTTCAAAAAAAGTGACCAGATGGAGAACAAAATGACCAAGTGTAAAAAAATTGACCAAATTTGGTCATAAATGACCAACCTGGCAACCGTGTTCATAAGCCTGATATTTTAGGTCTTATTCCTTTTGTAAATGTACCATGTGCTCCATTAACTGAGCTATTTAATCAATCATTATCCATTGGTGTATTCTTCGAAGAGTGGAAAATATCGATTGTAACCCTGATATAAATCTGTGAAAAAAGAAAATATTGCTAATTAAAGGCCTATAACTAAACTTTCCATAATTCCAAAAATGTTAGATTGCCTTGTTTAAGATATATTTATCAACCTCATACAGGGACGTATGTAGTTAAATAAAATGTTTTATATTTTATTTTTTAAAAAAGATTATCGGACTTTTATTAAGACATTTGTCTACCGTAATCAACTTAAGAATGACTTACACAATTATTTTAAAGTGATGAAGTGCTCAAAAGACTGTCGATTCAATATTTTAAACATTCCCACGTCTGTGAATCAGATCAGCGGATATGATCTCATTCCAAATGTTTTATGTTCAGTATTGAATCGAAGATAAATTATTTAGTATAAACAAAAAATATGAAACACGATATCTTTTTAGTTTGCAAAATCAATAAGTGATTTTGCTTAACAGTCAAATGACAATAAAAGATTAACAGGAAGTGTGTAATATGATATGCACTTAACTATGTATATGTAATTCGCAACATGGATTTTGGAATTTTTGTATCAAATCTTTAGAAGTAAATAAACAAATTCATGCGGTCTGCGTTTATACCGATTCCATAGAGATAATTGTTAATTTAAAAATTCCATTAAGAAAACTGGAATCGTACGGAATTCGTGGTACGTTGCTGAGTTGGTTTGGATCATATTTATATGGTCGTAAGCAATTTGTTGTTATGGATGGCATATGCTCCAAAGAAATCCATGTTAACTCTGGGTCCTCCTATATTTTTGTTGCATATAAATGATTTGCCTAACATATTTACATTTTGTAAATGTCATTTAATTGCGAATGACAAAGTTTTTTGCCGTTATATTATCCGTTAAGTGAATGAATGCTGTTTCAAAATGATCTTGATGCATTCTGTAAGTGGTGTAGTTTAAATAATCTTCAATTAAGTATTGAAAAATGTGTTTGGATGTCTTACAACAGATCTTTATATCATATTATTCCTTTATATTCTTTAGATAATTTTGCACTAAAAATTGTCCATGATATTAAGGATCCTGGTGTTATATTTGATGAAAAGGTCACTTTCAAACTTCAAATAAATTTTGCTATTTCAAAAGCTAATTCAATGTTGGGATTTTTAAAAAGAAACTTGTTGGAGTTTTATTTATATATTTTATTAATTTTTGTACACAAACTTGGAACCTTTAAGTATCGTTATAATATTTATTTTATTTTTTAAGTGACTTTGGTAGCGATTTTAAAAGAACAAAATTTGTATGAACAAATGATGAAATGAAATGAATTAAAATAATTATTTTTTTTAAAAAAAGCATTTGCATACTTAAAGGTTCCAAGTATGTGTACAAAAATTAGCGCCAGCTTAAATGTTTAACTTTGAATACTGCATTGACGCAAAAATTTCGCGGTGCACTTAATTAACATTATCTCTCATGCCGAACCTATCCGACCTATTTGAATCGGGTTTCGATGTTTGGCATTAATGTTTCGAATCCGAAAACATCGATGTTATTTAGAGCGATTTTTTAACATCGATGTTTTTTGGTTTTCTTGTCACACAGAATTTTTAAATTTGCCTGCTTTTGCACGCCGAGTTTGTGTTGCTTGGCTTGTGATCACAGCCAAAAACCAAAATAGTTGACAGTGATAGAGCTGACAATGTCATTAAGAAAGCGGAAATAAATGAATAAAGAACCAAACAGTATGAACAAACAATTTCAAAAATTGAATTCAATTCGATTCTGGCACTAGCAACACCATTAGATCCAAGGTTCAAATAACTCTATTGAAAGGATCATCCCTTGGCTTAAAGTAAAATAATTTCTTATTTGAATGGCTTCACAAGAGTTAAAAGGAATGTGGCCAATATTTCAGATTATCCCGAAGAGTCCGAAAAAGAAGAAAGGCTTTTTGGACATATCACAAACATTTGGTGCATAATAATCATCAAGTCCAAACAGTCTTCTTCCTCCATCTTCACAACAACAGAGTGCAGATGTATCTGGGGTCAGCTGTAGCAATTATAACTCGAAGTCTGGAAGAAATGTGGATTGATATGAAAACTGTGTTTCCGGGACTTTATTAAAAGTATACCAAATATTTGCCCATTGTGGCTACGTCAGTTCCAAGGGAACGAATTTATTCTAAAGCTGTGACAAAGAAACCGTTTAACAGGAAAAGGGTTGTCCAAGTTGTTATTTTTAAATTCTGTTTTGAATAAAAATAAAGCAATACATATTTCCTTATTTCTTAATGACTGCTTATCTCTTTTCTTTTGGGCAGAAGAAAGGCACTTTATAGTTACTTTTTAGATGACTCGCTAAAAAATTAAAGAAAAGAGAAATGAGAAGTCCTTAGCTTTCTTTTTGGGCCGATGTTTTTTTTTTTGGAAACGTCGATACTTCGAACCATCGATGTTTTTTGTTTACGATGTTTGCATCCCTAGTTTCGATACTTTATTTTGTAATTCCCTAAAGTATTTCAATCCACATTTATAGTAGAATTGGACTATTTTTTATCTGTCAGTTAAGCGTTTCAAAACTACTCTGTTTTTTTACAGATTTTTTTGACTAACGCTGTATAGCAACAAAAATATAACATCAGAAAGTTATATATACATATAGGAAAATAACCAAAAACAGGGAGTGAATAATGCACTTTTCTGCACGTTTTGATTTTTCCTGCAAATAGCACACCTTTTTGAGCGGGAGTAACCTCATATTCTCCTTGTTAATATTATTTCTGATCGAATACCACACAAATCTAAGATACTATATGTTACATCCATGCCAAAATCTAATATGCCTGGACTATAATAATAATGAATATGAAGAGATTTAAATTAAATTGTTTCGCCAGAATATGACAGTGGGCTCTTCAGTTAGTCTCTCAAATTCTTCAAAGTCACAAATTTTGGTTGAAGTTTACCGACTCTTATCAAAATGACAGTATCTTCTGCTGTGATTTTTAAAAGGTGTCGGATATGACAGACAAACTGAAGAAGAGCCCACTGTTATATCTGGGCGAAACACACTCATTTCTGGAGCTGAAGTCAATTGTAATTATTGATCTTGATTAATCTTTGTAAAGTTTTAATAATAATGTATGTTTTTGCCAAAAAATTCGATTAAGCGTAATAAAGTTTTTAAACCCAGAAAATTGGAACAAAAAAAACAGCTTTGGCGCAATAAGGTCTGAGAATATTGGTCAAAAAACCTAGCCAGGGTTAAGCAACTTACTACCTAAAAACTAACCCTATTCCAGAGAGTTTTGTGGGCTCAAGTCTAGGGACAGTCAAAGTCCGAAGTTGGGGCTAAGGCTTGAAGAGATAAGTGAAAAGAGAAAAATGGTCGGGGCTTTACAATAACGTGTCAAATGCCCCAACTGTATATACTTAAAACAAAGCTAATTTACCGAAAGAAACGCATTTGAGGCTTAATTCATTGGAGAACAACGGGATGTCAAGTTTAGTGTATGTTTAATATAACAGGAATTGTTTCTTACGGCCTTGGCTGGGCTTAGAAATTTTCGGGGCTACGTTTTCAAAATTTGAAAGGTCCAAGGCAATTGTACATACAAAACATAGAAATTCTCTAGTCAAGGAGCCAAATTCCAAAAGCGTGAGTTTTCTCTGTGCGCGCTCAGAAAATCATGCAAAAGCAAATGAATATTTGCAATCCCTCTAGACTCTAGAGTGACGTGCAAATTTGTCGACTTATTTTTTTAGCATAAATACCTATAAAGCGTAGCAGCGTATACACGAAAACTCATTCACGCTGGCAGAATTGGGCCGCGGCTTATTTCTTAGAGCAGCTTTGTTTTATGTCGTAAAGTGTCAGTTTGAACAAAATAGTTTCTCTTTCATTTGGATAATTCAGGAAAAATGAGATCTTAGAGGACTAATACCGTGTCAAAGCACATATATGAGCTTTTGCCAGTACGAACACTTAAATATAATTTTTCTGAACTAGCCAATTAAAAACAGTTTTCAATTCTTGTCAAAAATGGGAAGTTCAAAAAATACCCACAGCTAATTTAAAAATATAACTACATAATGTAGGTACCAAATCAATTTTTAAATAATATAAATAAACGAATTTGTACGCGTGGTTCAAGCATATATGGCTAAAAATTATTGTGCGCCTTTGAATTTGCTTCTATCTCCGCTACAGCAATTATGAATAATTGTTATTGTAAATACTTTGTATTGAAAACATTTTGAAGCGCAACAGGAGCGGATATAAAGGCACACAAAAAACGGATATCATTAAAGCAAAAGGAAAAAAAAAATACTTGAGCCTTAAAGGTTAGACCGCACTCGCCGGAACTGTACTGCATCGAAACTACACTTCACACGAATTCGTATGAATTTGTATGAAGTTCAGTTGCCGCTTAGTGCGATATAGCTCTTTAAATTTCATAAAAAATAATATTTTGCCGCGTTGTCTTGAAGTTTAGTTCGACTGAAGTTGAGTACGGTCTTGCATTAAACCTATCAGTTTATGTATTATTTGTTATAAGTTATAAAATTTATCTTGGGACAAGCAAATTTTATTACTTAAGGTCTCAAAATGGATCTCCAAACTGCAAGCCCCCCCACAGCCAAATCCTAGGTCCGCTTCTGACCATAACTATACCTAGCTAGCATTATAGTTTATAGCTACAAGAACATATTAGTGCGATCCAGTCCTACATTTTATATCCAAAAACGCGATACCGATAGCTATCGAACATACGTAATCTCATGATACCTTAAAATAATTTAATCCTTAAAACAATCCTCAAAAAGAAGTATTTTAAAGTACCTAACGAGTAAATTTCTTAAATTCTTTTATTTTCACTCTATAATGCCTAAAATAATCATCAAAGTAAAGTCTAAAAAAAAAAATTAAAAATCTTATATGAAACTAAAAAAAAAATATTTTAACCTTATATTTATCTAAGTCCATCATCTAAAAATCAAAGACAAAAAATAATTTTAAACCAATTTTGGTATGCAGCCCCATTGCACCTTATAAAACCTTAATTTTGAAATATGTATGTACATATGTACATAATTTAATAACTCCCACTTATGATGGTTTATGAGATAAGACAAATACACATACACAATAAAGAAAGCTAATTTTCCATGTAATTAATAGACATAATACACCTACGGATTTTTCGACCTATGAATGAATGAAAATATGGCCGTCAAGTATGAAAACGCCATGCTTACACTCCGGTTCGGAGGCTTAGATCTTATCTATTAAAAGAAAAACAGTAAATATTAAGGACCTAATGGACTAAACCGGAGTTGATTGTTGGTTGACTGTTGATTATCTGTTTTATATCGTACATCTTCTTGAGACCAAACTTTCATCCCGGTATGTAAGATAAGGTTACTAACTCATTGACTAGAACAACTTCTAGCATCGGATTTATTTTCGTCACAATGATTAAACTTTTTTTACGTAGAGATCTATGGTCATCAAATACAAAAACAAAAGTCTGCCAATTAGGATTGATTGATTAGGTCGTTTTTTTTGGTTTTGGTTTTGTTTTTGTTTTAATACAAAAGACCTAAGGCCCCGAATCGAAGTGTAAGAATGCAGCTTTTGTATTTGATAGCCATACATCTCTGTGTCTCTGGTCAAAAAATTCGTTACTAGCTCTCGGTCTATGACGTCGCTCTGGAGTTACTGATAGATGGTGCTCCATATTATTCACAATTTCAACTGTAAGTCTATAAAATAAGACACTTATCCAACAACTTTATTTGTTTTGCGGCGGCACTTATTTTATAGCCTACCTACTAACTATATATATTTTCTATTCCCATATCAATTGCAGAAAATAATTATCTCATTATATTAATTGCACAAATCAACGCAACCGCAACAAAAATTTGCAAAGTAAAATAATTTATTCTTTCTATATGTATGCAAGAATGAAATAAAAACTTTCTGCTTCTGTGAATTTAAACAAGAGAGCGTTTAATGAAGTATAAAAATGTTAGATAATGTTTTAATTACAACTTCATTATTTTTTAAGTATTCAGGTAGATGGTGTGAAATTATTTAAAGATTTATTGACATTCTGCAATAATTGCATTGATTATATTGGCATAGAAATTCAAAAAATGGATTGCTCTTATTTATGACTTAAGCAACTTAATTAAATATTAAAGACAACTATTAAATTCACTTTCTTCAACAAAAATTTGGGGAAAAGCTGGGGGAGAGATAGGATAGTTAGTGGTTATGTTTTAAAATTAAAAAAAAAAAAAACAACAAAACACAATTGAAAATGTTTTTTCTTAATAAAATAAAATGATACAAAAAACTGCCTTAAAAAGGGCCCAAATATTGAAGTACTAATTTAACAAAAAATTAATAATAGCCGAGTTTTTTTAATACTCATTAATTACTCACTTTTAAATTTTATAAGCAAAACAAAAACAAAACAAACACTGAGTAGTCTGATTTGTTTTTGCTTTGCGTTTAAAATAAAGAAGTGAGTAATTAATGAGTATTAAAAAAACACGCCTAATGTAAATACCTAACAGTCAAGTTTGTTAAGAATTTGTTTAATATGAAAATGAGGAAGAAGTTTTCTCTTTGAGTCCGATAGAGTACCATATCTGCGGATCGTATTGAAAGCGATATCTTAATTTCGATCGTCTTCGCTTTAGGCTATTCTCATAAGCGAAAGTGATAGAAAGCTAGTTTTCTCATTTTAATGTCGAATATTTACAGACCACTTCCATTTTTACTTCCACACTCTCAATTTTTCAAAAAAAAAAAAAAAAAAATCTATTTTAACTTCCACTCCTCAATTTTTCCAAAAAAATGACAGGGCAGAATAAATTTAACTAGTACCGCCAGTGGCCAAATATTGGGCCAGCGAAACAAACACCAAATTCATGGATACGTCATAGGTTATCATTTTACTACTTTATATAAGATCCATGACAATTTTGAAAATTTTAGAAAAGTAAAACTAATTAAAAATAAAAAAATCTAAAATTACGGATACGTACACGGATACAGCATTCGTTCAAATTTTGTCTTGAACTTAAAAACAAAACAAAAATTATGTTGTTACTTATTTTTTAATTATTTTGTTCATTAATTAACTAACCCTAGAAAAGTAACCATATTTTTTAGTACGTTACAGGTAACCATTCGTCGAATCGACGAAGTGATATTCAACTGCTCTGTTAAAGAAAAGTTATTAACTTATTCCAGTGAAGTTAAATAATTTATATTTATGATTGTTTTTTTTTTTGTGGGAAAAGGAAAAAAAATAGTTATTTTAAACAACTTGAGTATTTATTTTCGAAAATGGTCTTTGAACACATTGGTTTTGAGATCACTTGCATTTTTATTTCCATAAAAACGTGTGTTTTTTTTGTTTTAGTAGGAATTTAAAGTTAATTCATTAAATAATAGAACAAAATAAAAATTAAAAATAAAAATTAAAAAAATATATTTCATCATTAGGTGCGGATGTGAACTTTATGTTCTCCAACACATGCCAGCATCACACATATTGAACGTTGACTTAGTCATACGTGGTTTTGTGTAGGTACAGACAATATTTGTAAATTGTTTGTGTCCTCCCTTAACGGTTTCTTACTTTTGGGAGTAAATTTTTCAATATTAGATCTAATATAAGGGGGTAAAATTGGTGCTTTTCGAGCACTAAAAGTTACATTAAAGGTAACCTTCGTCGTTTCGACGAACATTGGCGCCGTTTTTCGATAATAAAAGCATTTTCCCAAGTAGGTATGCCACCGAACGCCTACACACCACAAGCACTTAGGGAATACTAGTGTTACATGGAGATAGAATGCAATCGGAACGAGGAGTAAAAAGAAAAATGAAAAAGTAAAATTGATGTTCGTCGACGAAGGTTACCTTTCTAGGGTTAATAGTAAACTTTAATTTATCTATAAAGCACATATTACACTACTTTATTTTCTAAGTTAAACCAAATTTTGTTCTGCTTAAAATATGAAAATATAAATTCGAAATTACGTACACCCTGGCGTATACGTACTTTTTTAAATTTGTAAATTAAATAAGTGCCCAACTGTATAGCTTTAAAAAAATATAAATATGCTCACGCTTATAAGTTCAAAAATGGACGGATATAATTCACCTAATTGTTTGCATTTTTAAAAGTACTCAAGCTAACATTACCCTTAATTTAAGTTAAACCAATCCTTGTCCTAAATATGAATTTTTGTTGGCGAGTACCCACACACCAAAAATTCAAACAACATTGGTTTTTTAAATGCTTAAAAGAGTTGCTAGAGCGAGACAGAGGACACATAAAAGGAGTTTAAATTCTCGGAACCCGTGAAGCGGGCCACATAAGGTACTGATGCCCAACAAAAATGGTGTAGAACGTTCAAAATGAATTATGAAAACATACAGACATAATTTTTGGTTTCTGCACACCTGTAGGGCAAAAACTTTCCAAAGTTATTTAATTTATGTAGTTCTGTTAAGTATTTACAGAGAAAAGTGAAGCGTTAGGTTTTGCTTGGGTATTGCTAAGTGTATTAATAAATATAGATATATATTTATTCGATTTAGTTGCTATTATTTATAAAATAAAACATTTCCATGAACGAAAGAGAAGAAGTTATATTTGCAAATTTATTAATATTTGCATTTTTTTGTTCCAATTTGCCAACAATCCGTCACCTAAAAACCTATCACTTACAAACAAAAAAAAATGGAAAGCGAAAGCGCTTTTGAGAATAAGCAAATACAAATCCGCAATTGAAAACGATCCGCCGCGCTTTCCGGAATCGGCCTACAGGGTTTTCAATTATATGTATAGTTGAAGCAAATCCGTCTAACCGATAATGCCTAAGTTCGATGCAAGTCAGATTTTATATCAGCTATGAATAAAATCGGGAGAAGTATTTTTGATGGAAGTACTGACTGATTTACCATTTTATTTCAAAAAATTTCTAGTTTGATTAATTTTTTTTTTTAAAACTATTCACAAACGCAACTTAATTTAATATGGAAATTAAAGAAGAGATTTTTGGCTTTCCAAAAAAGTATGGCAGGGTATAGCAAACTTTAACGTTTTTTTTAAATAATTTTTTTTTTGTTTTAAGTCAATTTTTTTAGAAAATTGCCCCTCCCGCATAAACGGAGGGAAATAGACCTCCAATCCAACACGATTTTTTTCTTGTCTTAATCCAACACACTCGTTATCAATCACCCTGTATAAAAAATTAATTTTTAAGAAAACCGCTCTAACGATGCTTGAATTTTTTTTTCATAAATTCATATTTATCAAACAAATCAGATGGCATACATTTTTTTGAGCTCAATCTGTTTTAGCTATTAAGATAACAAGTTTATAGTAATTTATAGTAATTAAAAGTAATTAATAGTAATTAATAGTAATTTATAGTAATAATTTATATTTTAACTTGTTTTTTTTTTTAACTTTTTTTTTAATGATATTATAATGTTATGAAACCAGTGCATATGCACATTGTTAGCTACGAGAGCAAGTTTGTGCGATCCAGTCCCGCTCATTTTTTTTTCTGGCCGAGTGAAAACAGTTTCTTTATACTATCCCTGTTTTTCAGTCTATCGAGCTATTTACAAAAACTCGGTACCATTTAAAATTCAAGGCACGTTGTCGAGAAAGCTTTTCACCACTACCATCATGCGTTAACTTTTTTAAGAGTTTTAATTTTCCAAAGGATTTGTATGCAACAACAATACACAGAAATGAAGTAGTGCTTTCACTTTCAAAATGCAGACGGCAAGGAGTGGGTTAGAAGACGAAAACAGATACAGGTACAGGTACCTACTACACGATTCTTCTATAATCATTCCAAATTCAGTAATTCGTGCGTTCGGAGGAAAGAAGCAACAATTTTCCAAATCACAACTCCCAATTGGAAAATAAAGAAGGATCTGCTGATTTTTGTTCGGCAAGAGTAAAACTCCCAGTGGACTACCGGCTATCAATTTGGAAGATATTCACATCGCACTTACAAACAACCATTGTTGTACCTATAGGATGTTCAAGGTTAGATTGTCGGTTTATTTTAGGAATTCTCAACAAAAAGTAAAAAAAAAACCAAGCTTCGCTTATTCAAACAATAATTTAAAATTCGTCCTTATTTTGCATGTTAGGTGCAAATGTCAACATGGGTGTGAGGAGGCCTGTCTTGATGTTTACTTTGGGTTCCTTAAACTTAGCAAATTATTGCGCCTTAAAATTATATTCACGCCCTACCAATATATTCATTTCGTGTCCTTGTTTACATTTTTCTCTGTAGGTATATACGTCGTTTGGCACTTATGTAGGTACGGAGCAGTCATTGAAAAAACAAAAAAAAAGAAAGAGTATTTTTAGGACATGTATAGCATATACATACATACCTACCTACCTGTATTCCATCTCTTACCGTTACTTGAGCATATTTGGTGAATGGCGCCATTTTTTTCTACACATGCGCTAGATTCATTGATTTTACAACGATATTCGTGTATTTCTTAGTGTGCTGGGGGAGGCTGCGTTCGCTATTATGTTGTTGGGTTTGGGTATGGGATTGGGTTATGGAAAAGAGATGTCGTTGAGTAGCTCTTTATTGGCTTCGTCATAAAATCATCATTTATAAAATATTCCATAAGCCCTGGCTAAAGGAGAAAGTTCTTATGAATTCGATTCAAAGGGATAAGCAATAAAAAAGCTTTAAACGTAAAAACCTTGGCATGAAATAAAGGAGGCAATCAAATTATATACGGTGCCAAATGAATCTGTTTTATTTTCAAACAAAAGAGTTGAAAGATCACGGTTGGCAGTTCAAACCATGTATTTTTCTTACTTCTGTTTGTTCTGTTACATTACTTTGTCTCAAGGCTAAAACTTTGGGCATTAATTGTACCATGGCAAGGACAATTGCAACTATGCACTTGATAGAGAAAATGTTTCCTATGTCTTGCTGCTGCAAGCAAGCTATGTGTTATTGGTTAATTTTGGGAGGTTAGCATTTGAACCTTAGGTGCAACAAGAAAAAATGGGCAGGGATCCTTTTAAACATATAAGGACGATATTTTGTCACGCTATTGTTCTAAATTTATTTTTCGAGACATTTTAGTTAAAAAAAAAATAAAATACACGACTGGATCGCTCGAACTTTTAGTTTTAAAAAACTAGCAAAAACATGTCTGTCTAAATTACTTTTAACTATACTATAAATTACCATAAATTTGTTATTTAAATAGCTAAATGCCATTAAATAAAAAAAATGCCATCTGATTTGCTTGATAAATATGAATTTATGAAAAAAAAAAAATTCAAAAACCGTTAGAGCGGTTTTCTTAAAAAATAATTTTTGTATGTATAAAAATTCTTGAACATTTTTAAAAATAAAATTTGGTATGCCAACTTTTAGAATTAAATAGAATACAATTTTACACATAATAAAAAAGTATATTGAATTTGTAAAGGACCTCTTATGTAAAAAAAATTGGTTAAAATCAGTGTAGATGTTAACGAGAAATTTGAAATCCAAAAAATCAGTTCTTTGACAGGTACCGTTAATAACCGTTATAAACAATTTTTTTTTTTAACAAAAATATTTATTATATAATAATAGTACTTCATAGTTTTTTTTTTGAATCGTTAGAGATTTCGTCTCTAGAGAATCCCCAAATAACCTTAAGTCCAAAGTTTGAAGAAATTGGCTTCAGTGGTTTAGGCTGCAGGTCTATGTACAGACAGACAGACGGACAGGCAGACAGAGTTGCGAGACCCACTTTTTTGGCGTTCTCTATAATCGTAATGTAAGGGAAAATTATTATCTCGAGTTCGATTTTCTGCACGAATCCTAAACTTGCCCTATAATACGTACATATATCGCAAGTAAAAATGGTGCAAAGGAAACCGAAGTCAATCCTAGATCCATTTCGTTGCGTTGAAGAAATAAATCCAATCTTTGATCTTCATTTGGGAAAGTTTGCTAAGATTGTCAAAAAAGGTCTTACCAAAAGATAGTGCTCACATTCTGACCAAAGTGGGACGTTTACAGAGAAAATGTAAGACCGTTTCCTTTTCCAGCTGGTCCCCACAGCTACGACAGGTTCACCGCATCATGCTCTCCTATTGGCCAGTGTCCAGTGCATGTTACAATGCAACGATCCTATTTCTCGCCTGGGTCTTCATATTAGATTAATAGTTCGGGATTTATTAAATGCAGGCCATATCTCGTCAGCCCGTTCATTCCCCTCAAGGGCACTGTCACCCGGAACCCATAAGAGTGACCATAACGTAAATGTTCAAAACTCATCTTGGCATTGCCGTAGTCAAACTCTTTAAAATGTTACTAAGAAAAGGTTATTAAGAAAATATTATATATTTGGGACCCCCAAATGAAATTTTATTAAAATTTAATGGTTTTCTCATGAAGAAAACAAGATTGTAATAGTAGTAGTAAATCATTTAAGAACGACGCGTATTTTAAGACGAAACCCTGAAAATCTCAATAAAAAAAAGTTTTACGTCACATCGTTGTTTTTTTCTTCAATATTGATAAAAAAAACTATATCTTTGTCGTGTCATTAATATCCGTGTAGTACCTACCTTAATATGCATTGATTGCCCATTATTTTTTAAACACAAACTATAACCTTCCCCCTTATGTCATGTGAGCATGTGACAATATTAATTACAATGAATTTGTTTTATCAATTTAAGCACATTAATCTAACTTTGTAACTTACAAAATCAAAACAAATTAAAGGGGTGTGATTTTCGTTTTAACAATATCATGCTAATTTCTATAATGTCCACACTAAATCAATAAATCAAACAAAATCAAAATATTAATGACCGCAGAAGTCAATAATGTCTTATAGAAGAAAACTTATACAAATTTATAATTTAGGTATACGCCTAATAAATGCTTATGTTCTACTTTTCCTCAGCATAAACTGTCACATAAGCTCTAATGTTGAACATAAATGCTTAAGTTTCGTTTCAGCAAATGGGCCTAAGTAATATAAAGTACATAATTGCAAAATGGGCTATTTAAGAAAAATTTAAGATAAATCAGCTTAGCATATTCAATTGAAATAAATAAAACATTTGCAGCACTAGAAATTGCACCCATTGAGCAGTATTTGCGTTATTTAAACTTAAGCAGCGATTTGATATAGATATGTGAAGTAATAAAACATATCCAGTAAGAATACGTAACATGGCCTATCCTTGCGCCATTTTCTTATATTCGTCAAATGCAATGACCAAGTACTACATCCCATCATAGAACAGAATATATCAAATATATGGGCCCATGATATAAAGACAGTTGAACAGAAGTGTGTCATGATGTAAATGTGCCAATATTTGTTGGCAAATGGCATCAAATGTAATTGCTTTGACATTTATGTTGTAGACAAATAGAGAACTAAGACAATAAGCTGCCCCACCCTGTATAAGATATTTCATACAGAAAGACAGAGTTGAGGAAGTTTTTTTCAAATTAACTCGGTAGGCTTGTCATCACGTTTTGGCCCCCCACATCGCGTCAGACATCAGGAAAGTTTTTGTTAAATAGTTCATGAGCAAGTCCAGTCAACCCATAACGCATGGTCGTGTCCTTCTCGAAAACCAAAGGCAGCTTGATCTCAAAATATAAGAACTCCACGCATCATGTTATAAAATAAATAATTATTTTTTAATGCTTACGAACGAGTATGTACATATATTTAAAAAATGTATTTTTGATTAAATTTAATGTCTGTAAACCCGAAAATGAAACATTTTGTAGGCAAGAACATACGTTGCAATATTCAAAAATTAATTTTTATATTTTTTCAGTTCGTTGTTATGAAAACAACACAGCAGGACCTGACGTGGGTTTTAATTATTAAAATAAAATTATTCCATTAATAATTTAAAATGATAATAATAGGTGTCTTTGAATATAAAAAGTTCAGTGTTAAAAATTAATGACCCCTTTATAGATTGGAATATGGTTCTAAAAAATAAATGTGCCATAAAATACATATATAACAAATTTAAAAGCAAGGTATAAATTCCATTGTGGATGAGCAATTTATCAAATTAAGCCATCGCACGGTTGAACTTCAATTTATTTTTCCATTTCACATAGTAGAAAATATATTTCATAACTGCATTCATTTTAATGAAATCTTGTTGTAAGCAAAGACTTCGGCGAAAAATTATAAAACTCTAGAGTAGAATTTTGTTCAATCTGTTGTGATATTTTTAAAAACATTCTTTTTAGTTTCCATGAAAGTATTACAATAAGGGGGGTGCCAGAAATCATTTCATAGGGTGGACCAGGAGTTCCCATATATTTTCTAGAGAAACTTTTTTCATCACCATTCGGGTAAACTTTGAAATATTATTAGGCACTTTAAAATTTCCGCGAATCTAATACTGCCTTTTCATTGGAGCCGAAATGAGTTAATTTCGAAATTAGCTCATTTGGAACGTTATTTCCTATACAAATTTGACGTTTCAAATGAGCTAATTCCGAAATGACCTCATTTCGGCTGCAATGAAAACGTTGTATTACAATAAAAATGTTATACAATCAGCCCATAGCTACTTCTCTTGGACGTTATTGCATTTTAAATTAGGATTAAATTGAACTCTTGAGAGTGAAATATAGTCCAAAATCGGTTTAGACTTGTTTGCACTCTTTAAAGTGCATTAAATTCCAAAATTTAGTTTTTGACTTGATTGCATTGGACCTTATTTCATGGAACTAAGAAAAAGAGATCTCATTGATGTTAGTAGATTTACGTAAAAATTTGATTCCTTATGATCATAGCCGCTTTTTTTTGTATTATTAATAAGAAATTTCAATTCATGAATTAACTTTTTATTAACGTTTTAGGTCATTTGTGAATTATAAAATATGTCAGGTTATTGGTACACCCTGTATAACACAATTTTATGAACGAGAGACATAAAACAAACATCACTCACTTAAGTTATAACCATCGAACCTTATTAAGTCAACCATGGAATTTAAAAGTCTACCGCTTGCTGTTTAAATTAACATTATGTAATGTGCAATCTTTCTACCCTTATTTGCACGTACTCAACCTATAGCGAAAAACATCGAATGGGGGTGATGATAGAATGCATTCAGTTACTGTTTAACGTCATATATTATTTGCACAACAACGAACGACGCGAACGGTGTGCTAGAAAAAGTTACGTTTGATTTGTATACCATGTGCACCCAAAGGCAACGAGATTTCGATTGAATTAAATTGCATAGATACGATACTACACAGTCTTTGGTATCTGCAAACAAATTTCGCAAACACGCGGTTAACGGTTAGTCATGTGATTCTTTTCTTTGGTCTGATGGAAAATAAAATAAGGCAATGTAATGATGAAAGAGATGTATGCGGGGGGTTTAAAGTATTACATCAATATTATTGGATCAATTTATTATTGTTGTTCATCAAAGCAAATCAAGCGCATTTCTTAGAATCATGACATTGCATGCAATACCTAAATTGATTTTGAAGAAAGAAAAAAAAAGAGGAAAAATCACGTTGTTATAAAGTTAAATTGAAATTATTTTTGTTTAAATTCCACCACGCAATTTGAACAATTTGAAGCTTTTTCTTAGTTTTTACTTGCGCAAAACAAACACACATAAATATGTTATGTGTTTTGATCCAAATTGACATTACGGTGATAGGGAAGACATAATATAATGAATTAATGAAGAACATATTATTATTTATTGAAGAATTTAAAAAAATCTTTTGATAATTTTATTATTTATTGGTTTTACTTGGTTTTTCTTGCCCCGTTTTTTTTAAATTGTGATACAAACATAGGTACTACATGGCAAGTGGCAAGTTATGGATTCGTTAACATAATAAAACTCGAGATTTTGATCAAACTTGCTATTACGATGACAGTGTAGAAGAAAAAAGTAGGCGTCACTTCTGTCTGTCTGTCCTCGCGCGCACAGGCTAAACGGCTGGATGGATTTTTTTTAAACTAGAGGTATCTAGAGTTTTATTTTTATAATATGCTCACACATTATAAAAAACAGTCAAGCAACAAATGATAAAAAATCCAAGTTTTTCTTGCAAATCTTTCTTGGAAAAAATAAAACCAAGATAGGATATTATTTAAGTAGTTCTTAGGCCGAAAGGCATTAGCATTAAGTTATTGTTTAATTTAGAGCGCCCGTTTAGGGCCAGTAAGTTATTTTTAAGATAATGATAAGTAGGCTAGTTTTTCATGAATTTTTGTCTAGCTTTAAGATAGTTATAAGTAAAATGAAAAATAAAAATGAATTAATAAAAAAAAAAAAAAAAAACAGTCAAGCAACATAGGGAAATGCTTCTTTTTGTTTTCTTTTTTTCAAATATGATTATTGTTAGTAGTTCTAGTAGAACCATTTTTTTGTTTTGGGTTAAGTACAATTATATAGCAAAATTTAAAAAAAAATAATATTTGTTGGTATCTGAAGTTTCCTCAACATTTCGAAAAAAATATTTAGAAAAAGACTGTTTAGTTAAACTATCGGACGAATAAATACTATAGCAACGGGAACAATTTTTTTTTATTCGAAGCATAAGTACTGAGGTACAATTTTTTTATAAAACAGCTCCTAAAAAATATTGCATATCAAAGCTTTCAATTTTTTTTTATTTAAAAAAAAATCCATTTTTTTTTGAAAATTCGATTTTTCAAGAACGGGTTAATGAAATTTCTTAAAATTTAAGTTTTATCTGGATATTAAAAATTACTTCAAATAAACGTTACAATATTTTCCTTAAAAATGTTTTCAATACTTTATATACTAAAAAATATTATATATATAAATATATAAAAATATATAAATATATATACCTGCTGCTGGCGTAGACCTTATCTTTCACGTGGCCCCAAAGGAAGAAGTCGCAAGGGTTTAAATCACAAGGTCTCGGTGGCCAATTGTGATCACCTCTTCGAGAGATAACACTTACCGGAAACTTTTCACGTAAAAGATCGATGGTTTCGTTGCTTCTGTGGCACGTAGCGCCGTCTTGTTGAAAGTACATCGTGTCCAGATCAATACCATCCAATTCCGGCCATACAAATTTATTAATCATCTCTCGATAGCGAAATCCATTCACCGTAGCTGTTGCTACAGCCTCATTGTCGAAAAAGTAAGGTCCAATGACAATGCCCAGGCGCGAACGCAGGACAAAATATCGAGGGGTTTTTGAAAAATTTGAAATGTTAATAAATATTATATTTTATCACGAAAAGTCGAAATCTTGACTTGAAGGACAATAATTACGATTTAAATGAAAATAGCTATTATTACAATTACAAAAGTTATTCTAAAAAAAAAAAACATTTTCTCTGAGTTAAAACATTCCTTGTAAGCCTATGAGCAGCACAAGATTATTTAGTTTTTTTTTTAAATCGACAAAAAAAACTAACTATGTATTTCATAATCATTTGCATACAAATCTCAATCAGTTTATTATTAAGAAAGTGGAAAATAAAAAAAAGGTTCCTGCTTTCCTAGCCGAGAATTAGGCTAAATTTTTTTGAGAAATAAATTATTTTGTTCACATTTGTATATGATTTTTTTTTTTTTATTTTTAACTTCCCATTGGAAGTTATCTTTAACAAATAAAGAAAGAAAGATAAAAAAGAAAAATGAAAGAAAAAAAAAAAAAAAACCTAAACAATAGAAGTTATATTGTTTTTGTTTTTATTTAAGTGGACTATATTGAATGAAATTCAATAAAAAGTATTTAAGCAACCTTTAGTCCAATGCGTTTCGGTCATGTTAACAATTACAGTGGACCTCATCAGTTAGAGCTGTAATTGTTACCTTTCTAAGACGCAACATTTTAGTCGATGGCTACCGACGTTTATAAAATGTACAGCATAAACACACTGCAAATTATATTTTTCTAGGGGAACATGGTTACATTCAGACACTTAGATATAGATATTATGCCCGTGGTCTGGCGAAGGTAATAAAGAGATTTTAAACGAGATTTTTGTTTTTTTTTTTTACGTAAATTTCGTGTTTTTTAACGTGATATTGAGTTTTTTACAGAAATTTCGTGCTTTTAACTTGATTTTTTTTGGGTTTTTTACGTGATTTTTGTTTTCTTTAATGTGATTTTTTGGTTTTAACCGTACATTTTGGAGGTTTTTAACATACTTTTTTGTACGAGTCGCCAAATTATCCAGGCACCAAGTTGCTGAGCAGCCAAATCATCAAGCCACCAAGTCACTGGGTAGCTGTTCGCTGAGCCACTTATTCACTGCGCCGCCAACCCTACGAGCCCCCAATCAGTCGCCAATGACCCTCAGAGCCCTCAACAAGATAAGCCCCCAACGAGCCCCCATGTGCCCCGTGGGCTCATATTTAGAACCCGCTAAAAATACTTTTATAATATCTTCCAAATAAACCTATCAAAATAAGAAACATACACACATACATAAATGTAACATGCCTTCATGCCAAATTTAATACGCAGTTAACACATTCTGGAACAGTCTACAGGTGGATATAGATACATACACTAACAAACATAGCTTTGTTCCTGTTTGGCTCTAGGGCATACATCTCCTGTCTTTACATAGGTACATATGAATGTACATATATAAAAACAGTAAACTCAATAAACTCATCAACCTTTTCCATATCCTTTCGCCGACATAAAACAAATCCCTAAGCGGATTATTCAACATTCAAGTACAGATACAATCAAATAAACAACATCCCCCATCTACCCATCTGTCGCTGTCATCTTTAACCTACCTCTGTACCTATACCTACCATCTACTATACTATAACTATCAACCAATCTACCAACCAACAACCCACGATTACATTTACATCCTGTAATGACTAAGTATAAAAATATCTATTGTCTTGTCTAGGTAGTACCTACTGCTACTCGTATCTTTTGTCCAGAGCTCCAAGGACGTTCACAACTTGAAACATTGCGTCGCAAATATTTTCATTGTAATTGTAAATGGCCGAGCCAGAACGAGATGATGAAGCAAATAATCCTTCCTTGAGTTTCATTTAAATGCATTTCTGATGCTTGCACATTTTGGTTCTCTTTGGTAGAATTTAGTTGGAAGAGAGTTGGATTTCTGCAAAAGAGAACACATCTGCCCCCAAAGCTACCCTCCATCTCTCTCTCTCTCTCTCTCTTCCCTCAAAGTATTCTTCTTGCCTGATAATTTCATAAAACTGTTGTCCTTTCCTAACCAAATATTTCTAGTTTCAGTTTTGTGTGCGGTTTCCTTGAGAGAGTTTGCAGTTTTTCACTTAAAAATTAGTTTTTTAAAAAATTAAATTTAAAGTGTAAAATGAATATGAACTGGAAAAAAAAATAAAAAAAAAGGGTGGAGAATATTCAAGAGGAAAACGAGTGTTTTTTGTTCAAGTGATGAAATTAGAATTTCATGAGAAATAAAAAGTTTATTATGTGTAAGTATTTTTCTTTGGAAATATTATTTTAATTTTCATTGATGTGTATTGCATCAACCTTGGAAATGAAAATTTTGTGTTGCTAGAATGTATTGCGGTGTAGAGTAGCTCTTGTTGTTGATTATTAAAATTCATATCACAAGATGTAGACAGTTGATAGTTTTAAATAACCTCAATATAAATTCGATGAGAGAGATTTCAGTGTTCCTTTAGTTTAAAATTTAGGAGTCGATGTCCCTTGGGTCAAGGCTACAAAAAAGTTGATAGGTATATGTACGAGTACGAACATATATAGGTAGTGGTAGTTGACTTTTTCACTATAAAACATGTAAATAAGACGTATTTATTGTTTTGAAAGTTTTAATATGCACAAAACTTTAAAGAATTTATTTTATAAAAAAATTCATTAAAAACGGTTAAGCTGTTTTAAAATGGTTCTATTGGAGGTACTTTTGTAAAAACCTATACTACATACAAAATGTTCTGCTCATTCTAGAAGTGTTTGAGAAAAATAGAGATTCTTCTTAACAGTTGTATGGTAAAAACGAAGTATACTTATTTTCGGCCTCAGAATTGCTTGGCTGGACAGTGTTTAAACCGCTAGGGGTCAAGTTTTGAGATCATGGAATAACCGCAAAATTAATAAGTGACGAACAACAACGATCTTGCAACTACTCATCAGTTAACTTTTAAATCTTATTTATAAATGTTTAATGGCTAAGGGGAGTTTCAATTGCCGATTTCGCATTTAATTCGTGAATCAGTGATTATGTGAGAAACGTGTTTGTATGTATGTGTCAGATTGCTTCCATAATGAGACGAAGAATTGCCGTTCTTTCAATGAAAAAGACCGGAGAGATATCAAACAGCGCAAATATGTTTGATAATACAAAAAAAAATATCAAGTAAATATGTTCTCTACTTACTTACTTACTTAGGTCCTCGGACCTATTACGTCCGTGATGTTTCCCTTACGGGACATAGGGCCTCCACTACACCTACGCGCCATCGTGTACGATTTCTTGAAATGTATTTCAGCTCTCTCCAACTTTTCCCCAGTCGTGCCGATTCCTGTTCGACCGTTCTTCGCCATGTACTTCTAGGCCGGCCCACTTGTCTTCCCTCCTGTGTGAGCGGGTTCCACTGCATTGCTTGAGATGCAATGCACCGATCGCCTTTTCGAAGCGTATGGCCAATCCACTGCCACTTTCTTCTTCGTATAATGGAGTCTATGGGCTCCTGACCCGTTCTCGCATGAAGTTCGGCATTGGAGATACGGTTGGGCCAGAAAATCCTCAAGATGTTTCGTAGACATCTATTAACGAAGGTTTGCAGCTTTCTAGTGACAGTTTCAGTGACTTTCCAAGTGCTGCAGCCGTAAAGCAGAACGGATTCAACATTGGAGCGGAACAGTCGTAGCTTGGTCTTTAAGCTAAAAGAGTTGTTTCTCCATATTTTGGACAGCATTCCGAACGCAGCCTTTGCTTTTCTGATTCGGCTGTTTACGTCCAGTTCAGTTCCGCCACCCGTAGAGACAATACTCCCAAGATATTGGAAATCCTGTACCATCTCTACGGGTTGTCCAGAAATATTTACTTGTATTGATGAGGAAGTTCCAAGGCTGATCCTTTTAGTTTTTGCCGAGTTGATCTTAAGCCCTACGATTTCTGCTTCTCTCTTCACCCTTGTTGTCATTTGATGGAGATCCATGATCCTATGAGAGAGTAAGCATACGTCGTCCGCGTAGTCCAGATGTTTGAGGTGAGATTGCAGAGTCCACTGAATTCCTCCATTTCCATTTGATAAAGCTGCGTGCAGTACGTCACTTACCACCAACAGGAACAGTATTGGTGACAGTATACAGCCTTGCCTAACTCCACTTTGGATTTCAAACTCCTCTGACAGCCTATCTTTGTGCAAAACGTGACACCTGGATCCATCATATGTAGCCTTGATAATAGCAATCAATTTATCTGGGATGCCCCTCCTGTGCAAAGCAAGCCAAATAAATTCTCTATTGACACTGTCGAACGCCTTTTCAAAATCGATGAACAGCAGGTGAAGTGGTGATCGATATTCAACGCACTGTTCGATGATGATCCGCAAGGTGTTGATGTGATCCACACAGGAAGATCCAGTGCGGAAACCTGCTTGTTCGGCGTCGAGTGTGTCTTCGAGGTGGTCTTTAATTCGGTCCAATATTATCCTTGCTATTATCTTGGCTACTGCAGGCAGAACGCATATTCCTCTCCAGTTTTCGCACTGTGTGAGATCTCCTTTCTTTGGAAGCTTGACAATCATTCCTTTTTTCCACTCTTCAGGAAAGCTCTCTGCTTCCCAAGCTCTCTTAATAAGTGGGTGCAGTAGCTCGCTCGATGTCGTTGGGGCTGCTCCTAAGAGGTACGGTGCGTATTCGGGAAATTGTTACTTCGGGTAGCTCAGTGGGAATAGGGCACTTCACTGGCGTAAACGCGGTTTAAAACCGCAGAAAAGTGTTCCCCCCACCTTTTCAGCTGATCCTCATCCGAAATTAGCAGGGATCCGTTTGTGTCTTTAACCAGGTGTTGTTTAGAGCTCTGGACACCAGTGAGCTCTTTGGTAATTCTGTAGACGGTCCTACTGTCACACCTACTAGCGGCTTCTTCTGCTTCTGTAGCCAGTGCGTTGATGTAGTTACGCTTATCACGTCGCACACTACGGTGAACTTCCCTCATCTTCATGCGGTACGTAGACTCAAGCTCGTTTCTCCCTGCTGCTGGGGTAGCTGCGATACGAGCTTTAAGGTGTTTCCTTTCTTCGATCCTTGCCCAAGTTTCGTCGGAAAGCCAAGCACTATTTCTCCCTTGCGCCGGCTGATCGCGAAGTGGTCAATTTGGTTGGAAGTTGCTTGTCTGTCAGTCGACACCCAACTGACTTTGTGGCACGTCTTATGCTCGAACATGGTCCCTCCAATAACAAGGCCGTTGGCGTTGCAGAAATCGACAAATCGTTCGCCATTGTCGTTTCGGTTACCAACACCATGTTTTCCCATGACATGCCTTAGCCCGGAGTTGTCATTGCCAACCTTGGCATTTAAGTCTCCCATCACCATAACTATATCACCTCGTGGAACGCTATCATAAGCAGCACTCAGCCGGTTATAAAAGGCCTCCTTCTCCTCGTCAGAAGAGAGCAAAGTTGGGGCGTAACACTGTATGATGGTGACGCGACGTACTCTAGTCCGGAACCTGGCTTTCAGGATCCTGTCACCTAACGGCTCCCAGGAAATTAGGCTTTTGAGAGCTGTTTTGGAAAGCAGCAATCCAACGCCAGATTCCCGAGCGCTTCCAGGTGTTTTTCCGGAATAGAATAGTACAGTGTTACGGGTTGGTGACTTGAACTTCCCCGAACCCAGCCATCTAACTTCACTTATCCCTAAGATGTCCATCCTATACCGCATGAATTCCCTCTCTAGTTGCAGGAATCTGGCATTCTGAGGACCTTCTTTTCCGTTGTCAAGAAGCGTCTTTACATTCCAGAAACCAATCTTTGTCCGGGTACAATAGCCAAAAGTCGTCAACGAGTTATCATTAATTATCCGAGGCGTAGTGTTGGTTTCGGTAGCGGGTTGATTTCAGTTACGGAGAATGCTAACCTCCGTAGCCTATCCTAGAAAGCTAGGCCTTTTCGCACTTGTAATTTTGGCCTATTTATGTATATTGGGATACATAAATAGTTGCCCGAGGACCACAACGAGGAGGTAAAACAAGCACTTCATCGTGACTGATTGTTGCGCTACTGGCCCAGACCAAGTTCTGAGCAATCAATAGTTTCCCGATCAGGCACGATGCAGGTCGCCCTATGTTCTCTAGCCGTTCTTTAATTAAAAAAAATTATTAAAATCGGTTAAACCCTTCTCGAAAATGTCCTACTACACCACCCAAAACAGACATACAAATCTCAAAACATAAACGAAATTCGGATAACGCTTTAATTCGGTACGGACCTTCCACTGACCATAACGAAGCAATGGTAGAAAGTCCCTGTCGATCCGACGCGATGAGACCACATATTTTTACGCATGGCCAAATGTCGAAAAAATTAAGTTTTTTGCAAATAACTTTTGAATGACAAATGTTAACGAAAAGTAGTGCATGTACAGTTTTTACTTGACAAAATTCTCTACGACCGTAGTAAGAAAGTGTGTTTATGTTGTTTATAGTAAGCAACTAAGAAACAATATAAACGATACTTTTCAAAAATTGAGTTCTTCAGATTAGTCCGTGGAAATTTAGTCCATTTAGAGTTAGATTATCAGTTTGGGATTAAAAATAAACCCCAAATTGTTCACTTGACTTGGATTAATTTACTCAACAAATGCTATTGATATTTTATCTTCTCAGTTTTTAAGTCTTTTTGCATTCATCTTCCACTGAAAAAAAATGTTTTTTTGTTTGTCTAACTGTAGCCAAATTAATGTTCAGAGCTTCCTAATTTTAACTCACCAGTGACAAGTTGTGCCTAGAGTATTATTTATTACTTAGTTGGAAATAAACACATTCATTGAAGAGGACTTTAGTTATCATATATAAATAGCATTGTTTTTCGAATTTTCTAAAGGGCCAGTTGCTTCCATTTAAACTTTTAAACATTGAACATTTTAATTTGTCATGTTTTATTGAAAGAAAAGCAAAGTCAAAGATGTTTCTTATGATTGATGAAGCTCATGACTTAATTATTATTTTCAGCCAATCAAATATTTCATTTTCGCCGAATCTTTAAAAATAAAAAGTCATTTCATGTAGGTCAAATCAATAGAATAAAATATTATTTAAGTCATCTCTTAAAATTTACTTTCGCAGCAAAAAAAAACTGTAATCTTGTTTTTCTTCCTTCTCAAAATTATAAAATTAATTTTCAAGTATGGTTTTCATTGAAAGCTTACATTATTATAGCTTTCATTGGAAACTGTCATTGAAACACAAAGCAGTAAAACAATCGAGTTTTTCTTGTCAAGTTATCAAGTAATCATTGAAAATGTATGTCATTGAAAAAACCACTTCTGCATATGAAAAAAAAAACTAAGGTATGAGATGATCATTGAATGAAATACCAACAGACGGGAACAGGAAGAGAATCGAAAAACATCATAGGCACGATTATGTTCCACTTTTGTGAACAAAAATAAAAACATCAGTATTAGGTACTCAAAAGTCACCTAGAATTAGAAGCTTCAGTTAATGATTAAGTGGTGCCATACTGGAGGCATTTGAACTCAGTTGCCCACTTAAGCCAAAAACAAGACAGAAAGACGCTCTATGATTGAACAATCATCTTTCAAAACTAACATCCAGAGTAAGAAAACTCTTCAATGAGGCAAAAAGAACCAGGGAATGGCAAAATTACTCCACAGAATTGACTAAGTACAACAAAGAATTAAGAAAAGCCAGGAGAAATAGTTTCACATCTTTCTGTGAGAGTATTTCTTCTACCCCTGCTGCGGCAAGACTACACAAAGCTCTTGCAAAAGAAAAGACAATTACATCATTAGCACTCTGGTATGATGATGTAAGTTTCACTGAAAACGAAGAGCAGAGTTTATCTCTGCTTCTTAACACACACTTTCCAGGTAGCCTACCTTTAGTAGGAAACTCGACGGAGAGAATACCTCTCAGACCAAATATAGAAGACTGGAAGATAGCTACAACTATCTGCTCAAGTAAAAGGATAGATTGGGCAATTAGTACCTTTCAACCTTTTAAATCACCAGGCGTAGATGGTATTTTCCCAGCTCTTCTGCAAAAGGGTAAAAAAGATCTTATGCCTTATCTTATTAGCTTTCTTTGAAGTAGCATTGCGCTTGGGTATATACCAAGTCTATGGAGAAGGGCTAAAGTAATCTTTATTCCTAAAATCGGGAAAAAGGATACAACCCATCCAAAGTCTTTCAGGCCAATAAGCTTAACATACTTTTTACTGAAAACTTTAGAGAAAATATTAGACAACTTCATAAGATCAGAAGTTTTAATAAATAGGCCTCTCAATCTGCGACAACATGCTTACAGAATAGGTAGATCTACAGAAACTGCTCTGTTCGAACTTAGGAATACTTTACAAAAAGCCCTAGACGCTAAGGAAACGGCATTAGCCGCATTCCTAGATATAGAAGGAGCTTTTGACAACACCTCCCATGCTCAGTTAACAAGGCTCTTGAAACGAAGGGTGTTCCCATCACCATAACCAGATGGATTAAAGAAATGTTAGGTACCAGAACAGCAGAGGCACTAGCAGGAACGAATACACAGGGCATAATCACCACAAGAGGTTGTCCTCATGGAGGGGTTCTATCACCCTTGCTGTGGAGTCTTGTAGTGGATGAACTGTTAGAAAATTTAACCGCCTAAGGAATACGCGTTATTGGCTTTGCCGATGATATTGTAATCACAGCCCTAGGGAAGTTTGAAGAAACTCTATGCGATATAATCCAAAGAGGGTTAGCATTCACAAGGAAATGGTGTATATCAGTAGGACTAAACATCAATCCTTCAAAAACTACGATTGTACCATTTACCAAGAAAAGACATCTACCAGTTAGCTGGTAAAGTAATCGAAACAAAGAGGGAGGTAAAATACCTAGGAATAACACTAGATAGCAAACTCCTCTGGAACAAACATTTAGAAAAAACTGTCGGGAAAGCCACAAAGGCCCTCATGATATGCAAGAGACTTGCAGGGAAATCTTGGGGTTGCAAGCCACACATCCTTAGATGGATGTACACCATGATGGTAAGACCCATCATTACCTATGGTGCGGTTGCATGCCACAAACGAACCGAACTCTTAACAACTAGGAAAAGTCCAAAGGCTCGCATGTTTATGTATAACGGGAGCAATGAGTACTTGCCCTACATCAGCCATGGAGGTTATCCTCCATCTATCTCCTCTACACGAGGTTATTGAAAGTGCTGCAAAGGGAGCCATTATGAGATTTGCCAAAGAGGGAACTGGGACCGGTAAATGTATAGGACTCAGAGAAAGAGCTAGCATTCCGAAGTCTTCAGTTACAAACCTTATTGACATTCCAAGAGATGGCATGATTAAAAAATTTAACTTCGAGAAAAATGTTCAAATAGAGTTAAGTAGCAAGAAAGAGTGGGTAGGAGAAACCGGTAACTACTTCCTTAAAGCAAACGGCATAAAGTGGTACACTGATGGATCGAGAACGAACTAAGGGACTGGTGCAGGAGTTTTTGGGCCTTGAACCAAGATTTCTATACCGATGGGTCAGTCTTCTAACATTTTCCAAGCGGAAGTACACGCAATAGGGAAATATGCAGATCAAAATCTCGAAAGAAAATACAAAAACCAACACATTACCATTATGTCCCGACAGCCAAGCTGCACTCAAAGCACTAAGCTCATACACCATTAGTTCTAAATTGGTGTGGGAATGTGTAAGCAGGTTAAATGAACTCGGCAAGTACAATAAAGTCACTCTTCATTGGGTATCTGGCCACGTCGGTATCCAGGGCAATGAAGAAGCGGATTCCTTAGCAAAAATATGTGCAATGTCCCCCTTAACGGCCCCTTAACGGGGCCTGAGCCCTATAGCGGAATAGGTGAAAATGTGATTAAAAATAAAATTAAAGAAGAAAAAGAGTCCATTAGATCCAAAAATTGGAAAGAACTACCAGGGCTGAGACAGGCTAAACTACTACTTGGGAACTACAACCAAGAGCGGTTTTTAAACTGTATCAGCTTAAGTAGGAACAACCTAAGAAAAATTACAGGTCTCCTCACTGGACACTGCAAACTAAAACGACATCTTATCATTCTCGGCTTAGTAAGCAGTGCCACATGCAGATTCTGCGATATCGATGAGGGAACACCGGACCACATTCTAGGCAAATGTGATGCACTTGTGCACCAAAGACACAAACACCTGGGACGTTACCAGGTGGAAGAGAGTGATTAACCATCTCTGAATGTACTCCAAATACTTAAATTTCTAAGAGAAATAAATTTGGGGGAAGAGTTGTAAGATGTCTACCCTCATCCAACTCCAGTAGGGGGCACAATAGATCCTTAGGTCGCTTTTTTCTAAATGTTTAAAATAAATCAAATAATGCCCTTGAAATTTAATAAAAAAAAATGTACAGGGTGGCTGATGAATATTGCTACATTAAGAAACTCAAATTTGCTTACACAGTTCAAAAGATAATTAAATTTTATTAAATATTTTCAATTGTTCTTAAAAATAATAGAATTTACCTGGCCTCCCCCCTCGTTGACACATGTGCGGAATTTTACTAGAAAGTTGTCCATAACTGACTGAAGAGTTGACGTCGGAATTACTTCAATTATTTTATTGATCGATTGCTTCAGGGTGTTCAAGTTATTTGGTTTCCTCTTGTACACTTCGTGTTTGCAATAACCCCACAAAAAAAAAAAAATCCGGTGTAGTTAAGTCTGGGGACCGGGGGCCAATAAAATGAAGAGTTTCTCGAAATTATAATTTATTGCAAAATTAGTGGTGCAATTCTTGCTCGATCCTCTTGGAATTCTCTTCCGGTGTAGTTCTGGGTAAAAAAATTCCCTCAGCATTTTTAAATACCGATCATCATTGACCGTTACGGTGCGTCCGTTTTCCTCAAAAAAGTATGGGCCGACAATGCAGTTTGAGGAAACTGCACATCACACTGTGACCCGATCTGGATGAAGTTGAGTTTCATGCAGGATTTGTGGGTTCGACTCACACCATATGCGACAATTATTTTGCTTGTTTACATTTCCATTTAAGTCAAAGTGGGCTTCCTCCGATTTGAAAATGCAATTAAGCATGGTTTGGTCCTCCCTTACCATTTGGAGCAGCTTTTGACAGAATTCCAAGCGCACCGGAAAGTCTGAAGTGTTCAATTTGCTTGTAATTTGAATATTGTAGGGAAACAAATTCAGATCAGTATGCAATATTGTCTGCAACGTTTGCCTGCTGATACCCAAACGAGCAGACAAATTTCTTGTGGAAACGCTTGAAGTATCCTGTATGGCATCAGCTACCGCAGCAATTGTTTCCGGCGTCCGAACGGATGAGTTTTGGTGATAACTCCTTCAGGCAACTGTCCCACGATCAAAAAAAGATTGAACAAGCCTCATTATTGTCCATCTCCTAGGAGGCGTGCTGCCAAACGTGCGCCGAAATTCTCTTTCGACAAGAATTATAGAGTCTAGTACGTGATAGCGGCGCACAACCTAGATGCGGATTTCCTCATCCCAATTGTTCATTTCTATTAATTTGAATAACGATCAAACGAAATTTGGTATTAAAAAACTATTCAGGAAAAAGTAATAATTAAGATTTGTTTTTGTAGCACGATTCATCAGCCACCCTGTATTTATAATGTTTTAGTTAAATTTATTTTTGGGGGAGAGAATCATTCTCAAATAAATTTTATTCAAGGTAGTGCCCCAGTTCCGGAAATAAAAAAAAAAATATCTTTATCAAATTAAATAAATATTCCACTTACGCCTGGGTGACCCGTATACAAAATCATACAAAATGAACAAAGAAGTTGATTTTTGCTAAATCTGGCAATGTCATTATAAGTATTATCATCTGAGCCATATATTCATGAAAGCACTTAATGTATATACAAAAACAAAGAACTTAGCTTAAACTCCTCAACTAGACATAATATTGCATATTTCTTCAGCCTTGACAGTTCGTTGGCTTCTATTGTTGTTTGTCAATTGGATAACATTGAAATAGAATTAAACACAAAAATATCTACTACTTACTGTCTGTTTTGTTTTTGTTTGCGGAACACACAGCTAAACATTCATGTAACAGTTCTTGTGAATGTTTTGCTAGCATTGGCCCAAGCTGATAGAAATTATTGATTGAATTTCAAACAAAAAAAAAAACTTTATGAGTACATTTCATTTCTTTTGTATCAATATCTGAGAAATAAATAACTACATTATGTTTTTATTTGTTTTTCTTCTTTCTTGGAAAACTATTGATCCACACACTTTTGTGGATTTTTTTAACCCAATATCCGAATCAAAGCTGATTTGACTTTTTTTTTTTGTAATTCCTTTGAAGGGTTTTCCACTTTTGTTTCAATCCTTTTCAAGATTCAGAGAAGGGCTCCTTTATAAATATCCTACCTGCAAAACAAGGATTATAATAATTTTCCTGGTTTTTCTTTGGCAAAGAAAGCTAATTATTCCTCTATTTCTACACTAATAGGTACATGTCTATAATAAACTACTGTAAGTAGCAGGAGACTTAAATTATATAAATCTTGGTTTATAAATAAACATTATTAGTCCATTTAACACAATATCACAGCTCATTTAACTTTGTGAGAATTCAAAAAATATATAAGTACAGAATTTTTCTTATTTTTATTTTATATGCTAATCAGACTTCAATCCTTAGAATAACTATTGTGTGGTTGAGAGGGAAGAGAGACCCTTCCATATATTATGGAGATTTTTGTGCTTGTGTGCCTTCAAGTGGAAAATATATCATGATTGTTCTTTGGTAATTTAAATGCAATGAATATGAAATCAAGTGCAAATCACCTTAACAAGGGATGTTATTACTTTCGACTGATGTTTAGTTATTTGTTACCATAACATACATATCTAAAAAGATGGAATTATGAATCAATAAATTGTTTATGTTTAAATAAAATCGTAGAATTGGATTATGCTTTGCAAATCAATAACAAAGGGATATCTTGAGGGTTTTGCTTTTAAATAAATTATGGTATCGTACATTTTTAAAGAAAAGATAATAGATACAAGGTGATTCAAAAATAAAATGCATGAACAGGTCGTATTATTTTGCTGTTCAAATTCAAAAATAGTACTAAATGCAAAAACACGGGTATCAAGAAAAAGTTTTCAAAATCAATAAATTAATTTTTTAAATTGGTGAAACACCCCTATTAATAGTCTGAGCTAAACAAAAGAATTTCGATTGTTTTCTTGTATTTATTGCAATCAAAATTATAAGAAAATATTGTACCCGCTTGTTCAAAAAATATTACTTTTCAATAGAAACTTAAAACACATTTTTAAATAAAAGATTTTGTACGTCAATTTTTAGTTTTTCTAACCTTTAGTTGAAAATTAAGGTAAAAAAAAGAAGGTTCTAACCCGTAAAAAAAAAAAAAAAAACTATCAAGTTTTCAACAAATATTTTTGATTTTTTTTTTTAAACAAAAATCCTATTTTTTATGAAAATTTGAATACATATGGAATATTATTAAAACTTTTTACAAATTTCTGTATCGATAATTTAATTTAAATCGGTTAATTCAATAATGAGAAAGTCGAAAAAAACTAACAAAAATATTTTTTTTTTTTTTCGAAATGTTTGGCTTTTAAGACTTTCTAACCATCTTGCATCAAATATTTAGTAAAAATTATTTTAATTGTTTTCGAGAAAGTTGAAAAAAAAAACTGTTTAATAGGTTCCTTATAGGTAAGGCTGGCCACGAGACGAGACTCTGCGAGACTTTTATAAGTCTCGTCTCGGTCTCTTTAAATCGAAAACTTTCAGTCTCGTCTCGGTCTCGTGTCGGTATCGTATAATTAAGTCTCGTCTCGGTCTCGTCTCCGAAAAATACGATTTCCGGCCAACTTGTTGATTATTGGAACGAAATAATTTCGATTATAGTTTGAATACGTGCAGAAGAAAATTAATATTTAACTCCAATTGAATTTTTTAATTTATTAGACTCTCTATAAATTTCGGTCCAAATATACAGTCTCGTCTCGGTCTCGTTTCGGATGCTTAAAAGCCAGTCTCGTCTCGTCTCGGTCTCGACTGAGATCGAGACCGAGACTTTTCTCGTCTCGTGGCCAGCCCTACATAAGGTTGCATATGTAGGTATATTAGGGTGGTCCTTATAAGGGTCATTGTCTTATTTTGAATGACGCACCCCCCTAATTTGTTCTAAATAAATAAAAAAGTCCGGTAAAATGTTAGCTCATTATATTAACGTTAACCCGGCCCCCAAGACGTCTGTAGTCTTACATGGGAAATCCCATGTTCCAAATTTAAAAAATCTTACCTTTGGCAATGATTGATAAAATAAATTGAATTTTGGAACACATGTAGTCACAAATTTACAAAAGTTATTTCCCTACTTTTAGCAATTTAAACAAAATTATCTTTTTTATTTAATTTTTAATTTTAATAAATGTTGTAAATTTTTTTAAATTATTTTTTTTTTAAACATGACAAAAGTTTCTACATGTGTGTAAAAATTCAATTTTCTTTATCTATATTCAAGTTATATGTACAAAAATACATGGGATTTCCCATATAAAACTTCAGACATCTTGGGGGCCGGGTAAACTATAATAAAATGAGCTAAAATTTTACAGGATTTTTTTTTTATTATTTAGAAGAAATAAGGCGGGGTGCGTCATGCAAAATAAGACAATGACCTTTATAAGGACCAACTTAAGGTAAATATGTATAAGGGTGGTTACTAAATATTCTTTATTTTTTGACTTTTATGTTTCTGTATAAATTGGTTCAAAATTGATACAAAATTGATTACTCTCTTTATTCAGAGTTTTTAATTAGATATTTTCGGTTTTGTTGAACAATGAAGTGAATAATTAATTTTAAAACTCCGAATTAAAAAAAAGTTTTAAACTATTTTTTTTTCAAAATTTTATGTAATGAATATTTTTTTTATTTTTAAATTAAGAAACCCACATTCTAAGTAAAAAAAAAAACAAGAAAAAAAACGAAGGTGATGATAATCAACTGGTTGCTGACATTATCATTTAGCCGCATATTCTTAGTTTTATGAGAAAGTTGGTTAATTTATTTTTAATACATATTTTGAAAAGTAAAAGTCTTAAAATCATACAGTTTTACATTTACATTTTAAAACAAAAATCTTATTAAAGCAAAATTTAGAAAAAAAATTGTTATGAAATTTCTTTGAAATGTTTTTTACCAAAATGTTCAGTTTGATTTTTTTTTTTCATAAACTATTTACGAAAAAAAACTTTATTTGAAAATGAAATAAAATAAAGGATTTCTGACTTAACATAAATGCATAACATGGCATTGTTAAAGGTACAGTTGTTTAATATTTTCTTTATCTGTTTTAAGTCAGTTTTTAGAAAATAGCCCCCCGTCTAAAGGGCGGAAAAAAAGATCTCCCTCCCATACGAGGAAAGGGGGGTTCTTAATTACTCAAAAGTTAAAAAAAATAGTTTAATTTTTTTTTTAATTTTGGACTTTAAAATTAATGATTTAAAAACTGTTCAATAAAAAAACTTTATTCAAAAAAAAAAAATTAAGGAATCTTACGCTGCTCTTACAAAAATGTTTAATTTGGCATTTTTAGTGTTACCGTAGTTTTTTCATATTTTTGTTTTCAGTTTTAAGGAGCCAGTTATAGCATCATTGAAAATATTAATTATCAATTTTGAGAGATTTTGAAAAAAAAAAAAAAAAAATTATTATTTTGATGCATAAGTAAAGAACTTAATAATTATTTCTAGGTAAAACGGAATTCAATTTGGCACAACTTTTCTCATAAAATTACTTTTAATTTTTCAATGCTGACAGGTACGTAAGGAGGAAGATATGGGTCAAAATATTTTTTTTTTTTGGAGGAGAAATAATTTTGAAGCCGTAAGATATATTTCTGCATTAAAATAATCAATGATTAAACTTTCCAAGGGTCTCAAAATCAACAGCTAACTTTTTCAATGATGGTTTCCAATGATAGCTATAACTGGCACCTAAGTCATATTTTGCCTGAACGGGCCAAGAAAAGACCCCCACCTAAAACATTTTTTAATACAAGCACTAAAAATTCTTGCACCTATATGCTAATCACCCTGTATATATAGCTAAAATTTTCATTTTTTTTTTCAATTCTTTTTCAATTTTGTATTGAGTTTTTTCTTCCGAAAATTTAGTATTTGAAAATGTTTGAGATGATGAAATTTTTTTCTTAAAAACAAGTTGTTTAAAAAAAAAAAATTCAAAAACAAAAATTAAAAGGGTTAAATGGAATCTTTGTTCATTCCTGATCTAACCTTCTCTCATATTATGTGAATCTCCCTTTTATGGGATTAAAAATTATACATGTGAAACAATTAGAAAACACTCATTTCGCCATTTGTAACTTAAATAAATTTAATAAGAAATAGTTGTATATGTTTTAAGATAACTACTACCAAGATACTACTACCATAGTAACATTTTGAACTACCATAGTTGATTTTCTGTGTTTTTAATACGATATTCCTTAAATGCTAAACAAATGTATAGCAGGTACCTTTGCTTTATGTCCTTTAAAAAAATTAAAAAATCGGGGGAATGTTGTATTGAAGCAGACAGATGGACAGAATTGCGGGAGCCATTTTTTTTTTTAAAAGGTACACTAGGGCGTGTACGTACTTTTTTGATTGAGTTTTTAACCATTTTGTATTTAATTTTCCATTTTACACTTTGTTCTAATAATTATGTGGCACTGTATGTAATTCTACTTAAAAAAAAAATATATATGAAAATTATCATTACATTTAATATCCTTCAAATCATTTGCTAGCGAATCAACTAATTCAACTCCAAATTATTTTTATTTTCAGATTCAACATCAGTTACGTCAAAGCGTCAAGACCAATAAGCCTAATTAAACTATAAATAAATTCGATCAAAAGCAAGGATACCAAAAATATCAACTGCTAATAAATCTTGTTTGCTTAAAATTAAAAAACAGAAATATTTCGAAAAAGAAACTGAAATAATTAAAACAAAGTGATAGAAATTTTCAAAAGAAAAAAACTTCTCTCATAGAAGTAAAAAAAAAAAATCAAACACACCCACACATTTTGTGTTTCGAAAACCAAACACACCCTCTCTAGCATCACTATCACCATCACCACAACTGCATTGTGTTCGGTGCTCAGACTTGCATCTCTAATGTTGCAAGAATATGCGTAGAAACTAAGATACATTATGAGATATACTACATAATTTAGCAATCGCTATAGTTCATTGAGTTTAAATAAAGTTAATATTAAAAAAAAGCTTTTCTTTCTAATTTTGTAAACAAAAGAGCACCTCCAAAATAGAGAAAGAGAGAGGAAGAGAGTGAGTGAATACTGTGCCAAAGCTTATTTTTTTTTTTTTGTTTTTGAGAAAAAAGATATAACAACAACAATCAACATAATATCTAGAACTCTTCTTGTAAACAACAGTCTCGTGCGCCGCCGGCACAACCACCACAGCATTAATAATACCTATATAGTTACAACCCTCTGTGTGTTTATGTGCCAGAGCCGAAGAGCACATTTTATCGTAAAATCATTAAATCGAATTAATTCAACTTTTGCTCTCGTTTGAATACTTTTTTTTTCTTCTCAAAATGAAAATAATGTATCTTTAGTGTGATTATTCGATTGTGTCAAGCAGGTGAATCGAATAAAATAATACAAAAGAAAAACATAAACTAAACGCACCCAGAGTGAAAAAGTGTTTAACCTTGTAAGCCATTAAATCTATAGTATTTATGAAAAAACCCCTATAAGGTTTTGAGCGAAATCGAAAACCAAAACTAAAAACCCCTAACAAAAGACATATTCATATGCTAAATTATCGTCTGGTGTCAACCCATTTCTTAAAGCAGCCGTAAAGCAATTGATTGTCTTTAAATAGTGTTTAATGTGTGTTGTTTCAATAGTAATAGGTGTTTTTTGAAATAAAAAAAAAAAAAAAAAAATAAAAATAAAATCATCATCGAAAAAATCAAAAAAAAAAATAATTGAGAACCCCCACAATAGACTTCTTTCTTTATGAATAATCAAAAGCTATAATAATAAACCAATAACAAAAATCACAGTCAGTAATTTAATTTTCTACACAGTTTAATCCACCACCAACCACCAACCAACAAACCAACCAAACACCTCACCTCACCACATCACATCAAATTTATCTAGAAAAATCCAAGCAACAACAGCAAACATATAAACTGTCCAACTGGAGGGTTGCAGCAGGAGCAGCGAAAGAGAAAGCTCATCAGCGCTCTTTGATTCCTCAATTAAATAGCAGCAACACTGCATCAGGGAGTGTAAATTGAATTCACATTTGGATTTCAGAAATTCAGTCACAACGTATTCGTTAAGAGTTTTTCGATTGTTCGGCGTTGATTATCAAAATTTAAGCAGCGAAAATGTGCAGAGATCGCGATATGAATTTGCCATAGATCAACGCAATCGCCAGTACAAAGTTAAGAAAAAAATCAAACTTAAATAAGAAAAAAAGATACAAAAACAGCAAATACAGGATAAGTGAAGATTGAAGGACGGCGAAGAGTATAAGAGAGTTTTGTGGAAGATTACAGTGCAACAGTAAAGAGCTTAATTAGTATAAACGTGAGCCCAGAGAGAAAGAGTTAAAAAAAAGTCTTAAATCAGTGAACGGTATTATTTACATCAGTAAATCCTTAGTAATACATTCCCAATTGAAAACAAAAGGGAAGCAAAACAGATAGACATCACCAAGTAATCACACTAATAGCAACAACAGCATCACCATAAAACGGCTCTTGTATCTAAACTCATCTTGAAAAGGATTGACGACAAAGAAGCTCTAACAGGAGTGTACTGAGGTTCTGCAAAAAAAATATAAACTAAACGTAGATCTAAAATTGTGGACAGAAATTAAAAAGGATTAAAAGGTCTGATTCACACTTGAAGCGGAAAGCAGAGAAGGCGTTTCAAAGGGAACGTGGTTTTAATTTAATTTTATATTTTCTTCGGTTTATACATACCTTTATACTTTTTTATACGGGTTTAATTAATATTGAGAACTCGGGAACGAACGAAAGTATTTTTTTTGTTTTGTTTTGAAAGAAATCATAAACGAACGTGCGATTAAACAAAAACTATCAAAATTGAAGTCTTCGCAAGGAACATTTGGAAGTCCGTCAAGGCTTGCGTTGTAAGTATTTAGCATTTTGGTTTTCTTTAAGCTTTAAGTAATTAAGTATAACCTTTCTTTGTTGAATTTAAAATCAATACCTACATTAATTTTGATTCACTCCTAGGAATAATTTGATAGGATGCGATCAAAAAAAAAAAAAAAAAAAAAACAATATTGACTGAAAAAGAAACTTTAAAATTACGGGCAACATCTCAAATCGATAGGAAGATTGTTCAAAAGTACTTTTAACTATTATTTTGTAGGGTTGAGATATTCCAAATATTTTTTTTAATTGTGTTAAAATATGACAATTTGAGGGAAGTTAAAACACCTTACATTTCTCTTTTTTATATATAACGTAATAAATAAGAGTTTTTTTTTGAGTAACACAATTTGAAAATTATAAAAAATGCCCCTTAAATCACACTGCAATTTTAACAAAGTATTATCTTCTAAACGGGTAGTTTTTATAAAAAAACACTTGAAATTAATTTTCTATTTAAATATGTTAATTAATAAAATAAACAGTTTTTCATTATTAGAATTCTATATGTATGTTTTATAATTAAATGATTTTCGACACCTGATGTCAAAACTAAACAGGCAATTGAATAAACAAAAATTCAAACAAAATCCCAAGTTTGCTCCGTTAACTTCTACTATTTCTGGAAGTTGAGAAAATCCAAAGCTTAATTTTTGGTCTAAAGTTTCTCACTTTTTTAATGCAATTTTATGGAAATAAAAAAATAAACAAAATGGCGACAAATGAATTCTAAATGTTAAAGTGTGGAGCCCATTTTCTTATAGAAAATTTTTTGAGCCACAAAGAACTAATTTTTTGTAGTATCAACAAAATCAAAGAATCTTCGTTGAATCTGACTCACCCTAATGTATAATATCGTCAACTGAATGCAAGAACTAGGTAACTGGATTTTTAAACTTCTGGAAATATAATTTTTGTATGTGCTTTTCACCAAAATCCTATATTTGAGTGTGCTGGAATAAATAGGAATGTCGTTTTTGAAATACTTTAAAATTTTTAAATTGAATTCTTGTTTCAGGACTGATAAACAATAGGGTGGGGCTTATTTATGAATTAATAGAATTTGAAAAAATTTATAAACTAAATCATTTTTATTAAAAAAAACCTTATAGAAACACCAACAAATTTTGAAAGGTTTCAATATAAATACTACAGCAGAACAATTTGTACTCATTTATGTGGTTTTGCAAATCGAATTTGCTTTACTTTATTAATGTAAAAACAAAACAAAACAATATATTCAATTTTTATCAAAAATGGCATATGATGGGGTGACATTGGACAGCATTTTGAGTGACTTCGGCCGACGACAAATTATGAAAAAATGCATCAAAATTATAAGAAAACTTGTCATAAAAAGACGCGCGAAGCTTAAAAATACAAGTCTCCTAATAAAGCTGCAAAAAAGCAGAGAAAGATTAATCCTCCTAATATTGTTCCAGTTATACGAAAACTTAAATTAACAATTATTCATGTATTTAAAAATAAAAATAATAAGTGAAACCCTAAAATGAAAATGAAAAATCCTCATTATAAGAATATGTCTCTGTAATCAATATTGGTAAGGGATCATTGATTGATTTTAGTAAATAGATAATAAGGAAAACGTTTACCCGGTCAAAGTCACCCAAAACTACAGGGTGACTTTGGCCATCCAATTTCTGATTTTAAAAAATTAAACTAGCCAACTAATTTCTCTAAAATTTAAGACACTTGTGCAAATCTTTACTCTGTAAACAAATCTATGCAAAAGTTATTCATATTTTAATTTGAAAAATACTGTGTGTTTTTACTGTTTGTACTTCGAGAAAGTCGCGGAACCCTGAAAACTCTTCAGCGGATGTCTGATGTCCCCCACACAGTTGGGGAACCGAAGACTTGAGCCTTAACGCGTGAACCAATTTGTAGAGAACATTTTCTTCTTCTTGCGGAAACTCTTCGAAAAAAAAAATTTTGAATTAATTTCAAAATAAAAAAAAACTTATTAATCTGTTTTTAAATTTAACAAAAATAGGGTTCACACTCATCAACAAGTCGATCCTGAGTTTTCTACCGCCTCATCAGCTTCATTTGTAAATAAATTTTCAGAAAGCAAAACACGGCGTAGATTTAACTTTACCAGTTTCAGCCACGGAAATTCATTTTTCCCCCTTTCTTTTTTGGGTTTACTTCTATTTCAAACCCATTCTCAATAAATCTCACATACAAAATTAAAAAGAAACACTAAAATCGAGATTTTCAGACATATCAGTCATCTAACTGCTGTTCACATTAGCTCCAGCGGTCGTTCGACTGAGTAAAATATCAACAAAATTAAAAACTTCCGACAGTCGTTGAACTTGTATTCAATAACAAATTATGTGACGTTTTGACACGAGTTGATGAACTTGTCGATGAGTGTGAACCCCCCTAAAAGATTTGTTCGTTGACGTCCGAAAACTGGCAATTTTAGACATTTTAAAAGATATGATAAACCACTTGTTTTTCCCACAATTTAAAAAAATTGTTTCTTATTTATTAAAAAATTTTAGTCCGGAGGTCTGTTAATTTTATTGTCATATGATCTTTGACAGAATTTTGCAAGAACTTTTGATTAAAATTGTTAGAAATGGGCAGTTTTGGAGAGCAAATTAACAGAGTTTCAGTATATTCAGTAGAGCATTTTAGTTTTATTTTATTTTCTTGATTCTGCTATCTTTAGCTCTACGACGCTTGAAAAATTAAAAAATAAATGTCGAGAGTAAACAAAGAACTGTTCTATAGGAGTTACGGTTATTTTCGACCTCCATTACTTCTAGCCATAATAAAGGTAGGTAACATAATTGATCAAAATAATAAAAACGAATGGCTACTTAGCCATCCGTTTAAGCAATTTTTCGTCTTTTATCAAATTAACCTGATGTATAAAAATGGTCTGTGTTTATTCATAAATAAAAATAAAACCTTTGGGGGCTACACGAGAACCTACTTTTTCTTCCCCAACTACCTTACCTACCCTATTGTTATGGCAATGTTAATGTCCGACCACGCACCCCCTTCTAAAAGTCCAGTCTATTAACAACGAAAATATAAAGAGGAATGTGGAACCTATCCCTAGATAATTTGCTCTTAAATTACCTTTCCCTGCCCTACCTGAAGGTCTGTTTTTGTTTGTAGAATCATAAAAAATGCAAACATAAATGTAAACAAAAATTATTTAATTGGTAACGCGTCAATATTTTATTATGTACTTTGATCGTAGGTGAATATTTACAATTTGGAATTAATTTTTTTGTCTTGTGTTTCGGGATACACGAGTGACTCATAAATTATTATCCCTATATTTTCTTAATCCCATGGGAGAACAGCAAAAATAAAAAAGACCACAATTTTCCTAATCAAAATAAAAAATACTACGAAAAGAAGAACAACAAACGTGTGCTTCACATCACGTACACACAAAACATTTTTGCGCTCCAAAACAGAAAGATGGATATTTTTATTTTCGTTTACCTCTTCGATTATTTACTTCGGATGTAGAACCGTGAAAAAGATACTTTTCTATTTCATATAATCGGTAATTATCTTAGGAAAATGGCGTTCCCGACCTTTTTCAATAAAAAGATTGTTTTTTTTTTTTTATTGTATATAGTATAAACATTTATTTTTTTTGTTTACAAAAAAAAAAAGGAAAACAAAAAATCAAAAAACGCTGATATATAAACAAAACACCCACCCACAGATAAAATTTTAAAACATACCTACGAATTATAGCAGAATAAAGGGTATTCTGTTATTATAATAATAAAAATGTTGTGTTCTGCTGATATAAGCCCTAAAGCCTGAAATAATATATATTTACAAGTACATGTACCTATGTACATATGAAAGTCAATAATGTTTGTGTATTGTGTACTACACTTAAGTGCGGATTTACTGGATATTTCCATTGGATGTAATGCTATGCTACCGAATTTTTGTTTTGTTTTTCGAATGTTTCAAGGTCAGTAGTGGATATGTGGATGGTGGGAGGTTGGAAATGATAGATACATGGACATCTTTAATAGACTTGACACAATATTATATATTCTCCACGTGTGTGCTGGATGTTAATGTCCTGCGACCCATAAAATGCGTGACAGTGTCCATTTTTATTTTTGTTGATATCTTTCATTAATTTATTAACGTCATAAGAGTGTATTGCGATGTTAAATTATTGTCTCGAAGAATAAATGGATTCTTATGTATATTGATTTAATTTTTATAGGAGGCTACATTAATTTTGTAATTAAATGAAATGTGCCGCATGGGTAATTTGTTTTTGAGTTGTGTAAAAGGCAATTTATATACACATGAAAAAAACATTTTATTTCAAAATCAACATTAAAAATTTGTATTCGTTCTTCGTTGATGTTATGCTATGTAACAAAAAAATACACAATATTGAGTTCAATTATATACTCGTTCTTAAACCAAATGAGACAAAAAAAAAACAAACCAATCAATTATTTCCCATTGTAAGGTTTAACAACATTATGGAAATGTTTCTTCGTAAATCATTACGACGCTATTTGTCCGTATCACTTGGTTACTTTTCATTGAGAAAATTTACTCTATACACCTGTGTTTATTTTATGTTTAACCACCACAAAAGACAATTTTACTTCCGACCATATCAATAAATTATTTGAATGGTTTATAATAGCCGTGTTTTTTTGCAGGTTCACATAGAATTAAGGAATTTTCATGTAAAATACAAAAACAACTGAAGTCCATATGAACTTAGCTAAGTCCAGATAATTATCGGTTCTTCACTTAAGTTCAGATCGAAAAAGTACTGCCAGCTCAAATTACTAATTTGTTGTATGAAAACGTCAAAATATCTGAGCCAACAAATGAAAATATTTTTAATAAACAAAAAAAATGGACGACCATTCTTCTTCATTTAACCGGTTATTGTCATGATCTCGAGGGGACCACAACTCTCTCACTCAACTGCTTCATCTAGGGTTCCACTTGTGGGGGTTGCCGGGTTGACCACAGAAAACGTCGAGAGGCCTCCCGGTTTTAGATTGTTCCATGTCTGAGGCCAACTAAATGCAGGTGTCGTTGCATTTGTTTCATCAAGGAGTTTTTGCGCCTGCCTTTCTTCCGCGATAGTGTTGGACCGTCTTGTGCTATTGCCTTTTGAACTGGGTTCTCATGGCATCTTCTTTGTACTTGACAGTACCATCTAAGCTGGTCATGCTTTATTTAGTCCTAGATGGTATTTTTGACGTGTAGGCTTCCTCGGATTCTCTTGCTTCTTATTCGATCACGCTTTGTCACTCCTGCTGTCATGCGAAGCATCTTCATTTCAGCTGTCGTCAATTGACTCTCATACTCCCATTGTCGTATGTAAGCGCTGGACGAACAACTGCCGTGTAGAGCTTTCAGCTTAGGGGGCATTTTTCTATCACAGAAGATGGCAGAGTTTTCCCGCCACTTCATCCACCCATAGCTACGCGATGTTTGATGTGAACTGATGAACTTTTCGCCCTTGGAAAGCACTGTTCCATTTAAATAGATGTCCGGGATAGGCCTGTGTGGATCAGAAAATGGACAGCATAGGTATTCGGTCTTTTTCGCGCTAATGCGGTAACCATTTCCCCCAGAACATCCATCCATACATGTAGTGCTCGTTGCATGGACACAGGATCTTCACTTATGATGGCTCCATCGTCAGCAAAGAATAATCGATTTACTTTGGGGTCCGTCACCTTATCCTCAAGCAGAAAATTAAGGATAGTAAAAAAAAATGGACGACCATTGTTTTGTAAATTAATTTTTTTTTTTTCTGATTTGTGATTTAAAATTGAGTTTTTTTTTACATTTCTTTTGTTTCATTAACGATCGGAATATTTTTCTATGCGAGATTTCTTTTTATTTGAATGTATTTTGTTTTTATTTTGCATGCCTGTCCAAAAGCTGAAAGGTTATAGTGATGGCTATTTCTAAATTTTGTGATAGTGCTGGTCATTTTTGCTTCGATGACTTTGCTAAGTTCGGATGTCGTTTTTTTCGACAATTTTATCTGAACCTGCAAAACACACGACTAACATCAGGCTCAGTCTAATGCGGTCATAACGGCAGACAATATTTTTGCGCAAAATAAATTAGTCGTGAATGGATCGCATTTCAATTGTTGTGGAAACAAAACAGTCCTTACACGCTCAATATTACTGCAAAATGTTAAAAAATGATAGAAGTCACGCCGCAAATCCAATTTAGAAAATCTAAGAAATAATGAGGGTGAAAAACAGGTGACGGAGTTTAGAACAGAAAGTTACCCCTGTGCCGGCTGTCTAACTTGCTCGTTTTCAAACTCTTGTGGGCCTGCGTGTTTATCGCCCAAAAAGCGTATAAGAAATTGCAAATATGGCCCAAAATTACTTTTGCTCCAAATTTTAAAATGGTAATGTCACCTCAATGTTTTGAATGTAAATTGTTTTTGAACAATTTGAGTGTTCTTTCCTCGATTTTGGGCTATTTTTACAAATAAAATTTCAACAGCATTCATTAAAACATTTCACCCAGGCGTCAATGCAGTAGTTTTCTTTAACAAGAGTGCCTTGGGTGGCCCGATTCAAGAGATTTTAACTCCCTTCTTGGGCCCTCTGACCCGCTTACGTGACTCCGTCGCTTTTCTTAGGGTATTCTCAGCCGCCAGGCAGGCGCCTATATTGTCAGTTGGTGTGCCATAAATCTATGTGTAGTAAAGAGTACCTTGGGTGAAATGTTTTTTTGCAAAATCCGGCTCTCGCTGGATCTGGGAAGGGAATTCACTGAAACATATCCGCCTTCCAATCTCTTCCATCCCGAGCACACTTCCTAAAATCATCTACGGCCGGTGTTCTGCTATTCAAAATGGATTTGTCTTCTAAAATTGGCTGGAGCGTTGTTGGCCATTTGCTTGATATGGCCGAGCCAAGGAAGTTCTGGAGTTCACCGATAGGACTAAATATCCGTAGAAGAATTTTCCTTTAGATGGAGCACAGTTTAAGTATGAACTCTCTATTCCTGCGTATCGTCTAACGCTTATATACTGCCGTCCTAAGTAAAAAGGGCACATCTCCATTTTTGTAGTTTTGAGATAAATGCGTTTTACTGTTTTTGGTTTCTTTGAAAACCATACGAAAATGGATTTATTCCCATTTTCATACGTGATTTTGATCCACTTGCTGTTGGAAATATGATATTTTTTTCACACAAATATAAGACACTGTAGATTCCAAATATGCTTCAAACTCAATTTTTGCGCTTAGGCCCTTTTTACTTAGAACGGCAGTATAGGTCTTATATTTCTGTAAAACTTCAAAATAAGTAAGTTCTAAAATTTACCAGGAGCTTCAAATTTTCAAAGTTATTTCCATAAGTCACTCCGGGCTTTTTTCAACAGTGTCTTGGAGTTCCAAGTATTTTACCTTCATTTTAAAGTCCTCTGCCCTACTCACGAAACTCCGTTACTCTGCTTGGGCACTGATCATATTCGGCCCTAGCGAGGTATCCGTCGGAACGGAATATTCTCCGATTTCCTCCGAATCGGAGGCTTTTTGCTTCAAGGTATTTTTCCGAACAGCTGTTCGGAACATTTTTTCGACATTATTGGATGCAGCCCGGTGTTTTGCGTTGACATGCGATGTAATGCGTTTTTGGCTGAAAAATTTAAAATATTGTTCCAAAATCCTCCGAAAGAAATTGTTCGCGGAATTTGTTTTCGATTTTCAGTGAATTGTAAGAAAAATGTAATAAATAAAAAATATTATTAAAGAAAGAAATTTTTTGTACTTGTTGCTTGAATTTAAGTTTCCAGGACAAGAGTAAACGAAAAAACAAGCACAGACAATACAAGCTCTCATAAACTTGTGCAAGATATCTATAGCACGAATCTATCTGTCGCATGCCAAATCAATGCGTCGTCGCATTTTGTATTTTTCCTTTCCGAATCGGACACCTCGAATGTAATTTGCATCTCCGACGGAGTATGCGTTGCGGAGAATGTTCCGCTCCGACGGATACCTCGCTAGGACAGATTATCAGGCTTGGGTTTTTCATATGTTGAATTCCTCGCATTTTTGCATATGTATCTTCTGTGAACTTTTTACTGTGTATATTATCACACCACGATGATTTCTCTGAAATGCTTGGTTGCAAGCTTCTACATATAGAAAAACAAATTATGTTCCCTATTTAGCGTCTATTTCTCCAGAAATGGAAGTACTGCAGTGGGGTTACTTCACACTGCAAAAACATACTTTCATTGAAGCAATTACACAGCTCGCTTAAACACCCTACTTCTCCATTTTCACTTACTTTCTGGGGAGTGAATTTAAATAAAGTAAAGTTTCTCCTAGTTTCACTCTTTCCCTTAAAAATACTTTTGTATAAATAAGTCAATGCTACCTCAAACACTCAATTCTTTTCTAAGCCACTTGTAAAGCCTTGAACAAGTTAAGAACAAGTTTACACTATTCAGTGGTGCATTTAATTTACTTTAAAAATCAAAGCGCATAATTTATATGAAAACGAACTTTCAATTCAAACTTAACTACCAATTATTTAATATGCACCCTCAATTACTGAAAATTCATTGATCATTCAAAAATGCATAAATTACCATATCAATTTATCAACAACAAGTTGTATTCCATAGAACGGTATACGTAAACAGAGTAGGTACACTCAATGTAAATCTCAAGGCAATTAATTTATAAATTGAAATAATAAGGTTAAATCCGAGAGGCTTTGGAAAACCATCATCGTTGTTGGTTCTATTACGATGTAATTCATTTGATTGTTTTGAAAAGATTTGAATTATCAGAACAAAAGGTTACATAAATTATGTTAATACCAAAATGTCTCCTTCAAATTTTCAGGAAACTCTGGTTTTGTTTTTGAAAGGAAGCCATATTTTTATCATTTAACATACATACCTAACCTATCATATAGCTAACAAATGACAAGTATTCCAAGAAGATAAAGGATCATGGCACCAATGATGGAAATTTCCACACCTCTGACATTTCGTTCGAAAGTTGGATTGACACATCTTGAACACAGAATAAAAGGGTGTCAGTAGAAACTGGATTCGAAGATGTCTCTTAACCCACGAAACTGATTTGTACATACAAAAATACACATCCACATCCCACAGGCAACCATCAACTCCAGACGGAATCTAATCAATCCGAGAATCCGTACACAAGTAAGATAAACCAAACGACATCTCATTTTAAAATAAAATTCACACAAATAACAAGCTCCTGGCGGCTGACGTCACCAGGAATTTCATTTGTTTAAATACAAAATGAGTATTCTATCTATTTTGAATGCGTAGAAAAATATCTTGAGATATATTCTATTTTTGTCGAATGTTATTCCTGAATCAATTGCAATTAGAAGCCAGATGTTGATGCAAGCAAGGTGTATTTGCATTTATATCTGAAAGTGAAAACAAATTGAATTAAAAATATCGAGAGCATAAATATAGAACCAACAACAAATACTTTTCGTTTGCAGCGATGAATACCAAAAGATACCTGAACTTAAATCTGTGTGTACAATTGTTCATTTATAGGCTATAAATAAGTTGAAAACCGCTGTAGGAGGCAAATTTTGCCCACGGAAAATATACATAGCTGATCATATAGAAAAGAGTGTTTCTGATACTCTATCTAATTAATGCAAATTTACGTTTGTACTGCTTTTGAAATGGCAAACTGAAAGAATGACTTATAGTTGCGAACCAAGAACGAATTGACACAGATAACAAAACAACAAAAAAACACCTGTCACTCAGGAAGAACTATTTTAAGCATAAAATATTCAAAAATTCAAATTAAATAAATGAACTTATTTTTTTTCGGAATATATTTTGGTAAAATTAAAAATAATGCGATATTAAAAGGAACGGTTAAAATTAATTAGTTTGATTATTTTAATGGCTTTATGGGCTCAGACTTCGAGGTCACACCTCATTTTCAGTTGTTAAAGATTTCTTAGAAAAAAAAAAAAATAGAAATAAAAGATTCAACTTTGCAGAGCACGAACATGCGAACATAACTAGCTGTCACAAGTGGGAATAGAGAATAGAGATGTACATCCAACAGAGACGGACATTGGCAGATCGTATATTAACCCACCCGGTTGTCAAATTGGGTAAATGATGGGTATTTTAACTATCATTTAGGGGTCTGAAAATGAACCAAAAAAAAGTATATGAGTCGAAAGGTGTGGTAATGCTTATGAAAGAAATGCAAGTCTTGTAGTCCCTGGAGGCGGCTTAAGATGCGTTATAACAATTTGAAAACCTAAAAAAATTAACTTTGAGGTTGATTGTATGAACCAAAAAAAATGTGTATCCATCCCTAGGTATTGAGCCCCTGATAACAGTGTCCAAGACCGATTGGAAGCGGCATTTAGCCTGCCAGACCGAACCCGACAAATTTAAAAGAAATAGGTAAACAAATTATTAAAAAACAACGGGAAGAACTAAAACGCCCTTTTATATTTGTATTTAAAGTCAGAAGTCCCTTCTATCATTTCATTTTTTAATAAAGTTCTTTTAGTGAACAGTTTTTGAAATATTAATTTTCAAACTCAAAATTTTGAAAAAAAAAATGTTCAAAATACTTTTTTTCAAAATTTCACGTAATTAGGTACTATTTTTTCTTTAAAAATTCAATGCTCTTATCAAATCATATTCAAATACTTAAAACCGGAAGGTTCTAGGACTTTTACTTTTCAATATATTAGAAAATAAAGAAACCAAATTCTTAGTAAAACCAAGAAAAACCGAAGTTGTAAATTTGCTGTGGGCTCTTGGACTATAAGTTTTCTTGGGGTCCTGAATATGAGGTTTCGTGATGGAAGAATTGATATAAATTATTTGGAGCACTTCTGATTGTCGTAGAATGATAAAAATGAATACAGCGGAAGGGCTTATAGTGCAGGCAAAGGCATAGTTTTAAAATTTAAGATTTTTCATTCAGCGGGCGTGGCATCCGCCCTTTTTTCATAGAATTTATATAAATTCTTTGGAGCGCTTCCGATTGTCGTGGAACAATGAAATTTGATACAGCGGTAGGGCTTAAAATGCAGGCAAAGGCAAAATTTTAAAATTTGAGGTTTTACATTCAGGGGCGTGGCAACCACCCATTTGCATAGAATTGATACCAAATATAAGGATCACATCTAATTGTCGTAGAATGATGAAATTTGGTACAGGGGTCAATTACATGGAGCACTTCTAGTTGTCGTAAAATGATGATAATTGGTAGAGCGGTAGAACGTCAACTGCAAACAAAGGCTAAATTTTGAATTTGATATTTAGTATTCAGGGGCGTGGCACCCACCCACCCACTTCTTATCAATTATTATCATTTCAATGGAGCACTTATAACTTATGAAAATTGGTAGAGGGGTAGGACTTGTAGTACATACAAATGGCATAAATAAAATAACTTACTTTTCCTTATGAGGCTCTAATTGAGCGATTATTCCACCAAATTTTCCTGATAAAAAGAATCTTTGCGAAAAGTAGTGAAATCACACCAAAAATATAAATGTTAAAAAAGTAGCCAAGTTCTTCCATATACAAAAACCTTTGCGTAACAAGTCAGCCGTACAAAAGTAGGGAGATCTAAAAGTATGCCAAGTTCTAGGTTTATTAATGTAAAATATCAAATATTTTAAGTAAAGTAGAATGGGAGAAATTCAAAAATCAAAATTATCAGAGAAATCTGTTATTTAATGATCACTGACTTACATAAATTGGGTCGGTTTACTTGGCAAGTTTTCTTTTATTAGGTACCTATGTAACTACTCAATTTTGAAATGAAAACTTGACTAATAAACCAACTCAATCTGATAATTGTCGTGCAAAAATCGCAAAACCCGAAACTGACTCACGAACTGACATATCATCAAAATTTTGAAGCACTTCTCGAAACTGTAGAGTTTTGTAATTTTCACAATTCAACATTTTCCATTTATGGGGTGTGACATCTGACATCCGTCTATTTTCTTAGAATTAGTATTAATTATTGGGAGCATATCTAATTGTTGTATAGAATGATGAAAGGAAAATGGGCTGTTTCGACCCATTGGCATTGGTGTAAAACTTTATGACTTTTATCATAATGAAAGGTCTTAATGAGTGCTATTTTTTCCGTATAAACATAAATCTGTATCTCAAGTAGGGAAAGTGTTATAGCCAAAGAACTGTAAAATGTTGAAATGTAGATACAGAACTATGATGATACAGCTAACAAATAGAACTTGGAACTAGGCGTGCTTTTAGATCTAATTACTTCTCATGGTTGATTTTTACACACAGGTTTATATGAGAAATAGGCTCTTTTGTTGCTCTTTTGTTTTGGTATGATGAATTTCACTGTACAGAGAGAAATAATTCCACGGAAATATGCTACATAGGTTAGGTTAAGTTAAAGTGGTTGCCAGTAGAAAAGCTGACACTTAATCCATTGTGATGTCACATGAATCTAAAAATGTTCTCCCTACTCGCTAGAACCAAAGGAGCGTGAGTTTGCTTTGCTAGATCACTAGCAACATTGAAAAAGAAATCTCCAAGATGGAGTTTGCGTCTTCGGGTTAATATCATCATGTCTGTATCACTACCAGTAATGAGGCTGATTGTGTGCCTGGGATATTGCCTGGGAGAGAACCAAAGTGGTCATGGCCGAAATATGCCAGCCAAAAAGTGCCTTTGATTGTTTCCAGTCTTGCAGCCCTAATATATTTATCGCTCTTATTAGTAAGTAAATATACGCTAACGCTACGTTCTACTTGTATGCAAGCACTAGGTTCACCTTTATCTGACGCGTACAGTATGAAGTAACCAGGAATCCTGAGTGGCCGAACAATGGACTGGCCAATCCAGGTATCTTGGATCAGGAAGATTTCTTCCCCGTTGCTGGACAATTGACATATTTGCAGCATTTTTGTTACAATCAGGCCGACCAGACTCCACTACCGTAACGTCGTCAGTCGATTTCTTCCAGATCAGAAGACGAGTTTAAAAGCTCATCCGCATCCAGAAGAATCTTGTTGATGTATAGACTTCAGTATCCATATAGGATGAACCGTCAACATTTAGAGAAAGCTCAGGTGACTCCGAAGTAGTTGGATTGTCTTCCAAGGATTTGAAGGTTATCAATGCCCCAGGATCCTGGACCATAACTTCGTCATCGTGGGCGTTTGGTGGTGCTCTAGCAGCGTCAACCTCATCTTTTTTATAAATTCTAAGGGTAATGGTCGCAGCCCCGTACCTAATTTGAATTTTTAATATGATTAAAATTTTTAAATTCAAAAAAGTTAACGTCGTCGTTGTTCGTTGACCGATTTCAATGAAATTGACACACATTTAGATATAAATTTTGAGGAAAAAAATGTTTTCAAATAAAATGTTTATCATATAAAAAATAGAGTCCCACTCTAATCACAATCTTACTAGCTACCAAGCGTACTTGTTACACATCATTGGCGATAACTTCAAGACTTGCTCGTTTTCTTACAGTTTTGTTTCTTATTACTTAATTGGTGTTGTAGATCAAGTTTCAGGCAAATATGTCAAATATAAATGAAACATAGGCTTCAACAAACATTCCAAAATCCCACACTTTTCTACTGCCACACCTGTAACACAACTAAAATGGATCCTACTTTATTTGACTTAAACAAACACATATGATATCACAAAATATATTTCCAATATATATGTTCTATAACTGGTAAATAATTTTCTTTGTCAAAAGACAAACATTATAGGTTATAACTCTTTTATTATTAGACTCCTACTTAATTTTTTTTTCGCTTTACTCGTAAATAAATGTAAATCCAAAAGTAAAATAATTTAACTATCCTTTCATGTTTTCAAAACATAACCTACCCCCATACCGTGCCTCTAGGACAAAAAACAAAGAACATTTTACATTATTACGGAGCCTGGTCCTATCTGAGCGTCCCGTGCCATGTCCTCCCTTTAATTTATTTGTGTATCTACATTCAAAACGTGTGTCACTATTGTGCTCCTTTCGAAAAAAGTACAAATAGAAAAGAAAAAGGAAATTTCCCATTATTATGAGAATCCATACAAATTTCAGGAAAAAAAAAACAACTGCCTCCACAAGACTTTGTATAGTCCCACCAAAATCAATATGTACCCCACCCCCGCATCAAGCGTACATCGAAAGTTATGGCCTTAAGAAAAAGCAACAAAGAAAACCAAAACACACCCATATAGTTTAACCCAAAGCATCATCATCATCGTCATTTGAACATGAATTCACGTCTGATCTATCAGTGTCACTTGGGTACACTTTAGCCGGCTCCTAATACGAGTTGGCTCATATGGTTTCATGGTAACAAAACTAGCGATAGTTGCAAAGTTGAAGCCGGTGCGGCGACCGACCACCACCACCAGTTAACCAATATCGTTATTCTAGCTTTTGTTTTGGCTTTGATTTTCTTTGGTTTTTTTCCACTTTGGACGCCACGGCACATCGGAGTTCGGAGACGAAAAAAAGAGAAACAAAAAATTCAATCATTCCGTTCTATGATTCATTTATATAAATTTTTGATTGTGAAGCGCGCAGCGGTGTTTGATTAAATTAGACAGAAACAAAAAAAAAACTTCTGCTGTCCTTAGCAGTGTTGTTAAGAGAAGGCTTCGGGTTAGGATTTGTACGTCTTTTGTCGGTTACGGAAGGTTATTAAAAAAAATAAAAACAATTTTGTTTGTGTTCCTTGAATGGACAAATCCATATTTTTCTGTACCTATATATATATTTCTTTAAATTGAGAAATAAAACATAATCAATTTGAATGTCCTCAGGTGATTTAGGTTAATTGGAATAAATTAATATCTTTGGTCGTGAAATGCCGGATGGGTTAGTAACATAATTTTAAAATCGAAACGACAACAAATAAAAAAAAATTCTCTCTGGCTTTCGAATTCCTAATTTTTTGTTAAATTATTTCAAAAGTTTCCACTCTATTTTGTATTTTGTGCGGCTCAGTTGGTTTCTTTGTATGATATTTGTGAATCTATAAGAAATATAATACAAGTTCGTGTGTGAAGATAGTTTAGCTAGATACCTACTGTGATGATGTCCATCGCCTTTTGTTATCGATCTTTAATTTCAATAAAATTTATTATTGTCCTTGGCATATAAGCAGGTACAATATTATTATTGTTTCTGAGCGAACTAAATTTGTTTTCTAGTTCGTTTTATAACATTTCGACCGAAGTTTCATCATTATAAACAATACGAACATCGAAATAAATCAATCACGCGAGGTATAACATTGTGAAAGAAAAAATAAAAATAAAAATAAAAAGTGGTAATACAAATCTATTTGCCATGACTGGATCCCAAGTTTTGATTGTAAGTTGAGTGGTTCGCAAAATTCAAACTAGCAGACCCGTGTTAACGTTGTATCGTTTATTTTTTAAATTTAACAGATACAAACAAAGAGTAATGCATAATAATTTAACTATCAATTTAACCATGTAGGTCCAATATTGTATTGCACATTTTTATTTATTTATAATTTTTTTTTGTGTGTGTGTAAAAACTCTTATACGTATAATTTTAGCTCTTCAGTTTTTTTCTTACAAAAGAAATATTAAGTACGTAGTAGATAACGTTTTGGCTAAGTGGGTACTTAAACTGATTAATATTTGTTTGTTTTATTTTTCAATAAGTTTCGCAATACAAATGAACGATAAAAAATAAAAAAAGAAAATAATCAAATTATAATGAAAAGTGTCAATATCAAATTATTTTAATCAATATATTCTTGAGAATATCTATGCATAAGCGATTAAATTATTTAGTATACTCATTTTAGCATTTATAGATTTGAAGACGACCTATGGCTTGCTTTCAAAGGTGTAAATATTAAGGGGCTTATCAGCAGACACCGCAATAAATTTCAATAGTCCTACAGAACAGGAAGTTGTCGAGTGGAATTCAAATCGCACGATCTTAGCTGTCAATTACTTCGTCTGTTTTACTATATAATGGTGCCGTTAGTTGGAAAAAAATATGACACGTAGCGGCATTAATCCATTTTATCGGATATTTGAAATAAACAATAAACTTATCATTATCAGCTTAAGTTGGCTACAACCTGAAATTTGGGCTTCATTTTAAGACTTGTATCGTTTTTTTTTTTTTAATTTGAAATAACTTAATACTTTGGATGGGCTTAAAAAAAGTGTCGATATTATCTGTCGACTCGAATGTCGACAGTATTTTACATTTGAACAATTGATAGATATTTCAACAGTCAAAATTTTGATACTGGACATTTTGATAATCGATATTTTGATAGTCGTCATTTTGATCAGATTATGGTTTTTAAAAATGTCTATAGACTAAAAGGCAGATGCGAAGCCAAGCAATGAGAGATTCTAAAAGTCGAAGCGCTTGTGAACATCATTCCCAAAACATAATCTGATAAAAAGTCGACTATTAAAACGTTAACCGTTGCAATATCAAGTGTTAAAATGTCGATGACTGACGACCTTTTTTAAAATCGAAATTTAAAAAAATCGACTTATGTTTTTTTGTGCCGACATTTTGCTAGTCGGTTTTAACTAGTCAAAATTTTTTCTGCCGAGATTAAAAATCCAACAACCCCTCTGGAAAAATGCCCAGTTTCTGTCTAGTTTTGACATGGTACTAGTCAGTTTTCTTTAGGGAAAATCTAGACGAGGAAAACTTGTCAAATACACGTCAAGCCCTTGCAAGTTTTCAGTAAGTAAAATTTAGACGAGGAAAATGTTTCATACTCTCGTGAGGTTCTCGCTAGTAAGAACTTGTTGGACGTTTTCAGCATCCTAAGCACTATCGTTTTTGATACATATGTAAAATTTTAACTAAACAAATTGAATCGTTGAATCGAAAAATACAAATTTTAACTTTTATTATAATTGATCAATTTTGGTTAAAAAAAAAAAAATTCACGCTCTTGCAAATCTTACCAAGATAATCATATAGGTATTTAATTTCGAAAATCTCTATTTTCAATCACCCTCCCCGCCGAAGGCTTTTTGAACTCTTCATTAATACCAGATGGTTGTAGTTTAGATTTAGCGCATTTTTGTACACGATACTTAATCAAATAATATGATACTAAGAGTAGTTTACAAAAATGACCAGTATCATACTAAATTTGCTTTAATATCGTATTAAATTCATAAAAATTTGCACTATTATTTTTATTATTCAGGTTTTTATTTAAGATCTGAGTTATTTTACTATCGGATCACAAACCGATACTAAAATACCCTTTTTTAATGTTTCTAGCAAAAATATGAACAGATCTAGTTTTTGCTGGTCCGGGGCCTAGAGCGGTTTTTATGACTAGGCAAAAGGGTTCATAATCGACAAGGCCCTAGTTTTGGCCATTACTCAGCCTTGCTGGGGCCTTGTCAGCATCTATTTTAAACTCTCTAGTGCCATGTCGAAAACTAGAATGTTTTTCTGCGCCGGATTCTAATATTTTAACTTACGATATACAGTACAGCTATGTACATACTTATGGCAAAAAACGTTTAAATCGAGATTATGATCAAACTTGCTTGTTGTCTTTTTATGCTCTCGGCTGCAACCTTAATGTCTCAATGGATTTTTTTTTGAACTTGGTACTTAGAGTTTTTTGGTAAAAATGTCCACACAACTCCTACAGTTTTGGTAAAAATATTCCATTTAATTATTTTTCAAAAAGTTCCTTTTTGGTAAAGGACAACGGGTAAATCAGGCCCAGCACCAATAAGAACGACCCTTATATCTCATATATGTAGGTACAAATTTATATTTATTCATAATTTTATTTATTTATTTAACTCAGAAAAACAGTAATGAAATTAACTATGTATTAATTTGTATAAAATTTAATGGAAACAATTATAAAAAAGATAATGAATTAAAAAAATGTCATATTTTGTTTCTTTTTAAAATTTCAATTTAATTATTATTCAATTTATTATGAAGTAACGTTGGTTCGCTGATTTCTTAAGGTGATTGAAAAATTCGATAGATTTGTCGAATAAGAGGGGGTCGTTTATCCGGATGGTAATTGATCAATAAATGTATGTGCCAAATAAATTACATGTTCTCAAAAATGCAGGCTAAATATTTCTCGCGCTCGAAAATTTAGTTTTAAAATTTTTTTTGCCGCGAGCCAGTGTTTATTTATATGTACATATAATAGGGATATCCCATGGTGGAATGGAATATTTTTCAAAGTTTTTGTACCAGGTTAAAAGCTGTTATACAATTTTACTGTTTTAAAAAAAGCTAATTCCTATAATTTCTTTTAAAATTTGTTTATTGGCTGCTCTTCATGCAATTGGTTATATGTACCTGTTCATGTAGCACCCTTGCATCTGTGGTAATGGAATCACTTTATTAGGATTTTTTCTCATATATGTATTATCATTAATTTCTTATTTTATTCAATCAAATACACATTAATATCATTTTATAGCCGTAGTGCTTGGTTACTACTTTTTTGAAGCTGGACAAAAATTCAGGGGGGGGGGCGGCAAAAATTGGGTCTGCGCCGGGCGGGAAACCCCACGTTACGCCACTGGGGTGGGTAAAGTTGGAACGCCAAACTTTTAATTTATACTCTCCACTGTTGACTTATATCAGTGAACACTTCCAAGCAACCTGAAAAAGGCCTTAAAACATATAACTAATATTGTCTTACTTGATCTGAATTATGTAAGCTCGTTTCAAAAAATGATGCAACCTAATCTTAACTGCCAACAAAATCTAATAAAAATATAAATTCTATATGCCTTAAATTTAACTACATTTTCCTTGTGACTGATGAATTTTTATAACAAAATCTTCAATTTAATCAGATGTAAAAATAAGTTGACTATTGCATTACCTATCTATGTACATACAGTTGCAAACAAAACCTACCCCTATAGACTTGTTGACATCGTTCCAACTACAAAAAAAAAACACATTTTTAATTTAACCTTGAGCAAAAACGTCAAAAGCTTTTAATATAGAATTTTTGTGCACTTTTGCATTATTTGTAAAAGTCACGTAATAAGACATTTGTTTAACATCGCAACAAATTAGGTTTTAAAACTTGGTATAGCTGGATAGACACATACATATATACATTTTCATATTATGTTAACAACCCGGTCTATAAAGCGAGTCGGCTCAATAAGTCAAAGAAAAAAATCGAGAAAATTATAAGGGCTTAAGTTCTTTAATCTTGCACGTTAACAATGTGTATTGGGTAATAAACCTGTTATTCAATTTTATTAAAGCCTTTTAATGCAATTACAACTGTTCGTTGCCGCGGCACGCGGCGGCGGCGGTGTTGTATAGAAATTTAAACAAAATTTAAAACACCATAAAATGTCTACATCGAAAAAGGTATTCCATACCGGATAAACAAGTGCAATTAAATTAGTAATCTTATAATGGCGAGTTACGGCGCCCTTATCTTGAGTTGTAGATCATTTTAGTTACGCGTGCCTTTCCATAATAAGAAATTATAAAAACAAAAGAATTATTCTGTGTACATTTTCTTCTAGAAGTTCATAAGTCACAGAGGAGTTTGAACCAAAACAAACCGGCTTAAACTGCATAAATGATGACGTAAAAAACACACTCACGTAAAGTCACCACCAAACAAATTTATCAACACCTACTCATCATCTTATCGAAAGAATAAACAAAATTATTCGTTGGGGCTTGGGAAGAAGGCGACAGAGCAGACATTGGGGAGACTAATTTATTTTATTAGAACACTGATTAAATTGTTTTCCTCAAGATCTTAAGATCTTAATTACTATAATCATTTAAAAACTTGCACTTGGAAATAAGATTAAGAGTCTTTAAGAACAGAAACAAAAAAATGTTCCACATTTGCTACCTAGTGTTTTTGTTTCTTCAGAGTTTAAGATTTGTTTATGATATCAATTAATTTTTTTGTTGAAAATTTATTTGGACGACATTTCTCACGCAGTATATGGCTCAAGGTCACCTAGATAATATTGTTTTCATTTGACAATCAAAGTCAATAAATTAAAAAAATATACTAGATTGATGTGCGCAACATTCTGATTCTTATTTGTAAGTAAACAAAATTGATTTTATTTTTTATTTTTGATTTGTTAAAAGTTACAAGTTTGCTGAACTGAAGGTTGTTTTGTGTGGTCTGTCACGAAAATCTCTCGAAGCGAAAGATAAAATGCGCTAATGAATTGTTCGTAGGTACTTGGTCTTGTTCAAGTCATTTAGTGCATCGAATTAATATTAGTATGATTAAAACCTCGAATTTTTCTTTGAATCGAAACCATCAATACTATTCTATAGAGCAAGTTAAAATTATTTTATTGGACAAATCCTGTATTAATTTTTTTTATTGGATCAAACTCGTTCCAAAGTTAGACCAAAATTATACAAATGTTTATAAACAATCAAATCCTTCTTTTGACTTTTGCTCACACTTTCACATTAACAAACATTACCACGCTTCATGTGCCTTGCAACAAAATATATCAAAAAAGGCAAGTTCGTGCTACTGAGTCGTGATTTTAATTTTTACTTAAACTTCCGGAAATTTTTTCGCAAAAAAATAAGCTTTTCCTAAAAAGTTGCTGTTCCTGATGCTGGCCAAAATGACAGCATCAAGTAGCTCCGTGGACAAAAAAGTAAATCAAAAACGTTTAGGCTTAAAGATATTCAGGTAAAACAAATTTCAAAACACTGAGGGAAAAATTGCGATCTTAAATTAAATACGACCGTATTTGATCTATAGTATTTTAAATGAAGTGGCGCATTTTTATTTTTACGTTGAAACAATGTTAATTTTAATATGCGACGTAATTTTAAGAGATTCAACCTAGTTTCAAAGTAAAACATTTTTATTTATACATTGAAATCAACTTTTGTACATTTACATTCCGTTCAACGCTGTTTTAAAGTGAAACTTTATCATTTTTACATTGAGATCCACATTTAAAGTTCGCTGAACCTTGTATCAAAGTGAAACGTATTCCTTTTTACATAGAAATCCACATTTTACATTGCGATCCACTTTTATGGCATTTAAGTGCCATCAACGTAATTTCAAAGTGTTGCATAGTCAAGTAAACCTCAATTGGTTTGTATTTGTAAGCTTAATATAAAGAATTTCGAGAGCGCGTTGTTGTTTTTCGAGGTAGCCCCCTTACATTTGTGAACAAACGCGCACTTAAAATTCACTTTCATATAATCGAAAAACAATATCTAATTACTTTTCCTATATTTATTAATATGAAATACTCATAGCATTAAACGTTTTACTTTAAAGCGTCACAAATAAATGATACACCACAAATATGAAATGCATCGAGCATGAATATACATTTGTCTTTGTCTTACATAAATTTAAACAAAGAAGCGTGGCGTGGGAAGCCATTTCGAATCAATACCTAACCAAGCGAAGTTCAATCTACGTTGATTCGAAGTAGATAAATGTTGTTTTAAAAGATGGTTTAATTTGATTTAGCCTTGATTCCACTTTAAATCAACATATAAACGAAGTAAAATCTAGTTCGTTTTTAAGAATGAAATCACTTTGAAATAAAGTCGCTCCACTTTGATTTGAGAATTTTCAGCGCTGGCGCCAAATCGTTCCGAAAAATATTAAAATCAAAGTTTTTTGCTTTGATTTTACGTTGTTTTTTTCTCTGTGTATGTATTTCAAAATTTTTGTCTTCTTTTTTTTTTTTCAATTCCAGTAATTCTGTAATCAGGGTCATTTCTCTAAGGACTGTTTGCTTATTTATGAATCAATTATGCGAATACTATTTCCCCTTTTTTTTACCTGATCATCTCTCAGCTCTAATTTGTTTCAGAAATATTTACATTTAGCTTAGCATCTGAAAATATACATAAAAACCGAGCAGCTAATTAAGAATCTTCTAAATATAGAACAACAAAATCAGTGCTGCACTGAAACAAAACGCATAATTTACAGCAAAAATATAAGCAAAAGCATAAGTCAAATAATATATTACTGATGTAGTGCTATGTCAGTTAATCAATTTTACAATACTTTTTTAGCCACAAGACATTTTTACTTGCGATATGTGCAGGTACTAAAGGGCAAGTTTTAGATTTGTGCAAAAAATCGAACTCGATATAATAATTTTACCTAACATTACGATGATAGAGAATGCCAAAAAGGTGAGTCCCGTAATTCTGTCTGTCTGTCAGTCTGTGTGTTTGTACCTCGACCTGCAGCCTATACCAATGAAGCGATTTTCTTCAATCTTTGAACTTAAGTTTATTTGGAGATTCCCTAGAGGGGAAATTGAATTTTTTTTTTTAGCTCAAGAAATAACGGTACCTGCCATACAACTATTATGAAAAAAGTAATTTACCTCAAAACGGGTCTAACGGTTTCTATAAAAAATAAAAAAAAAAATTGAGCTACTATTAAAGGTACGGCCAAAGAAAAAAATTTACCAATAACGGTTATTAACGGTACCTGTCATAGAACCGATTTTTTAGTTTTCAAATTTCTCGTTAACGGCTATATCGATAACAACCAACATTTTTATACAAGTGGTCCTTTACAATTTTGCGTATACAAATTTTCGATAAAATAATTTTTGGATTTAAAAAAAAATATTGATTTTTTTATTTGAAAATTCATTGTCTTGAAAATGGGGTAATTTTTTTAATTTTGTGAAAAATTGTATTTTATTAAATACTTAAAGTTGGCATACCAAATTTCAGTTTTAAAAATGTTCAAGAATTTTTATATGTAAAAAAAAATCTAAAGATTTCTGATTTTTGAATTTCATTCAATACAGTCCATTAAAATAAAAACATAAACAATAACATTTCTATTGTTTAGGTTTTGTCTTCTTAATAATCTATATTTATATTTATCAGATGGCATACTTTTTTGAAGCTCTAACTATTTTAAATGCTTTTGTCGGCTATTTAAATAACAAGTTAAGCCTCGTTGGTAGCTGAAGTTTAACGAAAATATTCTATGGTCTCCAAATAAACAGTGAAAACGCAGGTGAAAAGGCTATGGAAAAATATTTATGGAGAGCACTATCACATAATGTCAAAAAAAAAAAAAAAAAAAACAAAACAAATCGAAAGACGTTTTAAATTTTTCATACAGAAAAAAAATTTTCGTTTCGCTCCAGTTGCGTACTATGCTTTAATAGTCATTTATAGCAATAATTTATATTTTATATGTTTTTAAAACTTTTTTGTAAGACATCATATATTGAACCAATTACTTACGTTCTCAATTTCGAGCAACGTTACTTTTGGTGTCTACCCTCCCTGCCATGAAAAAATAATGCGGGCGACACACCCACCAACAAAACGACCACTTCCATGAATATGCACTCTACGTTAAAGTTGTTAGCTACGAGAGCAAGTTTGTACGATCCAGTCGTGCCCATTTTTTTTAAAACTATAATCACATGCACACATCAATTGACAATGAATTATAGTGATTCGATCGTTATTCTTATTGATTTCTTTAATTATTATCTTTACTGTACGGTGCTGGTGGTGCTGCGCTGTCACGAAGTTTTAGTTAAAACAGTTCTGAGTTTTTTTTGTACACACGACACAACGTATTCCATCAATTGCCATATAAATTCTCTTCACGTGATCGTGTGATTGCATAAATAATATTTTTTTCGCGAGTCAAATGACCTGCAGGCAAAATCATTCTTTGCCACTTTGAGACATTATTCGCTGCTCATTTGGCAGCAAAAAAATCTAAATTGACGTGTTTAGTTTTGAAGTCATAGCCCCGGGTAGCAGTCGGGAATCTAATTCAATAAATTCCCAGGGACTTTGGATGTTTTTTAATTTTTTTTTTTTTTTTAGCAAATATCAGGTCTATTTTTGTTGATACATTAAAGGTTTTCGTCGTATTATGACGACGCGACGTGCGAAATTGTTTTGAAACTACGCAAAATATTTTAAGAATATCTTAAACATATATAATTTGTTACTGAACTTGATATTGAAAAAAACAAAATAAATGCCAACAGAATTTTTACAAACAAAAATATCGACTTGTTGCCCAAGTGCGCTAAAATAAAACAAAACAAACCTTGGGGACTTGAAGACGTGACTTTTAAAATGAATGAAAAAGTAAAATTATGGATGTAAACATTGAGTCATTGAGATATGTGTAGATGCATAGCATCTTCAACAATTTCGATGATTTATTGCTTGGAAGAATATACAAATTTATCGGGACTTAAAAACACATTCAGGTTGCTAGTTATTTAAAAATTGAATTAAATTTAATTTTTCGGTTCTTGTTCGCTGCCGCGCCCCTTTTGTCCTTATAAATATCTTTAGATACGACATCAGAGCTTTTATTTTTAAATAAATATCTATGTACGTAAAAGAAGATTTATTGGAATTTTCTGTAAAGAATTTCTTTTCCAATAAACATGAGCGAACGCAGAAAAAAGTTTCGAGAGTCTGTGGGGATGCCGTAGAATGTTCACAAATGTATGTTGTACTTTATCATGAATACTTTCGGTGCGCATTACTAATATGTAGCGTTCAGAATATTAATGATATAAGCCCTATTCTAAATCGTGCCTTGAAAGACCATAATGTGGAACAAATTATTCTAAAAAATTCATCGGGATTAAAACTTTAAGTGCCAGCCTGAGAGAGCACATAAAAATGTTTTGTTTTTTTTTTAAACCTAAAAATATTTTTCGGAAATTTATCAATAATACACAAAATTAGTTTTAATCAGTTATTTCCTTATTAAAAAGGTATAAAGTAATAAGGGTTCTATTAAAGGTAGGAACTGTTAGTAGGCAAATGTTTTTAGCTGAATTGTTCCCTCCCAACCTCCCAAAAGTAAGTCGTATAATACACTCCGCTCCACTTGAATAGAAACAAACTTTTTGTTTAATGTCTGAGCGTCTAGCGATTTGGTAAATTTATAAATTCACCTTTTGGTTTAAGTTCCTATAAGAGGGATCTATTGCGAATAAAACTGCAGAGACAGAATAATTCAGGAAAATACCATTAGGTTATTTTTTATCACTTTTCTAATTACTTCATTTAAAACACTGTTTTTTTTTGCGCCACTTGAATAGAAACATTCTCCTAAATAAGGAAACAAATTTAAAAAGTGCAGTAAAATTGGTTGGTTTTCTATTCGTAATCATATTTTAATATTTTTCCTACCATCTTTATTTGAAATAACTTGAAAAACCCATTTGGAGACTGAATCATGCAGTTATTTTATATAATTTAAAGAAATTGCACTTCATGCTTCTTTGATTGCAGCAATTAGTGATTCTTTGTCCTCATACTGTCGGTCAAAATCGTAAACTTTACGGACCATCCATCCTCATACGTTTTCAATAACATTTAGGTCCGGAGAATACGGTGGCTATTGAAGTAAGGTAACATTTTTCTCGGATATCCAACTGTTAATGATCCTTGCATTGAGGATTGGCACGTTTTCTTTTTGAAATGTCCATGGTATTGCTCCAAAGACATCGGTAAAATTAGGGAAAGCTTCTCGCAGTACTTCCTTCTAGGAGTTTGCCGTCATTTTCAATGTGGGAAAGTCCAGAACAATTGTTCAAAACCAGAAAATCGCACCCCTCGCCATTATACCGCCTTTTCGGCTATGGTGGCGCTCCATAAAGCTGGGTTCCTCCCTTATAACATGAAAATAGTAATTATATCCGCCCGGGCCATCCTAACTGAATTTGTTTCGTCAGAAAATACCACTTTTGTCCACTTTTCATTCCACGTCATATTCTTCCTGCAAAAATCTATTATATTCTGTCTTCGTATTTTATTTAACGGTGGTTTTTTCTTCAATTTTAGGCGTTTTTAATTTTGTGGCCCACGAATTACACGTCACGATTTTCACACTTCTACTTATTTGTTTGACAATTGTGCGTAGAGGAAGCTTGTTTTCCGCGTGTACTTCTATTTTGGCTTTTTCTGCAGGGTTCCATTGTTTTCCGCGGTCCATCTTTTCTTTGATCAAACAATTATTTTTTTTAATCTACACTACTATTATTATATTGTTATTATTATAACAATATTTTATCTTCTTACCGTAATATATAGCGACAAAACGCAAACTGTTTCTATTCAAGTGACGCAAAAAAAACAGTGTATTTTTTGAAGTAATTAGAAAAGTGGTAAAAAAATAACCTTAAGGCATTTTCCTGAATTATGCTGTCCCTGCAGTTTTATTCCCAATAGATTTCTCTTTTAGGAACTGAAACCAAAAGGTGAATGTATAAATTAACCAAAGCGCCACACGCTCTGATAGTAAAAAAAAGTTTGTTTCTATTCAAGTGGAGTGGAGTGTATGTACTCGTGTAACCCAGTGGCCGAAATTGGACCACCAAAAACTGACATTGACGCACTCTAGTGCTTGGAAAAGCAAATGAAATATAAAATTAACTTGCGGATACCTATGAGGAAAAACCAAATTATAAACAGATCCGGCGAATCTATTTCATCGGGAAATGTTTTAATTGTTACCAAACAACTATACATATGTAAACAATTAACAAATTGTGCCTCTTCGTTGGCTCCTAACCTTTAGCACCTCATATATAGGATATTTGGAAAAAAAAGCATGCCATCTTAAAGTTCAGTAATTGGTCAAAAAAGGTCAACTAGTTTCAGAAATTGGTCAGCCATAGCAAATTTTTAATCAATGGTTTAAGTTTTTCAAGGTCACCAACTATTTTTGGCACCTCATTTATGGGATATTCGCAAAAAAAAGTGCACCATTCGCAAGGACACCGACTTGTGATAAAAGGTCTGCTAGTTTCAGTAATTGGTTAGCCATTGTTTTTTTTTTTTTTAATGAATTTTTAAAGTTCATTTATAGAATTAAAAAAAAATGAGTATGCCATTTAAAAAGTCAGTAATTGGTCAAAAAAGGTCAGCTACTTTCAGTAATCGGTCAGCCATAGATTTTTTTTTTTAGTATTTTTTTTTTTAAATTTTCAAGGTCAAAACCATTTTTAGCACCTCATTTATGGGATATTCGAAAAAAAAATTATAAACCATCTGAAAGGTTATCTAGACCTCATAAAAGGTCAACTTATTTCAGTAATTGGTCAGCCATTTTATATTTTATATGAATTTTTGAACTTTTTTGTTTTTCAAGGCCGTATAAGACTTCTAGCACCTCATTTACCGAATTTTTCAAAATAAAAAAGATACTATTTGAAAGGTTATTAAATCCTCATAAAAGGTCAACATGTTTTAGAAATTGGTCAATCATAGGTTTTTTTCAATGAATTTTTAAAGATTGTTTCAAGGTTACAGTATAATCAATTACTGAAACTAGCTGACCTTTTATCACAAGTCGTTGGCCTTTCAAAGGGCATACTTTTTGGGCTAAAGGTTAGGATCGCTATTCGTTTTTGAAAAAAAAAAAATTAATTACTTACGTTTGTTTTAACAGTTGTACGTATGTAGTATTAAAAAACCGTTTGATAACAAAATTTCAAAAAATCTCCCGAGCCGTTTTCGAATTATAGAGTTTTTAAAAAAAACAAATCAAAAAAATTATGGTAAAAATTTTGGTAGGTACCTTCATAGTTCCATTTTACTTGTGCTTAAAAATATGATTGAAATCAGTCCAACAATGTTCCTGAAAAATTAGAATACAACAAATGTTTCTATGGGGCTACCACTTATACCAATTTCTTGCACAAACAAATTATCAAAAGTATCTTATATCTAAAATTAAATTATTTATGTTTTATTTTTAAATTTTCATGAGATAGTATATAAGAAAAATAAAATTTGTCTTAAATGCTAAAACCTTCTGTGTGGCAGATTATTGTATGCCGCTTGTACGCATAAACTGACAAATCTTAGTTTTTGCATTGAGGTTTATAAATTACGAAGCATACAAAAAAAATATAAAATAATAATTTCAGAATGAAAAAAATATTGCACATACGCCATAGTGACCCAAAATTTCTTTTATTTATTTTTATAAGCAAAAACGTCATAATTATCTTCATAATTACTGAATTGCTGTTTATTGTTGATCGTTTCCTGCTGCATGCATACAATTTTGAACGACATGTGCCTCATGTCATGGTTTTTTTGAGGTAGTCACGCTATACCGCTTACAAAACTCCGTTAATCTTCTAACGTTGTGTACTTTTGGACAACAATACATTTGGTTGGCTTGATTCAAATTTTTGACTTTTTTAGATGGTCTCTTCAAACCAACATACTTTCAATCCGCATTTTTTTTTTTGAATATTGAAGCAAAAACCAATTGTTGTAGTTTGTATGTTTTGATATATGCATAGTGTGTTAGTGGGATTTCCAGGTAAAATTTGAAGACCTCCGCAACTATGGCTTTAATTATCGAAATCGGTTGAATACTTTTTGAGAAAATAGTACCACAAAATTTCGTGAAGGCTATTTAAGCATTGATTTAAAATTAATTTTATTTTATGTAGATTTTTTAGTCAAAAAGTGATAAGTGTCGAGTTTTGGGAAAATGGACCTAGTCGTTTTCGAAAAATGTACTGAGTAAAAAAAAAACAAATCAAATAAAAAATATTTTTCTTGTTTTAAAAAAAGCTATAACATGAAAGAGTAAATGTTGCCGTTGTTTTTTTTTTTATATTTGTTTCCAATTTTAAAACAATTTAATATTAAACTGCCTCTCCCGGCAAAACGTGTTATTTAGTTCCCCTCCCCCTCCCATAACATTTTATTTTTGTTTTAACCCACACTATGCGCTAAAGCCTTTTGACACTTCCTTTGAACAGCACCCTGCATGAAAAATCTTAAATTTTGAGATTTTTTTTTCTGAAAATTGGAATTGCAAAATTAAAAAAAAAATTCAGAATGGTTTTCATTATCTTAATTATTATTATTATAAGTTGCAATAAAATTAAACCACTTAAACTTTTTGTATAAGTCGTAGGAGTATAGAAGTGACACTCTTTAATTCTATTATATGATTGCAATTAGTAAATTGCACGTTTCTTAATAAAAAAACGTTAGCTTACAAAAAAATTTTAGCGGCGGTAAGGGGTCTTCTTCAGTTGCCATTTTGAAAAACACAACAAATATCTCGAAAATATTTAACCATATACTCAAAATAAAATTCTTTCCTGATAGAAAATGAAATTATATTTCTTTTAAGTAGACGACATTTTTGAATAAGACTTATGCTTTTAGAGTTAACTAGCCCATAAGTTTTGCCACATTTACCCCTTATGTTGAGAATATAAAGGAACCAATTGGAAAAAAAACATAGGTACTTTTTTAACTCTGAAACTATAATTTCTACAAAAAAATAATGTATGAAAAAACAGAAATAAAACTCTATCCATAAATACATACATGTGTACAAAAAAAAGGAACAAAACTTATAGCCGCGCCAATTTTTGTATATAATCAGAGGCAGTTACTCAATTATGATAGCTTTGCATTATGAAAAATCTTTATTGTATGTGCCGATTGGCATATAATAAATGCTGATTAATTGTGTTGTAAGCCTTTAATGAATGAGTGTTTTTGTTTCCGAAAATATAATTCATGTCATTTTAATATGCGTCTTTAAAGACTAAAAGATCAACAAGCTTCTGACGCATTTCGATTGTTTACGTGTGATAAATGCAACATTAAATGTCAACAAAATTTTACTTTATCAGCCATGTGACTATACTGATGACAGAGTATCTTTGCGAAAAGATCAAAGAATTAATTACAAAACCATTCATCATTCCAACGTTAATTTAATAATTTTCGTAGATAAAATATGACTAAGTCTTTGTTTATCGATCAATCGATCAAATAAAAAATGAAATCATAAGTCCCAGACCTCAGCCATCACAAAGTCACCCGTTGAAGTTTATTTTTTTTTGGTTTAATTTGCTAAATGTCTAATAAAATTAATTAATTGATTAAAGTGTTTACAGAAGCCGCGAAAAGTTAAATTCATTTATTTATTTGAATCGAATTATGGATCAAGGTCATTTTGAATGTACATGTATGTATGTATATAAATGATCGAGGCGGAATGTCCGTGTAAGCCAGTTATTTCTGTGTAGCTGAGTTCATACCTATTTCACAAGTGGATGATTTATTTGTATTATTATTTTATTTATTTGGTTAGGTTGTACAAAGGAAATCATTATTAGTAAAATATATTATTCAACTATTTAATAGAAGAATGGTTGGAAAAAAAAACTGTATGCTTCTGCGATAAGTTGGTATGAATTTAAGTGGACGAAATGTGTCTTCTGTAGGATGTTTTGGCTGCAGTATAATTTTAGAAATTGGTACACACATAATGTACTGTACATTTTTTCAGAACTATGTTTCAAGTTAATTTTTTGTCATTTATTGTTGATTAAAAGTCAAGATATTTCATTTTAAACTTCGGTAATTCTCAGAAAAATCCATCTATAACGCATTCATTTCAGCGACGGGACAAAGCTTGTTACGTAGACTACTATCACTTGTTACGTAGAGGTATTTCTCCCGATCTGTTGATTTGGTTCTTCAAGAAAACTTTATAAAACACAGAAATGTAAAATACATTTTAACAATGTTATTCAACAAAAAGAACAGTGTAATATTTTCTCAAATAATTCAGTAAAATAAGACTTTACCTTTAACAGGCCAGGCGAATTTCTACTTTTTCTGCCAAACAAATCCAGTTGAAGGTTTTTAAACGCAACTGTCTTTATTTTGACATAAGAAATACAGTCGCGAAAGTCCATTGCCAAATTGTGTTCGCAACAATAGTTATCCAAGGTTTAATGTCGAAAATATAATTTTTCACATAAAACTAGGAAACGGTAAATGCTATCGAAAAGTGTTTTATGCAAAACTTGTAGATTATGTCATCCGCAAAAAAAAAAGTTAAAAGCCAAAAAAAGTTGCAAGATATTACGACTACAAAAATGGTCAAACTTTTAAAATATATTTGTACATACATTTTATTACAAAATCCAGTTTATTCGAAGTTATACATTTTGAAGTCGCAATACCTTGCAACCGATGCGTTATACGCAAGTGATAATGTTTCCCCTAGGGAATATTAAAATGTGCAAAATAGTCATAAAATGTTTTCCGAAAAATTCGTCATTTAAGAGTGAACAGCTAAAAACCGGTATTTTCTACTTTTGGTGTTTTTTTTAAATAATGATACCATAAAAATTATGGCTTCTTGGAAAAAAATGTTAATTCATACTTATATAATATTACATAACGTATACGTATTTTCCGATTAAGCTTACGGTTGAAAAGATATATGCGATATATGCGACTTCACTATTGAAGTAGCAATATCTTGCGACTTCTGACTCGTATGGATAAAAGTTTCATATTTTTTTTGAAGAAAATATTATGGTATTTAAGCTGAGTGAAAGATTTTCTTCGACAACTTTGTAAATTATGTAAATCCTTACAAGAAAAAATTATTATTTTTTCTTGTAAAGATTCACATAATGTACAAAATTTGTATTCAAATGTTTTCAAAAATTTGAACCGTTTAGGAGTTATACGCAAAAAAGAAAATTTTCGACATTTTTCGTTTTTTAAAATGTCGATATCTTCTTAAAGGTGGGTCGTAAGACAAAAATTGTTTTAACATTTTTTGGGGCGGATGACATTATCTACAAGTTTAGCATGAACCGTTTCCGAGTTTTATGCGAAAAACTGATATTTTCGACATTTAACCTTGAATAACTAACTATTAACGCGCACACGAATTGTTAATGGACTTTCGCGATAGTATTTCTTATACCAAAATAAAGACAATTGCATTTAAACCTTCACTTGGATTTTTCTATGGCAGATTGGCCATTTTTTTTGTACATTTTGCCTTGGCTATTGACAAAACTTCCCAAAAAGCTGAATTTCTGGTGAAGAGCTTTATATGCGTATTATTTTTTATATGCGTATAATTTTTCTAAGGTTCTAAAATGAAGTGCTGACGAAAAAAGCGTTCATGGAGAAGTTGAAAAATTGAAACAAAACAAATTGACAAAAAAATCGCGTATAAATAACAGCCCCAGATTCCCCTGTTATCACAGACTTCCCCCTACAAAAAAATCCCTAAATCTGTGGGAAGACCCCCAAAAAAGAAAATAATATTTTTCTCCAAAACGGCTCCGAGGATTTTGAAAAAAAAACATTAATTAAACATTGTAATAATTTTTTTATTTTTAAAAATTGGTTAAGTTTAGTTTAAATTTTTCATTTTCTTTATGGTTAATCCTCTAAAAGGTATAAACATTATTGGGAACCAAAATTAACACAAAATTGAAAATTAAAAAAAAAATTCAAAATTAAAAAAAAAAAATTGAAAATTAAAAAAAAATTTTAAATTAAAAAAAATAAATCAAAAAATTTTTTTTTGAACTAAATATATTGAAAACGACTTGGCAATATTTTTAAAACTAGGTGTAAAATATTTTTTTATTATTTTGTAAAATACTTGAAAAAATCATGTTTCTAAAATTAAAAATAAAATTTTTTTTCTCGAAAACGGCTTCAAGAATTTTTATAAACAATTTTTTACCAATAACTGTCATAGAACCGGTAGTAGCCCGTAGCGTAATGGTTAGTGCGTTCAACTGTCACGCTGGAGGTCTGGGTTCGCTTCCCAGCCTCGTCCACCTAATAACTAAAAAGTTTTTTTCAGGGCTACTGCCTCTTGCGAGGAATTGACAAATCCTCCAAGAGTATCACTTGTCACGAATAAGTGCTTCTCGTCTAGCCGTTCGGATTCGGCATAAAGTTGTAGGTCCCTTCCATTCCTGTCGATAGGCGCACACAGGAATGGTTGCGAGTTGTTAGTCACTAGGCCCTGGTTCTTAATGAGCCGGTGTGCCACCCGATTTATTTATTTTTTATGTCATAGAACCGATTTCTTGGTTTTCAAAATTCTCGTTAACGGCTACACTGATTTCAACCAAAATTATTATACAAAAGCTCCTTCACAATTAAAACAATTTGCATTTACAAATTTTCGAAAAAATAATTTTTGGATGTTTTTAAAAAAATATTGATTTTTTTTTTAAATTCAGTACCTTGAAAACGGGGGTGCATGAATATTTTTTTTATTGTGTATAAAATTGTATTTTATTAAATACTTAAAGTTCGCACACCAGATTTTTTTTGAAAATGGGCGTTTCTAAAACATTATTTTAAATTTGGGGGTTAGAACCTTGTTTTTTTTTGTGTAGAATTGGAAAAGCAAACTTTAAACATATTGAATAAAAAAAAGACTGGTTTAAGACTGTTTTTAAGGTGTTTGTTAAATACCTCAAAACTCAGAAGTTCTGATGCTATAAATTCCAAAGCTAATTTTGAAGACTGAAAATAATTTGTTTACCCAATTTGTTTCAGTAAATGTATTATATAGTCCCATACCTTCTAGGTAGTCATAGTTAGTTTAAAAAATTTATTGACAAAGTTCTCTGACTAAAAGTGTTAAATACAAATGAATTTCTATATTGGGAAGTAGTATAACTGTTATCGCTTTCTTAAGAATTATCAAACCCTTTAGTTAATCGCCGTTATAAAAAAAAAACTTTACACTGTCCTGATTTTTCAATCAAAATCTATGAATAATTATAGCTGATTCATTATATGTACGCCCGAACTTTGTTCAAACTTTTTAAAATCATATCTCAAAGTCTATTGTTTATTATTTGTTAATTAAATCAATCTTATTTTTATCAGAATTTGTCATAAAGAAATCTTTTTTTTTTTCTTTTATCGTTCATTGTCATCAAATAATGTCAGTTGCGCACAGTATTTTAGAAGCTTCGTTGGCCATATTTTTATTGAATAATAAACAAAAAAAAATACAAAATCACAGTAATAAAGCATGATTACATCCCCATTGTTTTATCTTTATGATTTTCTTAAACAAATTTAAACATAAATTCTCAATGTTTCTAAACCTCATTCAAAAAAAGCACCATTGCATATTACTTGTCATTGCCATGATGAGGAATTCGACAATAATTTAATAAAAAAAAAGAAATTCATGTTCAACCGTCTCAATATGTCACATTTACTTAAACAAAATCAATAACAATTCACAAAGACTGCGTAAAATATTATTTACGCTGTCATGTGTTAACCTTTGGAATTATATCTCTATAAGTTCAACTTAATTGGCGATTTCATGCTGTGCGTTCATAAACCTCAAATAACCGCCACCATCATTACTGATATTTAGCTCACGAGTGGTGGTGGGGTAGTTCAAAACTAATTAATCACTTTTGTTCCACCCATCATAGCCAGAGCCACTTACTGGCCACAGCACCGCGCCGGCCGCCACAAGCACGCCATGTCAAGAGATTATTAAGTTCTAAAACTTATTTAGTCTAGTTCCCTCTAATACTCATTGTTGATGATGATGACGCTGATCGTGGGAGCGTGATGGAACAAAAACTTATCTTCTCTATTTTGATAAGTTAGCTCTCTCTCTCTCTTAGTCTCCAGTGGTTCTCGTTTATAATGATCCATTTTTCATTTCTTGAGATTTGTATCTGAATTTTTAAAGGGTGTTTTCTTAAGAAGCCTTCGTTTCCATAGTGAAAAATTTTGTATTGTTTGAAAAGTCTTCTGAATAATTTATCACAAAGACTGTCTGACAATAATTTAGTATCCTTATCCTCAGGCTTGTTTTTAATTTACCATCAAAATGTGAATAAGACTTCTAATGCAAATGCTCCAGAATTAATTTGTCAAATTACACATCCCATAACACATATACATATATGTAAAATGTATAATTACATTTATCACAGCATACAAAATTGCCATAAGCCACCCCGTTAAACTGATATCTTATTTTTTTTAAAATAATAAGATAACATACATTTTATTTATCACAAAAATGTGTTTTGCTGATATAATTTATTGTTTTGTTATCGAGCTAGTAGTTGAAATGAAAATATCACTAAAACATTTCAAAAGTAAAATACATATCACAACTAATTTTCTGATAATTATGTTTTCCTATAATCAATTTTATTTGATGTTTGTAATAGCGATAGTTTTTAAAATGGGGCAGTGCATTCACGCCCACGGAATTATCTCCCGCGGGTGTTAATTCCCAAAATAAGAATTAACACCCGCGGGGGTTAATTTCTTTTTCTGACGGGTTTTAATTTGAATTTCAAATGGAAATAAACCCCATCTGGCAGACTATGGTATCAGTCGGTCTGCTTTCAAAGTTTTTGTACTAAATAGTACTTTGGGCGGCCCGCTTCGCGGGTTCAAGGATTTTAACTCCCTTTTCGGGTACTCCGTCGCTCCGCTTAGGGTATGCTCAGTCGCCTGGTAGGCGCCTATGTTGTCAGTCGGTCTGCTTTCAAAGTGTCCGTATTAAACAGTGATTTAGGTAAAAAGTATTTGGGTGTCAATGGCACAGTGGATATAGTGTTTGACTGCTAACCTGGACGTGTGGGTTCGAGCCCCAGTCTAGGTAGCATTCTTTTCTATATTCCCCAGTTTCAACTGGATGCCACCCGCGGAATTTCATGAGATAATTAACACCTAATTCTCAATCCACTGTGCCAACTAAAATCTTTCCTTTCCTTCTATTCCTTCTAACTAGTGCCGTGCATTGCATTTAAAAGACCTGAGGTCTAACAGGAATATAGTTAAAATTATTATTAAAAAAAAAATTATTATTATTATTTAAGAATCATATGTGTATGACGTTTGGGTCTTAAAGCCAATTCCAAAAAGCAAAAACACCCGCGGGTCTTAGTTCTTTTTTGTGGTGGTCCTTATTCCAATTTAAAAAGGAATTAACACCCGCGGGGGTTAATTCCTTTTTTTTTGGGGAATTAACACCCGCGGGGGATAATTCCGTGGGCGTTAATGCACTGCACCTTTTAAAATATACCTATAACTGAAATCTCTTATTTTTCGAAGCGTTCATCTCTTAGAATCACTGCTTTGTTTAAGCTGAAATTAATTAATATCATTATATAATTTATAAATAAAAATATCACAGTTTATTTATTATAATAATTAAAAATCGTATGTTTTTTTTTTTTGTTGAGTTCAACTGAATTGAAAATAGTTTTATTTTGTAATTGTACAAAATATCACAGTTAAATCTCAAATGAATGTATCAGAATTATATAATCACAGTTATGACCCTCTCATTTGTCTTAACTGTCATATTTCTGTAAAGGTTTTTTCACTATTTGTGTGTTTCATTTCTTTCAAAAATCAAATACCGCAGTTTAAACTAAAAATATCATAGTATACGTAGATCTATCACAATCAATTTGTCTATCACATAATCTGCCGTTTTTTTGAAAAGCCATTTTCTTTTATTTAAAAAAATATTTTTATAGTCACCTAAAAAACACCCTATACACATTCAGATTTACAATCCCATTAACTTATTTCCTCATAAGCAGGTGTTAGTTAATGATTTTTGTTATGGCGAACACTCATAATATCTGATGACTTGACATTTGACAACCACTTGACAATTACATTGATTTACTGCTGGCTTTCAACTATATGCAGCATGAATCAGTTTAAATCGTAAAAGACATTATGTCTCAGTCAGCTGTCTGTTTATCTCTCCAATTGTTTTCATAAGATTACAATATAAACTGTATTAATATAGTTTGAAATCATTTGCTCGCTCTCTATCTCTCCACTCATACCGGCATTTAAAATTCAAAGTCTCGTTGATTTAACGACTGGCAGCGGCAGCAGCGGCGAGAAATACAATTTTTTTTATATATATTTTCACCCCTTATGCGAAATGAGCTCAATAGCCAGACGTGTTTTGACGGAGCAAAACCACCTTGAAAATTGTCTTTCAATTTGATAAAAAAAAAATAATATTTATTGTTTTATGTGATAAATACAGAACAAAATTTATTAAAAAAAAAAATTAAAATTAACAAAACTTAAAAGTGACGTTCATCAAAACGTTTAAGAAAGTCATAGCCGCGTGTATGGAATTTTACAGTGAATTAATAGTAAAATTCTTATTGTGTCTTCTTCTGTATAGAATTTATTTCAATTAAACTGCACTTGTTATATAGGGACAACTATAAATAAGTTGCTATTTAGTTACAATCAATATAAACTAAATTACCCTTGTACTTGTGCTAACAAGTTTTATTTAGTTTTGAATTACATTTCCTACCCTTAATTGCTTACAATCATTACCATCAGTAACTGTATTGTTGTGGAAATCATAAATTACAAACAAAAAATATTCATCGTGTTTTCCCATAATATTCTCAACAATTTTCTTAAGTTTGAAAGAAAATAAAGTGTTTTTGCTTCAGCTCAAATAAGTGAAGATAATAATTAACATAAAATCAGAAAACAAAAAAAGTCTTTTGCTGAATGACTCCAAGGATTATAACATATTTTTTGGTATGTCCACGATTTTTGTTTATACTAACATTTGGATTAAATATTTAACAATATCAAAAAAAATATTTATTCGTTTACTTTAAAAATTAGCTACATAGGTGTTAATATTTATAAAAAAAATAAACATTGGATTTAAATTCTGATAAAAATTGAGTCCTAAATTTAAAAAAATCAGAAAATGAGTTTCTAAATTTGTTTAGAATTTCAATTAAAAAATAATGAAATTCATTAAATTGAATCATTTTTGCTATATTTTACCAGAGCTTTGGGTTGATAATATTTTTTTGAACCGAAATTATTTATAGCTTTATTATAAAAAATTCGTATTCCGTTTATCGAATAAAGATGTTTAGAATTTTAAACAATTCAAGGAAAATGTTTGTAAATTAATATTAGCAGCAAAAAATGCAGCAGCGTGACTTTAAAAAAATCAAATAATTTTGATTGCTCAAAAGATATTTTTTTTTTATCTAAAACTTTAAATAATTTTGTTTTAAAACATAAATTAACAACTAGAAGTTTACTCCATACCAATTTTGAAATTTATTAAATTTGGTACGTAACTTATTTGATTTTAGATTTTATGTATTTTTATTTTTCTATATAAATCTGAAAAAAAGTAATTTTTCACAGTTAAAAAACTACATGTTTTTAAAATTAGTTTTGTGTACTATTAAATAAAATTTAAACATAGGTACAAATCATTTTTCATACTTAAGTTTTAAAAATATCTTTTTAAAATAGTAAGAATAAAAATTAAAATATTTTTGTGTTCTTAAGAATTGAAAGTTTCGGTCGAGACAATATAAAAATTTATGGGTGGAAATGTGTGTTTTATCCCATTTAGACAGGAGGGACATTTTCTTTTTAAATAAAGTTTTTGAAAAATAAATTTTCAAATTCAAAATTTTGAAAAAAAAAAAATTCAAACTAATTTCTTTCAAAATTTTACAAAATTAAGTACCTAACAACGATTTTTTTTTTTAATTCAATACTCGTACCAATTCTTAGTGAAACGCCGAAAACCGAACGTACAATTTTAGTTTTTTTTTTTTAATTTTGAGTTTGAAAATGATTTTTTCAAAAATTGTGTATTAAAACAACTTTATTTCGAAAGAAAAGAAAAAAAAAGGATTACTGGCCTCAAAATAGTTACGTTATTCATCTCCTTAAAACAAAAAATTACTAGCCAGATAAGGGAAATTTACGAAAACGGGTAGGTACTCCACTTTTACACTCACGTCCTCATATAAAAATGTTTTATAAGTCTGTATCGAAAATAAAAAATAATTCGAAATTTTGACCAAATATATAACAAGTGGGATTTGCAATTCTGACTGTTTGTTGGACTTCAAACCAGTCGACCTTCTTTATAGCCCAGTCAATAATTACAAAAAAGGGCTACATTTGGAAAGCGCGATGTAGTTCTGCATTTTTGATATGTTGTTGGGGCATGTTGGAGTAGTCTGTAGCTAAGTTTGCAACTTCGAAAAACCTGTGCTCGCTGCAGGAAAAATGCAACAGTGAAAAAAACACAAAAATATTCCTGTTTGTTATAAATTTTTTTACAAGATCACATTAGTTTAAAATTCATGTATGTTTTATTTGAGTTGCCATCTAACCACGAGTAAAAACAAAAATTAATTCTGAAAAACTAAGTAATTTTGAAGCGCTCAGAAAATAGGTAAAAAATTGTCCGATTGCGCTCAAAATTTGCAATCAAATAGCCTAGAGTATTATAAGACAAAATTCGATCTAAATCGGCCAAATGGCTTTGGCAAGAAACATGATGTTAACTAAGTGCAACAAGCAATGTTTGCATCACTGCTGTGGTCAAAGTAGGACACTTAAGTTAGCACTGATTTTTGTACACGTACTTGGAAACCCTAACTATGATAAAATATAGTTTTGATATTTATATCTTTTTTTAAGCAACTTTAGTAGCGATTTTAAAATTTCCGAAAATTGTTCACTTGCCATGTAAATATGTAATTTCGTGAACATTTTCAAAACTTTTAAATTCACTACCAAAGTTGCTTAAAAAAAAATATAAATATTGTAACTATATTTTATCATAGTTCAAAGCTCCAACTACGTGTAGAAAAATAATTGCTAACTTAAGCGTCCTACTTTGACCACAGCAATGATGCAAACACTGCTTGTTGCACTTAGTTAACATCATATTTCTTGCCAAAACTATTTGACCGATTTTGATCAAATTTTCAAATTTTGTCTTATAATACTATAAGCTATTTGATTGCAAATCTTGAGTAAAATTGGACAAGTTTTGACCTATTTTTTGAGCGCTTCAAAATTATTGTTTTCACTCATGAATAGATAGCAACTCAAATATAACATACATGAATTTTAAACTAATGTGGTCTTGTAAAAAATTTTATAACAAACAGGAATATAGTGGATAGTTTTTTCCTAAGTTGCATATTTATTTCCAAATTTAAAAAGGAAAATGTCGGAAAAGATAGGGTGATTTTTGTGTTTTTTTCACTGTTGCATTTTTCCTGCAACGAGCACAGTTTTTTCGAAGTTGCAAACTTAGTTACATACTACTCTAACATGCCCCAACAACATATCAAAAATGCAGAACTACATCGTACTTTGCGAATTTATTGTCGAATTTGACTGGGCTATTAAAGGTTATTTGGACATGATTCCAGAATTTTTTGTAATTATTAGGACAGATTCTAACAATGCCTTCGTACAAAACTTTGTAGCCTCAAAGAAATTTTTAATTTTTCTCAAAATCGATCCCATAAAAATAATTTAGTTGTTTTTGAAATAATATTTATTTAATAACTGATTCTCATAGAACTATTTTAATGATTTTTTAAGTTTCCTCAACTCGTTAGTCAACTCATTTCCTCAACTCATTAGTAAATATGATTGACAATCAAAACAATATTTTCAACAAAATACATTCATTAAAAAATAAATACAAATTATTTGATATAAAAAGAAAGTTTAATCAACAAATTAAAGTACTCCTGCACAGTAAAAAATCTGAAATACGATAAAAAGTAGCACTGTGGCAACCCTTTGCTGTTTATTTTGTTTGCTATTTGATTCACTGACCTTATTGCTATCAAAACTGTCTGAACTTTTTATTGAGCATCTTTCTTGTTAATTATAAAGTGTTAGCTATTATGTTTTTCGTTGGAATAACTTACTAGAATGTATCCTTTTGTTTTAAATTCTTTATTAATATTTTCATTCTTTTTCTTCTTATTTACAGTGCGGCATGCGCCATCCCACCACTGGCCTGAGTGAAGACGACCTAAGTCGTCTTACCAACGGTTCATCAAGTTCATCCTCTTCCTCATCATCTGCATCGACCACTCCTCCACATGATCAGCCAAACAATAATCATGGCCATCAAAAAACAACTACAACAACAAAATTTTGTTCCCCAGCATCATCTATCAATGGTGGTAATTCAGCACCATCATCAACAACAATCACAAAAGCTGAAATAAATGTATCTTCACCATTGAAGGTTATCAATTCAGATGCGTCATCAGCATCAGAAACACCAAATGAACAAGTTAATAACCTTAAAAATAATGCGCCCTCTGTTATATTTAATTCATCATACCTCCCGGAGTTTATTGATCCATTAGAATGGCAGAAGTCTCGTAAGCGTAAGGAAAGGCTCGATAGCACTTCATCGATAACGCAAGACCGTAAGTTGGTGCGTTCCAATAGCGAAGAAATAATTCCGCCAACAGAAGAAAATGGCGGCGACGAAGTTAATAATTTGAAGAAGGCCGATGGCGTAGAGATAGTAGTGCGTGAAGCCATACGGCGAGTGTCCTCGGAGGACTTTAAACGGTCCCCGAACTATGAGGACTATCAGGAGAGCTCTGTGCAAACGTTTGTCAGCGATGAAAATGATTCGTTGCTGGCCAATAAACCACACTCTGAGTTGTTTTTCTCTCCCGGTGCTAAGGATATAGCACGCAAGGCTCGTTTGGAAAGTAGCCCGTCACGTTCGAATCGTGTCTCGCCAAATCGTGAGATCCGGCCGAAGAATAACGGTGACGAATGTGAGCTGGAGCATGAGCGTAGGCGTTCAAGTGAACGTTTCTGCAAGTCGCGGGCACCACCCGGCCGCAAATCGGGTGTCATGAAAAAATCTGGAAAATTTCTGCCTACGAAGATGCGCGGTGATGAAAACACCTACAAATACGACCTGTCCGCCATGAAATACGAGCGCAGGGGCTTTGTCAGCAAAATTAAAGTTGAAGAACGCCTCCAGCGCAAGGAAGAGGCTGCCGACGGACAGCGCAATGATTACAACGACAATAACTTAATCGATTTTCACATTATTCGCAGCGAGTATGGCAATAACACTACCACAGCAACATCTCCATCTTTACCGCAGCCACAGCCACAGCCACAGCCACAGCAGCAACAAACACAACAACCAGAATCTAACATTTCAACAACAAAAACAACAGCTGAAGCACTGCCATGGGACTGTTCCATACCTGAGGATCAGACACCTGTACTGAGTCGTCGTTTTGCGGCTGTTCGTCATCCCGATTCAATTGACATTGCTGCTAAGCTGTCCAAGGTCATGCCTTACCCGCAACAATTTCATAAGTCACCCAATTCAATGATGGCCGACGATGATGCCATCGAACCAATAATAAACCCTTATTGGGCCCTAAATCACATGGATAACGCTAAGACCCGCGAAGTTATGCAGCAGGTTATTCCATCGATAATGTCATTTCAAACGCCCGAAGAGCGCTTGAAGCAAGTTAACAAGCGATTAGTGTCGCTCAAAAAGAAAGCCGTTCAACTGGAGGAGCAATTTGAGAAGAAAAATGGCTATCGGCCATCGCAGGCAGAGAAACTAAACGATAAGCATATTAAAAATATTTTAGCTGAAATAAGTAAGCTGAAGAAGGAGAAGCATGAGTTGAAGTCTGATCCAATGGCAGCTTTGGGACTGAAAGTCAGCGGAGGCATGGATGCTGGAAAGAAGCAGGAGAAGATCCAATTGACGCTGAATGAAATTGAACAGGTATATTTTCTATTTTGTAAAAAATGTTGTATGTTTTTCGATACAAAAGGCTCTCAAGCTGCAATTTGATTGTACTATTGTACATATTTGTCCGGCCCGGGATCTTAGCACCTCATATAGGATATTCGCAAGTATGACATATAGAAAGTCAGTAATTAGTCTAAAACTAGTTGCAGAAACTGGGCAGTTATAGGCTAACTTAAATCAGTGTCGTAGAAAATGTTGTAAAGTTTTTAGTTCAAAAACAAAATTAAAAACCAGGCCAAAACATATCGTTGTCTTATTTGTTAAAAAAAGGAATATATCAGTCTGAAATAAAAATAACTGAACCACAAAACAGAATATTTGAAAAGCTTTTTACTTTTTAAGAGTGAAATACTGAATTTAAAACAAAAAAATGGACAATGTCTGCGTCATAAGACTAAAACAAGTGGGTGTTACTATTTAGAACTCCAAAATTCCTGTCGCCTACATAAACAGAATATAAAATAAATGTCAATCAAATCTCTGTTTAAGTGCTGACAAGTATGCCAAACAAATCTACAAATATTTTTAGCTTGTATGCAAAAAGTAAACAAAAAAGTTGATTTTGCAAAAATGGCTAACTTATTAAAAAAAAAAAATATTTGTTGCTGTTTTCTAGATTTATATAAATCTAACAACAAACAAACCCAAAAATTTAAGTTAATGATGTAAGAAATATTTTGCTTAAAAATATTTATCCACGTGCCTGTCTCGCTTAAAAAATATACACAATTTTTTTTTCAGTCTTAAAAAAAATTAAATTTAAAATACAAAATGAAATTAGTATGTCTGATGTTTTCTAAAAATAAATTTTGTTTGTATTTGTACAAGTTTGTTTTTGTCTTGTTGTATTATTATTAAAATTTAGCGTGTCTTCACTCAATGAAACCATATAAGTAGCATTTTGAAAAACTAATTTTCTGAGTTCTGATACACAGACTGACATCAAAAAATCGTATGATCTTTTGGGAGACACATCATAAATCAGGAACTTTAATAGATGAGGAAGACTTTTTGTTTAAATTAATGTGCCTTTAGTTTTGACTTGGCTAAAATAAAAACCGCGTGATATTCTGTATTATGAATACAATTATGTACTCAAAATATTTTGTTTGTATTTTGGCAATAACAGACAATTTGTTTCAATTTTATTTTTGTTAAAAAAAAAGAGACTAATCGCACACGGAAATCATCGATTGCATTAGTTTAATATAAATTTGACATTTTGCATTATAATTTGTTAACGGTGCAAGTTGGCAGAACATATTTTTGGCAACCCTAGTGCTGTAAAGACCGAAATAATTATCTTTAAAATATTCTTTATGTTTTTCAAAATAATTGCATTATTTATTTTAATATTTATGTACCTGAAGAATAAGTAGGTACAAAAGTTTGTTTTGTAAACGCTAAGAGCCCTATTCATAGTAGTAAAACAACACCTGAACGTGTTTTAAGTCATAATAATTATTTATTATCAATAAATGTGTGACATCTGATGGCGGGCAGATAACTCGCCAAATTTCCGGTTTAAAGAACGGATAACTTCTTAACACACACACGCTTATTTTTCATAAGAACCGTTTCACACAAGCATAGTTGTCATAAATCAGTCTTTCATTGTGGGACATGTATCAGAGTACTTCTACGATTTGATCATAAAGACTGGAAAGTTAGATACGTTTATGAATAAGAAAAGTTATCAAATTGACAAAAACAAAATATTCACCAATTTGATTAAAACGCAACGATTTGGCTACAAGTGCCGCGTGGACACAGTGGCTCATATTGATTTTTTTTGGTTGTTAAAATCAAAACTCGTAAAAGAAGAAATATATCGTGATTTTTTTCGGTTATGAGTAAATCTTACAATTTGCTGGACAATATTTATAGGGCGTTTCAGAAATGTCTGCTAATATAGCCAAATACTTAACGTTAAAAACTCTCAAAAGTCCATAGCTTAAGTAATAAAAAGAAGTCTTAAAGTCAAATCAAGTTAAATCAAGCGACATAGTTGCGAATTAAAGTAAACAAACAAATGTGGAAAATGTCTTAACAGGGTGTCCAGTAAATAATGGATAACCTTGCAACCGGTTATAGCTGGCCTAAAGACCTTTCAGAAAAAAAAATATAAGAAAAATATTTTCCTTGTAGTTCTTAGGTTATGATGTTTTTCAAAAAAAAAAAAAAAAGTACGACATGCCTCAAATACTTGAACGTAACCACCACGGTTGAATGATTATTATTGTTTTTTTATTTTTATAATATTCTTGAATAATTGTACTAACAGATGTTATACCAAATTTGACACTTGCTGTTGCAGTTTTTTTATAATATTTTTTTTAATTTATTTTTTGTTACAAAAATCAGTTTTCTTTATTTTCACAAAAGTTTGACTATCTCTAAAACAAAAAAAAATGTATGAAAGCATAAGTGGCCAACTATTTTAAAAAGTTGTCTGTTTAATGTATTTTCTAAAATGGTACAAAACATGCGTGTATCTTTCAAAATAAGCCATCAAATTTGATATTAATCTACTAAAGGAGGTGATGTTCAAAAGGGTAGTTATGTGCATTCAAGAGGACACAAGCGTCCACAGGTTTTTCTCAAAATCCACCTCTGTCTACCAACTCCTACTCTCACCTCCACGTGGTGAACATCGGGTGTCTAGTACCTCAGCTGGAGACGGGGTTTAAATCCCCGTGGAAAGCTGTTGGGGACAGCCAACGAGAGAGGGGGGGGAGGAGTGTTCCCACTAAGGCACTTCTCCTTTCATCGAGGCGGCAGCGGACGAATTCTCTAGATGGAATCAACGGTGGCGTCTACAGTTCCAGTTAGGTTGAACTACTTAGTGAACACCTTATATGGGCTACTACGACATATTTGTAGCTCAGGCCTATAAGGAGCGGTTTATCCGGCTCCCTACCCTTGGAGTTATACGAAGGGTCTGGTCCTCCGGGTCGGGGGTTGTGCGTCGGGGTAACTTCCCTACCACGTAAAAAAAGTTGTTCCGAAACAACAACAAGCCTCGGATATGGATGATTTTAAAGTTGACGACCCCAGCAAACGAAACAAGGACAATGAATTTCGGATCTGCACGTGGAACGTCCTGTCCTTATACAGAACACGTGCAGCCGAACAATTAGTGGAGAACCTGGACAGGCTAAAGGCTGACGTAACAGCCATCCAGGAAGTGCGATGGGATGGAGAGGGCGTACGGAGACTGAAAACGTGTGACATCTACTACGGCGGGTGCTTGAAGGAACAGGGTCAGCGGCTCTTCGGTTGTGGTTTTGTGATAAGGGGAAGACTTAGGCAAGAAGTCTTGGGCTTCCGAAGTGTAAGCGAGCGCCTGGTCACAATCCGCATCAAAGGCAAATTTAAGAACATTTCGCTGATTTGTGTTCACGCCCCCCATGAAAGGAGAGAAGACTCAACCAAAGAAGCATTCTACGATCTCTTGGAGACAACGTATGATATGTGCCCGAAGTACGACGTGAAGATCATTCTTGGTGACTTCAACGCAAGATTCGGAAAGGAGGGCATCTTTGGTTCGATAGTCGGAGGACACAGCCTACACGACGAAACTTCCGGCAACGGACACAGGCTGGCAGACTTTGCGGCGGGGCGAAATGTCATCATCTCAAGCACCTACTTCCCACACCTCAATATACACAAGGGGACTTGGCGGTCGCGTGATCAAGTAACCGTCAACCAAATCGACCACGTTGCGATAGACGCGAGACATGCTTCCAGTATCTTGGACGTCCGAACGTTCCGAGGGGCCAACATTGACTCGGATCACTACCTGGTGGTAGCTAGACTACGTATGCGGATATCCATGACGCGACAACGCAGAGCAGATGCTGTGAAAAGATTCGATGTCGAAAAGCTTAAATCGCAAGAGACTGCCAGAACTTTTGCAGACCACGTAACTTTTAATCTCTCAGGAGGTCCGCTCAGCATCAAGTGCAGAGGAACAGTGGGAACACTGTCAACAAGCCATTAGAAGTGCCGCCTCTGATGTGCTGGGTTTCACTAGGCGAATACAACGAAACCCCTGGTTCGATGAGGAGTGCCGGCTAGCGCATGCAGCTAAGGACGAGGCCTACCAGGCAATGCTGCAGACTCGAACAAGAGCTGCTGAGAGAGTGGCCCGGGAGCTCTACGGGCTGAAACGAAAAGAGGAACGCCGACTTCTCAGGAGGAAAAAGAGAGAGCACGAGAAGCGGGCGGTAGAGTCTATTGAGGGTTGTAGCGGTAGGGGAGATGTTCGAAAATTTTATCAGAGGGTGAAGCGATCCACCCAAGGATTCAAGGCTAGAACGGAAGCCTGCCGAGATGAGAGTGGGAATATGGTAGTAGACACACAGTCAGTGCTGAGGATCTGGAAAGAACACTTCTCTAGACTGCTTAATGGCGAAGACAGCCAAGATGCCGCTAATAGGCAGAACGCTCCATTCAACTTGGACGATGATGGCCAAGAGTTCCGTCCACCCGACCTAACCGAAGTTCGGCTGGCGATATCCAAACTTAAGTCGTACAAGGCTGCAGGTGCGGATGGCTTACAAGCCGAACTATTTAAATCAGCGGGAGATGAATTGGCTAGGAGCATACACCAGCTCATCTGCAAAATTTGGTCGGAGGAAAGTATGCCCGATGAATGGAACCTCGGTATAGTGTGCCCCATCCATAAAAAGGGAGATGTTCTGAAATGTACCAACTACAGAGGAATTAGTCTCCTAAACGTCGCTTATAAAATCTTGTCGGCCATCCTGTGTGACCGCTTAAAACCTTTTGTCAACGATCTGATCGGCCCTTATCAGTGCGGTTTTAGGCCAGGCAAGTCAACCGTCGATCAAATGTTCACACTCCGACAGATTTTAGAAAAATCCCGGGAATTCCAGATCGATACACACCACCTTTTTATCGATTTTAAAGTCGCGTATGATAGCGTGAAAAGAGACGAATTATACAGAGCCATGTCGAGTCTCGGCATCCCTGCCAAACTCGTCCGCTTGTGCAGGATGACGATGGAGAAATCTCGCTGCTCCGTCAAAATTGGTAAGAACACCACCGATTCCTTTGATGTTGAGAAAGGATTGAGGCAAGGCGACGCGTTATCATGCAACCTATTCAACATCGTTCTTGAAGCCATTGTACGCAACGCACATGTCAACACCAGCGGTACAATCTATCAAAAGTCCGTTCAATTGCTTGCATATGCGGATGACATAGACATTGTCGGCAGAACGAAGCGAGCTGTGGCAGGGGCATTTGCGAGCATTGAATCGGAGGCGGCTAGAATGGGATTGGCGGTTAATGAGGACAAGACGAAGTATATGCTGTCATCGAGAGAGGAATCTCAACATCGTCGACTCGGGCAAAATATCACGATGGACAGATATAACTTCGAAGTTGTCAAGGACTTTGTCTACCTGGGCTCCACTATTACATCGCAGAATGACATCAGTGCAGAGATCAAGCGAAGAATTACTCTTGCCAACCGCTGTTTCTTCGGTCTAAGAAGGCATTTAAGTAGTAAGGCCCTCTCTCAGAGAACCAAGGAGACTTTATACAAAACCCTAATCATCCCGGTCCTGCTTTATGGGTCAGAAGCATGGACACTGAAAGATTCGGATAAAAATCTGCTAGGGTGCTTTGAGAGGAAGATTCTTCGTGTGATTTTCGGTCCGGTGTGTATCGAAGGAGTATGGAGGAGAAGATTCAACGACGAGCTATACGGGCTATACAGCGACGTTGACCTGGTCAAAAAGCTGAAAATACAGCGGCTTAGATGGCTGGGGCACGTGGAGCGTATGGACAGCAACGCACCTGCCCGACGAGTCTTCGAATCCAACCCCGATGGGGTACGCAGCAGAGGAAGAACCCGTAACAGGTGGCGCAATCAAGTGAATGACGACATCAAAGCACTCGGTGTGCGCAACTGGAAGCGGCTAGCTAGGGACAGAGCTGGCTGGAGGGGCTTGTTAGTTGAGGCCGAAGCCCATCCTGGGCTGTGAGCGCCATCAAAAGTAAAGTAAGTAAGTGTTGCAGTTTTTTTATAATATTTTTTTTAATTTATTTTTTGTTACAAAAATCAGTTTTCTTTATTTTCACAAAAGTTTGACTATCTCTAAAACAAAAAAAAATGTATGAAAGCATAAGTGGCCAACTATTTTAAAAAGTTGTCTGTTTAATGTATTTTCTAAAATGGTACAAAACATGCGTGTATCTTTCAAAATAAGCCATCAAATTTGATATTAATCTACTAAAGGAGCTTTTCTCAAATGTAAAAAAGATACAGTGAATAGCCAATTTTAATTAGTTTCTGTAAAAAAAAGGTGGAATGGTAAAAAGTATGACGCTTGGTGTAAGTCGACACTAGTTTGAGTCTGTGCGTACCACGGTCCTTTGTGTTGATGAGGAATATACCTGTAAGGAAAATTGCACTAAAAGCGAAATGAGAACAGGATTTCTGGTCTTCAAAAAGATGCCAAGGAAATGGTCTACAATAAGCCAATAGTATCCATTGCGGAACTACGTCGCAATGTTCAGGAAGCTGTTTTTAAAATGAATGACCGCCAATATGCGCGTTTTCTTTAATAAAATATGTAAAGTTACAAATGCTTGCAATAAGCAGTACTGATAGCGTGTAGAGATCTTCTGTTAAGAGATGCAGAGCATGCATCATGGTCAATGGACTACAATTATTGCGATTTAATTTTAATGATAAAAAATAAATATGTACATACCTAATTGTATTACTGTTTGTTTTATTAACTTTTAGTGCAATTTTTCTTACAGGTATACCTACCCCTCATGAACAGAAGCGAAGGGTCCGTGGTACGCACAAACTCAAACTAGGGTCGACTTACACCAAGCGTCATACTTTTTACCATTCCACCTATTATTTACTTTTAAGAAACTAATTAAAATTGGCTATTCACTGTTTCTTTTTTACATTTGAGAAAAGCTCCTTTAGTAGATTAATATCAAATTTGATGGCTTATTTTGAAAGATACACGCATGTTTTGTACCATTTTAGAAAATACATTAAACAGACAACTTTTTAAAATAGTTGGCCACTTATGGTTTCATACATTTTTTTTTATTTTACTTTTGTGAAAATTAAAAAAAAACTGATTTTTGTATCAAAAAATAAATTTAAAAAAATATTATAAAAAACTGCAACAGCAAGTGTAAAATTTGGTATAACATCTATTAGTACAATTATTCTAGAATATTATAAAAATACAAAAACAATAATAATCATTCAACCGTGGTGGTTATGTTCAAGAGTTTGAGGTATGTCGTACTTTTAATTTTTTTTTTTTTTTTTTGAAAAAAATCATAACCTAAAAACTACAAGGAAAATATTTTTTTTCTGAAATCCCTTAAGGCCAGCTATAACCGGTTGCAAGGTTATCCATTATTTACTGGACACCCTGTATAATACAAATATAGGTCTATTAAAAGTGTTTAGAGCGCAAACAAATTATTTCAACGATACATTTCAAGTCGAACATTTTTAAAATGTTTTTTTTTTCGGTGTATCACACATATTTTCTTTAAATTGTTGGCACATCATTTTGCTATAATATGTATATTTCGAGTTAAACAGTGGATAAGGAAATAAAAAGTCCGCGGTAATTTCTAATAAACTTATCATAATGTCTGGGGTGTATCGTGTTTTGAGATTTTTTGTCACTCTTGATCAAATTGGCTTAGCGAAGTTTTTGGTATAGGTACAAAGAAATGTCAATCATGTTGAATAGGTCTTCATTTTTCTTAATTCAACAACAAAAAAACTTTTAAGTGTTCTGATACCGCACCGGCCCACAGTGGTCCGTTCGTTGAATTCTGTGGACACAAAATTATTTCCCACGCTAATTCTTGACCGAAATTAATGAAATTTAATACACTTTATGTTTTGGGAACCTTCGAAATGGGGGCTTCATAATTAAGGTCAGAACATAGTTCGAAATATAAAAGAACTATGTCTAGGCCATATTTTTTGATAACATATTTTTATTGGAACAAACTTGTATATCCTAGTTCACATTCTGGCACATATCTTAAGACATTTCAAGCATAATATTTAACAAGATTCCTGACTTTGAAGGGACTTTCTTTGGCCTCAATTGTGAAGCTCCCATTTCGAATACAAAAAAATATAGCCAGTACCACTGAATTCTGCGTCCTCAAATCATTTATTGTACCAAATTTTATTAATTTCCGTCAATAATTTGCGTGGGAAAAGATTTTTGTTTACAGAATTCAACAACAGACCACTGTGCGGCCAGGAAAATTAAACAGACAGATTCAAATGAAACATTTTCAAAAACAAGATGCCATTCGAAAAAAAACATAACAGACATTATAACAATTAAAATATATAAAATCTTATAAGTTACAAATAAGCGATAACTCTTGAACTCATTCGGTATTTTCTAGCCAAAACCAACATTTAACGCTCCTTCCACACAATTTCTTAAGCCGTCAAAAAAATTACATTTTTATTAAGAGCGGTTTGTCGGATCACATATTGAAAAATATTTTTTCCCAAAAATGCTACATTACATACATATTCTATGACTTATGAATTTCTCGAAAACGGTGTTTCTGGCTTTGATTAGATTGTATGCAGATGCTTCTTGAAGCTTCTACCAAAACTTACAAACAAATATTTGTTTGAACTTATCAAAAAAAAGTCGTTATTATTTTTTGAATGTTCGATATTTTGGAAACGACTCGTAGATTTTTTTAAAGTTAAATATACTAAGATCAAAATAAAAAAAAAGTCAATCAAAATTTTATTTTATTAATTTAATTAAAAACAAAACACACTACATCAATTTTTTTAAATATGACACTGCTGTTTTGGTATCTAAATATATTTAAAAAGGTCGAAGCTATTTTAAAATTTTTAAAATTTTTTCAATCTTATTTTCAATAATATTCATTTTGTCTTCAATTTTTTGTGATTGGATTCTTTCATTATTTTCAATCATATTCATTTTGTCCTCAATGTTTTTTAATTGCAGTTTTTCGTTGCTTGTAGATTTAAATTTATTTCTTATAATATGTATTGCTTCTTCAACAATAGATAATTCCATTGATTTACTTTTTCCCATACACGAATCAACGATCTGAAGTATATTTTCTTCTTCGAAAAATCTGTACCATTTCCAATGGTTTGTGTTTTTATGATTATTCAGTTTCATACAAATTTTACATTCGCGGAGAAAAATTAAGTTATTTGTGAAATTTGTATTATTTAGTTCAACGTGAACAACCATTTTACAGGAGCAAAATGCTTTTGGTAAGTGTTTTCGATCTTTATCTCGATATTGAAGAAATATTTTAATATCGTGATTTTTTAAAAAATTTGCACGAAAAATTAATCCGCTAAGTACAGCTTGATTCCGTATGGCCTGCAATTTAAAAAAAAAGTCATTAGGACTTTTGTATTTGAAGTACATATGTATGGTTCAATCCAAACCATATTATGTAGGGGGATATGAGAGGCTTATTGAATTCATCTAATAACTCACCTGAATATCACTCACAGCTAGTCCATTGAGCAGGTTCATCAGAACAACGGCCATACAGATGACAATAAGCAAAAACAAAATGTAGCTGTAAATGTTTGTTTTAAATTCCAAACTATCCAGATCCAATTCTCCAGTGAACATTGCCACTGTCTTAACAAATGATGTTAAGATACTCGCAAACGTCTGATTCTCATTTCTGAAGAACACATAAAAACATGTTGCGAACGTAAAAAAAAATATCGAATACAATGAAAAGCTCTGAATAAAAGTCCTTAAAACCTCTTTAAGCATTAACATATGAGTTGAAATTGATAAAATTGGTAAATTCCCAACGAGGAGGCAGAACTCGGCTCCAATAAGTAGTATCGTGCACACAACAACAATTTCCTTATCATCGAATGTTTCCATTGTGATAGTCGATATTGAAAAGGTTATGAGAATAAGTTCCAAGTAGTTGCTTGGTTTTGTAAAATAATCATCTAGGGACGATAACTGCGTTATTTCTCGAAATATGAGATACATTATACCAAGAAATGAAGACCAACGTGTCAAATACACGAATAAATTAGTTGATTCATATTTTTGACACACAGCAATTACGTAGGCTACAATGGAAGTAAGATAAAAGAGGTAAAGGAACAAATTTACATACAGGAACCTTACTAATCGTTGAAATTTGATGGCCATAAAGCTTGTGATTAGTGGATGTTGAAGAAGATGTAAGTGATTTTTTGAATGTAAAATGGCTATTATGGCCTGCATTTCGTTGCAATTTGTACATTTAATGGGGGGCACAAGGTTTGTATAATCGAAAATTATTATTTTCTTTGATTCCGAATATACTTCGTTGACTGTGATACAACTATCGAAGCATTCTTCAATATCTTGCGGTTCCAATTCATGATTAGTATTGAAATATATTTGTTCTCCAATGTATGCTCCTCCTCTTAAAAGTCTTTTAATCGCTGTATTATTACCTTTCCGTAAAGCTTTCTTCAGCAGTGTGTCTGAAAGGTTATCATCCTCATTGATCTCATTCAAGTTAAACGGTTTCGCATGATAAAGAGCATCAAACCACATGCCAAATAAGCTTTCTTTTAAACGTAATATAAGGGTTGCTACGATAAATATTTTTTTGCTTAGATCTAAATTTTCGTGGGCTATAATTTTACGATAAATATCAAAGTTTTCCATACAACAAACAGCATCTATGAGTGTAAGATTTCCTGTTCGTCTATCAGTATTATTACGATATTTTTTGGGAGTGTATGTAATATCGGTTATCCTAGGTAAGATAGTCTCAAAGATGTCTGCATCGTTTGTTGTAGTATATAATGCTTTAACTAACAGTTCTATTTGAAAATTATTATAAGTTGCTAGTAACTTTGATGAGGTGTATTCCGTAAGAAATTCCCTTTTCTCCCCATTTGTTAAGTGATTTATCAATTTTATGAAGTGATCATTCTCTTCGGTGGTTAGTTTTTTAGGGTTTTGTAAGTCTTCTTCTTCTTCAGCGTTGTCAATTGGTACATGAGCATCAGGCATGTTTTTATTTGTTTAAAATTCTGAAAACAAGAAAAATAAAATTTGTTTTTGTTACCTAATTGATTAAATAAACTTAATTTCTTTGTTATTGCGGAGTGACTGAATATAATTCAATTAAAAGTTCAAATAACCACAATTCTAGAAGTGCGTTTCTTCCAGGTATGCCAGCATCTAACTGATGACCACACTATCATACGTAGGGGAAACGCATTTCTGGAGTTGAGATCACTTGTACTTTTATTTTAATTATATAATTTGTGTCAATTAGGTAATAACTCATAGTCGTTTCATTTGTGTTTGTATTTTTTGTGTAGGCATGTGAAATATAGATCAACTTAATTGTATATGAAAAATAATAAAACAAGAAAATAATACACTCATTACAAATTTTGAAAAAAACCTTACCGAGCTGTTAGAGATCTGAAATAAAACTAAAATCGGTGGGAATTATTTGTTAAATACAAATTCAAATATATGATATTTTAATAATTTGTGAGTCACCTTTTTAAAAAGAAAAGTAATATTACACATGGCTAACATATATTAGAAATATCTTCAAATGCATTCTTTTTTTGTATTACACAATGTTATTTATGACTAAAAAAACATGTACAAATGTATGAATCAGAAAAAGCATGGGTTTATTCCTCATGACGTGATTTTAATTGCATTAAAGCAAAACGTAAGTTCTATTCAAACATGATATGTTTTGCTCCTTCAAAAAGTAGACAAGCGAATCCAAAATTACTGTTATTAATAATTTGAGAGCTAAACTTAACTGTCAGCTTAGTTTCAATTTATGTTGAGTTATTTCAAAGCAATATGACTCGCACCATGTTCTAGTGTTTATAGAGCCCTTTATTTGAAACCCAAATTGTTGTGCATAATCGTCGATAATTTCTGTTATCTTAATTTCAAGCATTTTGCGTTTTCAATTGAAATATTTCTTTTTTGTTAAATACTTAACATGAACGTTAATTTGTTAAGTTTCTACGTCACAATAATTCGTTATAGAAATTTCAAGCACATACACGTCTGTGCATCAGAATTATCATTAGGAAATAACTCTTAGCTGTGAACCCATGGAAAATGCTGATTCAACATATTGCTTCTTTTTGTATTTACTTTATCACAAATATTGACAGACAAGACATTCACTCGAAAGTGGAACTCCATTTTCAATAATAATTAAAAGTTCTTGCAAAAATATTTCGTGTGAATATGCAACACAGAGCCGCCTTTTCTTATTTTGTTTTCTTTTTGTTCTTCAAAAGATTCTTCTAAAAAATTATAAAACCAAATGCTAATAAGGTTTTTTTGTTTTTATTTTTCAGAATTTAGCTGACAAGCGAGAAGATGGCAACCGTTCAGAAACTTTAGACGAACTAACACCCGATCAGCTAGTTCAGGAAAAAACTGCTGTCCAGCATGGACTGCTCTATTACGAGTCTCTGTATGGTCGTCCTTCTACGAAAGAAGAACGTGATGCAGCTCGCCCTCTCTATGACCGCTATAGAATACTTAAAAGAATGGTATCACGGAGTGTAACTCTGTCGGGAAACACCACAGGAGCACCCGAACTTCCAACAATTCTTGAACATGAGGCCATGGTTTTCGAAGCAGCTCCTTATCCACACTCCTCCAACAGTACCGATAGCACCACTAGTCCAAGTGAATCGTCTGGCCTTGTTGTTTCCGAAAGCAATAGTTCAGCAGCATCAACAGACTCAACTCCGGATACCAAAACAGTTGGAGATGAAATACAACAGCAAACACCCCAACACAAACGCAACCAACATGAATCTCTGTTTGGCGAAAATATCCATCAACTTTCTATTGACAAATTATGGGAACATTTGGATAAAGCCCGTGAAGAGAAAAAGCTCCTAAAGCGCACTCTACGGGAATATGAAACGGTATTCGAGGAACAAAATGGTCGTAAAATGTTGAAAAATGACAGAAAGTCTATCGAAGACACCTATGCTCAGTACAAAGAGGCAAAAGCAAAAGCTCGTCTCTTGCAAGCTCTTATCAAGAAACATATCTCGCGTTGAGATGGAGCTTTAACGAAAAAATACTTTGTTTCAATGTTTGTGTTTCAAATATTATTTTAAACAAGACAATGGACTTGTGGGAAAAGTACCTACTTAAATAGTTTAAAAAGTGAATTTTGTATTATTTTTACATTTTAAATATTTTTTTTTTAAACTATTCTCATCAATTATAATAATTGAGTTGGGTTACAATGGGAGAACGTGCTCCTCCCGCCATATTTTTTGAGTGGACAAATTTAAGTGTTTTGTAGTACATCTGTATTGCTAAAGTTAACATAATTTACAAATAATGAACTTTGGATTTGAAAAAAAAAAAAAAAATATCCTTAAAGTCTAATTACGACCAGTATTTTGTTTTTAAGCTTATTTTTTGTTGCTAGTTTTTTTTTTATAATACCTTAAAGAATATTGTCAAAAAAATAAAATAAAAATGGTTTCCGGTTCATAACACTGAGCCTTACAGTTGAGTATGTTAAGTGTTTTTTTTTTTGTCGAACTGTTAAGAAAAACATTTTTATGTTTGAGAACATTGAAAGCACACCATATTAATTTATTTCTCATTTAAACATTCATCTCAAATATTTGTATCTTACACATAAAATATTTACAAAAGAAAAAAAAAACATACATATATAAAGATATAAAATATATATGTATACACAAAAAATATATATGTATATTGATCTGTGATAGTTACTATTTTATTTATTATTTCTTTGATTTATGTATTTTTATATGTTTTTGTGTATTTTTATTGGCAATGTAATATTTATATATACAAACAAACAAACAAAAATTGTCCAAAAGAATAATGTGTAATATTTGTATTATGTTTAAAAATTTTAATTTTAATTTTAGTTTTATGTAAAAAGTATGTACCTTTAATTTTTAAAATATATAAGAAAAAACAAAAAAAAAAAAATAGATATGTCTAACATGTAATAAATAGAAGATATATTTGTTAATCGAATCAATAAAATTTGACAATGTTAAAGTAATTAACTATTTTAAAGTTTAAATTTAATTTTTTTTCTTATAAAGTTTTAAGTTTTTATGTAGATACAACGGAATGTACTGTAAATTTACAATGTCTGGGGATTATTTAATTATTATGGGAAGTAATTTTTATTTCGAACATTGAATTGTTTACGAATGATTGTGACAAAATGTGACTAGAGACGGCTGGAAATTGAAAATTTTTTGAGTCACTTTTATGTGTATTCGCTTTTATGGTTGAAATTACGTAACGAATTGTTTCGCTTGTACTATATTTTCTTTCTTGTTACTTTTCGAAAATGCTTGCGTTCTCGTACATATGAACGTATGCGACATGAATCTTTTGAACTAGATTTGTTAAAAACTTAGTTAATGGTTTTATTGAAAATAAGCATCGCTTTTAATCTTGAGACACTCTTCCTAAGTTGAATATGTGGGTTTGTTGAAGTATTTTAAATCAATTTAACGATTGAATTAATATTTCCATGCTCTGCATATAACTTCTAAAGTACAGCAAAGTAAATGGAAGTGGATGTTTACTTTCAACAGAGATCTGGCATTAGTTAGACAAAAACCCGTTTCTTACTTATAGATTATACCTTCTGAAAGAAAAGAAAAGTAGGAAAATTTGAAAATGTTTGTTTGTATTGAGTTTTAAAGGAAATTTAGGATAAATCTAATAAAGATAATAACGAATCGGTTCCCTATTTTCGACCTAATTCGATGCTTGATATTGTTCGAGTTTTGAAGAAAGTGATGGCTCAAAAGCCATCATGTAAAAGCTTTAGGTTCTAGGTGCACGAATTTAAACAAATACCCACGAATAATAAAAATCACAACTGTTTACAAGAGTCGGTAAACATCGACTGAAATTTGCGTCTTTTGTTCTGAGCCGATTGTCATAACTGGGAGGAACTCATTTCTGTACAGCATTTAATTTCGATTTCATTTTCTGCAAATAATTCTGCATTTGGAGAAGAAGATATTGATATTAACTCTCACCAATCGCATCAAATTTGCATAAATGTGTATTTGTATTTGTACATTTATTAACCATGTGATGGTCTCATTCAAAACGATAGTATTGGCGAGAGATATTGGTTAGTAAATATTTAAACAAAAATCGTAATACCACTTATCCTTAAAAATCACACTTCTGATCTGACTTATTTTCCTTCGTTATTGAAAACTGGCCGCAAAAAGAATCAAATATTGCAGGTCTTGCGATATATCACACAATCTGGCAAGCCTGCCAACAACACCCGATGGACAATGTAACATTTCTCAAGATTGGTATACCATAGTACAAGCTTGAAGATGTTGTAGAGGGTAATCATTTCATATAGTGGAATGAGAAAGCATAATAATACCTAACTATTTTCTTATTTAAAAACAGTTTACATTGAAATAATTTTAGATACTTTTTAATGAGTGCCATACTAAAACAATATTCTTAATAATATCCAGCCGCACATGCTTTTAACAGTGACAGTTTATGCCATAAGCCAGTTCAGGTTCCTGAGATGGAAGAAATGTGAACATACTCGTAAATGCCTTCGGAAAATTCCTCAATCTTAATGTCAAAAAAGCTGAGACTGTTTCTTTTTGAAACAGCACTCTGGCTTAATGAAGAATATTGTGTTGTGAAGAAAATATTCAAAGGAAAATAAATAGAGACAGTTTTAAAATAATGGGTGGGCATTTAAATCGGTTGCTAAACGCTTCCAGTTTTCCTTGCGCCCACAGTTTTTAAAAATTCCTTTGAGAAATACTGGTGGGAGGAAAACATAAAATCAATAAGAACTCTGTTCCATTTTCATAGATGATTTAATTAATCAACAAAAATACCATCTGATTTTTAATGTTTGTATTTTGTGAAATTTTTTTTAATAAAAATTTATATTTTTTTAACAAAAACTTTCTATGTAGATTTTTGAAAAACCTATCTGCTTAGTTATTAGATATCGAGTGAAATTTCTGAAATTCGAAAGTAATTTAATTAGCAAAGAGCATAGAGTTACCAGATACGAAATTTCCGATTTTAGAACAAATGTATCTGAACTAAATCAACGGGACTAGCAAAATGCTTAATTTCTCCTTTCTGGAGTGAGATAAATCTTATTTACGTCCATTGGTTTGGTCTTCTCATCAGAGGTTCTTCTTTTTTGTATTACTGGTCGGGACTATTGTCATGTACCATATGGGACATTCATTATTTTTTTGGACGGAGTGAATCTGGACAATAACGGTTTAAGAACAATGACCCTATACCTCTAGGGCCTACGTTTATTTCTACATATCTGATTTAGAAATATAAATAGGAGAACTACATTTTATTTACATTTGTCGTTTTAATTGCATTTGAAAATATCATAGTTTTGTTCTGTCTACTTTTTTTTTTAACGTTTGCAATAATTAAACAACTAACAGTGTATATGCTCGATACAAAAATATTTATATAAATATTTAAATATTTAATTTATTTATGGTAACTGGCGCAATAATTCTAAAAAACTAAAGAGCTTGAGGACGGAGAACATGAAATAAATATTTTTAGTAACAAAATTTGCTAAAATTTCTTACTTCTATTTCATGAATCTACCATTTGTCAAACGGTTTTGGAGAAGGTAATGAAATTATTTTATTATTACTAAAAAATTTAATCCTTGAATTTTCATAATTCAAAATAATTTATTGAATCTAATAGAAATTTACAGTCATATCTGAAGGTTTACGTTCTTATTTTCGTTAAGGTACCTACTTAAAACAATTTTTGTTTTTGACTATCGCTATAGATTTGTATGTGAAGAGATAATTATTATAATTTAAAAAAAAATATTTTTTTTAAAAACCCACTCAAAGCAAACAATTTATTAAAATTCTGTTAAATAGACTAAGTACGCAATTAAATGGCAATACAGCATAACAATGTAAATCATTCTAAAATGTATAAACACTGCACCACACACAAACAAAAATACACACAAAGAAACGAATTAATAAAATATATCATGAATAAATACAAATAAAGCCATATTAAAAAAATTAAAAAAATAAATAATAGATTCCTATATTGTTTTTTAAGTGTTTGTTTTTGCATATCCACGAATGTGTAAATGTCATCCTTATACCGCATTTCAAGGATATTATATACTAGTCTGAACTAAAATTGATTTTTTTTTGTTTTTTAATGTTTTCTACAAAAAATAAAAAATAAACTAAAATTGAACTATCCGTTCCTTACACTTAAAATATATTCAAAAATTAACACTTTATAGTATAGATTTGTTTAACTTTTTTATTTTAACATGCAATAATTTGATATTTAAACAAAAAGTAACATTCTACGTGCTCCATCGTCATTGATGTAAAAATATGAATTTTTCATAAATTTAAAGACAAAATAAACAAAGCTAACATTAATGTAATAGAAACAAATATATACAAACAAAAAAATAAACTTAAATATTATGTCATAAATTAAGAACTAATAATACAAGAAAAAAAGATTGTAAACGATTCGATGTTCTTTTTCAAAAGAAAAAAACAAAATTATCTGACTGATTTGTCTATTTCGATTAAAAAAATAAAAAGAGAAGTCTTTTCTAGATCTTTATTAGCAAACAAAAAGAAAAAAAAAAAAACAAAACTATTTCATAAAACCTATATATATATATTTGGTAAGATAAATTTTTGTAAATGAATTGGTAATTTAATATTTGAATTTGAATTTTGTTAAACAAAGATATACCTATAGGTACTTAAACATAATTTTATGTAAACATATTTGTGCATTTGTTCATTCGAACAAGTGTTATAAAAGAAATGTTTAAAATAATAATTTGTTGTATGCTTGATTAATTATATTGAGATTATAACAAAAAAAAAAAAAAACTGTTGAATAATTTTTAAATTAATTTATACTTATATGGAAATCAAGATTTGAAAACAAATAAAACTTAAAAACAAAAAGTATTGGATATTAGAAATCTATATATACAAATCTACATATAGATGCAAAATAGAAAAAAAAAAAACAAGAAAACAAATATTATACAAATACCTACTGTATGTATATTTATGTAAGAAGAATATCTATTATATTCATTAAAAAAAAAAGAAAAATGAAAATAAACAAATACAAATACAAATAAATTGATTAAATATGTATACTTAACAGCAAAATATTATCAATGCATTTTTATTTTAAATACCGTGGAAAATAATCAAAATACCTACGCGAATAAGCTTTAAAATGGCAACTAATGCTTACAATTCCAGTAAGTTTTCTCATTTGCATCAAATATTTAAGGGATAGCGATGTTCTTTTCAGGATAATTCCTTAATTCGGAGTTTCGGACCTTAAGTACAGCAAATAGTTTGATTCATAGCAAACTTCTGAACCAATTGATAGTACATGGTGTCCGCTAAACTAGAAAGTCAGGGAACAAAATTTGGTCAGGGAGTTCGGGAAGCGGTCAGGGAAAATTTTTATCCATATCAATTTTTAAAAATTCACTGAACTCCTTTTTCATTTTTTCTCATAAGAATCTTTTTTCTGATCGAACATTTCGTTTTAATTACATCTCTATTTAAAATAATTCATTTCGTATCTTTTGCCATACCTGTGAATATGTCAAAAAAAATGAGTGAATCGCAACTAAATGCACTATGTGTTATTTCGTACAGTAATGGCAGCGATCGGAAACGTATGTAGAGCTATCCAGATAGGTTCGTGTTGTTGGGATCCCGTGTGAAAAACAGCTGATGACAAAACAGCTTTTGTTGGATAGCTATCCATGCTATCTGAAATATTTTGGTAGATATTATGTACGCTTCTATCCCCAAGCGAAATGTCAAAAAGAACCAATCCGTTCGAAAACCTACATGGATACAAACCTATCTTAAGATCGACTTACAATGTGACGAAAAAAAAATAGTTATTTCAGCTCCCGTGTTTAGGAAAATTACACCATGAAATAAGAATTTTGTGGACTAAAATTATAGGCAATTGCTTACTGCTCCATTTGAGTTCGGAACATTCTAATTCCATGGTGTAGTTTTCCTAAACACGGAAGCTTATTATAGGCAATTGCTTACTGCTCCATTTGAGTTCGGAACATTCTAATTCCATGGTGTAGTTTTCCTAAACACGGAAGCTTAAATATTTATTTTTTCTTTATAAATAAGGGGGATAGTTTATAATATTTAAGTTATAATAACATAATATTTTAATAATAAAAGTAATTTCAGTTTGATTTTTTCATTATTTTCAACGCACACTGCTCAGCAAGAAGAAAAAGAATAAATAATTTAATGCTACCAAAAAACTCGTCGTCAAGAAACTCGTTGCATTGGGAAACGATTTTATAACTAGAAAAAAATGACAGCGAATAGAGTCACGCTCTCGTCGCGTTTACTCGTTCCATTGTGAATCGACCTTTAGATAGCGGCCAATAAGAGGCAAAAAATAAAAAAACTTAACTGTTAAAGGACAATGCGCAAAAATGTATGGAGCGTCGGCCCAGTACCAATAAAACGGCCTTAATTATCCGTTAACCGTTTGTCCAAATTCGCTGTGTGTTATTTAATTTTGAATAAAATGAGTTTTTGGGTCACAATTATTTTTTTCCATAGTTTTTTTTAAATATTTTGTGTATTTTTCGCTCGATTTAAGCCATTTTTTTGATTTGAATTCTTTAGACCCAGATTTTTAAAATTATGTTGACGCCAACCATCAATTTTATGCAAGAAGCATTTTTTGGAGTATTTAATTTGTAAAAAATACAAATATTGGCTTTTAAATAATAGTTTTTGTGTCAAAATCATCTCTTGAAAACAACAAACAAACATCAATTTGTATCTCATTTAACGTAATAAAAATGGGTATTATTTTCAAGGTTTTAAATTGCAATTCGTAAAAATTGGACAAAACATTCCACAATACCACCCACAAACCACCCTTATATATACTATTAGGGGTTCAATTTTTTTTTACTTATTCCTTATTTAGTAACGAAGAAAATGATTGTACTTTTTTTACGAAATGATTCCTAAATAGATCAAACAAAAAAATATTAACAAAGAACAGAATATTTTTTTTCCTTTTTATGGTATTAAAATATTTTTATCTCAGTCAGTTTTGTACCGATTTTAAGTGTCTTTGTGGTTTTTCATAGAAGAATAACATTTCAGAAAAACAAACAATTTTTGCTCAAGCTACAAAATCAAGTACAAGTTTAACAGTTTATCTAAAATAACGATAATGAAAACGAAGATTTAGTGCAAACATGTTTTTTTTGTCTACTCGTTCAAAAACGACCACCTGGCTTTAATTTTGGACTATTAAGTAATTTTTGTGTAAAACAAGGACGTGGATTTGTAATTTTTGTATATGATAAAAAAGAGACTAACTTAAAAGTAACTTAAAATAGGTAAGAAACTGACTGAGTTAAAAATCTTTTAGAAGGTACCAAACGAACAAAATATTAAATTTTTTGTTTATATATTTTTTTTAATATTTTGTGCCCGTCAGCCTGTTATAAATGTAATACCAATTTTTTCGTGACTAAATATTGAATAAGCTAAAAATGTTTCAACCCCTTATAAAAATATATAATGGTGGTTTTGAGGGTCGTTTTATCTTACTTTTACGAATTGCACAAGATTTAAAACGATACCTATTTTTATCCTGATAAATGAGGTAAAAATTGATATTTTTTGATTTTTTCCCGATATGGGTATGACACCAAAAATATTATTTAAAAACTAATATTTTTTTTTACAACAAATGCTCCAAAAACTGCTTTTTGCATAAAGTTGATGCTTGCTACCCCTAAAATTAACTTTAAAAGTTCAGGTAGGTATTCTATCATGGGTTCAAGGAACTTAATTCCAAAAATGGCATAAATCGAGCGAAAAATACAGAAAATATTAAAGAAAACCTAAGGAAAAAGGAATTGTTACCCTAAAACTCATTTTAATCAAAATTAAATAACTTTTGTCACACAGCGAATTTGAACAAACGGTTAACGGATAGGGAATGCATAAACAAATACCTTTTATATGATATGAAGGCCGTTCTTATTGGTGCTGGGCCAATTTGCCCATTGTCCTTTGACTGTGAGGTTCAACCAACGCGTTCAAGTTTATATTTCAAGTACGATAATTTCATTTTCCTTATTTCTTCATACTGTTTCTGCATACCTGAATTAATATATTTTGATTTATTTAAAGAAAATAGACTGCTATATTTTAACATCGCAACGATATATGCATATGATTTAAAAGCAATTCATTTAAATGGTCATTCATTACTATGAACTACATTGCATATGTATAGTCGTCCCTTTTGTTAAGCAAAAGAATTTTTTTTTAAATTCATGCAGTTATTATTTTTCACTTTAAATGCAATCCGTTATGTATACCTTCAGATAGATCTTTGAAAAATACAAGGTGAATTCTTTTTGCCTAAGGTTTAATTAACTTCATTCAAACGCGTACCATTTCTACCACTTTGTGCAATATTTGTGCAATATTAATATGTACCTACTCATGAAAAAAATTGTTTTGATTTTTTGGTCAGGGAAAATTTTTGAAATTGGTCAGGGAAATTTATTTTGAAAAATAGTGGACATCATGTAGTATGTATCAATTTGTTTGGTTCTAGCAACAGTTTTTTTTAAGTGTTCTAGAATTGCAAAGCTTTACTTTTTTTTTTTTAAACTGAAAGATATTTTTTTGAAAATCTTTAAAAAAAAATACACGCGCAAAATTTACCTACCTACCGTTTTTGAGAAAAGGAAAAATCAATATAGGTTCTGTTGGAGGTATCATTAAAACCCATTTTTGGGAATTAAAAAAATGAGGAAAGGTAGCATATACGATATCTAAAGTAGATAACGGGGTACCTAGCCAGTAACTTAATAAAATCTTTTTTAGTTTATAAAATCGAGCGTTCCTAATTACGCTCGTTCAATTGTTTCCGATTCTGTTAAACTAAATTATGAACTGCCTATAGTCAATTGTAATGATTTAACTTGAATGTTTCAAGTTTTTTTTTTGGAAAAATTAGATTTTTTAAGAGGTTTTGGTCCTAAGAACATGAAAATTATAGATGTTGCTGTAGGTGACTGGCTAATTGGGAAATTTAGAATTTCAGTCAATCAAGCCTAATCATCAATTCAATTTAAATTAAATTTCCATATAAGCTCCTAACGATTTCTCCATAATCTTTGATAAATGAAATAAAAATCCTAAAGCCCACATCAGGATTTTCATTTATTATTGAAGGAAGGAAGGTCACGCAAAAAGGGAAATATTCATAATCTTTTATAGTTAGGAAGAAATTAATTAATAAAAAATGTATTGGGTAAAACAAACAAAGCTCTAGGACATGTTTGTTTCATAAAATCGACATTGTTTTTGTGATTTCTTATCAATTCAAACATTTTGGAAAAGCCAGTTACTATCTTGTTGGGTGCTTCAAAAAGAAAAAGACCATAGAAGAAATATAAATCAAACGGTTAAATTACACCCACTGTTTTCAGTTATTAAAATTTTCTCGAAAACGGCTCTTAAATGATTTTAATTAAATTTTTTTCGCTTGCGTTGTGGTTGCTGGCGGAAAACTGTTGTTGTTTTTGTTTGAGAAAATAATGTTGAGTTTTAAAATTACTTCAAAAAAGATTCTAGTAACACTGACTATTTTTTGTTAACAATATTATCACTTTTTTGTAACTATTACCGTACATCTTTAAGCTCTAGTCAAGTTATAACTTTGAAGCACAAGAACAGGTTCATGCGATTTAACTGTACATTTTCTATACAAGAATGCAAAAGTCTCTGTGTGCAATTCTTCAACATTCAACATTTTCAAAGCGCCTTCCTGCGCTCATGCCCATGTTGCGCTTATAGTTAATCCACTAATGCAGTTACATTACCGTAGAGGAAAGTACTCAATTTAGAAACTATAAAGACGATGGTCATGTCAGATGGTCCAAGCCAGTTGTATATAGGGTGATTGGTATAAGGTGCACCAAAATGCTGTAACGAGTAGGTTGGGTTAAGACAAAAAAAGATCGTACGGTAGGGGTGGTCTATTTCACTACGTTTAGGCGGGAGGGGCAATTTTTCAAAAAATTGCCTTAAAACAGAAAACAAAATTATTGAAAAACAACGGTAAAACTTGCAATGCCCTGTCATACCTTTTTAGAATGCCAGAAATCTCTTCTCTAATTTTCATGTTTAACTAAGTTGAGCTTGTGAATAGTTTTTAAAAAAATTAATTTTCAAACTCGAAATTTTGAAAATAAAAATTTTTTGTAAAAATTCCAAACTAATTTTTTTCAAAACTTTTACAATTTTTGTTTTCAAAACTCAATGCTCTTATTACTTTTTAGTCAAACACTGAAAAGCGCATGGATCTAGGACTTTTACTTGAATGAAACAACTTTCTCATAAAACTAAGAATAATCCGGCTAAATGATGATTTCAGCAACCAGCTGATTATCATCAACCTCGTTTTTACTTGCGATATATATACGTAGTATAGGGTAAGTTTGGGATCCGTGCAAAAAAAATCGAGATAGTAATTTTCCCTTACATTACGATAATAGAGAATCCGAAAAAAGTGAGAAATTGATTTTTTTTAGCTTAAATAATAACGGTACCTGCCTTACAACCAATTTACAAAAATCGTTTTATTCCAAAAACGGCTCTAGTAATTAAAAAAAAAAAAAAAATACGAGGTTCAATTATTACTATAACAACATTTTTAGTGGAAAAAAATATTTATAACAGTTATTAACGGTACCTGTCATAGAACCGATTTTTGGTTTTCCGATTGCTCGTTAGGGGCTACATCGATTTCAACCAAATTTTTTTTTAATGTAAGAAGTCCTCTAAAGTTTTAACAATTTTGAATATACAGTTTTAAAAAAAAATATTTTTGGATTTTTAACAAAATATTGAATTTTTTTTTTTTCAAAATTCAATATCTTGAAAACGGGTGAATGATTTTTTTTTAATTTTTTGAAAAGATGTATTTTATTAAATACTAAAAGTTGGCATACCAAATTTTATTTTTTTAAATTTTCATGAATTTTTGTATATAAGAAAATTCTTAAAAAAAACACCACTCTATCGAGTTTTGAATTTTTTTTTTTTATAAATTCAAATTTATCAACCAAATCAGATGGCATACTTTTTTTTTAGCTCTATCTGTTTTAGCTATTAAAAAAGAAATTTATAGTAATTTTCATTAATAATTTATATTTTAAATTGTTTTTAAAACTTTTTTAATGATATCATAATGTTATGGAACCACTACATATGCACATTGTCCATTCAAAGCTACGTTGAAGTTGTTAGCTACGAGAGCAAGTTTGTGCGATCCAGTCGTGCCCATTTTTTCTTGTTTTTACTAAGATGCTGGTTTCTTTATTTTTGAATATCTTGAAAATTAAAAGTCCTTCAAACATACGGTTTTCAGTGTATGACTTAAAATTGACAAGAGCATGGTCAGATTTTCTAAATTAAACTTATCTTTAAAAGCTCATGACGAATGAGATTAAAGCGAACTTTGTTTGCTTTTACTTTACGTACAAAATAATGCTTTGAGCATGAATAATAGTAATTTAGTTTAATTGAATTTATTTCTACAAATGAGCTTTTTGGAAACAAAAATTACAATTTTTACAATGGGAACAAAAAAAAGAACTAGACAAAAATGTTGGTATTTTTTGAAGATTTCTCATATTCATAAAGAGGGTTCCCAAAAGTAATTAAACAAAACTTTTAACTTGAAGTCCTTTCTGAACATCTTTTGCTTGGATTAATGACGGGGTTGATAATAATTTCAACCATTACAAAAGGTCCAGGACCATACAAAATCAAATGCATGTCTCATTGGTCCACTGTGGCGTATACGTACTATTTTTATTTATTTGTTTTTTAATTTGTATAACTTTTTGTAAGCTTTGAACAACAACTCCAAATTCAGTTTTTTTTTTAATCATTACAAATAGTAGGTAGTAGCAGAAAAATAGTTCTGTATTTTAATGTTCATTTTGTATTAAAAAATAATCGTTTTGTTAATGTAAAAATATGCGCTCTTCTTATATGTTCGAAACGATTTTGTTCATATAGAATTTTTTTCTTAGAGAATTTTATGTAAACAGAATTTTAAATTTAAAAAATTTGAAATAAAGTACTTTAAAAACAGATTTTTTACCGTAAGACGACCGAAAACACAAACCAAAACAGATTTGCTTTTAAGTGATTCAGTTTTATTTTCGCACAAATACTACGATTCTTTTGACTACAAGAACTTGTTTGGACGGATATTTTTGGAAATAACACAAAATCATCGTTGATTCATAAATAACCCAAGTGAATTTTTGATTCACTTCTGATGAATATGCACGAGTACTCTCTCAAAGAATTCTTCTATATTGTACCTTACTTACTTACTTACTTACTTACTTAGGTCCTCGGACCTATTACGTCCGTGATGTTTCCCTTACGGGACATAGGGCCTCCACTACACCTACGCGCCATCGTGTACGATTTCTTGAAATATATTTCAGCTCTCTCCAACTTTTCCCCAGTCGTGCCGATTCCTGTTCGACCGTTCTTCGCCATGTACTTCTAGGCCGGCCCACTTGTCTTCCCTCCTGTGTGAGCGGGTTCCACTGCATTGCTTGAGATGCAATGCACCGATCGCCTTTTCGAAGCGTATGGCCAATCCACTGCCACTTTCTTCTTCGTATAATGGAGTCTATGGGCTCCTGACCCGTTCTCGCATGAAGTTCGGCATTGGAGATACGGTTGGGCCAGAAAATCCTCAAGATGTTTCGTAGACATCTATTAACGAAGGTTTGCAGCTTCCTAGTGACAATTTCAGTGACTTTCCAAGTGCTGCAGCCGTAAAGCAGAACGGATTCAACATTGGAGCGGAACAGTCGTAGCTTGGTCTTTAAGCTAAAAGAGTTGTTTCTCCATATTTTGGACAGCATTCCGAACGCAGCCTTTGCTTTTCTGATTCGGCTGTTTACGTCCAGTTCAGTTCCGCCACCCGTAGAGATAATACTCCCAAGATATTGGAAATCCTCTACCATCTCTACCGGTTGTCCAGAAATATTTACTTGGATTGATGAGGAAGTTCCAAGGCTGATCCTTTTAGTTTTTGCCGAGTTGATCTTAAGCCCTACGATTTCTGCTTCTCTCTCCACCCTTGTTGTCATTTGATGGAGATCCATGATCCTATGAGAGAGTAAGCATACGTCGTCCGCGTAGTCCAGATGTTTGAGGTGAGATTGCAGAGTCCACTGAATTCCTCCATTTCCATTTGACAAAGCTGCGTGCAGTACGTCACTTATCACCAACAGGAACAGTATTGGTGACAGTATACAGCCTTGCCTAACTCCACTTTGGATTTCAAACTCCTCTGACAGCCTACCTTTGTGCAAAACGTGACACCTGGATCCATCATATGTAGCCTTGATAATAGCAATCAATTTATCTGGGATGCCCCTCCTGTGCAAAGCAAGCCAAATAAATTCTCTATTGACACTGTCGAACGCCTTTTCAAAATCGATGAACAGCAGGTGAAGTGGTGATCGATATTCAACGCACTGTTCGATGATGATCCTCAAGGTGTTGATATGATCAACACAGGAAGATCCAGTGCGGAAACCTGCTTGTTCGGCGTCGAGTGTGTCTTCGAGGTGGTCTTTAATTCGGTCCAATATTATCCTTGCTATTATCTTGGCTACTGCAGGCAGAACGCATATTCCTCTCCAGTTTTCGCACTGTGTGAGATCTCCTTTCTTTGGGAGCTTGACAATCATTCCTTTTTTCCACTCTTCAGGAAAGCTCACTGCTTCCCAAGCTCTCTTAATAAGTGGGTGCAGTAGCTCGCTCGATGTCGTTGGGGCTGCTCCTAAGAGCTCTGCAGGAATACCGTCAAGTCCAACCGCTTTGTTGTTCTTCAGTGCTTTGATGGCGGTGATAATTTCTTCTTTACTGGGGGGTACGGTGCGTATTCGGGAAATTGTTACTTCGGGTAGCTCAGTGGGAATAGGGTTCACTTCACTTGCGAAAACGCGGTTTAAAACTGCAGAAAAGTGTTCCCTCCACCTTATGAGCTGGTCCTCATCCGAAATTAGCAGGGATCCGTTTGTGTCTTTAACCAGGTGTTGTTTAGAGCTCTGGACACCAGTGAGCTCTTTGGTAATTCTGTAGACGGTCCTACTGTCACACCTACTAGCGGCTTCTTCTGCTTCTGTAGCCAATGCGTTGATGTAGCTACGCTTATCACGTCGCACACTACGGTGAACTTCCCTCATCTTCATGCGGTACGTAGACTCAAGCTCGTTTCTCCCTGCTGCTGGGGTAGCTGCGATGCGAGCTTTAAGGTGTTTCCTTTCTTCGATCCTTGCCCAAGTTTCGTCGGAAAGCCAAGCACTATTTCTTCCTTGCGCCCGGCCGACTATACTTTCAGCACTGGATATGAACACATTTTTCACAGCACACCAATGATTTTCGATGGATGTGGTTTCCGTGCTGCTGATTGCGTTCAATCCTTGTGAAAGGTGGTCCCCTAGTTGTTGGCGCACTGCAGGATCCTTTAGTCTATCTGTATTAAACTTGGGCATTCGAGTGTTTCCTTGGGATCTCCGAACTGCAGCTGTACGCAATCTTACGGTAGCAATTATCAGATGGTGGTCCCGGGCCATTCCCATGTCAGCACCTCTTCTGTTACGGACGTCCTGGAGACTGCTTCTAAAACGCCGGCTGATCGCGAAGTGGTCAATTTGGTTGGAAGTTGCTTGTCTGTCAGTCGACACCCAACTGACTTTGTGGCACGTCTTATGCTCGAACATGGTCCCTCCAATAACAAGGCCGTTGGCGTTGCAGTAATCGACAAATCGTTCGCCATTGTCGTTTCGGTTACCAACACCATGTTTTCCCATGACATGCCTTAGCCCAGTGTTGTCATTGCCAACCTTGGCATTTAAGTCTCCCATCACCATAACTATATCACCTCGTGGAACGCTATCATAAGCAGCACTCAGCCGGTTATAAAAGGCCTCCTTCTCCTCGTCAGAAGAGAGCAAAGTTGGGGCGTAACACTGTATGATGGTGACGCGACGTACTCTAGTCCGGAACCTGGCTTTCAGGATCCTGTCACCTAAAGGCTCCCAGGAAATTAGGCTTTTGAGAGCTGTTTTGGAAAGCAGCAATCCAACGCCAGATTCCCGAGCGCTTCCAGGTGTTTTTCCGGAATAGAATAGTACAGTGTTACGGGTTGGTGACTTGAACTTCCCCGAACCCAGCCATCTAACTTCACTTATCCCTAAGATGTCCATCCTATACCGCATGAATTCCTTCTCTAGTTGCAGGAATCTGGCATTCTGAGGACCTTCTTTTCCATTGTCAAGAAGCGTCTTCACATTCCAGAAACCAATCTTTGTCCGGGTACAATAGCCAAAAGTCGTCAACGAGTTATCATTAATTATCCGAGGCGTAGTGTTGGTTTCGGTAGCGGGTTGATTTCAGTTACGGAGAATGCTAACCTCCGTAACCTATCCTAGAAAGCTAGGCCTTTTCGCACTTGTAATTTTAGCCTATTTATGTATATTGGGATACATAAATAGTTGCCCGGGGACCACCACGAGGAGGTAAAACAAGCACTTCATCGTGACTGATTGTTGCGCTACTGGCCCAGACCAAGTTCTGAGCAATCAATAGTTTCCCGATCAGGCACGATGCAGGTCGCCCTTGGAGATTATATTTATTTAAAAAAAAATTTATAAGTAATAGCAATCTACTAATTGAAAAACAGTTGAAAAGTTTTCTCATGTATTCTTAAATAAACAAAATACAATTACCATTATCTACAGGCTAAGGCAGAGTGAGTGTAATTTTAAGTAATCAAACTAATATATTATTAAAGGAACCGATAAAAAAACTGAAAACATACATTTCCAACACTTCTCGGAATTTAAATGAAAATACAATTTACATATAACCAACCAAAATTGTTAACAAAAAAAAAAAAAAAACGACAATACTTTATATAATGTACAAACCAAATGCGACATGCACAGGTACACTTGTCAACACACAAGCCTCACCTCGCCACACCGCCAACGAACGATTCAACGTACCCAGTACCCATACCTCATTCGTTTGGGCTTTATTTGAAAAACATGAAATTTCAATTACCACCGGACATAGGAACCAACTTGTCCAAGAGGATTATCCCAACTCAAGTGCACCTGAGGGGGTGACTTTTGCGGGTGGCCTGTGTTTGGTGGGTTGGGTCAAATTCGAGCTGTCAGATGCTTCTAGCAGCAATGTTCTTCACCTTCTTGGATTGACATAAAGTGCTATCACGATGATGCCGTTCACTCTGAAAATGGAAAGCCAATCAATATGCCCATTGAGGATTATCGGGATGCTGGCTGCTTCAAAATGTTCTCAGTCTACGTTCCCCATCTGTCGAATGCCACACATATGCTTGACATTGCTGATGGCTTTCGTGCTCCTTGTTTTTTTGTTCTACCTTATCTTTCCCCTTCTTCGGTTGACACATTCATTTTGTGTTTTTACCATAATACCTCTCACGAGAATACCCAGACGGAGATACAAAAAAAAAATGATTGTAATTCCAAGCGTGATAGCCTCTACAAGCTATACGAGGACTGAATTTGGGATATTAATGCGGAGCACATTCTGAAATAAAAATTATGTTCCAGATAGAATGGAAAAGGTAGTTTGGGAATCGATTGATACAAAATAAACGCTTAATGAATGGTTTTTATTAAGACAATTATTTTTTTGTATTTTAGTTACAAAATGAGAATTTTTTTGTATGAAAGAGTTTTTGTAAATATAGTATAAGCTTAAGTAGAAACACACAATGTTTTCTCTAGTGAATATTTTTCAAAAAAAGTTAATTCATAGAAGGACTCACTTTAAACTTTAATTATCTTATAAAATATATGAATTTATTAAATTAAGAGCAGATTTTTCAATCAATAGTTAAGCTACCAGAGGAATAAATACTATAGCAACAGGATCAAATTGTTGTTTTATTCGAACAATAACTGTTATCTGAGGTTTAACTGACTATTGAAAAATTTGATTTTCAAAATTACCCATTGAAACCAGTTTGAAAAACACATTTTTGACACGGAATACGTAATTTGACTTTACTTTTAAAATCATTAAAAGGCACAAGAACCAAACATAATACTACGATTCCACCGACTAAACCGATATTTAAGTAGTGAGATTTATTTGGTGTTACCATTGCACAAAAAGGTCAAAGAGATGATTGTGACAAAACATTCAAATGGTGTTTCATTTTGTTGATATGAAGTGAAAGTGAGATAGATAATTTTTGATTACATTTCCGTCTGTCAACGAAAGAAAAAGGCGTTTAAAAGTATTGTCCGAAAAAAAGTTTGTTTGATTTTATATTGACAAGATTTGAATAAGATTTATTTTAAATCTTCATTAGAGGAGATTCAAATTTTTATGGTAAATCGTCGATATTTCAAGGAGATTTGTGATATATTTTGCTTAATCTAGGTGTAGTGCACGGTGGAAACGTAGTATATCATTACAAACAAAAATAAATTTTGAAGGTGTTTTCTCGTGATAACACTTGCAGTTAGGCTGCATAGCTTTTGCTCCGTCATATTTAACATTGAAGGTTTTGAAAAAAGGAATCTGATGATTGGTGTGGCAGCCATGAAATTGCAATAATTCCAGCCAAAATGTAATACTCGGTGGTAGCCAACACAAGTGGTTGTTGTTCATTCAAAACCTTCAATGTTAAATATGACGGAGCAAAAGCTATGCAGCCTAACTGCAAGTGTTATCACGAGAAAACACCTTTAAATGAAATTTAATTCTTAACCAGTGTCAAATCTTTCATACAATTTCCCTCCTTACACATATGCAACGAATTATTGCGGTGATAACGGAGAGGAGAGAAAGAAAGAACCCGAATGAATAACATCTAACTTGTGTGTGGCTTTTAAAAATTCTAGTTGTCCAAATGCAATTGTAAATTAGAAAAACCTTCATTAGGATGGGCACGATCAGGTGACCTCGGTGGTGCAATGCGTAGTGCAACGGCCTCTGAGGTAGCTTGGTCTAGGTTCGAATCCAGTTGACGGCAAAACAATTTATAAATTAAAATTGGAACTGTAGACTAAGCACCACTAAAAGAAATCTGATGATTGGTGTGGCAGCCATGAAATTGCAATAATTCCAGCCAAAATTAAATTTTATATCAAAAAAAAAAATATTTCACATACGCCACAGTGACCCATATTTAAAAATATTGGCGCAAAATTTTAAAGAATTAAAACCGGGTCTTAATGGGAGCCGGCTCTAAAACCTATTTTTAAAGCAAAAGTCAACTCTTTGGTAATTTTAAACGACATAAAGTATAGTTTAACATTAAACCACTCTTCTAACTTTAAAAGCAGCAAATCGATTGTTTAACTTCTTAAAATACATACTTTTACCACTTAAAAATAAGTTTATAACAACAAAATGATTTCGGAATTTTATTTTATTTTCTGAAAATTTACAGTTTTGTTAAAAATGAAAAGTATTTATTAATGTATTGAAAGAGCTGGGTGCCATTGAATTTTACACTTTTTCTGCCAAACATGGCCACAAACATCAACCACACAATACACATCAACCAACATACACGTAGATCCTACATATGTACAAAGATGTCTCAATATTGTCCATGCGCTTGAGTTTTTTTTATAGCATCAGTGATAATGCGAGTAGACTTCTTTTAAACATTTAAACAAAAAACAATCATTATCTATATTCACGACACGTACCTTGTTAAGTATATTAAAATTATTTGTCTGAAGTTGTTTGTTTAAATTGAACATTTTTTGTTGTTATATAACTGTCTCTTCATCTGTCAAATGTGTGCCTGTTCAAACTTAATTTGCTTACGTTACGTTGCGGAGTCCACTTTAGTTAGAAGAGTTGTTTAACGTGTTTAAAATTAAGAAATAGTTAGACAAGGGTTCACAACTAAACGACTACGTTAACTAGAGCTAGTTTTATTTCTTAAACGAGTAATGTTTAAAATTTTGCGCCATTATTTTTATAGTCAAACGGCATAAATTATTGTGTTTCGCCCAAGGTATAACATTGGGCTCTTCAGTCATTTATTTGAATTATATTCATTCACTCCACTTAAAACCAAAGTAATTTTAATATTTTAATATTTAAATTTCTTTTTCTTTATAGTCAAACGGGTTATATTTTCCATACTAAACTTTTACAATTCTACCCTGAATAAATATTCGTTAATTACCTACATATGTCTATAGTTATGTACCTACATGTACTTACATATTTCTTCAACAAGACCACGAAAGCTACATCATTTTATAGTCCAAGAAAGGTAGGATCTGAACGGACAAAAATTAATTCATTATTTCATCCTCTACAAAATCCAAAGTCCCCCGAAATGCCCTCGTTGGCTTCATGTATAGACGTATTTAAAGAGAAGGAGAGGTGGGGGAGGCGGGAGGCGGAAGTTTATCAAGCTGAAATATTTGTTATGATACAATGTAATCATATGGTTTTAGGGTACTTTTCAACGCTGATTCTTAAAAGACCAAAACTGAAAAGATACATGTATCATGTAGAAATTTAAGTCTTTTTTATGGAATGATGATTTTTTTAAGTGCAACAAGTAGAATATTACCTAAGACAATTTAAAAATTATAGGCTATAAATGTTTTATTTGGCGAATAAATGTTTTATTTGGCATGTTTACCAAGAATCAAAAGAGTCCCAAAAAAAATCTGTGGCGGAATAGTGTTTTTTTTTGTAGGGGTGATTATTACCATAACATCTATGAATAAATTCTGACACTTAGGAAATTATAGCTAATTATATAAAATTAATGATGGCGGTAACGAATCAAAGGGTAGTAGCCCATAGCGTAATGGTTAGTGCGTTCGACTATCACGCTGGAGGTCTGGGATCGCTTCCCAGCCTCGTCCACCTAAAAACTAAAAAGTTTTTTTCAGGGCTACTGCCTCTTGCGAGGAATTGACAAATCCTTCAAGAGTATCACTTGTCACGAATAAGTGATTCTCGTCTAGCCGTTCGGATTCGGCATTAAATTGTAGGTCCCTTCCATTCCTGTCGAAAGGTGCACACAGGAATGGTTGCGAGTTGTTAGTCACTAGGCCCTGGTTCTTCATGAGCCGTTGTGCCACCCGATTTATTTATTTTTTAACGAATCAAAGGAGTGCATAAGAATATCTTAAGTGCAAGGGCGATTTTAAACACGAGTTAAACCTAGGTTGCTTAAAAGCCCGTGTCGTCTCGTTTTGTCTCGGTCTTGTCATGCGAGACCGAGTTCGAGTTCGAGACCGAGACTTTTCTCGTCTCATGGCCAGCCCTAGTTAAATCACCAAATTTGGTAAGTCAACTTTGGATTAACTCAATATATACTTTGGATATTTTATCATTCGTGTTTTTAAGTCTTTCTGCATTCAGTCTCGACTCTTAACTTCTGCTTGACAATACTGTAGACAAATATACTTTCAGAGGTAACTAATTTCATAAAACGAATATTTTGCAATCTCTATTTCTAAAGCGGAATGAAATCTACAACTTTCGAAATGGTAATTCCGAAAGTGGAATTTTCGTACCTGGCAAATTCGTTTTCGAACGTCAAAAGCTTCTTATACGAAAAATTTGTTTCTACAACTAATGTGATAACGGAATTGAGAAGGAAAGTCTTAAAATATATGTTTTGTTTAGAAATTCTTAGTTATGATAACAATAGGCCTTTTTTATTAGTAAGTGTATACGCAGCGCAGCAAAACTTTACACTGTAAACCACAACAAAGGAAAAGTGCGGATACTACATAACGTGGTATTACTTTGTCTTGTGATGTTTAAAAAATATCTAATATTTTTTAAAAATCACAAAACAAAATAATAACACGTTATGTAGTATCCGCACTTTTCCTTTGTTTTTGCTTACAATGTAAAATTTTGCTGCGCTGCGTTTACACTTACCAATAAAAAAGGTCTAATTTAAGCAAATAAATTTTATTACAGGAAAAAAAGTACCTACATACAAAACACAGTCAATTCGAGATGTTGGTAGAGCATGTGCGCTCATCCCGATTTAGCCAAATGACATTTAACAACCCCGTACGCCAAGCAAACATACAACAATTTGTGAAATCCTTGCCACCAATAAAGCCTAACCTTTTATCACACATTTCCATAATATTTGATTTGTCCCGTATAATTTCCCGTGCAATCCATTCTTCATTATTTTCTACATTCATCGAAAGTTCAACCGAATTCATTTCCTTTTGATTAAATTTAAATTCTTTCCTTAAAAACCATATTTTGCTTATCCGCCTTGTTTGTTATTTGTTTTGATTTTTTGATTTTTTGATTTGATAGATCTCATGAGAAATAATTCGAGACTCGAAAAAAACTAATCAGTAAGATGGAAAAGTATAAAGTTCTATTTTTTCCGTTTCGAATGTTTTACAGAGTACAAAATCAAAAGCGGAACGAAAAGCACTTTCGAATAGGATTGAGTTTCGAAACGAAATACAGAGTAGGCCCCCTGGTTTAACTTACCACTGAAAAACTGTGCCTTACTTTGAGAAATAACTAAACTTCTTTTTCTTCTAAGATTTAGATATTCATCCAAAAATCAAAATTCAGCATTTGTAGGACTTATTTTTTGTCATTTTATGAATTCTACACCTAGAGAGGGCTATGACATATGGAAGTTGAATTTCATTTGCTACGGTTCAAATCAGGAAATCTGTTAGCCCGAAAAATACTTATTAAGAACTGTTAACTCTCAAACTGCTTGCACCATGACTCATCGGATAGTTTTTGTTTTGTATTTCTATTCTTTGTTTTAAGTGCCGTCAAACCATGCAAGCGAAAGTGTTTTCTGAAAGTGGTTGGTGAGTAAACAAATGCAGTATTTGCCAATTCAAGCTTAGTTTCGTTTATCATTTTATCCAAAATAAAAGTAAAATGGAGTTCGATGAGGGTTACAAAATTTCATTTCATTTTATTATAATATTTTATATGAATATGTTTTCTTCGTTCGAGCGCTTTAAAATTCCGCGTGAATGCATGAACAGCCATATGTGGATATTCCAAAAAATGTATTGTACCGTATAGAATACCAAGAATTTGCTCTGAACATTCTCAAAGGTTGCCATTGACATGAGAAAACCATTAATGTTTTTTTTCCGGAAACTTAAATCTAGTATGTACTCTTTATCGAAGCTGGAAGTTCAAAATTGGCGTTACGCGCAGAAGAGGTCTAGCAGAAGTGAACCATCAGATCGGTAAACGCAGATACCTTTAAAGAATTTCCAAAAAATAAAATATTATCAGATGTAAGTAAAAAAATATTACTGTTACATGAAGGCAAATGAACCTTAAATTCTACAAAATATGTACAAGGACATAGATATTTAGATACATTAATAATATTAAATGGTTACAAAATATCTTTGAGTTTTTGGATAAATGATTTTTAAACATAAATATAAAAAGTTTTGTTAGGAAATGATAATTGAGATAATGCCAATCACAAAGCATCCGCAATGATACTTAAAAATATCCTAACAACAGAATATGAAAAACAGGGTGTAGGTAAAGATTTCCATGACGATGAAAATCTTCCGATTCTTTTATTTGTTTTCATTTTATTTCAATTCATTTAAATTAAGTATCATTGATACATCGTGGGTGCATAAAAAAAAATAAGGAAGAAATAGGTTTTTTTTTCAGTTATTTTTATTTACAACTCACTTTTATTAAAATACCTATTCCCTTTCTGCGTCAGAAACGGGAGATTCCTGATTCCTTTGTACTTGAAATGAAACACCAAAAGGACAAGTTATGGATTCATAGAGTCTAGACACCGAGTTATAAAGATGGTTTAAATGAAGTGAGACAAAAGTGTTCCTCAACGAAGCACGTAAAATGATATAATCCGAAATAAGACTTCTAGGTATAAGTTGTTTAATTCTACCTATAGGTATACTTAAATTTCAAAAATTTGGTCTATTATTGACAAACAGCTCTCATACCTTGTTCTAGTTAAAGTCCAGATCATAAAGAAATTTGAAAAAATGCGGTCTTGGTTTCTAAATAAGAAATTAAGTTCAGTTTTTTTTTTTGTGGAATTATGATGATAGAGGATAGACACATTCTTCAGATATTCTAACTAAAAAAAAATCAAGCAGGTGCATGCAACCCAGTTATGGCCTTCATTTTCACATCGATTATTATAATTTCATTAGGTAAAAAAAGTAAAAGATACTTTTGTACGTGAGTATATCTATCTACGATATATAATAAGAAGACATGAAACGAGAAAACTGAGTTTGAAATATAGTCGCTTCATCCTTTTGTTGTTATTTATTCGGATTAAGGATTATGCTTATGAAGTTCAAATAGATGAATAGAAATGTCAAGAAGATTAAAATACAGAAAAAAAAGTAAATTGGAAAGGATTTTTCATTCAATACTTTGAATAATGTATTTTTATATACCTACACAGAAAGAAGAGCACAATGTTATTCCGGTAAAATAAAACTTGTTGAAATTTTCATAGGTCCATTTAGTTTTGAAGATGAAAACAATCAATTAAATGGAAATATTATTATTGTTAACATACGAACCACAAACAACTTACTGATGGTCTTATGAAACTCATCAATAAAGATTTTTTCATAATCTCAAACTATTTCAAGGATATTTAAACAACAATACATATTTAAGTATATTTTTGTATCCTTTAAATTTATATTACTAAGGTTCAATTTTTCAATATTCAGCTTAGCCGTCAGTTAGTGCCTACTAAACTTATCTGCTCATTTAAAGTCAGATATAGTGTCAACAATGCTTTTAAATAAACACCAAATTTGGTGCACACTAAAGAGGTTGTGACAACCCTTAAAATGATATACACAGTACTATTAGGTAGGTTGGAGATGATTTAAAAGGAGATACCGATACCGAAGGAGATGAAGATTGGAGGGGAAAAATTAACTGGGTGCAGTATTTCACATTCGTGTAGTGCGACTTAGGAAAGAATGTCTGTACTTAACAGTACCTACGCCTGAAGTTGGTATTACTTGCGATTCCTAGAATCGCTAGTATTACGGTTGAATTGTTTTAGGGGAAGAATGTAACTGGCTATTTCAATCGTTTATAGAAATATCGGTAAAATAATGAAAGATATGACACATTGCGACGACGGTGCTCAAGAGATGTTAATGTTTCCGTAATAGTCTTAGAGCTCTCTTTTGTATTCTATCCAACTGAATCAAGTGGCCAAATATGGTAGTTGTACTCAAGTTTTGGACGATTAAAGGCTTTGTAGATTACCGCCTGATCAGAAGAGGAGACCAATTTCTAGCACCGACGCCTTAAATTCTATACACGGTTTTTGATTCCCCATTGGACAATGCTGTCGAGATCAGAATTAAATGAGCTTATCATACGCTGCCGTTGAAGCTTCACATCTGAAGGACATGGATGTGAATCTAGAAACTAATATGAAAAGCTGAGGGTACTGTCGTCAGCAAAACAGTTGGATTAGAAGTTTGAGATAAAAGATCGTTTATGAGTACAAGGAAGAGGGTCGGATGCAAAACGGAGCCCTCCGGTTTAACTTTTTTTTTTTAAAATAAAATATATACATATACGAATGTAAATGAAAGTGAAAATCAAAGTATAATTTTCTATTGGGCTGCTCGGATTGGACTGGGTACTCCGTCTTTTTATTGACTTTCAAAAGAAAACATCAACAACAATTTTTATTTTTTAAAAAATTTGTGGATTTTGTTGAGGTTTTCTTTTTTGAAGTCGGAGGAAGCAGTGCGATTAACCGTGTTCACATAGGACTAACCCTTCCGACTATTTTTGACTTCTCTGAAATTTATCTCACTCCCACTTAATGATTAGAAAGAGAGAAAAGTAGTAAATTATATTTAAAAAAATAAAAATTTGTTGTTTTTTTTTGATGTTTTCTTTTTTATAATCGGAGGAGTCCAAAGTTAACACCGTCATGTGAGCACAGTCTATTAATTATTTTTTCTTGATTCAATTTTTATATCCGATTGTTAAAGAGCCAAATAATTTTATTCTTCCCGCAGATAACTAACAGTTTTATTATATATTTTAGTGTTTTCTGGAATTTATATAACTACATCCGACAAATACTTTTGGGACTTAACTCTAAAAAATCAATTGTATTCAAAATTTGATTTTTGTAAGAACCCTTTTTAGTAGCTCCCATAACATAGAATAAGCTCTGACGCAGCAAGGTGTGTAGGCTGATAGCAACAGCAACAGGGAAATTTGGAGCTATACGATCTTAGAACTCCATTGACGTTTCGGAGAAATTCAAAGATTTAAAAAAAAACAATGGAATGAACCGTTTTTAACAGTATCTTAAAAAAGGAAATGCGAGACTGGGTCGGAAGAACTTGCTCTCATATTTCATATACAATTTTATGTCTAAGTATCACTGTAGATATAAAAAGTATACATTTATTCACCCCTATTACGGTTGTCGTGTCACTGAAATGACAGTAAAACGACAAGGCTTTAGAGGCAACAGTTCGCGTTTAAATAAACCCAAACATTCGACATTCTCTCCAATCTCCAACCATCACAACCTTATGACGAAAATAGTTTAAATAAAATATCAATTGCCGCCTCCAGGGACGTGTCGTTTTACTGTCGTTTAAGTGACACTACAACCGTAATAGGGGTGATTATTATAATTGCATTTTTTATGCAAATTTCATACAATTGATATAATTTTTTAAAGTTTCATGTGATCTTTTCATTCTCAATCAAGGCTTAGACTTTGTTTTTTACCTGCATAATCTTACTCGACGTAACCAATTTTGAAATGGCCTTTGGAAAACTTCCTCACGTCTAATTGACAGTGATTAATGATAACCAATTTAAGTAAAATTTTCCCAAAAACAGAAAAAAAAATAAAAATAAAATTAAAGTCATTCATCAAACTGCCAAAAAATATTCCATTTGCTTTATAACCTACCAGCTGCATTTCTCTCATTTCCATGTCGGAAATAGTCGATACCATGTTTCATTTCTACATCCTGCTTCAGCATAAAACTTCCATTTAAGATAAAGGAATTTCCGCTACATCCATGCAGATGCCACCATCGTCATCGTCCTCGTCTCCATCATTTATTCTCCTCCTACTACTCCTACTCCTCCTCATACTCCCCCGCAGAGGCGACAAACAAAATCCAATTTTTGCATCAACCGTAAATATCACTTATCGTAACAAAAACACACAGGCATCTGACTCACGAGTGGTTATATTTTTCTGTGAAAATGTTGCAGCGCAGTACACGAGTAGGTACTACCTCTACCATTCACTTTGAATTTGAGTGAAGCAGTATAATTGTTGTTGTAGTATTTCCATAAAATTGCATTGCACACCAAATCCAGATCCAGATACCCATGCCTGGTGTCATTTCCAATATGCATCGCAATTGTTCCAACTAAAAATTCCATTAGTAAGTACTACACTTCATTTGGAATTTGGACCAAGCACTCATCGCCATGCACCTACAAGTGGCAGCGCAGAGATGCTTTTTCATACACATACAAACTCTGCTGGTTACCGATGCTACTGCTGCTTCTGCTGCTGCAGATGGAATTGGGAAGGTGACATTAAATTTTTGGAATGCTTTAGTTTTTTTTAAAGAAATAGAGAGTGATGGGTCGTTGTTAACAGTCAATGAGAGGTTGGGGTTGGCTGGCAATGTTGGGACATCAACTTTGCCAGATTTCGATTTGAGGACATTAATGTGCAGTTTGTATTTCAGGGGTTGTTTTTTCTCGGATTGTCCAACCTCTTGAAATAGATTTGGTGAAACAACTTAGTGGTTGACTGAATTTCAAACTGTTTAAGCGTTAGGGCTTGAGAGTACCTAAAAAGGTGGTTTTGTTCGTCTGCTATAAGTGAAACAAGGCGTCGACATCACGTCACGTCGTTAAATGGCTTAAGTTCTTAGTTTTATCGAAAACAAAATTTAAAGTACGCATTTAAACATTTGAATAATTAAGAACATGATGGTCTTTTGATGTGATGATGCAGAGACTAGAACATAAGAATTACGAGGCGGGCCCTGAAGTACCCGAACTAACTTACCTATATAAAGAGGTTGTTTTTTAAGAAACAAGTAAGTTTGTTTAATGACAAAGAAACATCAGAACAGCACAAGGTTAGGTTAGGTTAGGTTAGTGGCTGACAGTTGGTCTTGTTACCGTCACACTTAGATCAGTGTAGATCCATTTTGGTACCCAAGGATTTTTAGTCCTCATATAAAAATTTTTAACCTATGATAAATTCTTATGACATAGCCCGTAAAGGGCGTCGATGAAATACTAACAAGCTATAGCCTGAAAAGTCGTACTTGTTTCGAAATTAATTGAAGGAGTGTCTGTCGCTATATAAACACCGGGTTGGGGAGAGGTTGACGCACCATTGTCTTTTGAGGGCGTGTTCCTTCCTTTACCCCAACTTGATTGATCATCGCCGTACGAGACCCGTAGGAGCAGTGGCTTCATGCAACGTCTGGTGGGTTGGTTAGATAGATCAGTGGTTGGTGCAAGCGACTGTTCAGTTCTGTTAGATCAGCCTTCATGTGATTGAAGGAGTGTCAGTCGGCCCAATCCCCGGGTAGAGAAAAGGCCAGCCCACCGTAGTGTTTTTAGGGCATGAGCCTTTCCTACACCCCCACCGGGTAGATCATTCCTCCACCAGGCCCGTAGGAGCAGTGGCTCCATTCAACGACAGGTGGGTAAGTCTGATGGATCCGTGGTTGGTGTATGTGGCTGCTTCGTTTAGTCGGTCCAGCTTTTAAGGTGTAGGAGAAGTATCTGTCAGCGCATAATCACCGGGTTGAGAAACGGTTAACGCACCATTGTAGTTTAAGGGCGTGATCCCTTTCCTTACCCCCACCGAGTAGATCATCCCTCCACCAGGTCCCGTAGGAGCAGTGGCTCCATGCAACGTCTGGTGGGGGAGTTTGATAGACTAGTGGTTGGTGCCTGCGCCTTTCCTGCTCAGTCAGGTTTACCTACATGTTCAAAAATGTATGTCGGCACAACCATCGGGTTTGGGAGGGGCAAACGCACCGCTGTCATTTAAGGGCGTGGCCCCCCCTTACCCCCATATGTTAAATCATCCCTCCCCCAGGCCCGTAGGAGCAATGGCTGCATGCAACATCTGGTGGGTGAGTTTGATTGATCGGTGGTTGGTGCATGTGACTGTGTTGTTAGTAAGTCCTGTTTTCACGATGAGTAGAAATTGTCTGACGGTACATTCTCGCCGGGTCAAGGAGAGGTTAGCGCACCATTGTTTGTTAAGGGCGTGATCCCCACCTTTACCCTCCTAGGTAAATCATCCCTCCATCAGGCTCGTAGGAGCAGTGGCTCCATTCAACGTCTGGCGGGTGAGCTTGGTAGATCAGTGGGTGGTGCATGTGACTGCGCCGTTCAGTTTAGATTAGCATTCAGGATTGCTGAAGAAGTATTCGTTGGCACAATTATCGGGTTGAAGAAGGAACCAGCGCACCAGAACAGCACAAACTATCAGAACAAGTTAGAACAGAAAAGTGCAGCTTTGTGCTGCATGTGGTTGACAATTTCCGATCGGTTTTAAAAAAGTGCCAAATTGAATTTGATTTGGCTGGATAAATTAAGTATTTTTTATTTTTTGAAATATATGGATATATCTTCAGAGTTCAGATATTTCCAACATTTGTACAAGCAAACTATTGAAATATTCCAGAAGTGATAATATTTTCACTTCCAAAAAGCAGAAGGAATGTTCAGTGAGGTATTTCTCAGAACAGAACAGCACAAATTAGTTAGAAAAGATAGATAGAAAAGAAAAAACTATTCTAAGTTGTTCTTCCTAAAAAGCAAGTACAGAAAATCCTTTTCTCTTATGTTCTAAACTGTTTGGAACATACTCATTGAACAGCAAATCAAAATAGTTTGGAACAGACAATTGTCAATGGACAGCAAAAACTTGTACTCTTCTGTTCTAAACTGTCCGGAAGAACGTCGCTGTACAAAGCTAAAATTAAAACTATTTTTTTTTCATGCTGACAGAAATCAATCAGCTGTTCTCAAAATCCTCATTGAACACAAAGTGACATAAGGTAAAACAAGAAGAAGGTAAAACAGTTAAGGGCAAGGTTTTTACTCATGAAACAAACAACCTTGTACTTTCTTGTATGTTCTTTTCTGTTCCGAAAAGATTCATTAAACAGACATAGTAGGTATCATGTAAGAAATAAGCATGATGACAACATGTTGTTATTTGTTTCTAAGCACGCCATTTAAAGTGAATGATTTGTAAACATCGAACGCTCACGTGAGAGAATAATAGCATTTGAAAGGGCTTAATCGAACCATTTAAAAAGCGGAGCTGGATTCTTCTCTAGGAGATTCTGGTATATAACGTTCTCGAGCGTAAATATTGGGTATCAGAATTTATCAACTTCGTATCAGTTGAACAAGTGGTGAGGTGTGTACTCCGAAAATAGTTAAGAAATCCCACAAATTGGTTTGGCATGACGTCTGGTTAATTCCTATTTTTTTAGTCTCCTAAACGTCGCTTATAAAATCTTGTCGGCCATCCTGTGTGACCGCTTAAAACCTTTTGTCAACGATCTGATCGGCCCCTATCAGTGCGGTTTTAGGCCAGGCAAGTCAACCGTCGATCAAATGTTCACACTCCGACAGATTTTAGAAAAATCCCGGGAATTCCAGATCGATACACACCACCTTTTTATCGATTTTAAAGTCGCGTATGAAAGCGTGAAAAGGGACGAATTATACAGAGCCATGTCGAGTCTCGGCATCCCTGCCAAACTCGTCCGCCTGTGCTGGATGACGATGGAGAAATCTCGCTGCTCCGTCAAAATTGGTAAGAACACCACCGATTCCTTTGATGTTGAGAAAGGATTGAGGCAAGGCGACGCGTTATCATGCAACCTATTCAACATCGTCATTAAAGCCATTGTACGCAACGCACATGTCAACACCAGCGGTACAATCTATTAAAACTCCGTTCAATTGCTTGTATATGCGGATGACATAGACATTGTCGGCAGAACGAAGCGAGCTGTGGCAGGGGCATTTGCGGGCATTGAATCGGAGGCGGCTAGAATGGGATTGGCGGGTAATGAGGACAAGACGAAGTTTATGCTGTCATCGAGAGAGGAATCTCAACATCGTCGACTCGGGCAAAATATCACGATGGACAGATATAACTTCGAAGTTGTCAAGGACTTTGTCTACCTGGGCTCCACTATTACATCGCAGAACGACATCAGTGCAGAGATCAAGCGAAGAATTACTCTTGCCAACCGCTGTTTCTTCGGTCTAAGAAGGCATTTAAGTAGTAAGGCCCTCTCTCAGAGAACCAAGGAAACTTTATACAAGACCCTAATCATCCCACTTCTGCATTATGGGGCGGAAGCATGGTCATTTAAACAATCGGATGAAAGTCTGCTAGGGTGCTTCGATAGGAAGATTTTTCGTGTGATTTTCGGTCCGGTGTGTATCGAAGGAGTATGGAGGAGAAGATTCAACGACGAGCTATACATGCTATACAGCTGAAAATACAGCGGCTGAGATGGCTGGGGCACGTGGAGCGTATGGACAGCAACGCACCTGCCCGACGAGTCTTAGAATCCAACCCCGATGGGGTACGCAGCTGAGGAAGAACCCGTAACAGGTGGCGCAATCAAGTGAATGACGACATCAAAGCACTCGGTGTGCGCAACTGGAAGCGGCTAGCTAGGGACAGAGTGGGCTGGAGGGGCTTGTTAGTTGAGGCCGAAGCCCATCCTGGGCTGTGAGCTTCATCAAAAGTAAAGTAAGTAAGTGACGTCTGGTTAAAGTGTGGGGACAATGGACATGCATGTATGTATATCAGGCAATTCATAAAATGCAGTTCGTTTTATATCAACCGATAATTTAGGCCTGAAAAAGCTGTGTACAAGACATCTGCCGCGATCGCTCACAATCGATCAGAAACACAATTGTGAGGGTCTTTCAACAAGGCCGTAGCAGCCATTGGGGCAACCGGGGCAATGCCCCCCAACGGAGATCTCATCATTAATCGTTCCAATAGGTATTAAATCCAATTGACGAATAAAATCAACTAATGAACTCTTACTTTAGATCCTACATCCGATGTATTACACCAATTGGAAATTTATTCACTAATACTCATGCATTTGTTGTTTCATTCTGTGTAAATGTTACCCATGATATTTTCATTTGTAAAATAAAAATAAAAGAATTGGGAGAAAATTCGAAAAATATGTATTCATCGTTAGCGAAATCTGGTGCTAGCTATTATTTGAAAGAGCATCAGTACACGAACCTAAAAACCACATTTTGCATAATTGCACCTAGTGTTATTATGTCGCAGTCTTGTTGTTAACAGTTAATTCTACTTTGACATGTAACTCACGTAGTTTTTATCTCAGACAAAAACTGTGTATGGCTAACTTGTAGAAAATTAAATTTTTGCTCATTGCTATGCCTTAAAAGTTATAGTGCATTTTGTTAAGAAAAAGTAAGGTTTGATTTTTTATATTCGTCATATTTGTTTTGTCTGTATCATTTCATTTTTCAGTTGCTTTCTATGAGGTTAACGTTTTTAAATGACATAAGTTCAATGAAAAATGTTCAGAAATTGGCATCTTTTTTGATCCTTCAACATTCTTCACTCCTTAAGAGCTATCCAGATGTACGCACTGCTCTTATGTATAATCTTTTTTAAAGCAAGAAAGGCTTATCAATTTATCATTGATATCGACTGAAAATCTTAGAGCACGGCAAATAGATTTGAGAAAAGTAGTTGATGAGAAGAGTGATGGGCTTCTGTAAAATCCAGAAAAAAATCATTTAAGTACCTACCTTACCTTTTATTTCTGTAAATAGTAAATAATGTTATCAACTTAATTTATATAAAACCCATTTAAAATTTTTTGTTGGAATTTATTTAGCCAATATTTAGGCAGTCATTGAGAAATGGGGTCTCATATTTGGTTTTGCACCGGGCCCCCAGAATCTACGGCCCTGTTTTTCAACCATGTACTTGGAAGCGAAGCAGTGGATTTTTGACCATGGATGAAACATGGGGCTTTATTTTACAACTGATATGAAGCAGGAGTAAAGATAGTGTGGACTGAAAGGCGTGCATCGTCTCCAAAGAAGATGTGTATAAAGTTAGCAGGGCATTTCCGGAAATTCATATGAAAATATACATTATAATAAGTTGTTAGTTCTATGCTAATTTTGTGCGCAAACAAAAATTTTGCGCTGATGGAATTAAAGATTCAGGGTTAACTGCTAATTTGAGGTCAACTTAGCAAGTATAACTCCGTATTTCGCAAGCGAAACAAAAAAAGCAAATAACTATCTTTAAATATTTATCCACTTTCGGGTCATTTATCTACATTTTTGAGAAAGTTGACCTGCTAAGTTCACTTCAAGTAAGAAGCGCAGACAATTTTTTGTTTACGTACAAAATTAACAAACAATTAGCAACTTATTGTTATTATTATGTATATTCTCATATGAATTTCTGGAAATATCCTGCTTCACATCAAAAGAAGGTGAATATTGTTCTATCTGCAGACGAGGTCATGTCACCGTGGTGCTTGATATGGGATCGTTTTCATTGATTTGTTTTAAATGAAATAATGAGCCCCTAAGATAATTTTCTGTTCCCAATGTTAAACAAATGACTCGGTAACTGGTAAGAGATCCGTCAAATATGAATAGGTTGTATTCTAATTTATTGCTATTTTGAGGAGTCTGACGCTTTTTTTTTTTGCTATAAAGAGTGTAATGAAGCTCGTCCACATTGGTGAAAAATGTAGTGAGCTAATAGAGGACTATAAATATATGATGGCGCAACAGCTCGTGAAGTACCAGGGCTTACAACTCTCAACCACTCCTGTGTCGACGGGAATGGGGGGTACCTACAATTTGTATGTCGAATCTTAAAGGATTTCTGAATTCTTGTCAGATGCATTAGCCCTGAAAAAAACCTTTTTAGTTTCTAAGTGGACGATGCTACGGGCTACTACTATACGAGGCTACGGGCTACTACTATACAGGAAATAAAAAACAATTTCCACAAATATTAATGTTTTCTCTCCTAGGACGCGTTCTCTTGGTACTGCCGTTATTAACCGCCCTATTTATCAAAAGATTGTATAAAGCCTGTAATAATGGATTCTCGTATCTTGTTAAAGTTTCATAAATATGAGCACATAGTAAATTATTAAACTATTCAATACAAGGGACTCCTCAGCTTACAAATGAATTTCACTAGAAATTAAAATGCTTTCAATTTGCTTAACAGAAAACTAGTATAGGACTCTAGGAAATAAGATCAAAAACTATAGAATAAATAAAGTACAAAGAACAATATTACCTTTATGTTAGAAAAAAAATACTTAATATCAAAGCACACCAATATACGCTTCTAATTAGTTTTCATTTTCTTCATATACGTAAATATCCGACTTAATTGAACTTCCTTAAAAATTCACACCCTAACATTCCTTGGGAAGGTATTTTATTGCAATTCAAACGTATATACTCTCTATGTTTCCAGCTAAAATCTCAATTACAAAAGCCACATACCGACTTGCAAAAAAGAGGTTAATTAAAATTGTCATCATACGGTCTCATGCTGGCTGGTGTATCATAGTTTATAGCTTGAAACACAAACCATTGCCTCTTGTATATTGTTATCCTATATTTCCATGCGTACTCCCGTACGTTAAATGCATAGGAATGTGGTTGTGTTATTTTGTGCTTTCGTTGAATGTTATTTTTTTATTTCTGTTTGCTTTTGCAAAAACAATTGTTTGCCATAGGGCTGGTGGATAGTTCTTCTCAAGGACACATATTCGACTATGAATAGTTCCAATCATGCAACTATTCGCAGGATAAGAGCTCTATTTGTTTTTCGTTTTTTGTTGCTGTTGTTGTTCTCCACTCTGTAGACAATAAAAAGGAGCATGGTATAAAGAGGATTTCAATTCGTTGGAACAATATGGAAACATTTCTCGTCGAAACAGTAATTGTAAGGTACGACCATCATAGAGTATACAGTATACCACTTTGTTCGAAAGATGAATCTACAAGAGTTATTGCATCCGGAAACAGAAATACACAGAACACATTAATCCTTTTCAGAGTTCGGTTTAAAAATGAGATCTTTTCAATGTACCTACTGATGTATACTGTATACATTGTATGGCTATAGGGAATTCTTCAAGTTGGTCTTTTATAAGTGCACAGTGAGGTTTGGCAATAAATAAGGAAATATTTGTACTATAGTTGTACAAAGTACTTATTGATTTCGTGTCAAAACTGAATTACGAGGATTTAATCAAAACTAACACTTCGATGATTGAGAAGGTCAAAAAACTGATTTTTGGCATGACATTATTGGTCTGTTTTGTTGTTTTTGTGTATTAGCCCGTAGCATAATGGTTAGTGCGTTAGACTGTCACTCTGGAGGTCTGGGTTCGCTTCCCAGCCTCCTCCACCTAAGCAACTAAAAAGGTTTTTTCAGGGCTACTGCCTCTTGCGAGGAATTGACAAATCCCCCAAGAGTATCACTTGTCACGAATAAGTGCTTCTCGTCTAGCCGTTCGGATTCGGCATAAAATTGTAGGTCCTTTCTATTCCTGTCGACAGGCGCATACAGGAATGGTGGCGAGTTGTTAGTCACTAGGCCCTGGTTCTTTACGAACCGTTGTGCCACCCAATTTAGTTTTTTATTCATTGGTCTGTTTGACATAAAATTTGGTGTGAAGCATTTATTTGTGATTTGTGATTCTTGCTAAAAAACTCGAACAATGGAAATAAAGTTTTCAGGTTTTTTTTTGACCAGGTTGTCTTTTTATTTTGGCATAGGTAAACCCGAATATCTTGTCAATGACAGAATTGATTTTGTTATAATTTTGAGATCCGGTTTGTCTAAGATAGGCAACAAAATGTTGCATTTAAGATTTGCAATGTCACCTGTCTCTCACTGTTCTATCGCTATTTTTATAAACAGTGTTCAAGTGAAATAGCCAGTTGCATTCCTCCCCTTAAACAATTCAACCGTAATACTCGCGCTTTTAGGAATGCTCATCAGTTTACCCTTGAGCCCAATTTCAGACGTAAAGTTAAGAATATGGATTCTTTCTTTAGTCGCACAACAAGAATGTGGAATGCTTTACCTGACCCTATTTTCTCCCCCCCCCATTTTGATATTCAGAACTTCAATACCAATGTGCATCGGTATCTCCTTTTAAATCCCTTCCTTATTTTCCTAAGGCTCACACTGTGCTAGTCATATTTAAGGGTAGTAAGAACCCCTTTAGTGCGCGGCGTGTTAAAAAAAAAAAAAAAAGTATACAAAATTTTTTTAATGATCAACTGAAATCAAAAAGCAAAATAAAAAAAAAAATATGTTTTGACTTTTATTTGTCATTGAAGTTCGATACGCTTTCGTTTCGATGGAATATGTTTAGACAAGCAATAAAGACGGGAGGCAAAACGAAACCGGTATCGATTGCGTGAGTATAGTTATTTTCATTTGTTTATATCGTTAAATGCTAACGTTACAATTTTGTATATTCTAAACTAATATTATTCTAATGCACAAAAAAAACATTGCTTTAAATTTAATGCATTTAAAATTATCATTAAAATAAATTAAAAATTTATTAAGATCTATATTTCATTGGGGAGGGCTGTTTATACCATAGTTTGATCGACTAAACAATAGGCTACTAGTTCAGCAAAAAATCAAATTTATCCTGTACAAAATTGAAGGAGGTGAAACTGAACCATTTACAATCCCAGTTATAAAACAAAATTGGATATAGAGTCCATATTTTGTAAGCGAAGGAAGGTTTATTAAAGTAAGCCTTTGACACTATGGTGGTGGTATCATGTCTTGATGGAACCAGGGATTTCTTCTAAGGCAGAAACGCATAAATCCACTCTGAACAGTTTGTAATATATTAACATCAACAGAGTTGGAAGGTGCCCATACCACACACCCGTACTCAAAAATTGAAAATCTTGCAAGAATCGCTTTATAAATCCTAAAACCCTATTTACATTTTGAATCATTTAATTTAAGTGACCATTAACCGTTAATTTTGGACTTAGAATTATTCCTAAATCAGAAAATATCGATACTTTATTGAAAGTTAATATTAATATACAAAATATAAAATACATATAGGACCCAAATGGCTACCCTAAAGAATACCTGAATTAACAATAAATTAATCAGAGCACTCATTACGATAATTTACACTATAATAACTGTTTTTTAAGTATGACAAAATCCATAGCAAAAAATTGTTTTTAAATCCTTGGTTACTTAATTTGTTTCATTGTTTTATGTATAAGAAAATTTGTCGTAGCGAGACTGTATTGGTATAGTAAATTTAATTATAAAAAATCCCTAAGAAATCCAAATAAGTATCTCCTTACTTCCGAAAGCTCCTCTAGCAGATATTCAAACGAATCCATGCCTGATTATTGTGTGCCCTCGTTTTGGGCCCGAGCTGGATAATCTTGCGTCGGGGCAAATAAACAATTGTTTTTTTTTGTATCCCTACATCGGCACAGCTGATTCAGTAACTGTTATGATTTTGTATAGGTAGGCGAAGCAGTTCTATATAATATTACTTTAACTGTCTTACCTCCTTCATAACCCCAAGGAAAATGTTAAATCTTTCTCGAATTATAAAGGGTTATCCCTTGTACTCAGTTAGGGGAAATGCAATGAATTAAACCCCTTTTATAAAACCCTGACATACACACAAATTGTGAAAGAGATGCTACAAGCTGAGGTGTTTGAGTTCTAGTTGTGAAAACATTAGGTAATAATTTTTAAACCTCAGTGTAAAACCAAACAACTACTGACAAATGACAAATCGGGTGTGGGAGTAATGACAAAAGGAAAATGTCAGAGTACATTGCTGTTAATGTAGAGTATTTTTTGCAACCAACACCTGATTGTATTAGAACAGTTGTTCAACTATGAAATACTCAGCTCTAAAAAACCTCATATACATACCATTACCATCCTCATCCTGATTACAAGCTCACTCCCTCAATCCTAGATGTACTTCTACCCATATATATATTCACAGTGCCATATCAGGTGGCAAATTGGTTGCCATAACTAATTGTACCTCTATCCTCTATACTTACATTATTGATTGAGTCCTTTTTCTATGAGTATTTTGCATCTTTAGAGGTAGACATAACACTGTTCTCCTATAGAATCGTATCGGGGTATGGGTGCATACATATATACGAAGTAGAAATCCTTAGCATTTGTGCAGACAGGGCATGATATAAATTCTATGGAAAGAGATAAATATTTTGTGGGGCTTAAGGGATTTCGTTGAACATGTTTTGTTTTGTGGCAGTAGCACTGGCACTTGCATTGGCACTACCACTGGATTTCTGTGTATCTTCTCTCTAGCATTCCGGTATATCTAGGGATCATTTAATATGTTAAGACCATCTTATCGTCTTTGGATTTTAGCCAAATATAGTTGCATCATCTGCATCTTGTCCAATTTATAATACCAACACCACTTCTGAGTATTAGAATTAATTTATGCATTTTAATTTGCTTTAAGAAGCAATTTGTAATCGTTACACACTTAAGAATAAGAGGCTTATACATAAGAATAGTGCAGTGTACCTACTTACATATACGTTTATAAATGTCCTTTGCATATT